>OY720634.1:140815095-141415095 GCA_963169105.1 Ceriagrion tenellum | reverse complement strand
GTTTTTCCTTTAGTCCGTTTAATCCGTTGCACGTCTTTCAGGCATTTTAAGTATAGATGAGTTCTCTTATCGGCTGAAAAAAACTCTCTAATTGTGATAAACTAAGTATTTGTTGACAAAGTAATAATAATCTCATTAATTAATCCCTCAAAGTAACTAAAAAATATCCTTGAAATAGAAGACTGATTATAATGCTAGTAAAAACTTGGTGTATAAAATAACGGCAAGAAAAATATTGACCAACAACTTCAATGATTTTGATAATATTAGTGATAAAATTTATTGATTGGATATATTTTTGGTGATTAGTTATTTGGGAAAAAACAATTTTTTTAAATATTTGTAGAAAAAATTCATGTTTGGAGAAATACTTTTACGGTGATTTCACAGCTCTTTTGTTGAACGTCGTTTTAAAAATGCATAATTTTGAATAACATATTTATCTATTCGCAACCAGTAGAAGTCACGTGACATGAAGATCTTATTTAGCATCGCCAAGTTTATATTTGAGTAGGTTAATATAAAAGAATATTTTCTCTTTATTTTTACACTGAAGGGGCAGATATTATCACGTAGTATGTTAAATGAACTCAGACCATTAGGCTCAAACCCATCTATTTTCTATGGACGCATGATTTTGCCATACATAATTAATCTATCTATGGTCGTTTAGGAATTTGATTCTCCCAAAATTAGGCTCTGACCATTTTTTGGCATATAAGAAAGATATTTAATTCGAATAAAACCTAACCCCAATTATGAACAGAAAAAAGACAGCCTGAAGGTCTTTAGATAATGTCACCCTGCAATTTTACGTTATCGTTATTCGGTAAGTGTGTGCCTCTGCTCACCCGCAGTTGAATGTGTCCAGACCTGAGCCACTTATTAGGTGTCGATGGTGGTAATATAGTAAACAAGGTCTATGATCACGGTACTCAAATGATCCTAGCTCTAATCTAAAAACTAAACGTCGATAAAAAATTATCGGCATAATTTTACTCACCCGGGACGCTATACTACTCAGTAGAAAACGTTATTGCCCATCGTGCTATTGGTGTTAAAACAAAGTTCTGCGAAAGAGCTGTGAGGTCACCGTAAAAGCATTTTTCCTAATATGAAATTTGTCTACAAAGTTTTGAAAAAATTGTTGTTACCCAAAATACTTATCAGCAAAAATATATTCAATCAGTATATAAGCGATTTGTTCAAGGCATTATGGCTAAGGAATAGATTTTGTCACTTAGGTTATCAAATTCAGAAAGTGTTGGTCAATCATTTTCTTGCCGTTATTTTATACACAAATGTTTTACTAGAATTTAACTTGCTCTTTTCCCTTCTTATAAAATTCTGCATCTCAAAATTCTTTTGTCTAGCAATGAGTTCGCGTGCAATAACTTTGGAACATCTCTGGTGTTAAATCCATAGAGATCCATCATATCCTCCACAGTACTTTAATATAATCCAAAGTGTCAGCATCAGCTTCCTCCATATCATAATTTTCATTCATGTACATTCTGTAGCTAGCAGGTCTGCATAGTGAGACATGGTTGTCATATATTTAGACTCAGGTTTTTAAGCTATGGTTATTCTTTTTCCCAGGAGCATAATCGATGCCAATACGTTATCTCAATGATGATGCTTACATCTTATAACCGGTGTCCAGAATAATATTAAAAATCTGTTTCAAACCACTAAAAATAGTATAATAATGAAATGTGGTCGACATAAGCATGTTATTATTTTAGGTGGGCGAAAATAGTTTTGGATGAAAAATGTATTTTTTCCAAACCATTAGTCTAATGTGAGAAATATATTCCTCAGGAAACAACAAAATTAAATGACTTCATATCGATAAGCATTATTTTTGGGAGTATGACCACCTACGCGCCAGAATGCGTTGAAAAAACGCACTCTTTTGGGGAGTTGAAATTGGATGAGGGGAGGTGGTGGAGGGAGTGTGTCTCAGCTTGTTCGTAAATGACAGCGGGAGAATGGCTCTCCCAGAGTGGGTAGAACAAACTTTGCCCCTGGGAAAAGGATTGGAGGTGGCACTCGAGAAGAATATGGTTTGGGCCTCTGGGAGGATGGGAGACTATAGAGATCGGTTAAGCGTGAGTCTCTGGAAAAAACTAAAACCTTGACGCCCTCAAATTTAATTTAGCACTCTCTCAACGAATCTCGATTCGATCGGGAAATTGAATTGCACCGCGTGCTTTGATGAATAAAGCAACACCAATTCAATTTGTGGCTCTTATAGGATGTACAGGCAGTTTTTTTTGCAAGCAATTGGGAGCTCATATAAAAAAGAGAACACTCCAATGCTGATTGCTTAAAAGTTAAGATATATACGATATAATGATCACGCTTCAAACTTAGTCTTTGAGCCTTGTTTTTGAAGTATCGTCAACCATTCAGAAATAATCAAAGTCAAGGCTGTTGTACGTTGCAAAATATTGCTTTAATAACACAATATGCTTCTTCATGCGTATAATTTCGTGAAATCTAGGTAAACTGCTCTTATCTGCTGTACTCTCCCCGATAAGATAACACGGAAAAACTTAGTCATAAAAATTGTATACTATCAATGGACATAATTAAACAAAAAAATTGAAATTGAAGAAAGTTTTCTTTTTTGTGAATTGACATGAATCTTCAAAATAGCTGCATTACGCAGATTTTCTCCAAAAAATATATTTTTTTACACAGCAAGTATAATTTGCAATTAAGAGTAAATATTTCGACGTATCCAAAAAATGTGTGCACTATTGTTTATTAGAGCAAAATTGTGCAAAAAAGGGTGCACTTTTTTCACTGCTTGCGAGAAGAGCGAGAAAATATTGGTTAAATCGTTTAAATGAATCCGTCATGATATTACCAACAGTATTTTAAACGCAGCTCTATCAGGTGAAATGATAATTACTTTAACAAGTCCAGAGATCACTGGGACATATAACGTCATCCACTGCGTAATGGCTATAGTCTCCTTCACGAATAATTTAATCTTTTATCCTAGTTCAGGCAGAACTGTGAAATAGAATTTCAGTATCAGTTTTTATGTTAAATATGTTACAACAGTATTTTAGGGGAAAACGAAGAAAAATTCCTAGATATCTGACCTCGTTACTTCCGATCACGCTTCAAAATGTCAAAATCCATGAGGTTTCTCCAAATGTTGTCAAATGTAGTGGTAACATAAAAAATATCCGTAATAGCTACTTATTCAGATTAATGCGAACTTAATGATTTTATTTAGATTAAAATCGATTTTGGGATAAAATTTCAATTGGAAATATCATCGGAGATATTTCAAATATTGAAACATGGAATCAAAATTTGAGATTATACGAATATCGTTGTAGCCTAAACATCTTACATTAGTCCACTCATATTCCTTTTCTTGAAATTTTGTAGACTATTAAGCGTAAAATCTAGCAATATGTGGAAATGAATTACATTATTTTATTTATGATTTCTGTATACAATCCTCTCTCACCTCTAACCCATTGTACTCATTTTGGCCGCTAAAAAGAGAATAATGGCAATTCCTAGAAAAGGATAGTATAAAATGAAACGTTAACTGCAGCTACATTCCGGCAAGAGCAAAATATGGCGGAACAGAAAAAACAAACGCCGCTTCCTAGAGTTCCTAAAACTCTTTCATCGGCTCTAATGAAAGAAACTTTGAAAATGCAACATGACACCAGGCCATAGGCATTCACAATATATAGGAATTTTATGAAAAGTTTAGTAATTTTGAATGCACAATCCACCAAACTGGGTCTGAGAGATATATTTGCATAGTTGATGTACCAAGAGCAATGTGATTATGAGGTGTCATGGTACAATATTGATCCTATGATTATATCACAATATTATTTTTATGCGTAACTTAAATAATTTTCTACAAAATCACAAATAAAGAATCTAAATAGATATAGAGATGTTCAGATGGGATGACCCTAAATGGGTCATCGATTATGTGTTATAATGTTAGGGTTGAGGAAAAGTCGCGAAGGAAATGTTGGACAGTCCGTTAGGGGCATGGCAATGGTTAAACTAATGGTGGGATATTTTTCACAAAAAAGCAAGTTGAAGACGATAGTGAGGGACAAAAATTTCTTATTCGTCAGTGTGAATGGAAAATAGTATGTTGACATCATGAAGGTAGGCAGAGGATAACATGAACTACATGAAACATTGTGATTGGAAATTTTTTTTGTAAAAGTTACAGGTGATGTATTCCATTGAATATCAAAAACTCCGTATTTAGTCAATGGGTAGCAGATAATTGACAAATGAATGAACTCATCATTGTCGTTTCCTTGGACACCTTATAATCCTTAATTGCCAATGAGATATTGCCTTTCATAAGCCATTTGTCGGGAGAACCAAGGATTCTTGTTAGTGATGACCAAGAGATGTAATCTAATTTAATCTGATATAATCTCTCTGAAAACGGCTTAGCAGGCAAAAAGAAAACCTTCAAGTGGAGCTGGTTCCTTTAAGGTGCGAATAAATTCAAAGATAATTTCGTATGTGCGTCACCAAAGTGGGATGAGAACTCATTAGTGTACCTCGTCAAAGAGACGGGGATGGAAGGATGTGGAGTAAAAAATGGGTCAGCTGTAGGATTATGGTATGGGGTTAGTTGCAATGCTTGAGAGACACTATTGAGCGAGACGTGAGAAAATTTAGCACAGAGATGGAGAAATACGCGCGGGGAAATATCAAGACGATATCCCGGGATCAAATTTAATTTGCTGTCTCTAAGAAAATGTCTGTACACATAGTTGAATATTTCTGGTCGGCAAAATTATTTCTATTCCAAATGAGATTAGTACGTGCCAATAAAAATATTTATACATCAGTTATAATACTTGACACTATTCCTCAAGGTAAACTGAATTATATTAAACCGAAGAGAGATGAATGATTGTGGTTCCTTGTTTGATGAATTTCATTTTTCCTATTCCTGGGTAGACCATGAATTTCAAACAATGTGAATACAAGCTCCAAAAGAAAGAAAAAAATTATAATCTTCGAGAAGGATTTGATTTTCCTTTAAAGTGCGTGAAATTTTAGAAAAAAAAACACTCATTAAATTCCTCAAAATTACGTGCTATTGGTGAAGAGTCCCTATGATGAACTACAGTATTGCTGAAGCCGAAATTCATATGAATATACAGGGAAATATAGGTCTATTATGAATTTACCAGGAGCTTTAAGTAAACTTTATCAAGAGGGAGGAATTTTTGAGAATAGCACTCTTGGATAACACACAATTTAGTCGGATAAATGATTATTAAGCACAGAATTAAGGATGTAGGTCTGTAGGTTCGGATCATCCTACGTCGGGCTACTGATTATTTGGAATGGTACGTAGTAATTCTGGAATTTTAAATTACTCTAATTAACTTAATCATTGAAAATTCGTGTCTTCGGGCTTTCGAAATAAGTACGAGTCGTCGAAAATTCAATATATATTGGAACATGACCGGACAGAGCACTCAAGAAGATTGCAACAAAAATCTTGGAAAATATACTTTTCCCATGCTTTAAGAAAATTGCCAAGAACTGCAAATTATGCAGCTTATAGCATTTTCGAATTAAAAAATACATCTAAGTACTTCCCACATTTTTTATGAAAATCCGCCGTGCTTATGGGAGAGATTTTGAATAAAGCACACTTCTCAGATAAATACTTAGATTTTGTCGGATGAAAAATAATAAAACATTCAAGTAGATGATAATTTTTTTTTCGAGTATTCCAAATGTGATTACAGACGACGTCATAGGAAATTAGGATCATTAGGCTTATAACGTACATGATTGTCGTAGAATATAGAATTGATGGGATAATGCCAGAAAAAAAAAGAAAAAAGAAAATGAGATAATGCCAGGATATTAAAAAATAATAATAACGGTTCCCTTTCCATAAAATGTTTAATTTTTCCATCCTTAAACATAGTTGTCAAAGAATGACATAAAATTACTAGGTTTGCAAAGTTTTCCATCATAATATACACCTATAAAAATGATAAGTATCTATCTATACATTGAACCAAATCTCGTAATGATTAATGGGGTATTACCTACTATAGTTGGTAAACAATTAGGGTATTCTGTAAGAAAAAAGGTATGGTTTTACTACATATAATTTCTCCGCCGCAGTACCTTCAAGGTTTTTCTTATTATCTGGAGCCGGGTTATTAATGGCCATACGTGAGTTTGTCTCCATGTTCTAATAGCTGGGAGCACGATGTTTTTATCTTATCGCCGTGTGTGCCAATTCCGATTCAGTCACATCTCTAAGAACCTCTTATTTTGTCACGGTTGTCATTTGGAGAAGTAGCTAAAAATATTCCAAGACCGACTTCTCTGTTCGCTCCGCAATAAACACTAAATGTATACAGCTATGAATCCAGAAATATTACCATCTACATGATGGTCAATGTGAAAAAGCTACAGTTTATTAAATTGCACTCAATCAGTAGCATAAAATAAATCAGACACGACTGAGCACTGTGACGGGAGACTGGTGAGACAGGTGGTTAATTCGATAAGGAACGTGGTAAATCGTTCTGTTAACTCGATTTGTCTGATTCCGTTGGGATTTTCCGCTTCAATTCAACAATATGTGAAAAAAAGAGAAGAGATAAAACTGTACCGTTGAACAGTCATGGGGAATTGTGAAGCTTCAGAATTGTGGGTGGCTTCCGGGTTCTGCTGCGTTGTGTCATTGCAATGATGACGTTTCGTGACCGCAATGCTTGTAGTGACGATTAATATTGTAATAGTGGCAATCGTATATATCAGAGCTATTCATGGCCCTTTATATGAAAGACCTTGGAGAAAAGCAGTATAAATATTGTGGATACCGTAAGAATTTTCAAAGTTCTAAAAAGTGAAATAAATAACTGTACGATATCCTCCCTCATGGAAATAGGCCAGGCTAAAGCGGGTATTTGATATTTATCCTTAATTTACAAATGATTAGTCGTTAGTCTCGAATTTGGCCGCAAATATCAATTCATAAAAAATTATATTCATGTAACCATGCATAAATATTAAAAGGTCACTAAGTTAAATTATCTATTAAACCCAATATTAATTCTTACCTACGGGGGGTTTTCTGTTGAAGCAAGTTTTGACATATTTCCGAGCTTTCTCTGACTGTGAGTGGCTAAGGAAAATTACGGAATTTAAACGTAAGCAGTCAGCGGGTAGTTGGGAATGTATACTAAGCCCTCAACGGAACTACTCCGTTAGGTCGTCATTTACCGCCTACGGCTCTAAATGAGTGCTGGCAAATTTTTACGGAGCGGAGTGAACGCTTGGTAAATACAACTCCACCATCAGTAAACTTAATGCTTTACGCTTCAAAGTTGATATATTTGTATGTATAGAAATATATTGGTTAGTTTACTTCCGATTTTTTTACTAATGTCATAATAAATTATTAAATCATCATATAAGCAACATTATATCTGCTGCAGACGGAAATATTATAGATGAAAACGTGGTCAATATTGTCAACATCAAAATTTCATTATGACTCGCAAAATCTCTCACGAAAAAGACATTTATCTTGTCCCCAATTAGGCACGATTACAAGGCCACACGTGGGGAATGTCAATTTATGTAACTGTTAGTTTTCCGATAATGATAAAGGCAACATTAAATGGTTCTAATTTTCTTGTCCACTTTTCGAGACGACGTTTTAATATTAAGTTCATACGATAGGTTTTTTTTCAATTCGGCTGACTTTGAACTTCTTACAGATAAAATCAGATAGATTTTGAGCTATTATTTTTTCCGGAAAATCCTTGAGTCACATATTTGGCAGTGGCCGGTGGAAACCGAGGTTTATGCTGACGGATAATTCGTTAGTGCTTCCTGTCCATTCTGACGCACCCTCGACCATATCCAGGCGTCACTATATCGCAAATGGAATGGGTGGAGGTAATTAAACAAATCCGCTATCAATGATATTACATTAATTGCCAATTGAAATAGAATAAATATGCGGACATGAGAAAATATATGCAAGAAATATGGTCCACGATTTGAGCATCAAAACTTTTTTCCAGTATGAGAGCCTCACTCGGTGAGGAACCCGAGATAAATTTCTGTACGTAAGTCCTTTATAACCGAAATCAGTACATTTCGCGTACAGGCGATATCGAGCGGCTTTTTGCTGTTTCCTGAAAATCAAGAACATTTTTCCTGCCTTTCATCGGAGTTGGAGAGCCTAATGGACATAATTTGGAGCTCGCCGAGCTCCAAGCTTTATCCAGTAAGTGAATACATATAATATGCAAATATGCATCTTATGCAAATGACTAATTTAATATAATCCGCCGAGATGCTCTTTGGGCTTCCTTGCCCGCTGGTATCTCTTTTCTCCCTCTTTATCGTACCTACTTTCCCAAGAAAACGTTGAATATAAGAAATCGGTTCGGTGACTAGAGTAAAGTACTCTCATACAGTGGTGACGGGGGACGGTCCAGAAATACATATAAAATTGTACAAACCTTCTGTGTTGAGTTTCATAAGTTTATACTGAAGAATGGAAAAATAAAAATGTTGGGATTGGCGTATAAATAAAGACCTTGGAATAAATAAATTATTTTATTCTGAATGTTGTTGTTTATGGGTGCCAACATGCTGTTTGCATGTAAATTTAATTACATTTTGGCACATATGACAATCTATACCCTTATTTACCAAATAACAAACCCACACACTACTTGTACATACATAAAAAACACTGAATTGCATGTAAACAACAAATCACATTAACTAACTTTTATCCCCCACGTATATCCATTGTTTACTCTTTGGTTTTTCTCTCCCCCCACGAAATACAATTACACTTTTAATAAGTAAATACCATTACACAACAAGACAATTTTATAGGACAGTAGGCCCTCTTAATACTTATGGTTAGATGTTATTGCTGTGCTCTTTGTGGTGATTGATTTCCGGTCCCTTGCCATTCGTCCTTTCCGCGACGCCGCGTCCTCCTGAGTTGTCACAGTGCTAGATAATACGTCTTCTCCTTTCATCTGCGTGTTGCCTACGGTGAATCACAGCCGAATTATTCTTAGCGGCATTCGCGAACTCTCACAGCACTAAATAAAAAAACTTAGCTGTCGCGAACTTTCATCGACGCACCAGAAGAACTCAACACGTCTCTTGGCCGTGACAACAATTAACGGGTGGTCAGGTATTTTTACCGGTATCAACTGCCAAAAAACAATGCCTAGAGTCCTCCACGATGTATACACTTTATATATCCGAGCGTGAGCTACATTGTTATATGTTTTAGAACATACGGGCTTATGCTATTGTCGCTGTGCCGTTAGCATCTCGAAAGTTCTACGCATTGTTTGACAGTTGTGTTTTCGCCGTTTAAATTCCCTGAGAATGCGACATTCGTTACAAATTAGTATTGAAAATATATGCCAAGTCAACATTAAGCAGCAATCAAAATGACTACAGAGAAAACGAATGTCCAAATAAAAATCCACAAAACAAAGGGTCAGAGCGTGAATGCGTTACAACCTCTTACTTAAAATTTTTTGTGCTGTCCTATTGTCAGAAAAGGAGACAGGTAGCTTTTATTTACAATTAGTTCACTCAGCTGTCTATACGAGCACTGCTCTTTGTATGGACTGAATGGTTGATGTGGATGACAATAGACAGTTTTCTTGCTTAAAATTTCAAAATTGCGATAAGTTTTTTCCATTGAGATCGGACCGAGGTGTTTGTGCGCTAACAATAAGTACACATGAAAAATGCTTCAAAATGGGAAATTAAGATTATTACAACTATATTATCTTAGTCCAATGCCGTGCAATATGTTTGTTGTGTTTGGAAACCGAGGAGGGAAAAACATTATGTGAAATTATGTTTGGTTCATTCCTCATATTTCATAGTATATTTTCACATTATTTCTATTTAAAGCATGGACACA
The DNA here is from genome assembly GCA_963169105.1 of Ceriagrion tenellum. Lineage (NCBI taxonomy): Eukaryota > Metazoa > Arthropoda > Insecta > Odonata > Coenagrionidae > Ceriagrion > Ceriagrion tenellum. The sequence continues at coordinate 141,405,116 of OY720634.1, read as the reverse complement.
GATGAAACAGTCAATAAAAAACCTGATAGGAACCTGCACGTTGCATGTGAATACAGTAAACGGACAATCCTTAAATGTGAAGATTTAATGTTTAGTAGTAGAATCATAAATATTAGATAGATCCAATGAGTGTTACCAAAGCCTTATATATTATGTACAAGTATTGAAATACCATTTTAGAATTACTACGTTACAGGTATAAATTAATGCTGAAATTACAGAGAGACGCAGGTATTTCGGGGCACTTGGACATTAAAGAGGAAGAGAGCGGGGGAGAGCCTTGGCATTATTTTTATTTATTAAATTTTTGGAATACTTCCCGTGACCTGGGATGTTACTAAAATATATGTCCCAAAATTCGGCTCTTATAAAATGGTATATATTAAATGATCTTTGATAATGCTTTATTATTTCATGAGCAATCCATAACGCTAATTTTTATGGCCAATTAAAAGTACAATACACCCTCATAAGCTCTTCTTAGCTACATTAATGCCACGAATGGCTGTCTGTCACCCACGTATCTTCCATCAAAACCTGGTGTTTATGTATAATAAAGATATATATTTATATAACCTAAAGTTTTGTTTCCCCAAGATGTAATAGTTCACCTCTCTCTTTTCTGTAGCGTTAACGACCTTCCCCATCTCTGGGTTCTTATGGCCCATGAGATTTATCACCTTCCCATTAACTGTCATATCCTCCGTGATCTTTCTCTCCATCCTTATGGTTTGGTCTGTCACAAGACGGGAGGATGAGCTAGTTTAGATAATTGATAGAGATTTTATCTGTCATTTCGACATTGGTAATTTATTTCCAGGGACATTTTCACGGTTACGCCATTTGTGTTTAAATTCTATCAATACAGTCGTGTACTCCCGAGAAGTTCGTCGTTATTCTTCCTCTCACCTAGTACACTTCCTGAGAAGCAAATTTGTGGCATTTTTGATGATGTCTTGGATCGGAAAATGAAATAAAGAAGCATTATTAAGCAGGAAATGTTCCAGATGGATTGAGGTAGGAGGATAAAACGTAAGGAATGAAGTCAGAAACTGCGCATTTCATTTTCACCGCAACAAGGGTTGTAACACACTCAAATTAGCGGTCAAATCCGAAACTGTCTGAGAACTAACGGATGCGCCGAGTGCGTTTTATTCGACTTTCAGGATTATTCCTCAAATTATTATAAAATGCTTCGCAGGTTAATTGATTTTTTACGTGCTTACATATTATGTCAGTAGCATCATCGTGAAAAGCATAATGCGATGATAGGGCGATTTGAATACATACGTGAATATATTGCCAAATGGCTCACCGGTGTGCAAAACTCTCACTCCTAGAAATGTCAATCTAATAGCCGTGATTGAAAATGTAGTGACGCGATAAGGCGACATCTTCATCATAATTTTCATCCACTTTCTTTTAAAACTAGGTCGCATAAACATAGTGAAGCCTTACAGCAAAGTTTAATTGTGGTCAGTAAAAGAAATTAATCCATTTTCTGAACCAAATATCTCCTATATTTGTCCACCGAAAGGACCAGACTTAACATTCTTAAGTATTATCACGACTGCATGAGAACAACTGCAAAACCACGGAATAATGGAGCAACAAAAGAGTCAAATGGAAATTTAACACTTTTGCGGCGTGAAAAAGTCGCAAAAAAACAAGATTTTGACAAGAAGATCTAGGTTATGTTAGATAATAATATGCATATTATTCTACAATTTATCATGCAACATAATTTTAAAAAATAATATCATAAAATAAGCGTTCTGCAGTCCCGAAGGACACAGATCTGTGTTGAGTTCCATGGATTAACTGCTTCGCCGATTTTGAATAAAAACCTTACAAAGGATTGATAAATATAAAAAATATTGGCATTTTATTTTACGCCCAAAAAGATTTACCAATTTATCATTATTTTTATGATTATAAAATTGATTATATTTATCCTCCTTGAGCTCTCACTTACCTTCAGCAATATATCGCTATATTGACAGTATTGAATTTTAACTTTTGATCAAATATGACAATATCTATGATATTGATATTTTCAGAAAAATTTTTGCGTTGCTTATGATTTTTATTTTGTCTGACAAGGAAGTAAATATTTTTAGTTCTTACTACAAAAATATCTCTTTTACTTAGTCGTGTTAGATTTTGGAAATTGCATATTTATCTTCCTCCGTAAATTATAAATATGATCGCTTCCTGAAACCGTGAGCATGTCACTATTTCTCAAATCAAATAACTTATGAGTCTCAAAAATATACGTTTATTTATCGGAAGAATATTTGACAAACAAATAATTGCAATCCTTCACCGAATACCAAACCTACCACCCTCAAATCGGGAAACAAACACAATACCAATGGGCTCACCCGTTCCCTGGAGTACTGCCTCCGAGTGCTTGGAGCAACATAGCCTCCCATAGCACTCGGCACTCGGCATCAAGAAGTCATGGAAATGGGAACTCGTTCAGTAACAGCCGTGTCAATCAAAGGGTGACAGATTATTCTTATTCAATAATGATTTTGTAAAGCAAGCAGTTTTATTTCAGAGATTTTTCTAGTTCACTGAAAAGCCCATTTGTGAATCTTTTGGCTTTTAGTAAAATTAGGGTCCCAGTGAGGCAAACCACGGCTCTGTGCAAAAAAAAGGGAACTTAATTTTGGTCGTCCATGCTTTTCCCTTGGTCATCGCGGTCAATGGACAAATCGATGACATTTTAATATCTACTTTATGTAAAAATTTAAAGCGTTCAATGTTAATTTTAATCCCTAAGTGTAATGGCAGTTAAAACAAGTTCGCTTTAATAAGTCAATAATGTGCTATAATAGTGAAATATGGAATGCAAAGAGATGCTTAGGAGGCTCAGCCGAAAAATCATCCGTGGCCTTTATGCTAGTACCTGCCTGATAAGCACTCTCCCATTCTTTCCAGGCAAAAAGTCCCGTTCCCCACCTCACTCGTATTTTCAACCTGCCCTATTTGACCCCCTTAATTTTCTGCCCTGTCTCCCTATAATATCCATTTGTCCCCTCTGCTGTGTTCGCTCCTTGCTTAGCCCGCCTTTCCGCTGTTCTCTTGACTCCTCCCTTTCCCCTCCCTAACTCACACACCCTCCTCCACTCACATTTTCATGTTTTCTTTCGTCACGGCCACCCTTCCGCTTAAGTTCCCTCACTCATCCCAAGCACCGTTATTTCCTTTCCCTCCTGTTCAACGGTTCAACGGTTTTCGCTTTCCTCTCCCTCCACTTTCCCTTTTGTTCATTCCAACACTCCTGTCTCAACTTTTACTTTCTGGTCATTCTCTTTTACTTCTCTCTTTCCCTCGTCTCACCCCTATTTATATTCTGCTTTGGCTTTACCCCTCCCTTGGTTCTCTTCCCTGTTCGTCAAATTACATAAGCTAACCAGTGCTGCTGCAATTCTTTGAGTGTTTGTCGGAAGCCTTCTTCCCGATCCTCTTGTTCCGTAAGGGCCCATTCAACAACCACGTGGTCGTTATGGAGGGGAGGGGGGGTTAGAGTCTTGGCCACGGTTGGTTGGAGGGGAGAGGGGGGGAGGTCTGGTGGCGTACCACGTGGCACGTGGCCGATTTGGATGAACAAAAACCCGATGACGAATGCTGATTTTCACTCTGCAGTCGCCCGCCCACTGTGCCTTGAGAACTATGTTTAGCTTTATCATCGAATTCGGGCAGGGCGGCTCGAGGTCGGACAAAGACAGACGAAGGCAGTCGTATCCCTGCCCGCAACGCAACAAAATAGACGAACGTAAGCTTCGTATCCTTGCCCGCCCGATCCTAGACACTACTGACGACTAGCACGGTGTAACATCGCCAGTGCATCCATAGGGTCGGTCGAGTGAAAGTCGGGCGGTCAAGGTTTAGCTCCGGTGTGTGGTGCGCATCATCATTAACGTCGGCATGTCCGATCCCGCCAATGAGTCGACGCTATAGCTTGAACATTTAAGCTTCAATTTCTTTGTTCTTCTTCATTTTTCAGCAGAGTTAGAGGTGAAAATAGAGAATAGGAAAATTTCTATATATGACCACGTGACCCCCTGGAGGGGGGGGGGTCGAAAAAGGCCTAAAATTGGCAATGTGGTTGTTGAATGGCCCCTAAGCCGCCGCCATTCTTAACCTTTCGTGCTTTCTACGTTCTCCTCCTCTATCTTACTCATATAAATGTATTAAATACTAGCGGAAGGTACCCGTTGAAATTCAACGGGTGTGAAAAACAAACTTACAAACGCGATCGAAATATATCGATATATATCGCGCACAATGTATTTATTATGGATAATATGGATTCATCTATTTCAATTAATACCTTCTGGGTCTATATTCACCATATATCTATATGAGGTTGCAATCAACAATGCTATCGGTCGTCAAGGGGACAGCGTACCAGCAATTTTGATTGTTTTTCAGAATTTAAAGTAAATCAGTTGGAAAACAAAAATCGATTGCAAGAATAAGTATTTTCATATATTTCATTTTCATTTTCATTTTCATATATTTCATCTTTCTTTCCAAGGTCTTTGTTGCAACTTTATCCACCCAGTATTTCTAATTTAAATATGCAAAAGAAAAAAATATCTTCATGTCAGAAAAACGAACTTTACATTTATTTCTTAATGAAAACGCTTTTACTCGTCTGGAGTTGAACCGGAGACCATTAGTAAAACAAAAAAGTAGCCATAAACCTTCCGAGTGGCATGAAAAATCATGTTACAAAGTTTTACGCCATTCCGTGCAGTGGTTTGGTAGTTATAAGTGGCCGCACAATCACAGTTTCTTTTTTATATGTAAGAAGAAGAAGGAGATAGGATTATTAGCGATTATTGTTTTTGGGCGGAATTGCGCGAAGCTTTGCACACGTGTCCTCTTAAGCAATATGTATGCATAAAAATGAAAAAATTGAACGTCTTCAACTTGATATCTTTCAATTTAATGCTATTTGAACGCCTAGCTTAATGGCTCTTGACGTACATTTCAATGCATTTAAAATAATTCAATTATATATGCACAAATTTCTAGTTAGGATGTTGGTAAACGTATATCAAGGTATCTTAATTCTGGTTAAAATAGTAAAACATGTTTTAACACATGAGCTTTGCATTAATTTTTAACTCCGCTCTGACAGCCCAAGTTACAGCATAACATAAATTAAAATAAAATTTTAAAAACATTTTACTTGCATTTTTCAAATGATTACATGCATTTTGATTCACATCAAATAAAGAGATGTATGTACTTAAGTGAAAAGAGCACTAAGAACTTTATTTTCTTCTTAGTTGTAATGTAAGTAAAGTTTATTTCTCTAAATATTCGCAATAGCAATTACGCACAATACTGATCCAGCTATCTTTAACTTTTACTTTCTATTTCGTTTGTTTTATATTTGGAGGTAGTTACAGCCTCCTCAGCTCCCGGAACAAACATTTTTCGGAACTCGGGTTCATTTCATCATTATCAAATTCTTCCGATACTACAATTCCGAACTACTATAGCTTTACTACAATTTCACCACCATGTATCAGTAAATATACCAATTTAATTTAACCGATAAAAATGCCACCCTGAGATCCACTTCGTATAGTAGAATGTACGCACCACCGACAAATATTTACGGATATATTTTTTGAAAAAAGAAAAGTTTTTTACCTGCATTCATTAGGTTTCATTAAAGACGTACTTTAAGGATTCTTAGGTAAACTTTTCTACCCTAAATCTAACCGTAAGGAAACTCGAGGAGAGCTATGAAAGCAGTATCTATATGGGAACGAGAATGGATGAGCTGCCAAGTTAGTCACCACTTTACGAGCACATGGACGTTCACGGAGCGGAAACACTTGAAGTAACTTACAGTCCAGTAATCTAGTTATTAAAATCTTTACATTGCATACTTTAGAAACCCACATGATTGTAACACAGGTGTAATAACTCTCAATAATATTTTTTTCGTGGTTCTGGTATCATTCCCAAAATCTGCCGATAGTTTAATTTAGTTTCATAAAAATATAGTAACAATAATATGGTGAGACCGTAATAAGAAACATAAACTTGAATGTCTCTCCGTTAAGTAGTAGCAGTAGAAAAGAATCTAAAAAAAATATTTACTCTTGGGTCATAAAATAGTATCTTTAGCTATTGTAGATAATGTTTTAGAGTTTATACTTCAAGAATAAAAATTTAAAGAAATACTGATAAGAAATAAAGCTAGAATAAAAACTGATCATAAAGACCAATCCTCAGTAAACGTCAGGAAAACAAATTATGCAGTGTCTACATGAGCTCGAGGAGAAGTGATGCACTGCTGAGTCACCGCGTCACAAGCATATGTGGAATCAGTGAGTGGTAGTGGTAGAGACACTCATTCGGAAAGAAGGTACTCACTCGGAGACGGAAGGTGGGAGGTAACTGCCGAGAGGTACCGAATGGCGTTTAAAAGAGCTTAGAAGGAGCACGGAGTAGTCGAAGCACTCTTGTGAAGAGGTGTTAGGGGGGAGAGAAGTGCCTAAAGCCAGGGAGTCGTGTGGAGAAAGAAGAGGTGAGTGAGGGAAAGAAGAAGAGAATTTGCTGTGGAAATAATGCGTTCACGTATAAGATTTAAGCCCTCAAATCCCATCCTCAGCTCGTTTCACGAAACATTCCTCCTCTTTTCTCTCCCGTTTTTTCGCGTTTTGTGTTTTCGTCTCTCTAAGCTCTTCCTTAATTCCTTCCAATTGGCGCCCGTAGGTATGCATTAATTTGAATACTTGACGCTACACCAAGGTAGCCGCCTTTATGGGTATTTTCTTGATTTTTTTTCCTCTCCTGGATAATGAAGATCTACTTTTACTATCACACATACTAACTACAGAATTCTAACCCTTAATAGGCCTCTTATATTGGCTGGGTGAGATAGAAATGACGCAAGGTAAAGGTTTGTCCCTTAGCTTATTCCAAATTATTACACGCGCTAAGCATATTTCCCGACTTGTGAATAAATATTCAACAAATGACAGTCCGAGGACTTTCACTCAAAAAAATTGTACTAAATTATTAAAATGGAAAAATTAAGTATTATTATCAGTTAAATCCCCTCCTCCTTGGATTGCTGCTGCCGATAATTACGTTGGAGAGTGTAGTAACATTATTTATACAAGAAATAGGCCATATGCGATAAGACTGCATTATTATGACCGACGAAAACATACAAGAATAAACATTCCAAAATAATTTTAGCAATAGAACGTATTATTGTGAAACTAATTTGAAATTAAATATTATATGCTTCAGTCTGCCTTCACATATACGCCAGAAATCTAATAATTGTAACTTAAACGCGCTACTTACTGTACTAAAATATATAGTGCAACATACCTCATCTTTTGATACATGCGTAGTTCTTTTCAAACTTTAACCTTTTAAATTCATTCTCCTTTTTAATGGTTGTTCACCTTCAAGCTCCTACCCTAGGATCATGCAGGAAATGTCAGAATTATGAGTGGATGGCGATGTCGACGATCAATCAATTACTTTCCTTGAACATGAATTGCCATGAACGAAGAAATAAGTAGCATTCATATTGGGTCTTTTTCCCCCCTATTTCAATGAATCATCACCTCACTGCTTCCTTTTGACTTCGCTACATCTTTATTTCCCTACGCGCTACAACTGCGGTAGTCCATTCCTTAGTCGAGCTCAGTCGTCCGAGTGTCCCTGTGGTTTATGGACCTCGTCACTGCGCCCACTCAACGTAGCAAGAGGATCTTGGGATAAACTACTGTAAGTACTTATAACTCCTTTTACCTACCGTTAGAGCTGTGCGTATTCATCTTACATAATCCACCTATCATTTTGTTTTCACCTTTCATTCTGCTGAGTATTACACGGTGTATTTATCCTATTCATCCTATTCGCAAAAACTTGTAATTTTATTTTGAAAAATTTAAGCAGTGAAAGCTACTTTAGATTACCCAAATTTGTAGCAGCTCTCCTAATAATCAATATATAATCATATAATAATAGTTAGCTCATTCCAACGATTCTCGCGTCATGTCTATCTCAAAAGTTTCTGACACAGATCTGCGCGTCAAGGAGGCCAGGAGAAGTATAGTAGAGGCGTGTAAAATCCAATCCACTCCAGCTCGACTCCCGACACGCAGTGCCACGGGATTCCGAGAATGTCAGGCATTCGACTGCTGAACGAGCGGCGGGTGGGAGCGGTGGGTGGCTCACTGTGCTGCACGGGAGTGACGGGAGTGCTGGAGTCTCCTCTCTCCCGATCCGACTCAGGAAGACTTACGAGAGCTTTCTTAACCCTTTCACGCCCGAGCTTCGTGGAGGGAAATTCTTCCTCGTTACGAGTCTCTTGAAAATTTTCTTCACTCCCCTGTACGAAGCTTCCTCGCGTCGACGGAAGGCAGAGGTTCCCTCCCAAACCATTTTTGGACCCAACTCAGCGGGTTTCCAATCCCTTTCCTCGGCCGCTGTCCCAGACCCTCGTAGGATTGAAAGACTCCTTCACAGCGCGAGTCCACGGTCAACTGACTGAAATTGCAATGCTTAATATAAACAAATATTTGTTGTTCGCATCGATTTTTTTACATTTTAAATGAATTTATTGTGTTTTTCTGAGCGTGCAGATATTTTAAACGAAGTTCTAACGTTCATATTGACAAAATTTTCCAAACGCGTACGTTCATGCCGTCTTCGATTGCTGTTCTATAACTCCGTTGATATTAACGTTAGAATTTCGTTTGAAATTTCCATGTGGTAAGCACAAAAAGATGAATTCATTTCTAACATTGGATTTCTAAAGTAAGCAACAAATACTTTTTGCACAAAACACTGCAAATAACAGTAGTTGACCGCGTGGAGAGGATAGGAAGGGCGGTGACCTGAGCGGCCGAGGAAGGGCCTGGGCTCGCGCTAAGCCGGATCTCGAGGGGCGACCGCGTATGTGGGTCTATTGTTTCCGCCACGGTCACTTTCTTCCGACCTGTGCCGCATAAGAGCGGCATTCGTCGGTTAAGGTAGGAAAATTCACGCCGCATATATGAGGCATTCGTTGTTTAGGGAAGAATTTCCTCTCCGCATAGTTGCGGCATTCGGCGCGAAAGGGTTAAGTCCGTAGTAAACGTTTGGAGATTTATATTGCTGAACATAGTTGATATCGACATGAACATGGCAAACTTTTGGTTTAACCGGGAAATTTTTTGCTTTTTTAGCTACATTCAGTTACTTTTCCGTAGTTTCTCTTATTTTGTGATGGGCAAGGAGAGTTTGTTTTGCTAATGTTTGTGACTTCCAACAACGTCCGATCGGTAAAAGAAAACAGTCTAGAATTGATGCTGAACATAGTTGATATCGACTTGAACATGGCCAACTTTTGGTTTAACCGGGAAATTTTTTGGTAAAAATTTAAGAATTCAATTTTCCTACTCCAAGGAGAAGAGGTTCATGTATCTTTAAAAACGTAGAAATTCATGGGCTACCCGTATATTTTTCGAAAGTAGTGCGGTGTACGCATTTTTGTGTTGTTTTATCGTATCCCGTCTCCATTTCAAGCGTTTATTAACAAAGAAAGGCAGTCATGAAATTTTTAATTTTTCCTTGAACAGTATTTAGCTATCGTGCTCCTTTCGACAATTTGAGTGACTTTTAGGTGCAGTATTCATTGTGACTGACGTTTTCGTCCGAAGGTCAGAAGGTGTATAGAGTGCTCCTTACGTTCACTTTGGAAGCACTGGCAGTGAATTTGGGGACGAACCCCAAGTAATCAACTGTTCACGAGCGTGTTGGAAGACAGGGTAAATTCTCAAAGCATAAAGCAAAATTAATAGGACAGTACAGAGACATTTGGGGAAACTAGTATGTTTAACAGAAAATAGCAAAAGCGCTGATCACACATTCACCATGTTACTGCGTGCCAACATCTGCTGTGGCGATATCGCAAATAGAGGTAAAAATGCATGAACAGGCATCAAATAATAGTTCACAATTAGACGTCCTAAACGGACAAAAATGTTTGTAAAAGATCGAATAGGTATCCTTCTGCTCGTTATTACTCGTGGAACACCATTTAACTTACACTGCTCCTTCCAACATGCGCTGTCAATTCCTATAAGTGGCATCGCCGGCCCACATTGGGTCTCTCTTATTTCCTAGGATTTCCGTGCGCCAGCGTCATGAGCGATACACCTCGAGAGATGATTCTCTCCCACTCCCAAGACTTCTCTCCCGGGAGCGGTCAACCGGGCGCGATAATCCGCAGATGGGGCTCCCGCGACGGGAATGTTAGTAAATGAAACGTCCTTCACACGTCTCTATGGTGGATCGAGTGAAGGGAAAGGACGGAGGTGAAGAGAGGAAAAGGGAACCAAACTACTTCGCAAAATAAGCTAGAACGCATAGCTATTAGACTAGTGCTGAAATTCACCCATCTATTTGAATTTTCTGGTACCCTACCTTGAGGTGTCATTGAGAGCCGAGTTAAAATGAGATGGATGATTTTTGTGAACCATTTCCAATTCTTGGAGTATTTAAGTTAGCAGCCATTGGAAAGACAATGAGCAACCTTTCGCCCCCGTTTCGTAGGACTCGGAAATTTTGTCCTCGACGCAGCGCCAAGATCTTTTGTGAGAGCTATACGTCTCAAGATCATAGATCTCAATCATATTCACATGATGAGGCGCATAGAAATCGTAATCGTATTCTTTAAAAAATCATGAATTTTTCATCCAATTTTTCTCTCCTTCTCTTTCCTACTTTCCTTGCTTTTCAGAAAGACCAAATATATTGTGTCATCATTGTAAATAATGAACAACGTGAACAATGAAAAATTTTTGCCTTTAAAAATGTTTATTTAATGTATTATCAACTGAACTCTATATATATTGACCAGGTTTTGACCTTGATCTGCTATCTAAAATAATAAATTCATCTTAGTACATGGTTTCGGTCGTTCACGCAGTACTAACAGTTCCACCCGTTCGGATATCATCAGGTACAAAAAAACTTGTCATTTCTGGGAAATATGCGGGGTGGAACAATGCGGTCAGGCCAAACTTTTATTGCATATTTTTCACTTGTAGGGGAGGAAAATATATGAAATTGATATGGTTTCGGAACCGATTTCCATCGTAGAACTCCTTTTCTACAACTCTTCACTATAAATTAGTCATGGGAAAGACACAGAAACAGAACGTAGCAGCATACCATGTGAAACTTCTTGCATTAAATGTTCAAAATACTCTCCTTTGACATTGATACATACACCCATTCGCCGACTTATAGAATCCAGAATGCGCTGATGTATCCCGGGAGTACATGGTATAGTTTTGCAGCCTTTAACAATACGAGCACAAAGGTTCTGTGCATCTTGAATTGGGGATAAATATACAAGAGCTTTCAGATTCCCCAACAATTTAGTTTAGTGGGTTTAGGTCTGGAGAAAGAGGAGACTAGGTATTGGTCTACCGCTACCTGTCACTGAATTTGTTGTTTAGATGCTGACAGACATGAATTTCATGATAAAGTATATCTAGACTCATATATACGGTGCATATTTTCTTCATCGACTTAAATAGATTAAGTCCTGAAAATTAGGCCTTACATTATTGTGGCGCACAGTATAAATGTGCAAATCAGTTGCCGTGTGGGGTTTGTTGAGAGGGAAAGGGAATAGAAGGTACGAAGGTCACGTTGAGAGACGAAAAGCAGTGCAGGGGTGGTTCATCTCAAGTGGTGGCCATGTGTATTCTTGGAGTTCAATAGGAATGGCAGAGGGGGAGAAAATGCTTTGGAACATTCAGGATGGCTCGCCATTAGGCGTTAATTTTTCTGGTCTTACGTTTTTATGGAAATAATTTAAGGATAGAATAGGATATATGGTTTTCCATCCTGTATTTTGTTAACTCAACTTATCAAAGGTTACTTTTAGCTTGAAAATATTGCACTGCATTTCCATAAGAATCTCACGAAGGTTTAGAGCAATAAGAGAATCTTGGCTGGTTGCTGTCTTATTTTTATATAATTCCGACCGTATTTGAAACAAACAGTCCTTTTCTGACCTATCTTCCGGGTGCTTACTTGGTGTCAAAGCCGATCAAGACTAAGTAAATACTATAGTGGAACAAACCAAATACTTTTTAGTTTCAATTATCATGAAGTAGTTCCACCAAGAACGCTCCAAACCACATCAAGTGCCTCAAACTTTTATACCAGGGGATAAATAAAAGGAGAAATATGACTAGGGAACAAGAAACTGAGAGTAATTCTTATTCTTAGTGTAATGAGTGGATGTATGGCGTCATTAATAGTGCCGCTGTTCAATCTTCATTTCGAATGACTTGGTCCCTTTGATATGTAAAAAAGTATCACATTATCCTTGTTTTTTTTTTGCGAATTCCCGCTTATTGTTTACGCTTCACATCCCCGTCAAGATGCCTCTGGGCTTTTGGCTGTCTTCTCCGCTGCTGTAATTCCCACTCCTCTTGGTTTAGTCTGTTTACTCAGAGCCCGGAGACAATATGGAACGGAACAATTCCAAGTCCGCAATTTCCTTGGAAGCATTCACCTTACTGACGACCTTCCCTACGGCTGCCTAAAAGACATCATGCCTCAAGAGTCGGTAAATTACAGTGGTAGCAAAACTTGGTAAATGTCGCCTACACTTGGCGAGTAGTCGAGGCGGGATAGGGAAATTGCATTGGGCGGGTAGGTTGAGGTGAATAAATGAATGGAAACATATATATTAACGCTCTGTGGTAGGCCATTATAGCAAGGAAATTATGAACAATATGCACATTATAATCAAAAAGTTATAGTGAACACAGTAAATAAACAATTAAACCAATTCAACACCAAATGTAGGTAACATTACGTTAAAAATTAACAAATAATTACCAGAAAGCTCAATTAAACTTACTAAAATTAAAGTTGTTTTTGAATGATTGGAGTGCAGAGGAGTATTTGATATAAAATGGTAGCAAGTTCCAAAAAATTTAGTATTAATTTAATTTTACAGGATTTAATTAGGTGCTAAAAATAGCAAAGTTAATGAGGAGAAAAATTCGACTCCTTTGTTCATGGAATTCAAACAAATTATTCTACCTAATCGATCATATTGCAAGAATCGTAATTAGAATATCTAATTTTGAGTGATTTTTTTTACTCTTTCTCATAAATAGGTTTATGTAATGTCAAAATACTGTAAGAAAGAAACCAACAAAAGCGCAGAAAAAATACAATTTATAAGTTGGTAAAAATTTCGGTGATGAAATATTTTGAACGATGGATGGCTAAAGTATACGTGGAAGTACTTTTCATATTAAGGATGGAATAGATACTACTTACGAAAGACGGAAAGATGGTAGTAGGACGTTATTTTATAGTACGAAAACGTTGGAGATAAACAAAAGACAATATGTATACTAAGAAAGATGATGGAATGGAAATAAATCCGAAGCTGAAATGGGAGATATTATGAGGAAATGAGATTTGAGGAAAAGCAAATATAACCGATCACTTATATTTCTTTGCCCTTAAATAGTATCACAAAAAATTGTATATTGGTATATTCTGTATTTTTTGCTAATTCATCAAAGTCATCACATCAACTCCTTTGTGGAGCAGAGATAAGCAATTTGGAGCTGATTCACCCCGTCATACACTTGAGGTGGTACGTGGTGTGGCTGAGGAGTGTTGTATGGATGTAGACTTAAGCAAAATAATTGAGGCTTTCTATTGGCACATACAATTTCGAAAATTTTGTGTGCATCTCCCTGTAATCCACGCCTAGACGTCTAAAGCAATGCTCATTTTTCTACCTAAGTTAACGCGTTAAGGAACCTCTTTGCTGGGCATCTCTTCGCACCCTCCTGCCTTGCTTCGTCTTCTGTAGAGTTAGGCTGAGCACAAAGACCCCCAGAGACGGAGTTAAGCGGATGGAAATCGATTGAGTCTCGGAACTTCCTCCCGATGGGGTTCTCTGTCTTTGAAGCCACTTCACCCCTCCCTTCGACCGAAAGACCCGACGGAAGGCGAGTTCGGCACCTCGAACTTTTGCCTTCCGTTCCTTCAAAGCTTCTTGACATTCTGCTTTTCCTGCACGAAAATAATTTCGTACAGTGCGCATAGCGGGAGAAGTTTAGTTTTGAGCCAGATATTCTCCACATCGAGCCTTTTGGATTTACAGAGCATGGGGGAAAGCGTTCATCGTTATAGCAAAAGCAAAAGGACTTGGCAAACTTCTGCGCGGTGGAGGGGTAATGTGGAGAGAGTAAAGTGAACGGACGGAGGGGAAGGTACAGAAGGAGACGGCTGACAACGAGACAGGGGAGCCAAACTACTTTACCAGGCACACACACACACACACAAGGCTAATAGGCAAGTGGTTTAGCTTCATCAATGCCATGCTCTACCCGCGCACTTCCTTGTCACGTGCAAGGAGTGGTAGTACGAATAAAATGCACCAAACCGGGAGCCAGGTAGCTGTAACTCATGGAATTTATGTCTGAAAGGACTTCACTGTTGCATTTTATGCTAGAAGACAGCTTTTTCCGCCTGTAAAACGTATATTTAGTTTCGAAGTATGTAAGGCCATCGGGGCACCAACTTCCGATAGCTAAGATTGACCATACTTGAATTGACACTTTAAAACAATCATTTTTATAGGTGGAAAACATTACTATACATCAGTTCAATGGCAATTTCTTGCTGATGCAGGTAAAAAACTGTTATTTGGTTTCCTTTGCGTATCAAAGTAGTAAAATTACGTTTTACGGAAAATAAACAGTTTCTTCTACCACGCAGGCTTTCAACCCTCATGTTTAAGTCAGAAAGAGAAGGAAAACGGAGAGTTCACACCTTATAAAATAAACGTTTTCATGGTAAAAGAACGACCAAATTCCATAATTATCACACTCGTTGACCTGGGTCTCCTTTCAGTTTACTACACTCTGTGTGGCAGCTCACTTTGTACCCAATTTACGCCAGAGTTCAGCGCTTATCGCTCACTCACAATTGCTTGCTTTCCTGAAAGTGCCACCTCGCCTTTGATTGCTGCCGCTCTCAGCAATAAGGTGAACATTTTTACTTTTCTCTCTCTCAAGCACTTTCGTCGATTCACACGGCTCTCTCTAACCCCTGTCATTTCAATCCCTCTCCGATAGGAACCCGGATTGTCTTTTTGAGGGGTCACTCAATTCCCTCTTACCCCTGATTTTCGATTCCACATATCCCCGATCATCCCTACTTTCCCCTTATATCACTCATTTCTATCAAAATCGACCTCTCAAATTGGACATTTTTTACCGGATGACTCGCCCTTCCTTTTTAATTCCCCCTTCATTTATCTTTCATTTTGATCCTTTATTTGAGATGGGTAGCCATCATTATTCCACCGGCTGGTTGGTGGGTTTAAGAGAGTCTTCAACCCGAGTATACCCATTCAGGAAAATATATTCAGTTTCCTGCTCATTACAAGTTCGTCATCTCTTTTAAGCTCCTTCTATCATTTGTCTTTCCTCATGTCAGTCAAAATACCTTTTCTCCCTTCTCCGCCTACCACACTTTCCAAGCGTTCTGCTGTCACCCTCTCAAACATTCTCTTGTCATTTTACACATCTTCTCTTCTTCTCTCCACCTTTTCTGCCATCTCCGAATTTCTACCACCAATCACTTCTCCTCTCCCACCATTAATAACACTTCCTCATTCATTTTTATCCCTACCCACCACACCCTCCCATTATTCGCTCTCATCGCTTTCTCTGAGGGGTTTGAAGAATTATCCTTATAGACACTAACATTCTAATTAAAAATACATTAAAATATATTGTTACCTCATTTCATAGGGTTTATTGCCATGAACGAGACCGGGTTGCCCAGTTTTGGTGTATTCCAATCTCAATTTGAGGCTCACTAGTTTGAGACTAATTAGTGTCATTTGAATTTACCTGGTTTTGGATCAATTTACTATTGCGACTACGCACCTGGGGTAGAAATTGTGATGCAAATGAAAGCTACTGAACTTTAATTTCCATCGTTTATTTTTTATTTCCGTTCTGTGCAATGTTGCGCATACTCCACTTACCAGTGACTCACACTCCGTGCCGTCACAACACTCTTTAGCTAAAATTTCATGGACGGAAAGTAAGGAGGAAAAGCGGATGACAGAAAAGCGGAAAGCCATTCACAGCCCCGTTCCGCCGGCCAAAACTCCTCTCTTTAGCTTTCCACCGGCACTCTGAGACCCATGCGGCTTGTGATTACACAGTTTAAAGAACAATAGAGGGAAAAATCCCCAGTTGAAGATTCAGGAATAAATAAATGAGCAAATTAAAGAGGAGAGTCTCTCTGAAGAGCTATGCATAAATGAAGAATTAGCATTAGATAGGGAAGGGTGGAGGGCTGAAGCCAACCAATCTTAGAATAAAGCGACTAACGTGTAACTTTGACAAAGAATCAACCACCTTAATCCCCAAAGAAGTGTAGCCTCGTTGAACCACATGGTATAACGAGACAGTATTCCTCCTGGTAAAATATTCCACAGGTAGAACAGCCCTCCAATCGGTTATCATGCCACTGAGTGGGAACTACTGAGAAGGGAAAATCTGTTGGAGAAGACAAATGCTAATGCAATATTTAGCTGCCTTCACGTTACCACCACCTCAATTGGGCATATGCTGTGAATGGCCAAAGAGGATTGGCGTAGAGTATCTGCTCATTATATCTCTTTATTAGATGTTATGGTAAGGTGATTATAAAGCAAAAAGAAAGATCTCGCCTTGAGTCTCTTGGTTTTAGCCAAGAAACGTACGTACTTAATACGGAATTTGATGTAGTAAAACTGGTAAGTACCTTACGAATAAGATAAAACGTAATTTCTGATGATCCTTATTTAGCTTAAAGACCAATATGGGGACCAAGCATATCATCTGATCCTCGCGTAAAACCCTACAACGCATCCATAGAAAAGCCTTACCAGTCATTTCTCATTTCATCAGCATTTGTCTCGCCATTTTCCCTATCTTTTCCATGTCGCCTTCTTATTTTCAACAATATTTGCTTAATCACCATCTCCTCGCTTTTTTTTACACATGGATGGTTTTTTACCTCAATTCGCCATTTCACAGTTCACTTCCTTTCACACATTACTGCAGAGCTTTCGAACCATAATTCCTCTATAATATCACACTAAGTTAGTCTAAGGATTTACTCGATTTTTATAATCATTTTTATATATTTTTATGTTTTTATCTATAACGCATCATCATCATTTACATCAGAGGGATGGACGAATCAGTACTGCCATCACCACCGCCAAATAAAAATGTCTTTCGTTGGTCTTCACGCAGTGAGTGAGTGACGCACATAAGATCAAAATATGAGTCCATAATACTTAAATGGCACTCTTTCGGTGATATATGAATTATTCAAGAAAGAAAGAAAGGGAGTTCTATATTTTGCCAAATCTTTAAAAGTCGATGCCGTTAATTGCGATGAGGCAGCAAGGAAGGCTTCAAGGTTTCCAAGAATCTCCTCTTTGGTAATCTTTCAAGAAAAGTATTTTGAAAGGTTAAGGCTTTATATTTTTCGAAATGAAAAAAATCAGGTAGCGGAAATTAAGAAAAATAAAACCGAGTCCATCACAAGTATATATGCGGTAGCTAAAAATGTAAATAGCGCTGCTTTCGGCTTCTATGGTTAGACAAATGTGGTCTTTAAAAATTTTTTCAAGGGACAATGTGCATTTCTTTGAGTATTAATTTTGGTTTTCCTTAGGTAGCCTATGTTATTAGCAAAAGCGGTTTTTGTAAAATGCAAAAGAAATGCGTAACGTAATATTTGTCTTGACTCTCATAGTAAGACAAGAGCCACCTTCAGCTACCGCAAGCATTTCTCAGTCCCACCACACCAACTGCGATTTGCCAACACTTATGGTTGTCCAGAATCATCTAAGATGTTTATCCATCATTGGAGTTTGAACATTTTTATTTGTAATTCATTAAAATAAACTGTCGTAAAGAGCATATAATTTTTTCTGGTCGCTGCATAGTTAAAGATGACACATTTTATGTGATTTGATTCAAGAAAATTCTCCCTACGTTTACTGGAAGCAGGAACATTTTCATATCCAAGAATTTGAAGAGGTTATTTATGTCCGCTGAAAATTGATATTCGGTGTTCTCTTAATTGACTAATTTGTTATTTTCAAACAGCAAATGCGGATTAGAATAATATTTAAACTTTACAACTTTGAATTTTCTCATAGGTTCCCCTGATTTATGTGGAGTCATTACAGAGCTCATCACGACGGAGTTATGAGATGAATGTCTTTTTTATTTCAACCCCAAACTCTCGTAACGATCTGAGCGATCACGGGAATAATAACTCCGTCGTCATGAAGTACAGATTCCCAATAATGCCGACCCGACACAAGCTCACGAGGGGTCTTCATAAAAACTGCGACCTATACTAACAAGCATGGCGTGTTTGTGGAGGGATTCAATTTGAAAAACCCGCGAGATAGTTGATAAAAATCGAAGATTATGTGAGGACAAAAAAAAGGGTGCATCTTGCAAAATATTCGTTTTCGGCATGGTAGTACAGATGATAACTTATCTAAAATGTTGCTCATCCATGAAATAAAAATTAGAGAATAACAATACCCTCTCCAATTTTGTGATAAGGTTCTTAATGGATTTAACTCATAAACTCTCACGGAATTTGCTCTTTTCACTCTTAGAAATCTCACATGTCATTTTTTTTAAAACTTCGACTTCTCATTTGAATATATGTTGTGATTTTTCTGAGTAAAAGAGAACCTAAATCAATTTTATCCGATATTATTAGTAAAATTCTGTTAAAATAACCATAAAAAACCGAGATAAATCCATACAATATTATTAGAGGGTCACTTTGAGTAGCTCAAAAAATAATTTTTTCACGTAGGTGAAACAATGATCTTTTGAACTACTCAAAATATATCAGTGCCTTACGTTTTTTAAAAAATTGAGGGAACCAGTAACTCGGCACCTTTAGCTACTAAGGCTTAAAAAACGATGAAATATTTTTAGAAACTCTTTATAAAGTTTTTTTTCACAAGAATTCGTGTTCATTTTATTAATGTGAAAATATGCAGTTATCGTAATTACCTCAATACCTAGATGCCACAAATCCAAGGCGTCAAAGTTTCGAATTTTGTCTAAAACTCCAGATTGTTGTATTTTTACACCAGAACAATCCATACGCATTGATTAGTGTAGCAATGACGTCAGCGATAAACTAGCTACGAGTTCGCTTAGCGCTTGCATTAATAAATAAACAGAAATCATTATTTGCTGTTATTTTGTTGCTTAGATTAATTAGCAACTAATAGCCTTTCAGGTAGTCCGCTGATCCGGAATTGTAATGAAATTCATTCCAACTGTCGCTAATATTGACGCTAAGTGAAGTTTGCGCCCGCTAATAAGAACCAAAATTGTTACCTTGGTTTGAATCTTAACCCCATCAACCTCAATCTCGCTTTGTTCATTAATGAAGTTTCAATTCATTCTTAGTTCTTAAGGGTTTATGAATTTTCTCTGCTTGATTTAACAGAATGTATCCCCGTATATAAAACAGCCTGGAATCAGGGGACCTCCTTATTTAATTCACACTCCCTTAAATACAAGGAACCATGCCGCATGCCCATTTATCTCTCGCCTACTTAATCACCTTCAGCAGCCTTTCCTTTTCCCCATGAATGCTCTTAATGGTTGGACTCGGGCAGTTTTCTGCTGCTTTAAGTTCTGCCTGTTTCAAAATACGCAGTGAAGCGTCGAATTTTTTTTTAGTAGGCAGAGGCTATTCTGGTTGATAAATGACCAATGATATGTTGTCGTAAATCTCACCTTAGTTCACCGTTCTCAATTACAGACAGAAACTGAAAAAGTGGGTGATCAATGAACAGGCAGCGGTTTGCTCTGAGCTTGTCATGATTCTTAAAAAGTGAATGTTTTAAAGATAAAATCAAAGATACAGGCTTTTATTCAAACTATCGTTTGTTCACGATAGCGGTGAATGAAGATGTCGTTCTTAGTACTTTTAACATTGCATTGAAGTTGAAAGGGAGTTTCTGAGAGAAGTTAAGTTTATTCAGAAGAAGTAACATTATTTTATGGTCTAACTCTATATTGTCTCGAACAAATAGCTATTTGCATTGTGGATTTTCCAAAGTTTTTTAGCATTCTGACAGTCTAAGATTGCTGTTTCGCTCGCTCACTTTTATTTCCAGAGATATTAAGAATGTGCATTCTAATATTAAGAATGTGCATTCTAATAACACTTGTTTTGTATTAAACGTATGTCCTTTTGACTACCGGCTCACAATTCTAATATATTTCAACTAAAAAAAATACTCTCTAGTTTTGGCAGCTGCTTTCCAAGGACTACTGCTGTATTGCATTTTATTTTGCAATATATCCAAAAATTTCCTGCAAATAGTTAATTTAAAACATTGCACATAGCCAAGCATGAAGCAGACGTAACTGTTCTTTCACGTTTCTCCCAAATACATGAGCAGTCAGTAAAGAAGGTATAGCCTCTCTTATTTTCCTGACTTACTCAGCCAAATGTCCATTCATAAAACTATGTTCTATCTGGTGTTACCAAGATTGTTCACCGTTGCCAATTCTATCCTAGATTATTTCATTCCCTACAAAATCTATGATCTATTATTGCACCTTTCCCGAAATTTATAACGCTATTCATATATTAGGATTTTAGGTCATAAAGTATCTATTAATCCTGCCGTAACAATATGATAAGTTAATAACAATTTTTGAAAATTTTATTGTCTTTTCTATGTATCATAAGCAATGGATTTCTAATGTCTTTCCCCAACTTTTTATTAATGTATATTCTCGATAAATAATCCTCCGAACAGTTTTGAACATCTAATACGCCTCAAGTGATCTAATACCCTACATAGAACAAGACAGGCTTCTGCATTCAGTGCCTCATTACTAACCTTATCGCCTCAAATCCTCTTCACTGTCGTTAGGGCCTAATCAATTTTGATGATTTTTATATTAGGGAAATGTATATTTTCTATATAGTCCAATGATATCTATTACGAAGCTAAAATAATTTCTCATCATAAAATAAATCTATGAAAAATAGCACGTTTTTATCAGTTGTTTATGCATAAATTCCGTTATTAACGGGGGAATCTCTCTACTTACTAATGTGAAAACAAAAGTTGCTCTACCTAAAAGCAAATCCTATTTGCATCAAAATATACGTATCGTGGTCCTTTTGATCCATTCCACAATTTTTTCTTTGGGGTAATTAAATTAAAAACACTAGACCTTAAAAAAGGAGATGTTTGCCAAATTAAGTAAATATAAAAAAGATTTTTATTCTTTCTTACGAATTGAAATTTCCTCTCAAATTCGTAAAATTCTGGAAAAACATAGGTGAATTGTCCAAATCACGCTTTTTTGGTGACCCATTCCCTTGAAGAACGATGATAGTGTTGCTGCCGAGGTACAAAAGATTATATAGGATAAAAAGGGTCAGTAAGAATCAAATGGGAATGTTAAGTAGCTTGTATCACCAGGAAAGCATTTTGAGAATAGACACCTCTAAGATGGAGGCAATTTAGTTGGAGTAAATATTTTTACACGAGTAATTAGACTGTGAAATCGTGTTAACTTAGAGCAGTGTTTCCCAAACTTATTCGAGCCACCGACTTTAGTTTCATAAACCTCAAACCCTTGCCTAGAAACCGTAGGGTTTAAAATCATTGGCTGCATGATCCAAATACCCGTAGAAAAAAATTAAGGCTTTTAAGTGATACTTATTTCAAGTCCAATTGATAACTGCTTTATTCATGCGAGGACGTGTATGCATACCAGGATTAAGTCAGGTCCTCGCTTTTCAGCGTCTTCCCGCCGCTCCCATGTTTCTTTTGCCCCCCCTCCCCTCCCTAGATATAAGCACTCCCAAGATATAAGCCCGACTAGGAGGGATTATACGATTTTAACGCGGCGCATCCGACCCGAGAGTGATAAAGTAACTTGGAAACTCATTTTTAAATACTCTTTAGGGGGGTGAATTATCTTCAGTCCTCACTTTTATCTGGTCACAGATCAGGCGAAAGACTCTCTAACAGCTTCACCTGCACTCTTAAGACATTTTGGTCTCGATAATTTGTTCATTATGGCGCTAATATGACATTTCAGTTCTAAAGATTTCAAAGCTTATGCTCTTTAGATATATAGTGATTTTGTTGTGTTTTTACGAAGCTGTTATGGTTTTGTGGCGGCGGCTGCAAGTCAATTGTTGCTCCGTTTCACCACACGAGGTCAAGGAGGACAACGGTCACTAAAATCTGTCATTACAACCCAGAGGGGATTGTTAACGCGGCAGCCATCTTGACCGGTATAGTTCGCTGTAACTCTGAACGCAGATAGAAAAAATAAACTCGTTGTAAAGATATTTTAGTGCGGTGATTTGTTAACGTAGCCACGACGCTACAGTTTTATCATCTAATATTGTGCTTTAATATCAGTAAACATTAAATATGTAACATTTCTATGTTTTTACTTCCGATTGTGATACGGAACGTTTTCACAAATGACGAAGCACATTTCTATGGCTACATGTTCTGATCAGTGCAAAGTTTATAAAGAGAACCTTCTTTAACAGCTGAAAAGAATTTAAGTACCTACTCTGCGAGGGAGTCATAAAGGAAATAATCGGCAAATAACGCGACGGAAAAGTATGCCTGTACTTTTTCAATTTGAGCACTTGCAAAGAAATCTTAGTACCCGAAGGAAGAAAAATACCTCAAAAAGTGCTTTGTAACGTACTTGGCATTTGTAAGATAATGTTTTGGATGTGGCAACAAGTTTGCTTAATATTATTTTATGGATTGCATAAAGTATTGCATTTGAAAAAGTCGGGACACTCATGAAATTATTCTGATTCCAGCTTAGAACCAGGCGATTTCAGTCGTTTCAGGCGTAACCTTGCGGAAGTCCATTTTTAATAAATGATTACACCAACTGTGTTTCAATCCACATTTACTTTTATTGGTACTACCTACTAGTTTCAACGCTTCTGCGTCATCTGCGTCAGGTACAAGTTTCTCAAACTTTGGTTACGGTATGTAAATGCTGAAAAGAGCCCTTCTTTCTCTTTTTAGAATATATACCTTTACTGTGACCATGGTTTGAGAAACTTGTACCTGAATATGACGCAGAAGAGTCGAAACTAGTAGTACCAATAAAAGTATATCTGTGGACTGAAACATAGTTGGTGTTATCATTTATCATTTATTAGAACCAGGCTCTCATTCCATTGGTTATCGTGCATTATCGATATTATTTATCAATACAACACTGGAAACTCGTGTTTTGCTTCTTTCATTATCAGCTCACCGTAAAATCCTGTATATTGGGACCTTTTACAAAAACCTCAATCGGTCTATGAATTAAGTCTAGGAAGAAATGGACATTATGCCATGCATTAACGCACATATTTTTAGAAGTAAGTATACGATGCAAGTAATTTTTAATTAATCTGAAGCGAGATGTAGACACAAAACGAAATGTAATCAGCCTCAAAGAGTAAGATAGCAAAGTCTAATTAGCACCTCGTTGTTCTCTCAACAGCGGATAAAAATAACTTTTTCATTTCTTGGGAATTATTTCCAAGATTAGCGGGAGAAACATACCTTGACTGAAAAGAAGGAACTCTACTGTAAGTAATGTCAAGAGCATTCAGCAGATTATTTTTAGTAGGAGGGAAACAGGGCCAGATGCAACCTTCCTATTCATATTAAAGAAAGTTCAATATGAATAAGAAGGTTGTTTTGAGTCCTATTTCTCTCCTAATGATCTCAGTACAGAGGAAGAGTGACTTTTCCAATGAACGTTATACTTTTAGCAATGTAGTTAATATTGAAAAGTACGATTTCTGATAGCCATTTAGGATATATATTGCCATAAATAAGAAGACACGAGTGTCAGTAGGCATTTTAATGGCTCGTACTTTACCAGTATTAATCAACTCAAAACATAGACTTTGGAATAAATTTTGTTGACTCCTCATGTTCCCTTCCGACTAAAAAGAATAAAATATGTAAGCGCAATTCTGATAACTTTACGTTAAAAAACGAAAATAAATCTCGCAAAGGTGACCCGGTGGATGTTTATGATTTAATGTTATACAAATAGTTGCCTATATCTCCTTAATTCATTTTCTAGGAGTTGTTCAAATCCTCAGCACATACAATATTATACGACGACTGCATTGGATTTTTATATAAGCTACGCAGTTTTCCTGAGTGCATGAAGTATAGACGCTTTGAAAAAAGGCGTTTAAGATATTTACTTTTTCTAATAGCTCTTTCTCTTAAGCCGTATTTAGTTATGTTACAGTAGATTTATTCCCTTTAACCCCCTTCGTGAAAGACCAAAATATCTTTGGTTATCTTCCCAAGACTCACCTAATCCTTTACTTTTGAATTCTATTAATGCTATACTCAAGGCCGCTTTTGCTGTTGTTTTAGCTCTTTTACATTTTCCACATACTCTCTCATGCTCTTCGTCAGGGAGCTCGTAATGGGCGTACTACGAGTATATTTTTGCGTGCATGATTCGTTATCGCTTGAGAGATTTTTTCACGTCCCCATCATACCACCAAGGTTCCGTACATTATTCAGTTTACTTGGCATTTCGTTATTAATGGCTAATTGTGTGGTGCTACGAAAATAATTCTATATCGTGAGTATTTTAGTTTTGGATAATATTATTTAAATTTTTGTAGGAGGGCAATAATTCCTGTTTTTAACCTTAGAAATCCGCCTTGTGGTACAAGTTCACATTTCTCTTTGTAGCTATCCTTTTGTCAGTTTTTAATTCAAATTTAGCACTAACTTATTTGTGGTTAAGTCAAAATTTACATGGATTAGTATTAGATAAAGCCAAGAGATAAAGTTTGCCAGCTGCGTTGAATTTGAAGGTCACGTGCGGATAGCTAGATATCTGTAAGTACTTGTAATAATAAAAATCTTCACCATACGAATTTAGTCTTCATGTTTGAAGGATTAATATTTTTTCGTAAAATATTCACTACTTTTACTGGGGGAGAGCGTATATTAGTATGGAAAACAATTGACTCATTAAATTGAAAGCAACGGTGCAGGCGGCACTTCTAAAAAATGGTTTAAAGCAATGATAAGTGTTTCCATTTTTGTGAATTCAAATAAAATCAACTGAATGCTATCATTACCCTACAGATGATCCTGTGCGGGGGTGACCTCGTTCAAGGCGATTAATTAAAACGTGTTCATGACTAATTCCCGAATCTCTTCGAAGTTCCCTCCCCCCCGAATTTGAATTTTGCTTTTTGGCGTGAGTGTAATGCTAATACCTAAATTAATTAGGAGAGCTTGGTAAGCTATTGTCAGTTAAGTGATTATTGCAATGAGCTTGTGAAGTGACTAATGCATGATTATACTTGGTTGGGCTTGTTGAGGTGAAAGTTAGTCAGCAGGTAAAATCTGATATGTCATTGAAAATGAATCAAAAACAATTTTGAAAATCGGTAGATTTAAAAATAAGTTCAATTAAGCCATATCAGTCACCTTAAATGGCTACGAAAAATTGATTCTGTATTGCTCTCCCTAAATATTTATTTTTCACTTCCCAACTCCAAGGTAAAATAAAAAATTGTTAGCCATGAACAGTTTGGACAACAATCACGTGATTTTTATTTAAAAAGTTTTCATAATCTTTCGCCGTTTCAGTTTATTGGTGTAAAACTGTTTTGCCGATATTTGGTAGGAATCTTCTGGTTCGAAACATTTGTTTTCCGGAATGTTGAATGGGGGGAAGAATCCGAAAACTTTCTCAGCTCCGCGGACGTCTTCGTAGCAATCATATGGATTTTATTTGAAATAGTAGGCACTACGCAATGACGAGTTTAGTGCTAATCATTGTAATTTATTGCCCCTGATTGATTTAGCTGGATATTTATCCCACACACAATGTATTATTCTTACAAAGAAAGGCTAAACAAATTGCGGATATCTCGGTGTACCTGTCAAAACTTCATAAAGCGATTCTTCTCGAGAGTCTTCAATTCTACATGAGGAAAACTGCGGAAAGTAACCACAAAACCAGTGTGGCTTGTTAGCATGCTAAAATCATGACTTGCGCAATATCAGTGCGATATTTACATGGAAGTTCTTGTCGGGACATCCATTACTAAGCTCACATGATGAGGTCTTGTGATCGCTGGCGGCGTTTGCCAATCTTTGGCGGGGGTTAATTACAAGGCAGCAGAAACTATGCTTCGTTGCCTTGTTTCCTCAATTTAAGTTAGCCTGTTTAAGTATTGTGTACCATCTGGTAGACGCGTTGTTATGCTTGGAATACATTCCCACTAAACGCATCTTCTCATCGGTTTCACAAAAAAACACAAAGTTCTTATGGAGTAGTAATGGAAGGCTTTGAACTAGAAGCCAGGGACCGTTTTTTTAGAGCTTATATGATCGTAGAGATATTTCATATTGTAATTTAAAGTCGAGTTGGTTGATAGCTTAAAATTATCAAAAAGAACAAGTAGAGGAAAAGAGAAATATAAAATAGAGACTTTTTTTATCGTTAGTACGTAAAATAATGCCGAAAAATATGATCGGTGTTAATTGGGTACGCCCATTATGGTCTCAAATTTTAATGATTTCGACAAGTCAAAGGCTGAAACAAAAATGTCTAAGCAGAATGATAAAGCGATGGAGAATACTAAGTAGAGAAATAATTCCCAGATATTTTATTGTAATAGGAGCTGGAAGGGAAAGAGATGATTGGATGATTGCAAGGGTCAAAGACAATTAGAAATATATTAAAAATATCTTGATGGCATCTACAACGTTTTCATAGAGAATTCGTTTTGTTTTTCCGAGAATCTTGTCTCAAGGCTGTTTTTTTATCGAAATTTTCTCATTCTATTGCGTAGAAAGAATCCACGAGGTGGGAATATCAGGAGAAGAAAATGGAACCTAGAATTATATTTTTTATTCCTTGGGGGGCTCTACTATAAATATATACAGAATGGCGTTATTAGCATAATTTTGCTTACATGAATTCAAGCAGTTATTAATAAAATTTTCATTAATAGAATCCAGTCTTCACTGACGATTGTCGTTAGTTGCTCGGAAATCCAATTAGTAAGATTCCAGTCTAAAAAGAGGCCATGAAAAAAGTATATGTATATCATATAAAATATATTTCCTGCAAACTCTCATTTATTTAACGACAAAAACGCAATCCCATCGTCATGTACCTACGTATCAAAACGATATGGCGCACTATAAAAATAGCCACTTTAATAAATCAGCACTTTTGCGACACAAAACCTTGAAACGGGGCACCAAATCACTGTAAATAAATCTCACATTCTTAAAATAAAAATTAAGCCACATATCAGACGCTTACATGAGCCTATTAATACATTATATTTGAAATTTGATCTTACAGGCGACCACGTATATGGTAAACTATGACCTAGGCATAGTAAAAAGTAAACTCTTTGAAACAGTAGCTTGATGCAAACGTTCTACGCTGTAAAGAGTGACAGGAATCTTCAAGAAGAATTGAGAAGGCCCTATACCCCGAGACTACAGTTCAGCATAATAATGCGGTATGCAACGGCGTTATCACCACTACACAAACTCATATTTAGAACACTAGCATCTTTAGCCACTGACAATATGCACGCGATAACGAGATTTAAAACCTCCCAATCGATGGTCGCCTAAAAGATGTAAATTCATGCATGACAGTGGAAATGTTCATTAGCTTTCATTAACCATTCGTAATTTATATTTATGAAATCTGACTTCGAGAAGATATTTGATAGGGTGTGGAGTGTGTTACATTTATGGAAGTCCTAAAGGTCGATATTAAGGACAGACGTTTCATCCGAAATCTTTATATACACTAGAGGACGTAGGTTAGGGTTGCCGAGGGAGAATCGGGATGGGTCGTGAAAGATCGGGGATTACCGCAGGGGTTCTCGGTATAGCCGTTGATTTTTAACGTGTGCTCAGAAGTAATTGTAAGCGAGGGATGGAGAGAAATGGAGTTAGGAATAAAGGTTGGATGGTAACTGATAAAGACAGTGATATTTGTATACCAAGTATTTGTTTGTCAGTCAGGCAATACAAGAGGTTACATTCAATGATAAGTGCGTTAGAAGTTCAGGAAGAGAGCTATTAGGTGAAGAAAAACTGTAAGAGAACGAAAGTGTTGATTTTCTCTAGAAACAAAGGGGTGGAGTGTAAATTAAGGGGGGCATAAAACTGAGCAAGTTGAGCAGTTCACGTATCTGGGTAGTGTTTTGAAGGAGTATGGGCGTGGTATAAGGGACGTTAGATGTATTAATTAAGCAATTCGAGCAGTTTACGGGTATATGTAGGTAGTGAATTGGACGAGAATGGGTTTTGTTTAAGGGACATGAGGTGTAGACTCCCCATGATTATGGAAGCATTTTTAAGGAGGAAGGAATTGATGATGGGGTGTGAGTGAGACGCATAGCGAATACTGGAGAAGACAACTATAGATCGTGGCGTTCTAGGTGTGGAATACTTGATCACTGCAATGAAATGGTGTACACAGACCTGAGGCGTTTGAAATATTGTTGTGAAGAAGGATGGAGAAGATGAGCTCGGTGGTGAGAAGGACGAACGAGGAAGTATTGGATATGTGGGAAACTTAAGGTAGTTGTGGAAGCTTGGAGGGGGTGGAAAAGATGGATGGAGGACGTTTTGAAAAGAGAGGAAATGCTGAAAAGGGTATATTGGTAGGGAGTACGTTGGTAGGTAAAGTGGGGAGAGCATTGGGAAAGCATGGTAAACTGGAAGAGGATAGGAGTTCTTAACAAAATAAGAAGGAGACGATATGAGAAATTCATGAAAGATCAAATGATCGGGTAATTCATTGGACCAAAAACAACGATATACCAAAAAATAGGACTTTAGAATAGGTAAGTTCTTTTAAAAAATCTACCATTTTACCAATGGAATACCCAATAAAAAATGAAAAATCAACTCAACCATTATTTACGGACTCCTTCCGCTATTCAGATAAATGTAGTACAACATATTGTGTAATTTTATTGATTTAGATTGTAACATGCAATACCATATCTGGCTTACTTCCAAATGAGTTTTCTTTGCAGTGAGGTTTTTAGAGATTTGATGGATGGTCAAAAAATAATTATAGAATTATCTATAATAAAAAATAAATACAGAGACGTTAGCGCCTTAAATAACAAAGGGGTATGAAGGTAGAGAACGTAATGATGACTCTATAAGCCAAGAAATGAATTTAGTGAGGTGTAATAAAGCGAGGTACCGGTGGAAGGTGGGAGTTAATGTGTCAGACGTTGACGCCCACTACTCACCTTATCTTTTGCAGGATTCACCTTCTCGGAATCCTTTCCCTCGGGATCCCAAGGGTCTCGCCTTCCCACTCCTTCCGCTGTTTTGATTCATTCGCCGAATTTCGGCATACCTATGGGCACCTTATGGTCCTTCGATTAAACTCCAGTAATCAAATCTTTTTTCTTTTTATCGTACAAAAACACTTAAGCTGGAACGCTCATTTTTTTATGATTCAATGATTTTTGAATGACCGATTTTGAAACTATTAATTTTTTACAGATGCATAGACAGAAAATGAAAAGAACAGGTGAGTTGAAGGTCAAAAACTAACAACATTAGTGGGTTAGTATAGTTTCTAGTAGCCCCCACCATTGTATGCTTGTTGTTACGTCACCTTGAATCCCCCCACTTCTGCATATTCCCTCCCTTACTCTCTACTCCATTATCCCCCCAACCTATCATTTTTGGCTAAGGGGTATGTATTGAATCGGAAGGATTGTACATTGGCGTAAAGTGTCGAGACCATGATTGGTTTTCATTTGAACAGTGTGGAAATTACTGTTTTTATATTAATCTCACCAATATGGATATACAATATTTACACAAAGTTACACCAGAAACTCTTTCAAAACCTTTGAAGTAACAAATATGTCCCTTCGACACGAATGTATGGGCCACGGAATGCCAATATTGGATACCCAATCATACACTTGGTGATGATATACGAGATTTTTTTCCGCGCAAGGGACAATAACGTACAACATTCACACACCTTAGAGTAAGTCCTTCACCTGTATACAGGAACCGAACCACTATAGTTGACTCACATTCACA
Organism: Ceriagrion tenellum; assembly: GCA_963169105.1. Lineage (NCBI taxonomy): Eukaryota > Metazoa > Arthropoda > Insecta > Odonata > Coenagrionidae > Ceriagrion > Ceriagrion tenellum. Next base: position 141,374,839 of record OY720634.1, on the reverse strand, counting down.
TTCACCTAGGCGACTATGGGGAGTTATTTCGCGCTATGGACAGCTATAGACGACAAGCTCACTTTCCAGTGCCTCTTTTCCGTAGCTGTCTGGGACACCGGAAAAGATAATGCACTATCGGAAGCACAGAAATACTCAAAATACTCACACACGTAAGCATTATCTACCAAGAGGAGGCGAGCAAATCTCACTCACACACTTGACGAAACTTAATAGAGCAAAGTCAAAACTTGCGGGATAAGGCCCATGGCATTCCGTAGCTGTCTGGGACACCGGAAAAGATAATGCACTATCGGAAGCACAGAAATACTCAAAATACTCACACACTTAAGCATTATCTACCAAGAGGAGGCGAGCAAATCTCACTCACACACTTGATGAAACTTAATAGAGCAAAGTCAAAACTTGCGGGATAAGGCCCATGGCAGAAAAAAGAAGGCATGGTGGCGTAAAGATCGGAGAGAGTACACGTATTTTGGCCAAAAGGTGAAGGCTCTTCAGCGCACTGAAGAACGAAGTTACTTTTGCGCAAGGAGAAATATAGGAGAACTCAAGTTTTTATCGCTTAAGTAGCTTTCTTTGGAGATCAATAGTATACACTCATCATATTTTAGAATACGACGCGCCTGGTTACATTCAGAGAACATCGTTTGTCACATCAATTTTTTGGAGCGCTAGTATATCTTCACACACCTATTTATTTAGGAAAAATTTCATCAAAATTGTTAAAATGAGCGCGGATCAGAGCACAGAATCGCACTTAGGCGCAAAACGTCGACGAGGAATGTGCGCCGGCGGAATGATGTATAACCCAGCAAAAGGGAGCATTCTGCAGATACGTAATGGTCATGGCAGAGCATTTTGTATATAAATACTATTTTCCCAATTACTGGCTAAAAATGGATAATTAACAACTTCCATTTATCCACGTTCGAATCTTTGCTGAAGGTCAACGCAAAGGCAGTAACCGTAGATTAGATTATTTAATTTTCTTTTCTTTTCAAACTTACTCCAGCACACATCAACACTGCTTCAAATCTGTATTGATATGCAGGGTCTTAAACAAATGGAATGGCACTACAATTTTGCATTGCCACGTGAGAGAAAGTCGAAAACTCCATAATATTAATTTTCTTCTCTGTTAAGTTTCTACCAACATCAGCAAAAGCATTGGTTAGGAAACTATAACATAAACACCAACCCTTTACTCACTTGAGAACTTGAAATACTTGGACTGTGGGTGAAAGAATGCAATGCAATATCACAAAGCACATAAAATGAGTCAAATATGTAATTGGCGGTGTCTTACAGAGCATTACTTTGACATCTGTACGCTTCAATTTCCTATTCAAATACGAAATTCCTTATTTTCAAAATGATAGGTTGTTATAAATTACTTAAGTTGCCGTTCATATGAAATCTCATAAAGATCAATTCCGTATCTGAAAGTGGGGAGAAAGATGTCTGCTCCACTTCTAAGCCACACATATTTTGAGAAATCTGATGATCAAAGGGCTTTTAATTTATCTCTTCCTATCCAGGATAGTAAGAGAGAACTTATTGAAACTGACTTCAGGTATGTGACCTATTGAAAAATTCTGATTCTCTCTATTAATTTTTTTTGTCGTTTACATGTATGCCTGTAATAACTGTTGTATCATGAGTTGCTTGTCCATGTGTTCTGCTAAAAATTATCGCCACTGTCCATTATGTATTGTAATACACAAGGGATCACCTTTCATGTAAATAAATAATTAAAATTAGGCTTATACAGAGTGAAAAATGTGTCATTAACTATGGATAGGTTGAAGTAATTTTCGAAATAATTGAAGAAATGACGCAATTTGCAGTACAAAGAGTGTAGATTCTATGGAACCGTTTTCAGTTGTTGGATTTGGTCTGTTGAATCAATTGTTTGATTCACTTAGCTTTGATTCAATAGACCATATCCACTAAGCAACTTGACTCAGCTGAGCAGCTAGGAATCTGCAGATCTTTGTTCGATTGAGTTAACGCTCGGGACATTGAAGTAGTCAAATTTGGGCTGGTGATGGATAATCGTTCTCATAGCTTGCAAATATTACTAGAAGGGGTAAACTCAACATACAGACTCCGACGTTGCGCGCATTTTGGAGAACTCTTTTCGATCTACTCCGTTTCCCCTAAAAGACAGATGTCTGGTGTAGAGTATATAGGAAAATGTTTTTGGACTTCATGTCTAAAAGAAAGATGATTGGCCTTATCGGTTCGCATTCTTCGATCCTGGATAGCTGCCATAAAATCCGGTAGAAATAATAAGTACCGTTATTTCGTTTATATCCGATCCCAGGCGTATTAATATCTAAGAACTATTCACTCGAATCACCTTACGCAGCATCTGAAAGTAATAAGTGCAAACTGAAAGGGACGTGTAAACACGTGATAGGGTTTTGTCAGCCATCACATCCCTCAATGAGATTTTAATCCCTCTTCTTTGAGTATTCCTGTAAAAATAAAAAAATCATTTTATACGCTCCATACTCTTTAGAGGTGATAGATTTCAGGTTAATATGTCGACATTCTTGATGCCCGTAATGAAGATGTGATATCATAGTCAGAGGCAAGGAAAACTAGGTCATGGGGTAATAGATACACCATGTCACTTCTAAGGATATTAGGCGTTCGTGGTGCCTCTAAAAGGGGACCGTATTAATGGTAATACATTTTTACTTATAAGCAGTAATCATGAAAAGCAACTAATAACGATGTGAAAATACACATAAAAGTAGATCAAAGAAGAAATAACTTTGAATAATGGGTCTCTTAGAGAATCAATGGGTAAATGGAAAGATGTAAATGCTCACACAATTAATACAACGTTCAAAAATATGTCACTCGCACGTTTTATTGTCAACCAAAACAATTAATAATTAGCTCTTAAGAGTATAAAAGTTTGAAAAGGTCACGCGATCAAAACCTCCATCACGTTTTTTTATTTTCTTGCTGAATAATAAGAAAATGCTTATTATGATATTTATGGTTATAAAATGCGAAGAAAGTAGGTCACTTTATACGCTTTAATTCAGAGTAAAAATTTTTAAATTTGTAACTGATACCATAAGAATGTAAAAGCCTATAAATATCACTCTTTGGAAATAGGAGATAATTTTTTGGGAAATACTATTTGCTCAGGAAACGTTCTTTGAGAAAATTTTGGAGAACATGTTCTTACCACGCCAGGCTATTTAAAATAAAAAATAACACAAACAACTTGTTTTCTTCTTAAAGCGTGCTTTGAGATGGAAACCATTATGTTTACTTAACAGGGGAATAGCAAATGAAGGGTAGACCAAGGACTCCACCAATAATTCCTGGAAATAAAAAAAGCGTCACAGAATGCAAATATTGTCTTATGAAGCAAGATGAGAGCAGAAGTGCGTTTTTTTCGTGATATAGAAACGCGTAACAGCGTCTGGGAATACAAAAAAGGATCAATTTCCGAATTAAATAAAGCGGTAAAATCGGAAATTTCTCTAAAAACGCTGTTAGACTCCTCCTTTTGTCAGTGGCTGAACTGCTTCTAAGATTGTAGAGACAGGGCTTGGGGAGGTAGGGTGGAAAATGAAATTTTACGACTACATACTTCTTGGGAACCTCTTAGCTGAATCTATTTGGCAATGAAATTCGATCACTGCCGAATATCTCACGAGACATTTTGGGAATCGGTCGGTATTGATAGCTGGGGATCAAACTTCCCATCTATTTTTCCTGGGTGGAATATGAGAATTCATTGCTGCTTACTTCCAAACAATGTGTTTTTGACCACCAGAAAAATCTGGGTTTATGTAATAGTCTCCTCTTTCACCTTTCATTTCGCCTATCCAAACTATATTTCCCGATATTCTTACATAATTGACCTTCAGAAACCACATCTAACTCTCGAGGATTGCGTTTTTATCAATTAAAAATATGGTCTGGAGGCTCCCGCGGTGATTTTATGAGTTCCCTTCATTTGGGGATTTCCCACGTTAATTCATTTTAATGGACAACAGTTTCACTTGCATTACAGCTAGCGTTGCCAGGTCCTGAATGAGCTGACACTCCCTGTTCATATCCACACTAATCTTTATATGAATGCCAAATCTCACCATCATTTTGGCCAAAAAGCATCAGTCATTCAAACCTCATACCACAGGGTGTATGCCATCTCTGATGCAGACTCGCTCGCCAGAGAAAAACAGCACCTCCTGACCACGCACCAAATGAATGGCTATAGCAAACAACTGGTACATAAAATCGCATGTAAGGAAGACATTAAAATGTAATGTTTCCATGAAGAGAACCGTGGAAGCCGAAATACAGGGGAAGGCAAGGGCATACGCTCTCTTACCTTACGTTACCGGGACTTCACAGAGGATCGCATGAGTTCTCGGCGAGCACGATGTCTTGACGAGATTCAAAAGCGATAAGAAGACCACTGACCTCCTTTGAACCGAAAAGATCGACACCCGTTTGACATTTACGAAGGAGTGTACGAAGGAACGTGTAACTGCGGAAAATTGTACATCGGCCAAAGGTCGAGATCCCTGAAATGTAGAATGGAGGAACACCAAAGGGCGACCGACAAGAAAATCTTGCGCCATTCCGCGGTGGCAGAGCACGCCTGGTCAGAACCCGGCCACGTCATAAACTTTCAAAATTGCAGGATCATCACCAGAGAAAATAAATATTTCCCTCGGCTGATACGAGAGTCGATTGAAATAGCCAAAAACACAGAAACTTTCAAAAGGGAAGACGGCTAACCTCTCTCCTCAACGTTAAAACGTCTTTTCCAACAATTAAATTCTAAAGTCCAGTCTGCCAATTAGCGTGCGACTGACTAGCTCAAGCGTTAGGTATATATAACAAGATAAAAAACTCTGCGTTTTATTCAAAACCTGACGACGCTGGCTGTAACGCGAGTGAAACTTGTGCATAAAAATGAATCAACGCGGGAAAAACTCGAATAAACGGAACTCAATTTAAATTATTTTCAGTAATATAAAATTTCCACCATCCAAGTACCCAACTTACTACGACCAGTCATATTTATGTAGCCATATTTTGATGAATATCATTTAGGTAAATTTAGCTCAATTTTATTTACCTCCTTTGTTCAGACAAACATATTTTATAAGACATTTTTTTCCAGTTGTGTACCATTTTTTAGCATTAACCAAATATACACGCACTTTTCCATAAAACTTGAGGTGGGCCATAAGATATTTCGCTAAATGAACTACTTAAAAACTTTTAAATCAATGGCTATACTCATGTTCGTTCCTTCAGTCAAAATATATTTAATTAATAGCTCCGGTAAAAAAATGGAGAAAATGGAATATAAAAATATATAAAATGATTTTGTTCAAAATCTCAAAGGAGAAATAAAATTCTGTGATTCTCGATCGCATTGATGCTGATTTTTCCTGCAGTTTGAAGAATTGGGTCACAAAATAGAAACATAAGAGAGCTCCCTAATTATTTTTCCTTTAAATACCTGTAACTACCTTTATATTCACCTTTCCAAGTATTTTTGCTTCTCTTTCTCAGTTTCCTATTTCTCTTTTCCATTGTTGAATATTCCCTCACTTTGAATTTTGAAAAGAGCAATACCTTTTCTCTAAATAAATAACTTTTTCCAATACTATCTATCTTTCATTTAAGTATTTCATGTGAAATATTCATCTCTTCCCCGCCCGGAATTCCTCCAATCACTTGCCATTGCCATTGAGAACATAGCTTAGCTCCCTCATCCCGGGCCTTTTTTCATTTTACCTGGTAGCATCCAGAAATAACAATGGTGGCAGATACAATGCATTTCATAGATATCAAATTTATTCATTAGTCCTTCAACTTTTACTTTATTTTCCTAAATAAAGCAACCATTATGCTATGGAGTACTTACCATACATCTCTGCTATCACGATAAGTAGGCGGAGTTTTGATAAATTGGAAAATTTTCATTTCTTTTTCAGTTATCACACTTGTCTTTTTACTTTCCATGTACAATGGCAGTTAACCTAAAATTTATGAGCACACGTAGTAGATAAGATAGTAGCAAATAAGTGTACTGATTTTTATTTGGCCTGTTATGATATTCTTCAATTACTATCACAACTGTGTAAAGGACCCCATTGAAAAATGAAAGTTAAAAAGAAAAGTTTTAACCAAAATATTTATCATACCAGCATTTACCTTCTAAATGGGTATATGACAGAGCCCAAACATTACCACAACCATGCAAAAGCATAAAAATATGTTTTAGAGGGGGATATAAGAGCTTTAAAATAATGAGAGGAAACATTTTTAAGCAGTGAAGATAGAAATTCTTTGTCAGAGATGAATGATGGGTAATGGAAGATACCAAAGACATAAGAAGATGTATTTTGAATACGAGCAAACGGACAGTTTGAGAGGAAAGAGCTCGAGCGACCCTCGTTATGGAAGAAATATCTTAAACGATGATTCTCTAAGGTATCTATAAAATATATTCTAGAACTGGGCCAACTGAGTTTGCTCGAACAATATCTGATATGCGAATACAATTTTAAAATAACATGTTTGGTACAAAAGTATGGTGGGGTATCAGTAATCTGCTGGCTGCCTTATCGTGTATTTGTATATCGTGCCTTATGTTAGCGCTACATAAAATATGTTTGAGTCTGTCAGTAAGTTCTCTCACAAAGCAAAAGGTTTTCTCCATAAACCTGGTAAATGAAATAAAACAGATATATCGCTTTTACAGTTCTTTTAAATTAATAGTATAATGCAATACCTCGAATTGACTAAGGATGGAAATGAATCCTGCTTCTGCGTCTGGAAAACATACTGTAAACATTTGTTCCTCCTGAAAATACCTAAAAAACCTGGCTCATAAATGAGCGAGAAACACTTTTCCTCGAAGCGATTGAATTTAATTGCAAGAGTTGATCCAGGAACTGGGTCTCCGTGTACTGTCTTGTACGCGTTAAAGAATTCAGCGACTGTAGGTCACCCATAGCAGGGAAAGTCTTATCTTTTCAACTCATCCGGTCTCTTATTGTATCAAAGAGTTTAATTGTGCTCCAGTTGGGCTGCATGTTTTCTCACTCGGTTGTCCCGCTTATTCGAACAGCTACCAACCCAGTCCTATCCCAATATGATAAGAACTTCTGTTTCGCTCGAGAGCCGCCGAGAGAAAAAAACGATGCCGTAGCAAAGTAGCCGGAATGCCATTCTCTCGCCCGATGGCGGCGAAGGAATCACACTCCGGCCCTCCCCCCATATTGCCCTACATATTCCAAGTACCCTTTGCGCAAGGCCAATTGTCTGTAACGGAATAAGAGAAGAGAAAAAAGGAAGATAAGTGCAGAGTAAAGCTTCCATGTAACGTGCACGATAGAAAAATATTGGAACAAGTGGATACAGGAACAGCATTCGAGTGATGGTATGGGTGAAAAAAAGAGTACCATTCAGTTTAAGAGTCCGTGGTTCGTCTTCGAGATGAATGGAAAACTTGAATAACCATTAAACTTTTCCATCGGTATATCATTGTCAATACAAGTACATTTTCCATCAGAAATGGCAGATGGCTAAGTAATCTTGAACCCAGGCAAATTGCTATCATATGGAGCGTGAAAAATAATCTATATTGACATTTGATTGTTGATCAATCAAAATTAAATCGATCAAACTCTACTTCACGCACCAGGCAGTATTTCCTGCTAAATTATATTTAAGGAGATGCGAGGAAAGGAGAGTTTGTAGTAATATAGAACAATGATGGGCAATCAATAAATCCGAGTGACATCAGTAAATGTGGAATAGGCATGGGCGAAGTAGAATCTGCCGGAAAGTGACTGACTGTCCGTAAAAATCTTTTGTTTCATTGCTCGTACTTTGGTAAGCTTAGGACTATGCCAGTTAGACTGTAGTCTCCTTTGAAGTCATGACACTTAATATTTGCTAACCATGTTCCTACCATGTTTCGAAAAAATCTTTAAGCCCGTGTATCTATTCTGTTTCTTTTTAATTTTTAGTAGTACTTTTCCCTCTGTATTCGTCGTGGGACCTAACTTTCTATTAACTTATCTCTAAGATTCTTTGGAAGTTTGTTGAATCCCAGACTTCCATCACTTCCATGTGGCATTTCCATCTGAAACTTTTTGTTTCTAATAGAGTTACTTCTCCTTCAGCTCGCCTACTGTGAGTCTTCTTATTAATCTTACCCTTCCATTTGGCCTTCAGCATAAGAATTTGTATAATCAGTTGCGAGTCATTGTAACTTACAAAATTATGCCCATATTTTACAAGCTGACTGTCAGTGAAAGTAGTCACTCATTTAAGATTGCCAGTACCGTGCGGAGCATTTAAAGGCAAGAGATATTTCCCAAATTATGTATAAAATATTGATGCTAAAAATGGACCTGGATCTGACCGTTTGCCATATTGGAACTCCATTATGACAGTTTGACATTCCTCAATCGTCATTCCTTCATTCGCTTTCCATGCATTTAGCATCATCATCGAAGGCAATCAACAATGCCACAACAGCTCAGCAGCGGCTCTCGGCATGTACTTTGTACATGACGTTTATAAGTTTCTTGGTTACCTCTTCATCATATTAAATACTATTGCACTTAAGTTACTCTTATTTATTTATCTGTGATTTAATAAATAATACGTCTTTTCAGGAATAAAGGAAGAATGGAGCACCCATGGTGTAACTTTACGTCGTAATGGACGAAGGCAATACTATTTCATGTTCGTGTCCACTAGTCTCATCCTGTCTCGACTGTCTACCGCACAAAATGATGTATTGCTGATTGGCACCGTTCAAATCCACGCCTCGGGATATGGAACCACCTACCTCCGGCCGGGAAAAACTCTTTGCTGATGCTCAGGTAATTACACTCAGCATCGAGCGGGGATATGACAATCATCAACGGGGATATAAAAATTTCATCGAGGAAATTTTTGTTCGATGAAATTGTTATATCCCCGTTCAAGGCAGTTTATCATGTCAGTTTCATGGTACCGATACAGTACTGAAGCAATGAATACTGTGACATAGCTCAGTGAATCCATGATATCCTGAGGATTACATTTAGAGGGTGTTTACTCCTACTATTACACTACCCTAGCTTGTTTATGTTAAGGAAGTGCGGCACACCTGCTCGACAGATCGAGTTCATCAAGATTTCAAGACCTAATTGATCGTTTAAAACTTTGCTCTAAACTTTAAATTAGCATATCTAAGTGAGGCCTCTATCAAAAATACGAATTTTTTTATATCGGTACACAATGAACCTCAGGATTTTCAGCTAAGTATTATATAATTTTCAACAAAATTTATAACTTCACTGCAAAATTGCAAATTTAGGGAGATGCATCAATCCTTTTTCTATCACATAAGTAAATAACAGCCGTCATGATAGATAGGTAAAATCTGTAATTGGTACATTTGGCACGCTACCGGAGTGGTTTTCGGCAATGATGTGCTCGGATGGTGACTAAAATAGACCAGCCTTACTCTACAGACCTTCGGTCAGCGCTGCTTTTACATATGCGCTATCGACTTGGCTGCCACTTATCTTACAGGCGAGTGTTACCTTAAGTGAGAGATATCCTGGAGGGAGAGGCTTCTGACGTCAAAATAACACGATCATGTGTGAGTGTTATCATTAGGAAGATTTTATACTGAGATATTCCTTACTGAAAGGTAATATGCGTCTTCTTAACTTAACGCGTCCACCTAGGCGCGCATCTTCCGTGCGTCGAGCCCGCTTGGTCTCTGTCGAGGGAACGACGGGTTTTGAGCAAAATCCACAACTCACATCTCACAGTATGATTTATTGATCTATTACGTGTAAATTTGCGAAACCAACCGTCCCGACGTTGTTCCGGATTCCCACTGGCCTCTCGTTCTCCTACCCCCAGGCCAGCCGCCTCCTCTGCTAATTCGGATTCTCAGGCCGCCTCTCGTGCAAAAGTAAGCAGTATGAGGGCGGGAGGAAGAAAGTCTGAGATGTCATTCCTGACTCGCCGAGGCAGAGCAGCGGACATAATAATTATGAGTATTACATCTACTAATTTTTTCGTCTCTGCCCGGAATTTTGTGATCAGTTCGAGGGAGTCTCAGGAATCATTCCGATGAATTCCGAGATGATTCCCATGAATTAACATGAGAAAAATGTAGAGAAATGTTTTCTTCTCTGTTAGAGTAGAAAACTTTCTTTCACAACTTTTAAAAGTTGAAAAGTAGCTTTAAAAAAATAATGCCTACCCCAACTAAACGACACCGTAAAGTGAATACATATTGGAGCAACCAGGGAAAGGGCTTAATTGCAGGGTCTTAAGGCCGTTTTACACGGGGCACGTAATTGCAAAAGCTAATGTATGTGGGTCATTCCATCCAAATTCGACCAGGTGATTGCCCTTGGGGTAACCGATTTCGACCAAATTTAGCAAATCGTCTTCATTTGATTACAAAATGAAAACCCTAAAGCCATTTTGTAATCCATTTAATGGTTTACGAGATATTGCAATGTTGTAAAATAAGAATTTTACAAAAGCGTCGTCGCATTTGACAAAATATCTCCGGAAATAAGGAAGATAAAAATGCATGTAATGACTTATTTTAAAGGTATTGAATTAAGAAAGATAATTAACGGATTATTACATAAAATTTAAACAATTAAATAAAGTTTATAACAAATTCAAATGTTCAAATCGATTTTTGACGATGTAGTTATGCTTTCAATTTTCCTCATTTTTTTATATGTTGTAGATACATCCCTCCTCTACAAGTTAAAAAAATTTGGTAGGGGTAATATTTCATTTAAGAAAGAAAAAAATTTTTGAGTGAAGGCGTAACGCTGGTCTCCCGCCGCGGCGGCGTCCGGCTCTCGCGCCGAACGTTCAGTAGTCGGTTCTCCAGATCTCATCAGCGCGCTTCCTTTTCCATCTTATATTCACCAATTTTAACTGTATACCGACCCTTTGATTCCCTTTACCCATGTCATTCGCCATTTGCTTCCCACTGAAGTGACCGCCGCTTTAGAATCCAGGATTAGCGACAACATGCTTAACAGCGGGGGCGACCATGGGCCCACCAGCGGCCGTGCTCGGAGAACAATAGACAAACCTCGCCCCGTCTTAGACCTCCAATGCTACTTTCCTCTCTTCCCCTATCTCATTCTCCTCACATACCCTTTATTTTGTTCTGAGAAACATCTTTACTGCCATTGCGCTCAGTAGCCGTCGCCCACCCTCACCCATTCGCATATTAACCCCTGATAAAAAAACAACGGTAAATGCGAAGAGACCATGACTTTTTTTCCCCTCACTATCGCATATGCAAGCAATTCGCCAGTTGCCGTCTATTCTCCGTCAGTGACGTTTCAAAACTCTCCTTGGTCTCATTTTTAGAGAGCGCGTGTTTCAGTGCGTGTAAACATTTTTTGGTCTGCAGTGGTTGATTATGATATATTCAGTTGGTGATGCTTTAAACCATAAATGTTTGTATGTAACAGTATTGAGGAGTTTTCGCAGCTATTCTACTCGTGAAATTGAGTTGATCGAATTGAGAAGTGGTGTGGATGCTGTACTCAGTGTGTGCAACCGTCATTGTAAGGATTATTTACTCTTCTAGGAGGTTCGTCAAGAGCGGTGCTGCAATCCCTTGAATTTGCATTGAAACATTCGCTCGATTAATTTATGGACAATAACAAGCGAGTTCCACAATTTCTACCATGACACAGTGTCTGTTGTAATAGAGGGTAGAAGCTCTGTTTTTAATGTAAAGTGGGTGTGAAAAAATTCAACAAGCCAGAAAATGTTGCCGAAAAGAACAATCCAGGTTGCTCTCAACATGAGCCAGAAAGTCAGTCAGAGGTCGCCACAAATGACGATTATCAGAGTAGGGTTTATGGTGCAGAAGGACCTTCTACCAGTGCTACATTCGCTCTTAAATCTCAAGGTTCTTAGTCAGAGTCATCAGTTAGTTCTATGAAAGATAGCGGAACTGATGAAACCAATGGATGTCAGTACATTCCAGGAAAAGAAATTCGCTTGGGAAAACTGAACAAGACGTTAAAATCCCTGGATCAAACACCGGTAACAACAAAAAAAATTGCAGAGGACAAGCAAATATCTGGCGAAGAAATTAAAAGTGGCAACCGCTGCTTTGAGATTATCTCTTCAAAAGGTTACTGGTGGGGAGGTGAATATTCAAGAAGATATTCCCGAACAAGAAGATCACTTCCACCAAGATGCCAAGGAAATGATTATGAAGCTGAAGGATAAGTTCCTAAACCCTACGAAAATGAGTGAAAAATTTTTTATCCTATCTGTCCTACCTAAATCTTGGAGTGTTTCAAAGATAAAGCAGGAGTTTCAAACATCGACGAATTTGGTCAAAAAGATGAAAATATACGTATCTGAGTAAGGAATTCTGTGCCCTGCAAACGCGAGACGAAACAAATACCTCTCTAATGACACTAAACTGATAGTGATTGAGTTCTGCCGTGAACCAGATATTAGTAGATAAATGGCGGGCAAAAAAGAGTGTAAAGGAGGGAATAGTGCGCGTAGTAAAGCAGAAAAGGTTAATTATTTGCAATTTGAGGGAAGCCTATGAAGGCTTTTAAGAGAGAAATCCTAATTTAAAGATTGGTTTCTCCAAATTTGCACATTTGAAGCCTCCTGAGTGCGTGCTGGCTGGTGAACCTGGCACTCACACCATATGTGTCTGCACGATCCACCAGAATTACAAGTTACAATACCTCGGGGCTGGATTAGGGCAAATAAAGTCGGATAACGGAGAAAAAATTTTCTAAACTTATCGGGATTGCCTGGAATTCTCACTTTGTCGCCCTCCGTTAGAAATGTGCCTCATGAGTGAGTACCCAGAAACACTGCCACGAGAAGAGGGCGAAAATGGTGATGATGTTGTCAGAAAATTTGGGAGTAGAGACTGAATGACAGAAATTATTTCAGAGTACATCAGGGAAAAAAGTACGGATGAGGTTCGTTTCAAGCAATGGACTCAGGAAAATCATTTTGCGTTAACCACACAGGTCAAGGACGTAAATATTTTTTGTGAGGCTTTCGCTGAGAATACCACCAAAGTAAGAAGGCATGATTACATCGCTTGCATGCAAACTATATTTTATTTAAAATGTCAGTGACAATCTGAAATTGCGTCAAGTTGTCGTTGTGGCCGATTTGTCTGAGAATTTTTCTTTTCTTCACCAAGATACTGTCCAAGGGGTCCATTGGTGTAACGATCAGACTACAGTACATCCATTTGCATGTTACAGCAGAAATACCTACGATAAAGACGCACCTTTCAGTTTGGTTATTATTTCAGACTGTATGGAACATAACGCGAGTGCATTCTATACCTTTCAAGGGAAACTGATAACTTTTCTTAGAAGAAGAGTACATTATCTAAGCAGAATAATTTACTATTCCGACGGTGCTGTGGCTCAATGTAAGAACCGCTACAACATGAATCAGTTGCATCACTAAGAAGATTTCGACGGTGATGCTGAATGGCATTTCTATGCAACATTTCAAAGAAAGTGCCCGAGTGACGGACTAGGAGAAACATAATAAAGGGTATGCGAGGTGAACGAGATAGGGGAAGAGAGGAAAGTAGCATTGGAGGTCTAAGACGGGGCGAGGTTTGTCTATTGTTCTCCGAGCACGGCCGCTGGTGGGCCCATGGTCGCCCCCGCTGTTAAGCATGTTGTCGCTAATCCTGGATTCTAAAGCGGCGGTCACTTCAGTGGGAAGCAAATGGCGAATGACATGGGTAAAGGGAATCAAAGGGTCGGTATACAGTTAAAATTGGTGAATATAAGATGGAAAAGGAAGCGCGCTGATGAGATCTGGAGAACCGACTACTGAACGTTCGGCGCGAGAGCCGGACGCCGCCGCGGCGGGAGACCAGCGTTACGCCTTCACTCAAAAATTTTTTTCTTTCTTAAATGAAATATTACCCCTACCAAATTTTTTTAACTTGTAGAGGAGGGATGTATCTACAACATATAAAAAAATGAGGAAAATTGAAGGCATAACTACATCGTCAAAAATCGATTTGAACATTTGAATTTGTTATAAACTTTATTTAATTGTTTAAATTTTATGTAATAATCCGTTAATTATCTTTCTTAATTCAATACCTTTAAAATAAGTCATTACATGCATTTTTATCTTCCTTATTTCCGGAGATATTTTGTCAAATGCGACGACGCTTTTGTAAAATTCTTATTTTACAACATTGCAATATCTCGTAAACCATTAAATGGATTACAAAATGGCTTTAGGGTTTTCATTTTGTAATCAAATGAAGACGATTTGCCAAATTTGATCGAAATCGGTTACCTCAAGGGTCAATTTTGCCAATTTTCTGGTCGAATTGTGGTGGAATGACCCATGTGCAATCGTGAATTTCAAAATGCATCGTGTAAAGCGGCGAAATTCAAGAACGCATGCACGAATGCATGAATGCGAGACGCCAGAATAGCCCCTGCTCTAATTTGGTGGTCGCATTCTTGCAATTTGTACGAATAGCACTCCATCTAGCGGTCGCAGTATTAACGACATCTAAGTTCACGGGAAGTTGACTGACAAAAAGGTTTGATAACCTGAGTGATGGGTGTTTACAGTTATTCTTTGTGTGGGAGGATATTTACAGTTACTTATATTGTTATTTATTTAGATAGATATTTAATAGCTCGTTAAATTGTTCCTCTGTCATCCGCATAAAATTGCGGTAAGCATTCCTGTCTTCTACAGCCAGCTCCTGTTGGACCATATTAAGAATGCCCGTTCCCTCCTTTCGCCTACGGATCCACTCCCGCATCCCAAGTACTCTTCTGGCTCTTCTCCTGCGGTTACGCCTTTCTATGAGCTCTGCGGCCCCGATCATAATTCCCACTACTGCTAGCTCTGCAGCAATCAATGCAGCCTCCTCCTGATCCATTATTTTTCTCACAGAAAGAGAGTGACTCAATGTCAGCATCACAGAATCCCACTATCACCACAACCTTATTTTGCACTGAATGTCAACAACGTCGTATACAGAATATCGTCTCTCTCCTGTTTGAACAAAACACTCGCTCTTAGCGTACTTATCAGACGACTGGAATTCACGAATGAATGCATGCTTACGACCACCGTGTAAAGCAGTCACGCATTCGTTTTCGCAATAATCATTGCACAGTAGATTGCGGAATTAATGCAGTGTTAAGTTGTGCAATTTCGTGCCCCGTGTAAAACGGCCTTTAGAGGAACATCCAGGGTTAATCGGTGGCAGAATTAGAAGACAGCTCACCATGTCCATTGGCTACCCACCGGTCGAGACGAAACTGCAATATTCATTACTCGGTCAGGATTTTGATAATGGCAGTTTATAATTTCGATACCTTTTCATAGTTTTTTGAAGTTTTTTAATGTAACTCTGGGGATACCATCTCGTACCTATTACTACTTGCTTATTTTAATATAACTACTTCATGATATGCATTGGAAATGCTCCTATTCATCCCATTTTACTCTTCTGGAAGAGGTCTTTAGAGCTGAGAATTAATGCGAAATCAGTCTATTACAATTCTGCACATATTTGTTACTAGGCCTATACTTATGGTCTTCTTAGTGTTACATAATAATATTCTTACCAATAAAACGTATTGATAGATTCACTGGTATGCTACAACAATTGAGGAAAGACAGTTAATAGCTATCACACTCGAGATCAAATCTCTAACATTTTTCAAAACATTCAGGCTAAGATTTTGAAATAAACACTTATTTAGCACGGCCAGAACAAACACATTTTGTATGAACAAAAAGTTAGACATTGTATGAACAAAAAGTTAGAGACTTGCTGGAGAAATGGACTCGCGATATCATACGAAAACATCCATATACAATATTCCGTAATTTACCTATATGATGTACACATGAGCGATCCAGTAAGTAGGAGGAGGAAAAAAGTAGAGGCTCAAGATAGCTTGATCAGTGTCACACTTGCCTTAAATATTTGGGATAAATACATAGCTTTGGTCTGTGTTTCTTCTTCTTTTATGAAAATAGGTATATAAGAGAGCGAGGGAGGGAAAAAGCAAGGGCATAACTTATTCGCGCAGCGCAGCAGTTATATCAGCTATTCATCATCATATTTTCCGTAAGATCATAAATATAATCTGACGTAATTAAACCTGTAATGAACACTCATTAATTCGGTTTTGAGATCAGTAAATTATTTAAATAAACATTATTAACCAGATGTTAATTTATTTTATTTTTTATTTTTTACTTCTCTGACTGTCCCACTGCCACCTTTTTGAAAAATTAGGTGAGTTGCATCAAGGTCGCCTTCTTTCAAGGCATGTTGAAGGTTTTCCAAAACTTTCTGGACAAAACCAAGGGAGTCAAATTTGCTTCTCATAGAAATCGAGTTACACTTTCGATTCGAGTCGCAAACTATTCAGTTGTTATTAAACACGTATCATAGGAATGAGTCGAGAAATTGTTTGTGCAGCGCTATTTCTCATTATAATGTCATTTTCCGTTGGATAAACAATTTCAGAGTCGGTAATTATTATTTATTCATCTTGATTGTCATTTTTATTTATTTTTTATTGTAATTTACGCAATACATGCCGTAAGCGATTTTAGAAAGAACGATCAGTGTTAAAGAATACATATTGGTGTTTTAATCATTCAAGTTGTCGAAAAATGCCATTTTTATTAGAGTTCATCATAAATTTTGTTCTGGAACCAGCTTACATGACTGGAAACGATAACATAAAGAAGAATTAGCGACTGACAAACGATTCCTCGACTCTTACCTTTGAGTACGTATTTAAAAAAGCTTAATAGGTTGTGGTGCGTAACTAAGGATAACAATTCTGCAAGTGGAACTTTATTACCTCGAGAAGCAAAAGAGGCTCCCTTCATTTTATCCAGTAAAATTTTGGAAAACGGTAATTTTTTTGGTTCATACCTGCATCTCCGTTCTAACAAGAACAATATCAAGTACGTGGATCCATGTGGATTTGAAAAACGTCGGGCATGTTATTATGGAACAGCATTTGGTGGAATTTTTTCTTTTTTCCATAGAGATTAGATATAGAATACATTTTAATTTTACATCAACTTTGTTTTTAATTCTGGCCCACTGAAGCTTTTAGATAGTACCACGCTTTGTCACCCCAGCGTAACTGTACCTGATAATTACATTGGAGCGTTATGCGTTAGCGTTAAAAATGTTTCTGTGGACCGCTCCAAGATTTTATTTTTATTTATGCTACCATCACTGACATTGCGCTTGAATATCAAATAAGACAAAATAAACTTGCTTTTGTCAAGCTGAACTATAACTTGTCTCAGTCATACGAATCAGTTAATTTTTCGTAAAAATATTTTATTTCCTCTCGTTGATTAAAGTTGAGCAATAGATTCGTTTCATATCTTGATACAAATTATGTAATATTTATTTCTGAAGTTTTGAAATCAGTCAATTAATTGTGCTACAATACAAATGAAATTATACTGACTCGGGAGCTGTCACTATAGATAGCGTCAATTGCCGTGATTGATAACTCCAGAGGAATGCGACTCATGTCCATTAACGTAGGTATTTGAAGTTTTGTATTAACAAAGTCGGCGATAATTTATCATTGATTATGACTGTACACCATCCCAACCATCACATTTCAAATATAAAAATTTATATAATCCCGAAACTTCTTTTTAAATTGTAGCACAACATAATTTGAGCAAACGCTCAAAGAAACAACAAAAAATAACAGATTCTTGGAAAGTGTACTTTACTCCACACGTGAATTTTATTCCATTTGTATTTATCTTTTTAAAATGGCAACTTAATTATGTTTTCTAGCTTCATGTATAGGACTTTGAAATTAAAAAAATATCGGATAACTCAGTTTTCACATAAGGTGAGTGACAGATTAGGTAGAACCCCTTTTCCCACCCAGAACGGCATAGAAGACTAATATAAAGATAGTTTTACTTCAATTAATCGTCAATTGCAAAGAATATTAGCAGCGGATTATGTTTGTGAAGCCAAAAAAAAGCTGAAAGCAAAACTTTGCGATTGTACTGAGGAGTAATGGTAACCAGAGAGAAATTACGATGTGGATGGTGCCATCGATTACACGAAGTGTAGAATCTTGAAGGCGCTACTGGGATTTGCATATCCAACAAGAAATATTTTGCCTTCACTGCGATGTTCAGTTACTGGCGTTACGGTATGTTTTCTAACTTATTTTCTAGCTTCATTTACAGCACTTAGAGATTAAAAAACCTTGGATGATTTAGCTTTCACATAATGGGGTGATACATTAGTTAAAACCACTTTTCCCACCTAGCACGGCAAGTAACATAATAGCAAAGATAATTCTTCTTCAATTCATCGTCAGTTATAAAGATAATTAACAGTGAATTACTTTTGTGAAGTTGAAAAATCAGCTTCGTTGAACGTAAAATGTGACCTTTGATTGTGTTTTAAACAAGCGTAGAGAGCCATTTACAACCAAGTATAAACGCACCGTTGCTTCTAAAGGTACCGTTTCTTTCTCTCTCACAGTACTCACACGCACTCAGAGCGACAGCGACTTGGAGAATATTATTATGACTCCTCACTACATCTCTAGGTCTAACAGATGCGATAAAACAAAAGAGATACACTACCGGACATATAGGTACTAAAACTCGTTCTTTCCAAGCACAATAAGTGACCACAATAAAAATTGAGCTCCACTAAACACACTCCTATAATAATGCCACCATTTCATTTTCCAAAACCCCCAGCCGAACGTCCATTCGGCGGATCGCAGGGTAGATGTAGATGTGATCGATTTTATCTAAAAGGAGTTCCTTAAAACAAAGTCACCTCCCCGCAATATTCTTGAATTCTCTTAGTTTTCTTTCCTTTTCCCTAAAAACAAGCTAATATGTTTTCCCATTTCTTTGTTCTCTAATCTACGCTCATTCTCAATTAAGGGGATGTTAAAAGGATTAACTTTCTTATTATGCATTAGAGCTTCACGGCTGCTAACATGTTTACATCTATTGTGCGATGATCGAATGGCGCCTTGTTGCACAGCATTATCCGTGAACGAAATCATTCAGCTTGTCGCTCAACCGCAGCCATAATTGGATTTCCGAAGGAATTCCAGACTCCGTCCGTACCATACTCTCCTTTCAGATCACCCCTGCTATCGCCCTTCCGGGCGGTTCTCTAAACTGCGTGGATCCCTTTACCGGACTACGGATATCTCGTCTCGTTCGACAAGCTCGTCTTCATGCTGCGTGCCCTCGGCGAAGCTCAGGTTTCTGCCCCGTCGTTGCAACGCTTGTCTCTCTCACCACAGCCGCCTTTGCATGACCTCAAAGCCATACCCGCAAACCACTTTGTACACTCAAACTCTCCTTGGAAGTATATCGTTGAAAATAATGGTTAATTCGAATCCGATACAGTGTGGAAGAAGTACATGTTCGCAATCCGATATTTATGACAGGAGGTTTAAAAAGATCAGTTTTTGAAATATTTTATTAACTTTTTGTTTACATAAGATATTATTATTGAAAAGTGATTTTTAACCTAAAATTTACCAAAATTTCGTTTCTAACATGCCCACTTGCTATGACTGTCCCCAATACCCAAACCGGTGAGCTTGTATTCTACAGCGCGATTGGCTTTTTGCTTTAAACAAATGTTGAAAATTTTCTATCTCAGAGCACACCCGTGGTGATGTAATGGCAAAGGCATTACTGCGCTGTAGCACGAACGCACTGCTAGAAATCGATTTCAAATTGATTTTTTAAGCCGTAAGTTAAGAGGAGGTACTTAATACCAGCAGAAACTCTCGTATTTCTTCTTTTCCCTTAGAGATCAGATAGAGAATAGCAGATAATTATTAATTCATCGACTTAGTTTTCACTTCTGGGCCTAACGTTCAGAATATATAATAATATCGGTTACATAATGATTCTTGTAGTTGTTAGCCACGTTGTTAATTAGCAACGAAACATGTTTTTTCCTACAAATAAATGGATAAATTACCTAGTAAAATGCTGGAAGTTCCCAAGTTCTTCTAGTTCTTCTATCAGCATGATTTGCAAGTTGTACGGATTAAACATCTCCAAAATTATGTTTTCCTCAAAAAAATTTGCCCTATAGCAGTTATGAAGAGGCTTAGCGTTAGTCCCGAAAATAGCCCATTGCTTCCGCTATAAATAATAAATATCTTTTTCCATGGTGAGAAAAAACAAATTTTCGTCAGTAGTCGTAGATAATGTTAATTGTAGCCAAAGTCCTTGCATACGGAACTACTTTTAGTGAGTCCCTTGTCGAGCCGGAAAAATGAAAGTGAGCCATTGTTATGAAAAATTGATGCTGGCCGATGTTATTTAGCACGTACAGGTGACGATATTTTCATGGAAAGTTAATTATCTTAGTAGAAAGGGCTCAATATGTCTCATAATTTAAACCACGGAGCCACACGTACTGAAAGAGTTGGACGTAAGCGGGTTCACACGTTTAAATTTTGTTACATATCTAATCTGGGTCAGCAATCATTCTCCACGCGTGTATAATTGCAATTATATTGCGAAAGAAATTTTAAACATGTTTTATTATTTTATGGTGCCAGAAGTGATTCCCTTACCTTGATTTTCCATCTGTTTAAAGTCTCCTTTTCATCTTTAATTCTATAGATATTCTACCCGCTTGTCGGTGTCTGTGACGGCGAGGTGAAGTCCTCGCCTACTCACTCGAGGGTCGCGGGTTCGAATTCCGCCTGGGTAGATTATTCACTGCTTAGGACATAAATGTTTGTGTTCGTCAAATGAGTTACATCTACATGTACATAATACCCTGCAAGCCACTGAATGGGGGTGTGGCAGGCGGTGTTAAGTCACCAGCCGTGTAAAGATGTAAGTTTCTGGCAGATAAAATGGTGACATGTATTATACATGACAGGATATTGGTGAAAGATTGATTGGTATAGGGTTGGAGAAGGACATATCATTGCCCATGATAATGGTAACACGAGACTTGAACACATGGGAAAATAAGGGTTAAAGTGTATGGAAATCTCACCAAACAGATTCCAACATTAGCAAGAATCAGACAAGGGGAGATTCTCAGTCCCGTCCCGTTAAATTTAACCATGGACAAAGCCATTTAGGATGTAACATATATTTGTCTTCGAAAAATCTACATCTGCATCTACATACTACCCTGCCAGCTGCCAATTGGGGTTTGGCAAGAAGTTTTAGGTCACCAGCCGTGTGAAGATGTGAGGATAAATTTCTGTGAAGAGAAATGGTGACATGTATTATGGGAGTGTATTTAGTGGAGCTCAATTTTTATTGTGGTCGCTAATTATACACGGAGAATACGAGTTTTGTACCTATATGTTCCGCAGTGTATCTCTCCTATTTATCGCATCTGTCAGACCTAGAGATGTAGTGAGGAGTCATGATAATATTCTCTCTGTCGCTCTGAAAATATCAGTTCTGAATTTCTCGAGCAACCTAAGCCTAGCATGTAGCCTCCGAATCTGTAGGGAGTTGATTGTAAGAGGGGACTGAACAGTCGTAAATTCTCTCAAATTAAAGACAAATTATTATTATTTCCTGAATATTAAGTACTTATAAGAGTTTTGATTGCTAAGTGCGTTTTATGTATCTCACAAGTAATTATTATTTGATCATTCCGCCAATTTCCCTGTAAAATTCAATGAAATGAGGGCAACGTTGGATCATCAACTCCTTTTTAAATATTTTCCCGTTCCATAGTGCTGATCTCCGCTTCACGTCCTCATATTTCTTAAATATACGAAACCAGTTTCCTTTTTCAACCTGTAGTTTCCACGCCTACGTCCCTACCTTATATGATATGGTGAGGAAAAAACATCGCCCGTGAAGGTCAATGTTTCTTCAAGAAAAAGATGTAATTTTTCCCTATATGCCAGCCAACCGTTTATCCAACTAAGTTACAAGATATTTGCCAACTCGGATATAGCGATGTCCGCTATAAAAGTATGCTTTTAAAAAAGAAAGAGTGAGTTTTGATTGCTATATTTCGTCCAAAAGATAACGTTTCATGATCCATACTTATGTTTTAAAATATATAACACACCAAAATATTTTTTACAACACCGAAAGCCTTTGTTATTTGAACGTCCGCTTGGAATTCGGCGATTAAGGAAAAAATTAGGCAATTTATTTTAATATCCGAATACGTTTGAGTTCACTATATTTTTCATGCTCCGTAAATTAGGTACTATAATAAAAACATTATTCCAAAATTGCCTCCACCATCTCACAAGATTTATCTTAGCTTACCAAGCCAATACCAAAATCTATTTTTATTATTTTTTATTTCTTCATCCATGATTCTCGCTCCAAACGTTTTCCGCTCAACTCTTATTCCCTCCTTCACTCTATTCGTCCCAATCCCGTGAAAAACAACCCATTCAGGATATGTAACCTTTGTAAGCAGCTTGGGAAGAAGAGGGAGTGTAGATGGGAATACGAGTAATGAGAAGTCGCATTACACATTCCAGACCGCTTCAAAAAAATCACTCAAAAGAGACATTGAGGCAAAATAAATACAAATGATTTTTTTTCTATATTCTATTATATATTCTGTTATTTCTACATTCTTCTAGTGTATAATATATACTTTTATTTAATGCTATGTTTGACTTATACGTAGCTATTATCCTTTCAATTTGAAAATCATTAGTTTTAGATTGAGATAGACCCCCCACATTGGTGCAAATAAAAGAAATTTTGCGATTTATTTTCATGTTACAACTACATTAAAATGGCAATAAAAAGTCTCTCAACACATCAGAACTAAATTTTCAGGAAGTAAAACGTACATTATCAAAATGAAGACCAAGTTAAAATAAAAATTATATGTGTAATACAAACAATTTTATGCCGTATAAAAACAAAAAGTTTATATTTTAGTTTGTTAATAACTAACGTGTAACTAATGAGATGTGAACAATTTCACTTTTTTTAATCCACTATAAATGATATAATTTACCCACTGACGAAATTTCATTCTGAAAGGTGCTCTACAGCCAGAGATAACAAATGAAAATGAAACGGAAATTTGAATAAAATTAAATAGGTACATAGAAAATTCCTAGGAAAATTAAGAGGCCAATGGGTTAGCATCAAATCCTCAGATGCCCTCTCCGTAAATATTTCAGCGATTTTTTTCCTTTTGCGGTTTCTTTCGACTTCTTCCATCGATATATTAAGCCATATTGAAGAAAAAATAACGATAAAATTCCAGGGAAATTTTCTGATTATATTTTCTCTTACATTGTTCCCTCTTTCTTCTCTCTTTTCGCTATCCTTATTCCATCCCCATAAGGGCTCAGCAGAACCTTTCTTTTGGAACAAAGGTTTTCCATCTTATGCAACACCACAACATTTTTATATTTTTCGTCGTCGGAGAACTCTTCGTCGGAGATTTTTTTTTTTTTCGGGAAACGGTGCGAGTGAATAAATTTTCCCTCTTAGATTAGACTTTCTTATGTGGTATTAGAACGTCTTGGCCTGAGGAATGCGTATAGTTTAAACCCTCTTTATTTACCCTTTTCCCATTTCAACGATCTGTAAAAGCTGACTGTTAAACTGAATGAGTCTAAAAAGGGACTAAAAATAAGTCATGGGATTTATGATAGTGGTCAACAAGTGATAAAGATAAAATCAAATTATAGAAATTACTAAGAAAATATGAAGGACATTAAAGGGTATATTTATCACCAAATAAAACGATTCGTAGTGAAAATATCTTAATGGAGAGCTGGATCATGCCATTCCTCCCATTAATACTTACTGGTAATGATGATTATAATAGAAAATATCCATCCGAGTATTCATGATTTTATATATTACCCTGAGTTTCATCAACTCACCCAACCATTAGAAACCTTCTAAATCGTTATAGCGAAATGCGTATCATTACTGGAATTCTCTTTTTTCTTTTCTTTTTTAACGCCGGAATTTTTTTCCTCCGATTTTTTTCCTCTTTTCAGGAGTTGATCATCATTGTATTTAAAACTTATATCCCAGGTAATATAGAAATATTAGCAGTGGTTTCATGGAAATAACCTGTGTCCATATGATCACGCTAGGTGGATACCGTAGGAATAGCATCCCCGTTCGCATGCATTAAAATCTTCAAATAATCGCTAAATCCATCTTGCTCCTCGTGGTAAAGGCTTTGAAATATAAATAATATTGATTTTTTAAAGTTATTATTATTGATTCTTTTGAACATAAGGATTATATTGCATTAACAATTTATGCAAATATATATGTCAAATACACATAAACATATAGTGAACAGTAAGGAAATTCATTTTTGGTGAAAATTTGTGAAACATGGTACGCACAGCCCTAAGTCACATTTTACACATTAGGTACGAACAGTACTTTGGCAATATTCACCTTCACAGCGGCATCGATTGCATGGTTCAATCAAATGGCCAATACCGTCAAGGCGAATTTCGTCACTTACTCAGAGATGAATACTACTATTCCTTGACTTCAAAGGCCGCCCTACTTTAAGAGGAGGATTTTTGTATTTTGTCGGATAAATTTGGATGATGCCGCGACGAAATTCTAATTGTGAGAGTGTTTTTCCTGACTTCTTATGGATTGTGCCCACGCATTGTGCAATGACACGTCCACTAGCCATGTGAATATGCACAACCACCATTTTCTACCTTTTATCCCTATTCTATAGTAGGACACATTCTCGTCCATTCTGTCCGTTCCCCCACGTAACGGTTGTACTCCGAAGTCACTAATGGGCGAGGATTACAAACAGTCCTCTTTTTTACCCGTGAAAATTGTGGAACAAGAGCTACGGGCTGAATGCTATGACAGGTAGTAACAACGCTGACTTTTCTCTGCCCTTTTTTAACAAAAGGATGTCACTTAATGAGGCATTTTTCATACCTACCCCTTTGTTTCTTACGTATTTCTTTAGATGGCATTACTGGACAGTCTTTTCGAATACGGTTTACTCTAATAGGTCCGTGCCTCCATAATCCCACGACCTAAGCTCTTTTAGAAGCTCTAACCCGATAAATAAATTATCAAAATATAATTTATAGAAATTTATAGGAATATAATAGGAATTCTGTCCAGCATTTGCAGAAGAGGATCAGCGCATCTACCTACCATATTCTCATATTCGGAATTTTATCCAGTGCTTATTGGACTTCTTGAAGAGTCCTTCCCCTAAAAACAGACGCATTGAATGAATAATCTGTAAACATTTCAATTATAATTGCCGTAGTAAATTCAAGCATACTTACCTATTAGAGTTCATTGTCTCCGATGCACAGGTATCCCACTTCTCAAGTCCAATCTTGAATATAAAGCGCATGATGGTGATATAGCTCAGCTTTTTAGTAGAAGAAAAGAGCGTCTACCTCCCGAAGGGTCCCGCATAATAATGAAATTTCAGTCGAATCGTTGTGCAGAGAAAATAAAACCGTGAATCACCCTTGTTATATTGTAGCATTCCACACTCCTGTTTCATGGCTTTCTAACTGATACTGTTATATAATAGTATTTAATGACTCATTTTATTACTAGCTACATTATAAAATAGCACCTGGATAGAAATTGTAGGAACGCTTCAGCCGAGAGTATATACAGTTGTGGATATGTGTCACACTGCAGACACACCAAACATGATCGGTATATAATTCGCAACTGGCAATCATAAAGTGAAAAGAATAACATGATAGCTATAAAACACCAGCGCTTTATTACGATGTCCCGAATAATAAATATCTTATTACCTTTATCAAAAATAGCGTTTGAAACGCTGCCTTCCTCGTGGAACCCTATTGCTACAGTATCCGCCCAGCGTAATCATAAGTTCACGCGTAACATTTACCCTAAATAATATTATTATTTATGAACATTTTATAACAATATCAATCTGTGGAGAGGCCAGTGAAACTGAAAACTGGAAAAAGAACTGAAAACGTCCTCTGGAGTCTTCCCACTGACCTCCAACTCTGAAATCTATTGTATCATTGTAATCATTGGCTGAAATCTAATGTATCCGGGGGAAATGAATATATAGAGAGACGCACTAGTGAGTGAAACTGATTGACTTCATGACTACGTTTGGAGGTAGAAGCGGGTTTTCTGGGAATGTGTACCTTCTGTCTCTGGACTATTTTACTATTTAGTTGACCTATAGCACGGTACTTAGTAATTAGTCAACATTCTTACCCGCAATTGTTTATCCCATAAAGGCATGAAAATTATGACTAACTGGATAAGGCTACACATGCTTGAAGTTAAACATTGTCTGGGGTGAAATATGATGCAAGCAGCTTCCCAGACTAGCATAAACAGTAAAGAATAAAAATAAACGTATTTCATAAATGGTAATCCATGAACACTGGCATTGTTTTTTCCTCCATTTAAGAATTAAGTTCCCCTTAAATGCAATATAATTTTTCACATAACTTCCTTGTGTATACGTCTACATAATATGTGAACTTATTGCTGGTCCGCACTTTAAAAAAATCATTTTCCCTAATGCTTTAGCCTTTGACACTCCCTAAATCTTATCTCATCCTTAGTCTTCTCCCTTTTCTACCATATCCAATAATATCCCTCCCTCTCATAATACATCTCAGTATCCATATGTGAGGTACAAACAAATATAATGCCGGTTCCAGCACAGAGACTATCCTAATATCTATATGAAATTAATTTTATAAATATTTTCTCTTGAGTATTTAATCACCAGTATTTAGTCTCAACAACGCATGTTGGCTCAGGATAGGCAAAAGATAGTATCGAGTTCCTCAGCACAATACCTCCCTAAGCATAATTACTCCTCCTGCCTCAAATATTCTTACTTACTAACAAAAGCATATATTCACCGTAGCAGAAATGACCCCAATAGTCGATCGTCTTCCCCTAATGCTAATCTATCAACAATCAAAAATTAAGTAGAATCTCAATCAAAAATTTCTACCTAATTACCAGACTAATTCGCTTTCTTCAATTGAAGTGTTCCATCGTTTTCCGTCTCTTTCTCCATTCACCATATTTTTTCCATTATGCTTCAAACCCTAGCCTCAGTTGAATATTATGTTCTCATTTTTTTATAATTTTATAGCCTTTCTATCTTACTTTTAGGCTCGATACTCTGCCTAATAATTATTCCAGGTGATATTCACCATTATATTCGTCCTTTTTTCATTAACTATAACCTATTCTCAGCAGAAAAAGTAAACTAAGAAAGGTATCGGAGGAAGATAGGTTAGTTTGATTAAGTCTAAATCATGTGAAAGAAGTTCAGGCTGGAGCTAGGTGAGAAATCGGTAGCAAGTACTGTGGAATGATTATTTACAATTATGTACATAATTTTTAACGATTTAATTTTCATCTTAATACAGTTAAAGAGTTAGGTAGAGCAGTAAAAATCTGGACTCTGACATGTGCATAAAAATCAATCTTTAATCAATATGTTTCAGCCTTGTTCTATTCACACCATATTGAAGAGAAAACTAGATAGTACATTTAGAAATGATTTTTATTTTCAATATTGCATTCATTTCAGTTGGTTGCACTTTAGCATACCCACTTTATTGCAGGAAGGTTGAAATCTCCATCGGTAATTATCAGGCTTTTTTATCTCGACAGGTAAATGATGACATTTGAGGTTTTAATTGACACAAAATGAATATTTGAATATAGTGGTCTATAAAATGAGCACATTTTATATCCTGTTGGAAAAACTTTGCCATTGCTTATATCCTCAGCAGACCAGTCTCTATTCCAATGAAAATATCTGCATTTTCAAATGTATGCTCAATTTTGGCTCGTTTGTTCTTTACGTTACGGATGTTTAACATTATTTAATTTAAATAACATTTAGCTTGAAGCCTGTCGGTTAGATATTTTCTGTAATTCTGAGTGTTATCTCTATGATAACTTTGGGAATGACTGAGAATCGAGTTATCAAACTAACAGAATTATTATTTGTATGTGCTTCAATATTTCACCAGAGTAGTCTAATTTTACAAGTAAATTCGCATAAAATCTTTGACACCATTACTCTAAACAATAATACCAACAGACAGGACGATCCATAAAATGAATACAGGTTTATATGCTCTTAGTAAAATAAAAATAAATTAAAATTCATTACTTGCAATTATTACCATGTAGGTAACATTCAAGTTAAATTTTTGCTACATTAAATTGATTATAAAACCAACTGTGTGCTTTTCTACTATAGGTGCGGTTACACTCTTATGGCGAGCAAAAAAACTGCCTTGAATAATAATAAGTAAGTTTTCCCTGAATAAAACTATTTTCCTGATATAGAATAGAACACCTGGATGTGATCGTGGTTGATTAGAAACGAGGTCATTGCTCAAAAATTTATTTTCTTTTTTCATTCATTCATCTCTCCATCTCTTCCTTGTTATAGACTCTACACGAAAGAAATTAATACTCCTGTTCATCGTGGCCGGAAGGTGTCAAGTTTATGCAAAAATTATCCCGTTATTAACATGTATTCAGTTTTTTAAACAAAATACAATCAAAGCGAGTGCTGCTTTGATTAGTCCTTTAAATCTCCGTATTCAGCAATGTAAGTAATGCCACGCAGAGCTTTACGATTATTAGCACCAGTTATTTGAACTCTGATTCGTTTAAATAGCGAATAATTAATGTGCATTAATTACGCTAGAACTTTCGGAAGGCATACTTTGAGGGCTTTGCTCATGTCTAGTTTCATTAGGATAAGCTATTTTCGGCACCATATTTAGTGAAATAGATCGGATAAAAATGGAAAAAATAAATTAAATTGAACCAGGATCCCTCCGAAATAAATTAGATCTCTCTAGCATTGCTCGACTGCCTTAATTGACCTTCGTATTGGCCGGGTCCACAGCATGGAGCGTTCCCCTTTGCGCAAGGTTTTACATCTCTCCGACCGTGGGAAGGTAAAGTGTTGGTTCTCATCCTATTAACAATTGTCTGCTCCGTCGAGTAATTAAAAGCTTTTGCCGCAATACGGCTCCATTGAATGATGTTTCTCACGGCAGTGTCTCAACGGAGCAGTAGGAAAGGTAACTCAGATGTGTGAGATATAGCTTCGAGTTAAGGTAACCACGATAAAAGTAAAATTATTACCTTTACCGGTAGTTGGGTGAATTATTCTAGTTCAGTAGCAACAGTTTAGTTTTACACAACATCCTAAGCTCATCAGTGTAGGCACTGGGCTACACCAACTATGAAATTTCTGTATCCTAGCCACTTGAGAGGAAATTGAAGAAATACGTCGATTTGGAAACTTTGTCAAGCATAAAGAATGTAGCTACACGGTCATTTTCATATTCGCCGATTAATTTCAACTTCCAGGCTAAAATTGAAATGTAGCTCACTTAGAAAAATATCCTACATATATCACCGCCATATGTTCTCAGCCCTCAATCATTATTTTTAGCAATTCATTGGTTTTAAATTCCAAGGCTGGTACATTGAATTAAAATACTGCACAACGTTAAAGCAAAACTCGTCAATATTACTGAGGAGTAATAGTAAGGAGATATAAATTACGATGTGGATTGCACGAAGTGTAGAACCTTGAATGTGCTACAGGGTTTGGCATATCCAACGAGATACATATTATCTTTACTTCGGTGTTCAGTCGTTGGCGTTAAGTTATGCTTTAAAGCTCGTGAAGGAGTGTGAAATACTTTCACAATTGATTGATTTGAAAAATTTAGATGAAACAATCAACCTTTCATTTAATCGAGCAAATGAACAATTTTTTGCCATTTTTTATTTTTTATAGGGAGCAATGTTGCTAGCTCTGTCTTGCATTGGAGTTCATGGAGTACATGCGTTGATTCCTTTTCCCATATGTGACTATCCTACATATGACTCGTAAAAAATGTATGTCTGCCCTTTTGAACAGCGAAAATATTGACCACGTTTCGCTTAAATCTTTAATATAGGAATATATGAGTTACATTCACAAAAGCTAAGGCCGTGAAGGTCTTGCTTACGATAGCTTCATGTCCACTGCATTGTTTTATATCACCGTCGTGCTGCAGCTATATATGGCATAGGTAAAGAGCTTTATCATCTCTAGTTTCATGATATAAACAGCTTAGTGAATGCTAATGGTTTTTATTGGATGGCTTCACAAAGTGAAAAAATACATAAGAAAGCAACAAAATGTCTTGCCTTTGGAGTGAAGAGGAAAACAAAAATCTGCCTGAGAAAAGGCGTTGTAAAATGTACCGGCGTATTAGAACATATTTTACAATGAGCGATGATTTCTGAACATGTTTTGAAACTCTGAATGCAAACAAATAGATCTCCACCTAGTTTCCTTACAGAGAAAATCTTTTCTTATAGGCACAGACAGATTAACAAGAATCCAGAACCAATGGCACTCATGAAATTTATTGTAAATTTTTAAATTTAATGAATTCATTGGAAAGAACGATTAAATGCGGAGGGAAACCAAATTTATCCCGCGTTATACCAAATTATTTTGAATAAATTTGCTGGAGCAATATCCTGAGAAGTGTAATTATCTATCTTTAAATCGGTTGACTTATCAAAAAATGCCAAAAGACAGTTAATGATGACATATCATTCATTTTTTCATTGACAGTTCCTCTCTTGTCTAGACGGAAAATTAAATGCAACAAAAAAATTGTTTTTACTTATGTATTTAATCAACATATTCTCAAGCTCTCAACTAAGTAGGTATATCACCTCTCTTATATCAATGTGTTATTCAAGGAAATAATTTTTACGATTACTCGTATTTATAAAATGAATGGTATGCAATTAGGTAATACCCTTGAATGCAATGCACCGCTGTTGGTGATGAAATGAGTCGGAAAAATTAGATTCTCTGTTTTTTCTTGATTTGTAAGAGATGGATAACAAATTGGTTGATGGAAAAGGTTCATGAGTGTAGGAAATATTCATTAGTGTGTCCAAGACCTACGAAAACTCACGCCATACCAATTATTTGTGTACCGCTGTTACTAAAACCTTTTATATAGAAAAAAACGAGACTTTTACTCACATGCTAGTTAAGAGTGATTTATTTATACCAATCTCATTCATACAAAAGCATTCAGGAGGCATCTTATCTGGAATTTCACTTGGCGTAACAAGTAAACCATGTGCATTTTCCAGTATGTTCCGAAGTCCGAGTCCGATAACAATCTAGGTGTATCAATCTTTTATCTGATTGATTAATTTTTGAGAAGCCTCTTGTAGCTTAATAAACCCACGCCATATTGAGTTGGAATGCCGTGCAGTGGTATTAAATCAGCAATGATGAGCGACATGGCCGCAGCCTGCGATATCAACTCGAATACGGGACACAAAAAATAAAAATCTGAGGGCAGATATTGTTAAAAGGAGAGAGAAGACTCTCTCCCTCCTGTGCGGAAGAATCAGACGGACGTGTGAGACTCTTCCTCGTGCGTTAGAAGGAACCAGACGAATACAGGGGCTCTCTCCCTGACAATAAAAGGGGCTTGAGAGAAAAAGTTACAAAAAAGTATTGTGCAGTGACCAGGGAGACGAAAAGCGTCCGGTATGTTCGTGTTCACCTGTAGCTAGGGACACGAGGGCACGAAATATCTTATACAGACTGCTCGACCACCTTCCACTGTGGCACGAAATCCAGTTGAATGTATCGTGTCTCAAATGGGTTACTTATTGCTAATTTTGGAAGTAAGAATGTTTACCCAATGGTGATATTAATAACTTATAATCTGAAATACAGAAACGGTCAAATGTATTCAGTTCGTGCCCAAAAGGAGTCAAATTACAGTCATTTTATATACCCAAAGATTTCCATTATCCTGCTTTGTTAACCTGTTTTATTAAGGTCAAGGGTAATGGCATGAGAATTCTCAATGAGATGCACAAAGGGTGACGAATTGAAATGTTATACTAACCGTTTAAATTCATTGCCAGGGTTCTATACAATATGTCATTAAATTGTGGTACAAGGAAATTTATGTTGATCTTATGATGATTTACCGACTATCATGAGCAAGGAGAAGTAAGGTAAGGAAAGTAGTATCAGTAATATCAGCGAGGTGGGTACGTGGAAGTATTCACCCAAAAGAATAAAAGGAGGTTTAGTTAATGCGTAAACCGTGAATCTAAATATTATATAATACGATATTGTGTTTAATTTTGGTGCCAATCCATAAAAGTTGCATTTTGGCCATAACGTAAAGACCGCGTTATTACATGTTACATAGGAAAAAAACTGTTCATTTTTATTTTGCTACATGATTGCGACCAACGCGTGAGGCACGATATTGTTAGTTTATCCAGAATCATCTACATGCCTCCACAACAATTATCAAGTAGAGTCGTCGCAGTCCGCCATTATTGGGACGTCCCGGGCGAGGGTTGTCGCTTTAGCGTCTGCGTGTTTATCGGTATTTAATAGCAGTTTTAGAATTGCGACACGCAAAGCTCTGTGAGGTATATTTTTTTAAATTTGATTAAATCATTTATTTGTGAACAAAGGCTTCATGTATTAAGTATTTGGATTTTAAATTCCTTTTTCTATATTATTTCATCATTGGCAGACGTGCCCCGCAGAAAAGTTCCATGCTGTTCGTGGGGCGCGTTCCTATCTGTGATTCAGAGCAATGTGTGTACCGCAACCATTCAATTCTGTCTGCGCCAACTTTTATAGACTTGAATATTGACCTTGATGACTCTGAGACGACTTTTTGTATTTCCGGTACGTGAATACTCATTTTGATAATTTTATTCTTTATCCCATTTGTTTTGGTGAAACGGTGACATGCGTAACTTTGACGCCAAAGGTTTTGGAGGTAAAAACGTGAAACTCGGCAGATGTATCTATGAAATATAAATAACATTATTTTCCAATTATTTTTCTTCATGATCTGAACCGCAATTATTAGGCGTCAAAGTTATGTATGTTGTCGTGGCACTGAAATCAATAGGACCATTTTGCACACAAACGTTCAATACTCGTCCAACTTTTTATTTAAAAATGTTTACCACAAATTGTTGTTTAGAGAGCTATACAATTTTAATGACTATGCAACCAACGAGAAAATTCAAAGAACGCCCTCGACATTGTGATTATTTAAACTAAATTTTCGCAAATCTTCTTACGTGAACGGAAGACATAAGGTAATCCTAGGCTGTACGCTGTATTATGTGTAGCCCTAAAGGTGGGGTCAATGCAAAAAGTGCGTAATGAAAATAATTTTTTTGGGGGAGTGGAGAAAAAAAATACCAGAATTTCAGGGCATTAGTCGAGGATAGGCACCTCTGATTCCAGATATATCGAGAAATAAGTTTTGCTTGAGACCCCGCTGAGTGGAAAAGTTGAATTAATTTTAATTATTTCAAAAGTCTATGATTTTGAAAAACATTCGGAATGATTCCAATGCATGTATCAATTAAAACCAGTCATTTCCA
The DNA here is from genome assembly GCA_963169105.1 of Ceriagrion tenellum. Lineage (NCBI taxonomy): Eukaryota > Metazoa > Arthropoda > Insecta > Odonata > Coenagrionidae > Ceriagrion > Ceriagrion tenellum. The sequence goes on along the minus strand of OY720634.1, from coordinate 141,341,263 downwards.
ACTGTTGTCATTCTCACTTCTAACATATATTTGGTCCAGTTGGAGGAATCTTCGTAAGAACCTGGAAGAAGGAAATGCCAAAAAAATTAATGCTTTGTGCTATACGTACACTGTTCAATGTTCTAAAATGCGCCAAAAATCAAGCGAAACGGGGATTGTGAAAAGATCAATGATTTTTATTTAGTTTCATTTATTAAACTTTAAAAGGGCTTGGTCGAGCCATGCCACATCTTAAAACATGAGCTACATACTGTTATAATATCTATACGTACAGTGGCGGAAAAAATTAACGCAAAACACATTGGCATCTGAATGCGGCGTACACGGGAACTAATTGAAATCACTTTTCCTTCGACAACTTGACAACAATGAGAGAGCATATGGAAACCGGGAATATTCAAACTCTCTATGAATGGATATCGATTTTACGCGTCATGTAAATAGTCATACTAATAAGGTTTACGTTCGCGAAATCGTCTAGAAGTTATAAACGTGATGAACTTGCTTCGACCCGCACCCAGTCGAGGTTCAGAAGTCGTAGTTGATTATGTAGAGATGCTTACCATATTTTTTTTAGAGCTTTGGACCGTTTAAAAAATTTTTCTTGATTTAAAATTAAGAAAAAATAATATAAAAGCATTATTTGTTGGGACATAGAAAAATTTTTTTTCTCCAGATAAAATTCACTTACAATAAAACGTATTTCCGCGTGCAGGGAATAGCTGTGGATGAAATTCATTTAAATAGGCCTCAAACTACTTCCGAGAATATCATACATTACAATTAACATTTTGGCGTAATATCCTGTGAATTTCAAGTTAAAGTATGGGAAATCTGGTAGAATAGAATGGTTTCCATGAGGAGAAAATATTTCTTCACAAGTATTTTCAATACCTAAAAACCCTACGAAAGTTTCCGCCCTCGTGCATTCAGGTCGTCCAAAACACTTTATTTCTTAATTCCTCCTAACGTAATATTATTTACTTTCTGAAAATTACTTTCTAAAATCCAGAACATTTTATTTGGTCCAGTTTTTAAAGGAAACATTAGAACTCCCTTTTTTCGTTGCATAGTAAGAACCACTGGACGCGGATTTCTCTTCATCGATGATGTAGCCTAGAGGGAGAGCGTTCGTCTGCGGCCAAGAATGCTTGGGGTTCAAATCCTGGCGTGGCCTCTTTTAGTGCCTTTATAATTAATCTACGCGATGTGACTTTATTGCAGGCAAAACTTCGCAGGAATCCACGGAAGGCCCAGGGAATGGATATTGACCTCAACCATGAGTGTGTGAGTTTTACGCATATTCGGGCATTTTAAAAGAACCAGAGCGGTCTCCTTGGTCGTCAAATGAGATGTTTACTTCCCATTCTCGGGTACTCGGCCCCACTTGATTTCTACATCCTGCCTGTCGTATGATGTTCATATCCACTCATTCGCCAAATTACCACTCAATGTAAAGCTATTCATGAAGGAGGGAATAGACCGGATCTCTGATTGTGTCAGTTACTCGATTTAGTGAACTTACCTGATGCTACATTCACCTTTAAATTACTTTAAAATGATTTAGTAAAAAGGGAAATTATTTTTATTAGGAATCAGAGTTTTGTTCTATCTGCCAAACTTGTGAATACCGATTACTTATCTGAGTGAGAGACCAAACAAGTGTGGAATTTTCTTCAAAATATCTTTACAACGGTTTTCGAAGCTTTCCCAGCATTGTTTTCTAGGTTTTCTATGAGCAGCCGTGTAGTTCAACAGTTTAACTTATAGGATGGAGGATAATGCTTAGAGGATAAGGTAAATTAATGAATCACTTAAATGCCTTTTGACGTATTCGCAGTGAAAATTATGGCTAAAATTACGCAGTTAAATTTTATGAGGAGCATTTTTATACCAACGCGTGAGTAATACTCCAGTAAGCGTAAGTAAAAACGCATCGCGTATCTTCCCCTGTGAAAGTATTAAAATACTAAAATCATCTTTTCCATGTAGCGACTAAGAAGTAATTAGATATTTTCCCTAAGGTCAATGTATACTCCTCATAAATTCGCAGAGTAGTCAATGGAGAACAAATTAGGAATGTGCTCCATCAAAGATTATACGATTGCTACGTTCCTAAAGAATCTATTCCTCTTCAAATGTGTCGTAATATTGTTGCTTCAATGGAAGTTAAAGTTGCGAGTGCCCCCACATGAAGATATTAACAGACTTTTTAAAGGGTCGTAAATTTCATCTCTTAGTGGTACTGTATTTTAACGGATGTTGAAAAGGGACACTATAATGCTTTATTTTGAACGAGTGGAAAATTTTAAAATTTATGCGTAATTCTATCAATTTGAGTTATGTGTGCGCATGATCACATCAATTGATCATCGAGAAATATGCTGGTATTTACATCAAGAATGTGGATGTTTATTAGCCTTATAACCAATCCATCCCGCTCCATTCTCGATTTCCTGACCAAATCTTTGTGACATGGAGTTGTCCACATTTTGATATCATCTTACTAGGTTCATTTCCCATTCTCCCTCCATGATTTTCCTAATTGAATGAATGAATGAATAATTTATTAATTGTCCTGGGGATATCCCCCTTAAGAACAAAAGCAATTTACATTTTTTGAGCAACATAAAGAGCAAAATCAACAATTTGGACAGTAACATAATGAAAAAATTAAGTATAAATTAATACCATTTTACAATGCTGAATGCAAAGTTTTTTGGAAATCATATCATATAATAAATTCATCTGCATACATTTCTGTATTTACATTAATTACAACAATATGCAAAATTATAACAATATGCAAAATAATAACAACATTTAGTGATCATAAAGTAACATATTATTATATTTCATCTTAAAACTAGCAACAGAAGTACAATTTTTTATGTTTTTGGGCAGGGTGTTCCAGAGATGACACGCAGTGACCAAGAAAGAATTTTGGAACTTCGTTGTGCGGTGACTAGGAAAGTAAAGATACTCAGGATCACATCTAGTGCACATATCCCTAGTGAAAGGTTTCACGGAAAACATGTCGAATAAATATTCAGGGGATTTTTCTTGAAATAAGCAATACAAGTAGAATCCGAGGAAATATTTCCTTCGGGTTTTAACATCGAGCCATCTAAGTTCATTGTAGTAGGGGGTCATGTGGACATCTCTGCGAAGTTTAAAAATAAACCTAATGCATGAATTTAGAGCACGGTGCAGTGTGGTGTTATCTTCTTCATTTAAGTCGTTGTAAACTAGACAACAGTAATCAATAACGGGAAAAACCAACGATGAAATGAGCATTTTCCTAGTGTCTTGAGGAAGAAACTTAGAATGCACTTTAAGTTGATATAGAATGGTGTTGATTTTACGAGAGATATTGTTAACGTGATTACTCCAAGACAGACTTGAGCTGATAGTTATCCCAAGATTTCGAACTGAATCAGAGTAGGGAATGAAGGTGCCATCAACACAGACTTGAGATATATTTCCATGATGGAAGCGATTTTTGATGTTGGGGCTGCCAATAATTATTGCTTTGGTCTTATTTGTGTTAAGAACAAACTTATTTTGCTGGGACCAAGCAGAAATGGCTATTATATCCTCATTAATTTTTTTGACTGCGTCGGCAATTTCACTGGGGAAAAAGTGACGATATATCTGCAGGTCGTCAGCGTAAAGCATGTATTTCGTGTGTTTTAAGTTACGTGGAAGGTCATTAACGAAAATAGAAAAGAGCAGGGGACCAAGTACAGAACCCTGCGGCACTCCACAGCGGACTGTGGCCCAGCTGGAAAGATTCCCGCAAGTGTCCCTCACAGCTTGTCGACGGTCAGTAAGATAAGAATGAAACCAGTTGAGGACCGAACAGGAGAAATTCAACTTCCTCATTTTTTCAAGTAAAAAAGCATGGTCTACCCGATCGAAGGCCTTGCTGAAGTAGAATAGCACGAGTATCGTCACAATTCTCTTGTCAAAAGCACTTCGAATGTCATCGGTGATTTTCTTCATATCTTCGGTGATTGCATCTTAATTTGGGGTTGTTTCGTTTGAGGGGGTCGAAAAACGTTTGTTACCCGTATTGTCCTCATAATGAACGCTGCGCTCCCCGCAGCCCGCTCCATCTATGTTACATGATTAGTTTTGAACCATCTCCTAGAATTTTGACATTTGTGAACTCGCAAGTATTCCTAGTTGCGGATGAAAAATGAATGTTAATAAACATTTGAATTAACATAGTTCTTATTATAGCGGTCATGAATTTAATTAATTTCGTTTGATAGTAGTGAGTAACAGGTATTTTTTTTACTTTTAAACACCAAATAAAAGTTCAGTGGGTGAAAGTCGAAGGGGCAACACCTCTTCGGATAATTTTTCGACGGATGTTTTTGCCTTTTACAAACCTGCTATTCGATTTCTCCATTGGGGAGAAAAATGAGGCATACTTAAAGGCTAATAAGATATTTTTTTCCTCCAAGCATTTAGGAAGAGGCCGCTAAAACTTTGAACAATATCTCTGCTTGCGCTGTCGGCGGGTGGTGATGGTCGGGGTGGTTTGTTGTTGTGAATAACGCACAGGTTTCAAACACTTGCTGCAACAGAAAGAAAAGGCTCGTCACGCTTCGAAAAAATCGGAAGCACCCGTCGGATACTTTTAAGGGCGTAAGAGAAGTCAAATACCACTTCTTTCCTGTGAGTTAAACGACTAGCGTCCGAAACATTATCTATGGCAGAAAAGGTATCGCCCGCAACAGAAAAGGAAAGTAAGCTCTTATTAAAGGAATAATATTTCCCAAAAATCAATATAATGCGCCCTTCATACATTCCGATTTTGAATGGATTAGTATTGGTGGAGCTTTGTATCGACACGGGGAAACCTCTAGGGATCCTCAAGAGTCCTCCAAGACTGCTCGTTTCTTTAACTCAGACTTAAGGTAGCTGGCCTCCAAACCCATGCATTAAAGGAACTAATGGCGTTTGATTAGAATTGTCTGGGCTGATGAGACGAAATCCGAGAACTACTTCTTTCAGTTTGTATTACTGGGAGAGTAGTATGCTTTTTCCTAACCTTATAGTTATTTTAAACGTTCGTAGACAATACCACCACTCATTTTAAAAAATAACTTCGTTCACAGTAACACATACGGACGCAAATAAGTTCACCGAAAGGATACGAAACATTATCTTAAATTCACCTTGACACAAGAAAGCTCAGTAGTTGTTACTGGGTTGCACACCTGAATCGCAATCATGGTTATTCATAATGACATTGTTCGAGTACGCTCATGATTTCGAAAATGTGGTCGTCATCAAGAAAGATCGGGTACTACATAGCAGTGGAGTGCGCTCCCAGGACCTTGAGCATTTCCCTACCAATGCGGCTTATCTTTTGGATGACGATAACCACCATGAGAAGAAAAGACCGTGATCCCATCCCTGATCGAGACATTTTTGAGTTTTTCATTCAATTTCTGTAAATGTAAAAGTAAAGTGATTTTTCTTCGGAAAATTTTATCTCTTTTGTAATTTAAAAAATTCATATTATCAGCCAGTCATTGCAGCCTCACATTACACCCATTCATATCGCCAATATGAGAAAATTTATGTAAAAACTGATTTGCGTTCATTTAAAATCGAATCGAAACGGACCACTCTTTAGCAATCCAAATATATCTGACGGCTACAACATTAACCGATACCTATTAATTTATTTTATAAATGACATTTAATTCCAAACTTGTCTTTTAAAAGGATTTTTTGTTAATTTTATATGTGCGGCGAATTTATAGCTAAGCATATAAGACATTATGCAGTCGGGGGTAATAGATTTTTTTATCCATAACTACACCTAATTTTGGTAAACTTTTCTGAATGTTTATTCGTACATCCTGAATTTACTAGATAAAGCTTAACAGTGGACAGCTCGCCACCAAGCTTCTTGTGGTAAGACGAAAGAAATATCGGGAAAATATGCCTAGATTATTCGGTATCGATGCGAGCACATTTATTTTTATTTCATGAAATTATATACCTATTTATGTATGTTATCATAGTTTAATCCCATTCTGACGAACTAAAGACGGATTTATATTGAGTCAAGAACGGTTCATTAATAAATATCAGTTTTGAATTTAATAAATATCCGTTTAAGGAACTTCGTCAATCTACAAATGGAAACTTGTGAAAAATTACATTACGTAGACTATACTTATTTTAATTTAATCTTTTTTGTATCGACATTTGGTGCGGATAAATCTCGATTTATATCATTTCGGTGAAAAAGACACAGTACGCGTCGTTCAAAAAGATCCTCGGGAAGTCGACCACAATAAATATCCCTTGGTGGTAGAAGATGAGGATTTCAACATATACACCAAATTGGGTGGGATAGTGAATATTTTTTATAATCAGTCTTTCTGTATAAATTATATCATTCGACGTAAGAACCATGCTGAAATAAATACAGCGATACACCGCGACTGAATGTGTGAATAATATGAGAAGAAAGCACGAAAATGAGGCGATTGATGACTAAGTTCTAGGCTCCGGCAAATGTGAGTTCCATGGCGAATTTCAAATATTTGCGGTAAATGATGTTTTCCTCAGTGTTTCCAGTCTATCGAGTGGGCACTGCTCCTAGAAGTTCCCAAAAATGCCGCATTCTGGCGCGCGAAAAATTTTGCGTTAATTTCTTCCGCCACTGTACATTTTTGTTGATGCCGTAGAGGGTGTAAAAGTAAATTCATCCACAGTCAGCCAAACTACAAGACCAATTTCAAATTAGATAATAAGACATCTATAGAGAGATTTTTGATCCAATACAAGTAATTTCGCCAACTGCCTCGCCCCCCATCACTAGAAAGGGGAATGACATTTCAGTGCACTTCAAATCTCATTCAGTCGATGAAAGGTTTAAGTGACATTTATTTGCAACAGATATTACATTATATTTTTTTCCATTTTATATATTTCTTCCATTGCCAGAGACATCATAAAGAAAAAAACCAACGTCGATCAATTATAAGGTTTGAATGGCTTTAGTGATATTGAAATTCAACCTTGATACGACTGGATGAATACAAACTGGATTGGTTCGATAAGTGAAAGAAAAGAGCCATTTGTAGAAACAGGGTTTTCGACGTCAGTTGGTAATAGGGCACGGCACTACAACAATTAGTCTCCCCCGTATAAGGGTCTTGGTGGGTGCTATAAGTCGACGAAGAATATTATGGCTTGTAATTGTTGACATAACTAGATGTCCGGAAACTTCAGCGATACGATACCTACATATATTGCCCAAGAGTTTGTCTTGTTGAATGATAGCGTATCATGAAGAGAGAAATGCTTATTAAATCAATTAAAATACATTATCACTTGTAATTAAACTTAAAATGATATCCAATATTCAATTATTAGTATCTCTCACACATCGTTCCTGCTCAGCATACTAAAATGCATTGTAATAATACAAGAGTACATGAATGTTTGCAAGAATTGTTGTATAATCAGTTGATCTACCATTAACACAATGTTACATGTCTCCGTTTGGAAAGGTAAGATTGATTTTACATTTGAAATTGATATTTTTAAACTTCAGTTGCTTTCAGCTTTTTTTAATATGGCTCAAAATATGTTAAAACTGGAGATAGAATATTTAAATATTTATCGGAAGACTGAAGAGAAGGTTGTCTAGTAGTCACGGCAACAAAAACTCTCTGGGAACGCCATAAACTGCGCATATTTTTTTCCAAAAATAATTATATGTAAAAATTAAATAGTAATATGTGTGATATAGAAGTATGTGTGAAAGACCATTATAGGAATTTAGGTCGTTATATCATAAATAAATCATGTCTTTTTGCATTTTCTTCCACTTTCTGCCATCAGCATTCACGGAAATTTTTATAGGAAAGAAATAACATGTGCATATATCACAGGAGTCTAAAAAAACTTCGAGTTGAAACACTTGAGTGCGTTAAGGTTTCCAGGATAACTAATATCAATGCCATACTTTTTAACAATATCAAAACGTTTATAATTTGAACTGTTTTTAAATTGATATTTGTGACACATGTTGAACATTATAGATGCAGAAAACTACTGGAAAGACTTTTCGAAGCACTACGTTAATTTTTTCCGTCTTAAGTCTAAACATTTCAGTCCTACCGCCAGTGGGGAAAGGTACAGTCCCAAATCTCTGGGCTCTCTGTCCGACAGTGATGATGACTGGGAAAATTACAGCATTGTATTCCATTATAGCGTCCAATACCTTCATAAAAGTGTCACTAGAAAGTATGAAAAGAAAAAAAATTAGTAAAAATTGCAAATCATGCACTTCAAGCAGTGACTTGAATCCTAAAAATATACTGATTGAATCATAACAGATTTTTTTCGGGGAGCCACAGGATAGCTAAATTTAGTTTTTTAAATGTTACACTTTTATGTCGGAGATGGATACGATGAGCTTCGCTTCCAGCATGGCAGATAATGTATCAAAGTTATTATAAATGTTTGTTTAGTTCCAATAAAAATTATTTATTTGAACTATTTTAATTTTCCTGCCACTTATCCTGCAAGCAACTATTTTATTATTGTTATCACAAGTCATGGAGATTCAAAAAACTATTTTAGGATATCACTACATTATATTTGGCGGCAAACCGCAACTTCGTTACCGACTCTTAGTTTTTTCTCCATTGAACATACATGCTACCTGACTTAAACGCTTTTTGGTGTATTTCTCATACCGTTCTAATTTACAACCTCATCTTGATTCCGCTTATCATAAGAAATTCAAACTCTAATGTATAAAATAACTATTATTTATTAATGCATTTAATTAAACTCGACCCTGCATTTTCCTCATTTATTAGGTAAAAATCTTTCACAAAAAAATTCTAATGACGGAGGTAAAATCACTGATTACGTATAAGAACCTAAGACTGTGAAATATCAACTACAGAACAGCTTCCTCATGAAAAACTAACATACCGCCCATTCTTTGAGTTTTAATTAGAGTAGAAATGATAAAATGGCGTAAATTAAAATTTTATATAAATTGGTATCTAAAATGAAAATAAAAAAAGTTATCCATTCATATGAATTGCCGTCATCAGAAAAAATGAGTCACATGAGAGCGGTGAATAGGAGTGCAATAAGAAAATGGGAGTGGAGTAGTATTTCGTCTTTTTACTCTCTCAGAGGCTGATTTTGAGCCACTTCCACTAATGTCTTCGTGTTTGTTTATCATATGAACTCATTCCTAGCTCATTGCGGATGAACTAGGAATTGTATTTTGTCGAAGATGTATATTTAAAAATTTGAAGCATTTTGAAGTTTACTTTGTATACTTACGACAGTAGACAAAGTTCTCCTTATTTTGCATGACGCCCGCATGTAAAGATGAATAACAAAGGCATGGCATTAAAAAGCTCTCTCAAATGAGTAAAAGGCCATGAGTGTCGAAAAATACGATTTTCGAAATAAATATCGCGTTTAAACATTTATTCTCCATAAGGGACAATAGTGTTTTTGTCCCAACAATGGCGGCCGACGGATTTCCCATAGTGGAAATACATGCGACGACTCTACTTAATAGTTGTTGTAGCGGCATGTAGATGACTCTGAGTTAATCAAGTGGGAATCAGTAAAACTAATATTAAGGGGGTGAGAAAAGGTAGCATACATGCAGAGTTTCTAAAGAGTATGGGAGTGAAGAAAAAAAGAAAAAGGTTTTACAGTAATTTGTAGAATTTATGAGGAGCTGGTGCGACCGGCGGACTTCACGATGGCAACACTAATTCCTATAACGAAGCAGATTGAGGTTAAACTACGTAGAATACTGACCAAACTTTAAAATTATAAATATAAGACTGGAGAGCATGGATAAAGAAAACCTAAATGACCTCTGATTTGGGTTTAGGAGAGAGAATAAGGGCAGGATAGGTATGTTTTTTCCTATGTAATATGTTTTGAGAAGGAATTTTAATGGGTGGACTGGGCGAAATTAATGGAAGTGCTGAAGATAATACGAGTCGATTGAGGGGACAGAAGTGTCATCAGGAATCTTTTCATGGCCCAGATAGTTCAGGCTAGGTTTTGACCGAGGGAGATTCGACATGGGCAGTGAAAGATTGGGTAACCCGGCGGTAGTACTCCATATCGCCGTTGCTTTTTAACCTGTACTCAGAAGAAATGGTAAGGGAGGCATATCGGGAGAGATAAGTGTAGGAATAAAGGTTGGAGGAGATCTAACATAGTCAGTGATATTTGCATATTTTCGAGCGTAATTTTTTCAGTCAATGATGAATCTCTTAGAGGTGAAGAGCTGGAGACATAGAATGAAGATTGCCCATAAGAAACCGAAAGATATGAGATTCCCTAGATATAGGGTAATGAGGGAATAAAATATAGCAAATTGTGTAAATTGCCTATCTGGGTAACCTTTTGGAGGAGCTTGGGATTATTGTTGGGGATTTCATATTAGAAATTTCATGGAAGGAAGAGAAATGATGAAGGTGGGTCTGAGTAAAGACGTAAATGAAAGGATGGTGAAACCTATGGAGTGAAAATATGGACCGTGGCCCTTTGCTGGCCGGAAACTTAGTAATTGCGAATGAAGGATGTACGTAGACTCTAGACCCCTGAGATGTGGGTGTAAAGGAGAATGGAGAGGGTGAGCTGGATGCCTATGAGGACAAATGAGGAGGAATATGATTGGTGAGGAAGGAGGAGGAAAGCAATTCTGAATGAAATAAAAAGACGATATGAGGACGTTAAGAAATGCAAAGAAAAGCAGCACGCTTCGTTAAAAACTGCTACGAGCGAACATATAGTGTCTCATAACTTTTAGAGGGGTGAAGGTGGGAGCCCCTAAAGACTCGGAGGCTACACGCTAAGCCTCCTATTCTCTAGTGGCTACCACCCAGCAATCAATTTCTTTCTTTCTTATGGTCTTAGGCCAATGGTTTCTTGAGAAATTAGGAACTGGTGTGTTTCAGAGCGATACAGAGAATATTTACATGACGCTTCACTACATTTCTAGGTCCGACAGAAGCAATAGAATAAGTGATATGCATATCCGAACAGAAAAAGGTATAGAAGAACAGGTATAAAAACTCGTTCTTTCCGCGCACAATAAGTGACCACAATAAAAACTGATCTCAACTAAATACGCTACCGACCAAAATAGGACGGACCAAAATCTTCTCGCCATCCTTCACCTGAGGATGCCAGCAGGATAGCTGGCGAAACTGTTGTGCTGAATGACAACTGACGCGGATGCAACCCGAGAAATATTGAAATTAAATACGCTACCATGATACACGTCACCATTTTACCTGCCAAATCCTTACATTTTATGCGACTACTGACCTAACACCCCCTTGCCAAACGCCTATGTGGCTCATCGTAGGACAATATGTAGTTGCAAGAGCGATCACCTCCACATTCTCATTCCATCTCCCCCTTCCTCCTCCGTCCGCCAAATACCGTCTCGGCTCCCACTTGGGTGATACTTTATGGGGGGCAAACGATAGAAGGGGTTAAATCCAGATTATTTGTAAGGGGATAATCTGTACGTCAAGAGCGAACTTTTCTCCTAGAGTTGAAGAAGCCCACCATTGGTGTTATTTAACTTCATATTCCGACAATGGCAATATAAAAACGCCTAGTGGTCAAGGAAATATTCTTTTTCTTAAATATTAACCTTAAAACCTTCAGAAATTACGCTGAAAAGGTCCTTAAATTTTTTAAAGATGCGCAGAGAGAGCAAGGAAGAAAAAATTGGATTCTAACCTTGAATTATTAGGTTTTTGTGGAAAACTTGTACTTAAGTTATTGTGAGTTTATAAATAGACTTTTTCTCCCAGTACAAAATGTTATTATATAAACAGTGCAAAGTTTATTTTTCTAATCGTCAATTATAAAAGTATAACTGAATATTAGTAATAAAACAATTTGGACTGCAGAAGTGTTAGCGCCGTCCATTTCGGTATAAGGACGTGTGGGCGCGAGACAAACTGAATATGACGATAGACACGGGCGGCGCCAGAATTGGCTATTTAGGGGTCCTTGATGATTCTTTTCTCTTCATTTTTGAGTTTTGAATGCTGCGGAAAACGAGTAATGAACTTTTTTGTTAGTTGTTGAGTATATTTCCTTTTTCCAAAACAGTTTCATTTTCTCCTTGTCTTAAAACATATTAATATTTTCTTATTCCGGTAGTTAGTCTACTCTTTCTAAAAACCACTTAAATCAATTACGCTTTCTTCCAAATCACTCTGCCAACTAATTGGAATCCTTATTTCTTTTACATTACCGTCATTGTTCCTATATCGTATTTTTTACTAATCTCATTTTGCTATCATTCACAGTTTGCTGGTTTCAATGAAAATTTTCTTGGTTTTCAGCAATCACTCGCGCCCAGAGCGTTTTTTGAAAAGTCCAAATTTTTTTTAAAAGGCAAAATTTAACTACATTTGTCAATTTTCAGAGAAGCACTTCCAAGTTTTGAGATAAACCATTTCTTGTGTGTAACACAAAACTATAGACCAAACTTTCAAGATGAGTGAAAAAAATATTTATGAATATAAAGATCAAAATACAGAAAGGGAAATGTTACAAGGAAAACTGAAACCATATGCAATACCCAGCAATACTTATTTATTTTATTCAAATAATAATAGATAAACACTATTCATCACATTCACATATATTCACATATCATTGAAGAAACTAGGCAATCAATTTTATGAAGAACCAAATGATCAAACATGTAGTGAAATATTATTCCACAAAAATGAATTATTTGTTATTCAAAGATGTAAACTGTAGATAATACCATATAATTATTAAAACAAAATCACTCTAATGCTAAAAAATCACCAAAAGAAGGCTTAATTGTTAAAGCATACATCTAACATGACGAATAATGAAAATTTTCAGTAAAAGAATTTTTAAGATCACTTAGAGCATACTTTCATGAAGAAAAAACTAAAAGCCCAATTGTATTTTAAATAAAGCGTCAGTGCTTAACTATTCCTCCCGAAAAAAACTTTGAATGTGTGTTACGTTAAAAAATGTAATAAGAATAATTTTCAGCTTGAGCATTGAAATGAGGAAGATAAGATAAATAATATAAGGTATGTAATAATCGAGGCAATTCTATGCTTCTGTGGGATGAAGAATCGACCTCCGTTGCTTCCAGATATTCCAGTGGTCTTCTAAAGCTATGCTTTCATGGAACAACTATTGCAGCTGTTCTCCTGCGGTAGTCAGCATCCTCTGTGTGGAATAAAGATGATAGTCGTATTGGAAGGCAGAAATGCAATCATCATAGATACATTACTAAGAAATCTGAGTGTTAACCGTAGCTCTCATCGTTGAATACGAGAGGAAATATTTATTGATTACTAATAATTTAATCTTATATTATTCTTTTTTTCGATTCGAATATTGTATTTTACATTACAATAAAATCATTATATGCGTAGTAACTTTTACGTGTGCAAAGATGAAGAAATTTGGTATTCGCGATTCTTCCAATATCGGTGTGGTGTGTTAGTCAAACACTTCAATATTGACAATTAGGAGATCCGGACTCAAAATCATACCTAGTCAAACAATTTTTTGCGCAAAGTATTTCGTCCATTTGGCAATTTTCCAGTGAACAGAAAATAGCGTTTGACAAATTCACTTTTTGCTACCATGAATTCTACCCAAAACACAAATTCAAATAAAAAACTTCTTTACGTTACGCTCACTGATTTCAATACAATCTTAAAGTAAATAGACGTGTTTACATATTTCTTCAGACTTCTGCCCCTTGATTGTAAGCCTTTGTCTAACTAAAATGAGAAAAAAACTTCAAGTACCATAATTAAAATACAAGTAATAAAATAAATTTATATACTGCATGCGAGAGATTTCAATGTTAAGTGAATGGCACACCTTGCGACACGCTCGTATTATGGAAACGAATAAAGAATCTCGTCCCATGTAATTGATGCGTCCGGGATAAATGTTTCACTCTCCATCGTTCGCCAATCAAGTAAAAGTTTTCCGATGACTACTCGCATTTTTATTTAATGGGTGGAAAATGATACAATAGAGTTTAAATTACCTTGGTCTCCTTGTTTAGTGTCGCCACCACGTGCTCTTCGTAGTATTCAACGAGCGATGGGAGTTGTCGACTAAGTTTTGCCCTCCCTGCTGAAGATCCATATCTCACTATCATTGTAGGCATGCTCGATATCAAAAATATTTCCTTGCCAACTTTATTCTTCATTTTCATTGAACGATTTTCGATCCAAATATCCAGTGTCTCTCCGTCTTTGAACTTCCTCTCCCCCTCTGCAAGGATTATACTGAATTTTCTCTGTCTTTCTCCGTCATCCTCTCCAAAATATGGACTCCCTTTGTTCCTGAACGCCAAGTACACGGACAGCTGCGACAACACTTCGGCGAGATGAGCTGTAGCATCCCTAAAGTCCGCAATATTCCCACGAAGGTACACCTTCTGTTCATCAAAGTCTGCGAAAGACCACATCTCACTTCCAATTCGGTGTCTCCCGTCGTGTTCCAGCACTGTCGGTTTCATTCTTCCGATGCCGGTCGATCCGAAATCGACTAAAATTTGTACGCCCGGCTGGAACTGGAAAAACTCCATAATGCCTGACGTAATGATATCCTCATCGTACATAATTTGGTAATGGTGCTTCATTTTTGAAATATTTTCTGCGTTAGAGGGCATCACCTTCGTCAAATGCATTAATGCCTCGATGCAATCTGTTCTACGGATTTCTTTGTTGGATTTATATACTCTCCAAAGGATTTCTTTTGCACTGTTTTGCACTTTCTCAGTAGCCTTTTGAACCTGCGATTCGATATCTTTAGGAATCTCCAATTTATCTAAAAACTCTTTTTTCAGTGATTCCATGAGATTTTTGATGAAAAGGAATCCGGCGGACGACTGAAATTGTAGATTGCTCACCGTGGAAATAACATTATCCAGCTGCGTCTTAACGTCATCCAAAGACTGTTTCTGAACGGTTACCGTGGAGACGGCTTGTGCTAGTTCATTCTTCGTGTCTTCACATATCAGATTTATAGTGTTCATCATAGAAAATGTGTTTCGTTGTTCCTGTTTTACTTCCTCCAATGACGGTGTTACTAAATTCATAACTCCCGCAACCTCTGTTATCTGTTTGTCTATCGAATCTTTTATAGAATGAAGTTCGGAAGAAAATAACGTATCTAGAACGCTCAGCGTGGTAGTAGTGTCACCCAAATATTTTTTGACATCTTGCAAAGATTGCTTTTGCTCTTTTATCATGGAAATGACCTCTTTTTCCTCATTTTTTCCCTCTTCACATGCCTGCAATAGACTGTATACTATGGAAATAGTTTTATCCTGTTTCTCTTTCATTTCCTCCAGTGACTGCTGCAATGTAGTTAAAACACTCTTAACCTCTGTTATCTGTGTTTCCATGGTGATCTTAATAGAAGCAAACTCGGTGACTGTGATAGGCCTGTCATAAAGAGAATGAAAATATCAATAAATTTTATCGAAAAGTTTCACATTAGAATATGTTGTCAGTTTATTATGCATGATAAAGGATAGCTTTGAAATCAAAACATGTCAATGCTAGCTGAAATAAATTCGCGTAAAATAGATGAACAGCGGAACCAGTGGTAGTTAACTACTCCTAATATTCTCCATTTCTCTTCAATTAGAGTCGTGATACAGAGTAAATTTCAGCTATTAATTTATGTGGTCAAAAGTAACTGTCTAAATACACGTGAGTCACAAATTTTTTTCTAGACAGTGCTAATATATGTCCTTCGGACGGCAGGATATCTACAGTGGCCACTTTTGTTTTACGGGCAATTATTCTATTACCTAGAAATTGCCTTAAGAAAAAATCGGCTGGACCGGGACTCGAATCAGGGACCTTTGGCTTTCCGCATCAGCACTCACTCTTTCTAATCCACATAGCGATTTTGAAGCATGCGAGGAAACTTCATGTTTGAGTATATTTTTCTCTGGTTGCCTATCGGAATATCATTCTGCACAGTTGCCAAAATTTTGTCAAGAGTCTAGCATACCTTCTGAACCGTTTCATTTTTGACGAGAAGCTTGCGAAAACTTTATCAATTGTGGAAAAGTTAACTTAGTATGTGGCATGGGAAGAGTTGTCTAATATATTTCGCCATACAGCGACAGTCAAGTTAGAGACGACAGTGGTTATAAGAATGTGGTTTAGTGTTCAATGTTAATATGGGGATAAGGACAGTAAATAAAAAAGGGAATCGACAGAATAGTAAAATTAGAAAGAAAAGAACGTTTGATTATTTTTATATTGGCACAATGTACATGCCAACATGCAAATATAGCGTGGAAGACATGGATTGGGAGCATAAACAACAAGGTGACATCATTAGAGAAAACTTGGACTAAATAAACCAAGTAGCAAAGAGTGGCGAGAATGCAGTGATTGGGAAACGGAGAGACGGATATGAAGAGGGAGCGTATGAACTAAGAATGAAAATTGACCGCGGTGAAAAGGTAGAGTAATGCTTTTGAAGAAAAAATTGGTAGCAACAAGCACTTAGTTTTAACATCATATTTTAGGAAAACAATCGTTGAAAAAGATGGCAGCATCAAATTTATACATTGAGATACCAAAGTGATTACATTATGGTGAGGCATAGATTTAGAAACGGTGTCAAAAACTAAACCTAGATTTCTGAGGAAGAAAGCGGGCTCAGTTCACAGTTAATAATTTAGTTATTTAAAATTGTAAAGATAGAATGAACATACTTCATAAAAGTATCAGGTCAAAGACATGGAACATAGAAGCATTGATAGGGAAAGTAAATTAATGATTACCAGTAGTATATAGAAAGAAATAATAGAATGGGAACAATCGTTGAAAAAAGAGGGAGTATGAAAAAAGAACTAACTATAAGTAAGGAAGGCGAAAGAAACAATTGGATAAATAGGAACAACAATGATAAATATGTTACGTGCTGCAAAATTCATATGCAAGTTTGACACCACATTTTTCCGTTTACCTAAAATGTTGTTCCCCTTAATATTAACATGCTTTAAGGTTCCATTGATCATAAATATTAAATATGTATTAAATAATATATTTTTTCCCTAATGAAAGCTACATTTTAAATAATTTACCATTAATGCAAGTAAAGAGCATGTGAACACTTACCTTTGGTAGACATGTTATGACGAAGGTGTTAATATTTGTAAAAAAATAACAGTATATTCATAATCAATTATCATAATAAACAGGAACAATGCTCCAATGTCAAACAGGGAGAAATTCCTACTCTTTAATGTACAGTTATAAATGTGAGGTAAATCCCCTCTTTGGAAACTTTAAGAGAAAAATATTGTAATCAAGAGATATTGAAATGCTTCGATAATTGAAATAAACATTTTATTTCCATTAATATCTTTCAGTTACATATTGATGACCAAATTGGAAGTAAAATTTCATTTTACAAAATAAATAGTTATTTATTTATTTCTAAGTATGATTCTCACTGAGTTCAAACCCTTGATAAATCCAAGCGTCAGTAGTTCGGATATTTGCAATTTGATTAAAACAGCAGGGTAGCCTTGCTATCTATTAGATTACGGGCTCTTGAGATATTTAAAATTTGTGGGAAAAATTGATAGACGAGTCTGCCCTGCCACCAAAGCAAAGACTAAAGCAACCTGAAGTTTTAAAATCAGGCGCGATGGCATTTTATTTCACGCTGAAGTACCAATTGGCTCAAAAATGTTTTTCTGGGAAGCATGAAGCATGCTTCCGGTCTCATTATCAATCAAAATATTTTTTCATTTCAAAATCATATTTTTTATACAGATATTCACCAAAACTATTTTCTTCTCAAAAGGATCATAATTTACCCAAGAAACCATAAAATGTAATAAAATGCAAACAAACACATTATCGTTATATAGTGAAGTTTAAGGTACATAGTAGCTTGGTTGAAATGATTTTTTTTAAATATATACCATTTTCTTTGGCTAGTGGCGGAAATTGATCTTAAATTCTTTAAATTCAATGTATTATATCTGTTAAGGAGGAATGAGTTTTCTTCTTTTACGTAAGTCATGGTTGACCCTGAATCTCGTATTTAACCAAAACCGGGTAAGAAAAAAAAGATAGAAGTCATACCGTACGTGAGTGAGAATGGCCTCCTTTACGGCGTTGATATTTGAAGAACCAGGTACGGAACGATGGATCGTCTGATGTACTTCCTGTACGGCTGGCTGCTCAGCACTACTTTATTCAATCCTTATCAGTGAGCCGAATCGTCGAGCGCCGCCTTTTTATGTCAGCCGACGAGCAGATAACGAAGCAAGAAAGTTATTTTCTCTTTCTAATCAAATATTGTCGGCCAATTAAATTGCAAGGAAGATCGCAGTGGAGTGAGAGGGGTGCGCCAACCAAGCTAGAGAGAAAGTTTGGAATCGTTATGTAATGGGCTTATTTTTAGAAACATTATAATCTTCTTACGGGGACTGACTTTAAGCGTCCTGGGACTAGCCACGGAGTTCCAATTTTACACCCGCAATGCACAATTGTGCGACAATTCTTACAGGGAGTTTCTTTTCCACGCAACTAACTCTTCCCATTCCCTTAATTGTGACCAGTAAGGGAATGTCATTGGTCGTGACCTATTTAAGTAATTTCTTTGACCACACGCTGTTTAAGTAAAAGAATGTATCAACTACTATTTCACCTAGGTTTTTTTCTTGACGTTTCGTAGAGTAGTACTAATTATTTCTTGCGCTTTTGAGCGTTAGACATTGATAAATTTCTCTTGCCCTAAGTTCCGTTGTTTTGTTACCAAAATTTATAGAATTTTTAAAAAGTTGTTTAATTTTCTCTATTTCTTAAGCTCCTTCCTTACATCTTGATTACAATAAAAGAAATACCTCCATGATGCTCCGTGCTCTCAACTTTTGTTGTAGCTGCGTTCAACGTCCCTTTATTTTAATAAAATCACAATTTTCAAATAAATAATCAAACCTTGGACTTTTTTTTAAACTTTTTAACCGTTTGTTACTTGCATTTTGTCATTTTGACCCATACTTTTTCTTTTACACGTAATATTTTCTTCTTTTTTGGCGTTTTTGCGATAAAATCTGAACGTAATCTCTTCCTACATTGTATTGTTTCCCCTCAGCATGTTTTACGACAGTTTTCATAGTTAATGAGTTGATAGCAAGCCATTTGACCCGACGCGAGTGGTAATGTTACAATGTATTCCTACGAGGGTAAGAGCGTCAAAGACAGTTTCATTTCTCATTCTGCATTTGGACCTTGCATTGAAAGCTTCTTTCATAGAAATCGCAGTAATCAAGTATTCCCTTCTCCTGGAACTTCATTTATCCGGATTTGGAGTTTATTTCACACCAAAGACAAGGGATTGCAATTCCTCTCGTTTATTCAAGTAAGTCATACAAGTATGCACTCAGCACTTCAATTTTTTTAAATTTTTTAAATATTTATTAATCTCCATTCGTAATATTTCGTAATTTCTCTTTATACTACATTAAGATGGCAAAAAATTTCATGAAAACAGCGAAATACTTGCAAAGTTGGTGAGGGAGGAGGACGAAGGTGAAGGAGGAGATTCGGAAGGTGAGGAGGATATACTCCAAGAGAGTGAACATGACTCGGATTCTATCCTTTCAGAGTCTTCTGATTGTGAGGAACTGAAGTAAGGTGAAGTAGTGAACGTATTTGTGGGTAGGGATGAAAGAACCAAGTGGAGGTCTGAGCCCATAAAAGGTATTTGTAGAACAAGAAATCAGAACATTATTTCTCATCTCCCGGTAGTGCGCGGAGAGGCTCGAAGTATATCATCAGAAGAGGATGCATTTTTTATTTTATCAATAAGGTGTTGTTTGCAATTTTAGTGAAATATACCAATTTGTATACCTGAAATGTGAGGGAAAATTTTGCGAGAGATCGTGACGCTTTGGATACCAATGAAAAATATGAAGGCATTAGTAGGGCTACTGTTTTGAGTGGAGTCTATAAGGTAGGACATTTAAACTTAAGAGACTTATTGAACAAGGATGGTCCACCAGTGTTCTCAGTTACAATGTCATTCAACAGGTTCTTATTTTTGCTTCGAGGCTTGCGTTTGGATGACATCAATGATCGGGAAGATAGAAAGAAAGCGGACGGTTTGGCCCGTGCGTCAGCTGCTCACTATACTTAGGGGTAAATATTTAGAAGCATATACTCTATCAGAGTATTAAACAATTGACGAAGAAATGTTTTCATTTAGAGGAAGTTGTGCTTTTCATCAATACTTGCCGAAGAAGCAGAAAAAGTATGGATTGAAAATATTTGCTTTGGTCGATGCGAGGTCATTTTATGTCCTTAAACTTGAAGTAGGTATGTGACAACTCAAAGTACTCAACCTGTGGGCCCTAATCGGCAATCAAATAATCCTCATGATGTTGTACAACGCCTTGTGACTCCAGTGAAGGGTAGTTGCAGAAATATTACCATGGAAAATTGGTACACGAGTATTCCTCTGGCCAGAACCTTGCTAGCGGAGAACAAATTGACCTTGGTAGGGATTCTACGCAAGGACAAACCAGAAATACCTCCAGAATTTCTACCTTCTAGGAAAAGAGAAGTGTGTTCCAGCATAGTTGGCTTTACAAAAGATATAACCATTGTTTCTTATGTGCCCAAACGGTCAAAGGCTGTGATATTGATCTCAACAATGCGCAATGACAAAAGAATTGACAAGGATACTAGTGACAGGCAAAAGTCTGAAATTGTAACTGTTTATAATTTGATTAAAGGAGGGGTTGATTCCTTTGATCAGCTTTGCTCTAATTATGACGTGAAAAAGAAAATAAAAAGATGGCCTTCGGATGTTTGTTATAACCTTCTGAATGTTACTGCCCTTAATTTATACACAATTTTCAAAAGTAAAACTGATGGTAAACTTAGGAGGATTTTTTTGAAAAACTTAGGCTATAGTCTAGTCATGCCTATCATACTAGGTCGTGCTAACAATCTCCAGTTGGTCAAGACAAAAATTCAATTATTTTTGCATAAGTATGATGTTGGAACGACTAAGGTAAACCAAAGACATGTTGATAATAATGTATCCAAAAACAGGGAAATTTGTCATTTGTGCCCGAGTGCGAATGACAACAAATATTTACAAATGTGTAATGACTGTGGTAAGATAATTTGTAAAGCGCACAATGCCGTTATCTGCAGAGGATGTACCAACATGTTACATGAAAAGTAGTTTCCTTTAATTTGTAACTAAATTTTTGTCAATTTGTGTATTAAATATTGATAACTTTTAGCTTGCAAATTCTATTTGGTCTCATCAAATTATGAGGCATATGTTCTCTTGAAAAAATTCGCATCTGACATTTTATTTAATACTTACCTTACATTATTTTCTGCACTTACTGAGGAATTATATATAAAAAATATTATTAGTTGGAATATTTTCAGTGACATTGCAATACATATTATACAAGATCCTTACATTCGTCTCTGTACTTACTGAGGAATTAAATGTAAAAATATTGTTAGTTGGAATATTTTCAAAGGCATTGCAATTCCTATTATACAAGGTATCAATTAAATAAGAAAATATCTAAAAATTGCTATCTGCTGAGTAGGTGATTGATTCTTTGTTGAAATGGAATGAAAAGTTTGGTATCGGAGATTTCAAAAAGGAAAAGTATGATATTATCTCTATGCCTTTAAAATTACTATTTTATGTAGGAACCAACTTTCCTTGGTGAAAAATTTTTTTTAAGTTAAGTTTCTTCGAAAAAATACTTAGAAAAAAAATGTGATATTCTTGGTTAAAATGACCCGACGCGAGTATTAACGGAATTTTCATCCACGTCATCAACAAAGGGTTAAAAATTAGATTATCATCATAAATGCCCATAACAATATCGATGAGTTTATTCCACCATTCCTCTTTAATATCTTAATTTCCTTCTTCTTAATATTTAATCATATCATACAGCTATCTTATCTCAATATCAGAGCAGGATTGGCTTTTTTTTACCTTTAGTTTGGCATAAGTGCACACATTTATAGTTTGCTATCGACTCTTCAGCACCGGAGGTTCAATTCTGCCGAAGGGTCAGGCTCCGCAATTCTCGGTGCAAAAATAGGTATTGGAGATCGGTATCCATTAGTATGGCTAAATAATAAATAATTTGAATGAAAAGAATTCATCACGAATTTCCGATACTTCTGACGCCATGTCAGGACCTGTGAATGTATGTACTTGATCGTAGTCAATGCATTCTTTAATAATCAGCGAATGAAACAAACGAGTTCCAACTCGGCAGATATGTGCTAGTCCTTATACAAAGTCGGAAGGGACTATTCCAAATAAAAAATTGTACAATGTTAAACGAGGAATTGTGTACCGTCTACTTCTTTATCTCTCAGTATTATACGTAATTACACATTCACGCAGATATCATCATGTACTACGGTGGCGACGTAAGGGCTATTACATACGTCTTGATACTTCATTTTTTAATTTGGAATGCATACAGGTCAATTAATGAAAAGTTATGATAAGTTCAGGACACTGTTTGCATTTACCTAAAAAGAATATGGAAAAAATAAAAGAAATATCATTTGAATATTATATTCCAATGGAAATAATAGATAAAACCTTTCCATAGCAACGTAAGAGACAAGAAGGTGTTTTTGGCAATGTCAATGACACCAATATTGTGTCTAGGACCATTTTCCGCAGTTGTTTTGGCGTACAGCCATTTGGCGCGAGACCGCAACCTATCAAATGAGAAAAACTAATAATTATTATTACTTTGACATATTTCAAGCATGGACACTAGAAAGGGAAAACCTGATGTCTCGTGTTTTGTAAAGTCATTCTTTTTACTCTCTCGTACTCATACTAGCGTTAAAAGCCCACTAAATGTTTATATTCCTCGTTATTGATAGAAGTTCATGGCAGTTGATGCACTTATTGTCAGCATTCACGGCAGTATAATCACTTATTGGCAGTAAGTCTCACCGCCAAGAACGGACTCCTGAGCTACCCGGTATGAAAGAGGTTCTTGCTACTAGCATATTCACGAGTCTTTGCTGTATACCTATGGATTAATGTTGGAAAAATTGTTTTTTTTTTCATGCAAATGTTTTAAAACGTTAAAAAAGGTTATTACCATAATACACGTTTTTATTCTCATGCATTTTATTTTTACATGGAAATGCATATTGTTCAAACATTTAGGCCCATACTCATTCATTGGCCGCCCAATCCCAAGATATGTTGACTGCAGGCATCCACACTACCCTATCTAATTCAAGTTCCCTTATCCTCTGACATCTCTTCAAATGTACTTTCCTCTATATTAGGTCTTGGATTATTAGTTCATGGAGTGGGTAAATGCGAGGGTTTTTTCGGGGATGGATACTAGCACGGGGAACCTGAACCAAGGACGAATCTCCCGCAGACCACGCGGCGTTTACCCGGAAATGGGAGTCAGACCCAAACCCACTTGTGGGTAACGGGCTCCAGTAACTTTCAACAGGAGGTGTGGTATGTCTTCGCGCAAGCGAGACTGACGGTCACTGGTTCGACGTAGGTGGGGGAACTCAGCAGACACGAGTTCTAGGGGGAGGCGAACCCCATTGCGGGTATGTGGGAAAGGAGTGGTAGAATGAATGAAAGGTAATGTTTGGTGGAATGAAGATGTGACAATTACATTCATGGAAAAGAAAGAAGCTTGCAACAATATGATTGCTGCCAAATCTGAGGAAGGGCTCCCTAAGGAATGCAAGATTAACAGAAAGAAAAAGAATGAATGCAAAATCGTTGTGAAAGAGAGCAAGGAGAGAATGCGTACGGATGGCGGTAGCAAGATGCAGAGCGATTTAGAAGGAAATAATGACTTAACTTGAGTCAAAACCTAGGTCGGACTAATAAAAACCATTGTGGAATATTACAAGGTTTTTTACATTTACAAATCATTGCAATAAAAAGATGTTTTTGGAAGTGGGTAAAAAGAGCTAAGATTAGTGAAGGCAGGGGAATGAATGTGGTAAGGAACAAAAGTGGAGAGACTGTATGGGATGAGAGCAATATCAGGGACTGCTAGAGGGAGTATTTTGAAGAATTATACAATAATGTCAAAGGCGCTGAGGATGAGCCTTGCAGAGTAGTATGCGAGAATGTGGTGATGGTAAAAGATCAGTAAGAATAAGGTCATAACGGCATTGAGAGTATTTAAAAATGGGAAGGCTGCATGCGTAGATGGAGTATCAAGTGAAGTGAGGAATTGTGGGAGTAACTTACTCATTTGTCGGCTGTGTGAACTATATGACTTATGCTAACAGACTTCTGTTGCTCCATTCGACTGGAAGAATGCAATAATCGTTCCATTTTACAATGGAAAGGGAGGAAAGACCGAATATAATAATTATCGGGACATTAGTGTATTGAGCATTGCGAGAAAAGTGTTCAGCAAAATTTTAATCGAAAGAGTGAGGAACATTATTTCTGACAGAATATGGGGTGTGAAGTGTGGGTTTTTGCCTGTGAGAGGATGTAGTGATCAGCTTTTCGCGCTTCAGTAAGTGATAGAAAAATGTATGGGTGTCCGAAAGAAAGTGTATTATACGTTTGTTCATTTAGAGAAGGCATATGATAGGGTAAATGGAAAGAAGTTGTGGAAGGTTTTGAAGGACTATGGAGTGAATGGGCATTTTTTGAATGCTATGATGGCAATGTATGATAATAGTAAGGCAAGTGTGACAGTTAACGGGGTTCTGAGTAATTGGTTTGAAATAAAACAGGGCGTAAAGCAAGGATGCTTAATGTCACCATGGCTGTTTAATGTATTTATGGATAAATGTGTTAGAAATGCATGTAGTGAAAACAACGGTATTTTGATTGTAAATGTAAACGTGCAAGATCTAATATATGCTGATAATGCTGTTTTGATCTCAGAGAGCCAACAGGGATTACAGAAGCTCCTAGATAAGTTTTGTGGATCAACAGATAGAATGGAATTGAGGGTAAATTCGTGCAAGACTGAAGTAGTAGTTTTTGATAAGGAGAAAGGGGAGAATAGCTGTGTAATGCGGGGGAACTGGATGCTCGGATTTCACCTTGGAGACGGAAAAAACAAGAGGATGCCATTTCTTGATATCCTCATCCTTGATATGGTAGTTGAGGCCACAGTGTCTACAGGAAGCCGACTCACGCTGACCCCTATCTTAATGGACGGAGCCATCACCACCCTTCGTAGAAAGCGGCTGTTTTATCAACACTGATCCATCGATAAAAAGCCATATCCGATTCGGAGAGTCTTCCCAAGGAGATACGGCACCTAATGAGGGCCTTCCAGCAGAATGGTTATAATTGCAAGGAAATCTGATGAAGGATCTCAGATTTTCCCGGCGTATCTGATGGATAAAGGTTTCCCGAGTTTTCCATCGGGTGGGCAGGTCCATGGGGCCCAACGTTTTGGAAAATGACTTGTCCTCCATCATCAGGGGGTTTCAGCTTCCGAATCCCCCCCTGATGATGGAGGACAAGTCGTTCTCCGAAACGTTGGGCCCCATGGACCTGCTCATCCGATGGAAAACCCGAGAAACCTTTATCCGCAAGGAAATCTCTTTGGCCCGGAAAAGGGCCTTCACCACTTGGAACACCAGAACTGAAGAAGAATTCCGGAAACCATTTTCCAGAGCTGGCCTACCCTTCGTTTCCAAGGTCTCAGGAACATCGCTAGGATCCTCAGGAGTTACGATATTAAGTCATATTTTCGCCCACCCTCCAAACTTAGGAATCAACTCGTCACGGCCAAGGAGCCCTGTGGCCTCCAGACACCAGATATCTACGAGATACCATGCAATTACGGCCTGGTGTGTGTGGGAGAGACGGAGAGGACCATCGCCACAAGGGTCAAAGAACATAAACGGCATTTTAGGCTCGACCAACCTGAGAAGTCAGCCGAGGCTGACCACAGCATCTCCCACGACCATGTCATCTTCTGGGATAAGACGAAGGTTCTCTGCCGCATAGACAAGTTTTGAGGAAGACTGACAAGGGAGGCAATAGAAATTTGAATGAAGAAGACCATTAATCGAGACGCTGGATACTCACTCAGTCTCAGTAACTCGTGGAAACCAGTACTGAGAAGCATCCGAGAAGCCCAGGAAAGAAGGCAGGACAATTTTGACCAATAGGGAGACACCTCCCCTGGTTGACCCGCCCGCCAAATACTAAATTAGGAGGACCACATCCCAGACACGACATGCCCTGAGGATGATGGACGACTCGTCCATCGAAACGTCGGAAGAAATGGAGAACCTGACCCGGTGGAAATCCCAAATAATCTTCAATGACACAATTCGCAGGGAAAACCTTCGATCATTCTTCACTTAGGTAAGATGTTTACGAAAGACGGACGGAAATGAGGAGATAAAGAGACATGCGAATGCTGGAAGGAAAGTGGTGGGTAGCATGTGGAGCATATTAAGTAATGAGTCTTGGAAAAAAGGAAGGGTCTGTCTAAGGACGCAAAAATCGCCGTGCACAAAAGTGTACTTCTCCCCACTTTGTTATATGGTAGTGAAAAATAGGTATGTCAAGATAGACGTAAGAGTAGACTAAACTCTTAGGGTATGAGTTATCTAAGGAGTGTTTGAGGCAAGAGTAGGATGGATAGGGTCAGGAATGAGTGGGTAATAAATGAATGTGTGTTAGATGCTCCAGTAATGGACATATACGAAAGGAGTGTGGTTCGTTCGTTTGGCCATGTTGAGAAAATGGATGACAGCCGAATAACAGAACAATTATATATAAGAGTGAAATGAATGTTGGCCGAAAAAGTTGTGGTTGAATGTGGTTGAATGTGGTTGAGGAAATTCTTTGGAGAAGGAATATTATGAGTCTTAAAAACAGGAGAGCGTGCATGAAGCAGTGTATGGGGTAAATGAAGCAAAAGAGGTTTGCAAGGATAGGTCAGTATGGAGGAAATTATTGAAGCAGTGTTAGGTGTACAAATATGTGTTTATGAGTGAAAATCTGTGACTCTGCCTACCCCGGAAGGGAGCGGCGTGATTGGTATGTATGTATGTAAGTGACATATTTCTACATCCATATCTACATAATACCCTGCGAGCTGCCGCACGGGCTTGTAGCAGGGGACGTTAGGTCTTCAGCCGTGTAAAGATATATAGTTTTAGGAGGTGAAATGGTGACATGTATTATGGGAGTGCATTTAGCCCTTTCGCTACGAACGCCGGATATATACGAAAGTAAGTTTCCTGACCGGGGAGACGAACGCCGAAAATATTGGACGGAGTTTTCCTACGCAAACGAACGAACGTCGTATATATCCGTCGCTATGCTTTCCCCCCTTTCTGGGTCTCGCAGGTACTCCCGCTTCTTCGTTTTGAGACCCAACGCAGTGGGGGCCAGGCCTTTCCTTCGGAATCCGGGAGCAGGTACCTGGACCCTTAGTCCTATTAGCACCCTCTTTGAAGCTAGGGAGCGTGGTTATATGATTACTTATTCAGTGATTTAGCAAATAAATATTTATTGCTTTCTCAAAAAATATAAAATCAGTATTGAACTCCTTGGACCCTTAGACATATTATAACCCTATTTGCGGATAGAGAGCGCGGTTATATGACTGCTTATTCAGTGATTTTGCAAATAAATATTTATTGCTTTCTCAAAAAATATAAAAGCAGCATTGAACTCCTTGTCTTTTGGCGAGCGTTTACAAATTTAAACGAAATTCTACCATCAATATTAACTGACATGCTTATTAACTGGCAACCTCTGAAATTGAAGTCCCTGTTGTCACAACATCATCATCGGAATCAAGATAAAGGTCTCCATCATCACTATCACTTCGAGTCAATAATTCCAATATATGTTCATAGGTACTGAATGAGCTCTTCGCCATATTTTAGCCATGGAAAACAGTGTGCGAGTTCAGTGTCCAAATCAGAGGTGTCCGAATATATCACGACGGAGAAGGAAAGGTACTCAAGCGCAGAACGAAAACTTCAACTACCGAAGCTACTTAAGACAGAACTGGAGACAAACATTTTTTTCGAAAAGCATTTTGGAGATTAAGAATAAGTTATTCCGATATAAACGTAAATTACACCGATAGATACAATTCCAGAGAAGCTCCACAGGAGTATTTTATACCCAGCTGAGTGTGTGTGTGTATACCTGCGAGAACTCTCTCCCTCTATCCTAGGTAGAAAGTCTCTCTTGGTACTCAGTTCAGCAGACCTGCATTGGAGAGAAGTTCGCCGTCTCGAAAGGGTTAGTGGAGCTCAGTTCTTATTGTGGTCACTTATTTTGCGCGGAAAGAACGAGTTTTTGTACCTATCTGTTCAGCACCTATCTCTCTTATTTTATCGCTTTTGTAAGACCTTAAGGTTTAGTAAGGAGTCATGATAATATTCTCTGTGTCGTACGTACAAAAACACACCAGTCCTGAACTTCTGAAGAAACCTAAGCCTAGCTAGTAGCCTCCGAGTCTCTAGGGTCTTCCCATTAATCCCTCGAGAAGTTGTAAGACACTGTGTATTCTCTTGTAGAAGTTTTTTTCGAAACTTGCTGCTTTACATTGTGTTTTAATAATTTTTAAAATTAAATCTTTATGACTAGAATCCCACATATTCGCAGCGTATTCGAAGTGCGGCCTAAACAGAGCAAAATTTTCCCTCTCTTTACTTTTTCATCCGAGGACCTTCCTATTATACGCTTAACAAAACCTAGTTTCTTTAATGCTGTGCCTCAGATGTTTTTTATTTGTGATCCTCACAATATATCAGAAGTTAGGGTAATTCCAAC
Organism: Ceriagrion tenellum; assembly: GCA_963169105.1. NCBI lineage: Eukaryota > Metazoa > Arthropoda > Insecta > Odonata > Coenagrionidae > Ceriagrion > Ceriagrion tenellum. The sequence goes on along the minus strand of OY720634.1, from coordinate 141,312,355 downwards.
ATATTTTACTGTATCTAAAGATTTAAATTATTTATTTTATATGCACATATATAAATATGATATTATACCTTTCCATCTTATATTAAATAGTTTATGAAAGAATAAATGATAAAAGTCATTTTATTTAAAGAATCGAAAATATGCTTAACATATATTATACCAAATGAAATGAGCGTATTACTCAAATAAAATTATGTAGAACACTTTTTTAAATGAGTGTTGATGTTGCACTTAAATCTCTTTTATTTTTTCGACATTGTTTAATTTTCTGTGATGGAAGAATAATATTTTTCTTAAAAACAGGTTTGAATATTCCTATTTATGTATTTACTGATTATTTGATTAATATTATTGTTAAAATGGCATTTATTATGATTTCCGTTGAATATCTCTGAATTTTATGAGGAATCCTCGACTACTTTCGCTCTGCATGCTATCAGTATGGGGCATAGGATTTTTATCATTGCATGGTTACGTAACACGTATCTGGAGAACACAGCGTGTGGCTGCCGCAATACTATCTATCGCAAAACTATCCAATCCTCCTATACATAAACCTTTGTAAGATTAGACCCTGAAATAGAAGTATTATCTCTTGTGGTAGAATATTTTAAAGTTTTACTTCCCCTTCAACTATCTAATAAAGACACGCTGAAAATAAGTGCTGCAATGTACATCCGGTTTTTCTTTTTCCTATCTATCCGATGGGTTTTTCCGAGCATTTGTAATCACTACCGTTGAGGACGCACCCAGATAACTCCTTATCCAATTATCAGCAGCACATTGGATACCAGCATCTTCTAATTTTTTTCAGACAGTACTTTGTGGTCAAACAAATCAAATTCTTAGTATGGCAAAAAAGTCATAAATTTTTATTTGGCATTTAATATCTAAGAAATGTTAAAGCTAGATTTTTAAGGAGCACCTTCGGTGTATTTGCCTTTCTGAAGTAAGATTTAACCGATGAAAAATAATATTTGTCAAGAGGTTCAATAAGTCTGGAAATTGAGACATTCTTAATTTTTAGAAAAATCGCAAAGTTTGTTAATAGTTTACATCAGTCCTATTTCTATATATTTTCAGTTTAAAATATCACACCTATTTACCTGCTCGGAGAAAAGAAGCTGGGTGGAAAAGAAGTTTCAGATACCCAATGAATACTAAAATGCCTACAGCAAATGAAGCCAATTTGTGTTTTTCTCTACGTCCATGATAACAAGTCTCTGATGATAGCCGTCGCCATCGAAGCATTCCAAATTCCAAAATTAATTACAAGATTATGTTCCAGCGATGAACAAAATATTGATTTAACTATTAGGTATTGTGAAATGCAAGAATTTAAATGAATCAAAGCAATATTATGTGTTTGCTGGAATATTCAATATAAATTTGAGTTCCTCAGGAAAATTTACATAAAATAAGTAGTTTTAATTGATACAATTATCATTTATTGTTTCCTGCAAAGTGTCAAGGTTCAATGATAATGGTTCCTTACTTTGGAAACGTTTGAATATTTCACCAAAAAACTCAGTATTTTATCCTGAGTGCATTAGTGATTTAAAAAAACTTTGATATAAATAACTCCAGTTAGGAAAACAGTTTTTTAATTGCTACTTATATTATCTGTTGATCACGGTTTTTAAACATACTAATCAATAGTGGTTATTTTTATGGGGCTTTAGCCCTTTGAAATCCCCTAAATTCAAACTTAAATAGAGTATATATATATATATATATATATATATATATATATATATATATATATATATATATATATATATATATAAAAAAAGGTCACAGGCGTGACTAGCAGTTACATATAGAGCACAAAAAAAGGTAAAACTCACAGAAATTTTGATATATTTCGGCGGACACGACCGCCTTCGTCAGAATGTTAGAAGGTAGTGACTACCTTCTAACATTCTGACGAAGGCGGTCGTGTCCGCCGAAATATATCAAAATTTCTGTGAGTTTTACCTTTTTTTGTGCTCTATATGTAACTGCTAGTCACGCCTGTGACCTTTTTTTATATCTGTGCACTACAAGTGTTTTTCGCCAAGTGGATATATATATATATATATATTTTACTTTATTATACATCAAAATTAATCTTGAATTAGTCAGAACCTAGCGATGACTAATAAGGAAAGATGTATTCCGTAAGTCAAAACTCAATGAAAAAGAAGAAATTTGGTCACCAAACCACTTAAAATACAAAATTTTGCCAATTGTTAGTCATTTGTTACCCGGGCAAGATCTCCGGACTCCCCTTTTCCTAGGCGGTATTCAATTCCCAATTGCTAGCCCACCCTCCCAAAACCTCTGGTCTGCAGTCGTCCCTGCATCCAGTAGCGTGATTTGAGAAGTTTTTTGGGTCAGAGATAAGAAATTTCTAGCTATGAGCCGTGATTGTACTTACTGTGAGTGTAACAAAAACGCTGTAGATTCTACAACTCACATGGCCCTCGCTACTTTATATTTATTTTAGTTATGTTCTTGTCTTCCCATCCAAGACCGAGGTTTCTCCGAATTAGTCGTCCGAACAAATGGGTTTATTATGAGCAATTCATAGTGAGATTGTAGGAATGAGTCAAAGGGAAAAAAGCAACGAGTTACAAGGAGTAGGACGCGCATTCGACCTTTTTAAGATAAAATTAGCAAACGGGTCTTGCACCTGTCCCCCCATTTCCAAAATGCTAAACTTACTGACTTTTCAAGTGAATGTATGACTATGAGCGTTCCGAATCAAATTAATATTAATTATAATGAACTATATGAAGGTTTCTTAGAATCTATATCATCGAGGCTTCAATTTCTCAATTGTCGTAAGTATTAGTAGTAGTAAATGATAAAAAGGGACTCGAAAGAAATAAGTATGAAATACATGGGTGGAGAGGTAACTTTGATTAGATCGCATATTTATGGAAAAGTATGCCGCGATTGCGAATCAAATAGAGAGGTTTATGATAAATGTTGCTACTTGTGAGCGTAATATTGTTTAGTAATGAGTGGATATTCGAAAACTCTAGTTGTTGAAGTGGCAGGTAACATTGCCTAGATTCAGCCACAAGGCTACTCTTGGATTACCAATGGCTATTCTTTAAGTCGGCACAATAGTTCATTTCCTTCAAGGTTCTTATTTGTGGATCTAGCGCCTAATTGAATAAATTTCATGTATTGTGGATGAAAAAAGTGCGGAGGATATGAGGTAGAAGAAGATATGCATGGGGAGTGGTGGAGAGAGAAAACGGCATGATATCACATCTCAGGGACAAGCATGGTGAGGTTGGAAATAGTAAGGACGCCAGGAAGCTCAGTTACTGTCTGAGCATGAGGTGAAGGAGTTCGAGAATGAACTTCATAATGAACATAATGTACATAATTGGACTTTGAAACTTTCTTATGAATATTTTTAATTGGAAGTAGTGTGGGAATATTTTAAATTGGCAGTAGTGTGGGAATGTTTATAGCTGAAACTGAAAGCAACACATACGGCAACGTCAAGTCAGCTCTCTGAAGGCTATGTGAATAAAAACTAAACTTCGTCTCGTCTTTCCGCCTTCAACTGCTGAAGTTAATGTAATTATTTTATAAAAAAAGTTTTTAGTCACTTACTATTTTTTAATAAATGAACTTGATGGTGACTAAAAGGGAGGGAACGCTTTCATAATTATTTTAACTTCAATCGCTTGTTGTTCCGGTATAATTCGCCACAATGAGCAGAAAAAAATTTCTTTTCCTTTTAAGGAAATAAAGGCATTAATTTCCGAATAATATTATGTAAATTTATAAAATGATTGAAGGATGTTATTTTTTTAGAATAAATGGCTATTGATATGACATTTTATTATTTAAATGCCGTTGCGTGTGTGCCAACTGGATTCGGGGTGGTAGCTATTGAAAAAAATAAAAATTTTGAAATGCCTCCTCTCTATATGGCATGGGAATAAAGCAGTCCTTTATTTGAATTTGATGAAATGCTAGTGCAAATTTGTGAATAAATTCTTTAAAGATTCCAGCTTGATTTCGTTGTGATGACGGTTATAGTTAGTCAATATGCTAAAAAGTCACCGAATTTCACTCAAATTTCAAGTTCTGATGCCACAGTTATTTCAGTGATGAGGATTTTCCTTTTTATTTATCGGCATTGGATAAATCGCCACCGAGGACTCAAAGGGTAAAAATAGTGTTAGAAAAAACGGTAGATAATTAAATATTGGTGGTTGGGTAAATAAGTAATTCCCTGGACCTTTCTCGGTGAGAAGTGGGAAAGAATTTTACATGCAAAAATAATTATGATCAAACGTAGCCCACTAGGTTATAAATTGATACGTGTATTGTCAATTTTTTGGTAATTTCTGTATGTATTCATTTTTATTCGGTATTTTTGCGTATTTGCGTGTAACATAAGTGCTTGCATCTTGCTAATGAGATATGTTGCCCAAATTATGTATGCCATATGGTAGATATATATTCACAGTTAAATGTGACATTCATTTTTGTAAAGGCTTCAATTATTCACGTAAACACATCTCAAGTGATAGAACATTCCCAATGAAAGTTTAGTAATAATTTTTACGTTCGAAAGGGTACAGTGTTTGACGAGAAACCCTTTTTGATAATAATAAATAGCAATAGGTAACATGCCTTTCCATTATTTTCACGGAAACAGACGGAACCACGGCGGTGATAAGTATTATATGTCACGTGTTAATAAACGTGAAAATTACGAGTAAACCTTAAAATCTATGCATTTGCAATAGATTGAGTTAGTTCACTGGTTGGTGTCTGTTTTCCGGTCTTAGTTTAGGTGTAACTTTCCCGCAAAAACCATATTCTCTTCACCCCTTGTCGATTTTGCTTCCTTTCAACTCCGTGATGCGTGCTATTTCCTTGTTTGAACGAACCACTCTGAATCCCACGCGGGAAACTGAATTCCCTCTGCCTTGCCATTCGATTCCCTCTTGTCCTCGATTTCCCTCACCATCTGACTCTCTCACTCCATTTATCGCTTTTTCCTATCTCGTTTGTTCTAGAGAAATGTTTTTCTTTCCGAAATGGATTTTGAGTGGGTGTTATTTGCTTTTATCTCCATCCATACGTTTGTTCTGTTAATTTGTACTTAGCTCTGATATTTTATTTTTGCGTCCTCTTTTTCTCATACGTCTTTTTCATTTCTTCTCATACATAGAGGTTTTAAATATTTAACAATTATTTGTATATATCGAGACTTGAACTAATATAAATTTCTAGTTTATCCTTGTCGACATTTTGAATTTTTTTCATTCCATATTCAAGGCTTGCTATGGAATCTTTAAGAAATTTATTACGAAAGAACAATTTGTACTAAATTTCTTAATGGTTTTATTTCAAGCCCATTTGACGGGATAAAGCATATTCCAATACGTCATAAAGGACAAAACTAGAACTTAAAATTAGACCTACCCTCGATTTAGGTCAATATTATAGCCGGTTTACTTATACCGAGGTATGTCTTTCAAATCAGTGACGCAACGACTATATTGTATCTACGATTTGGGCTAAAATTTCTGCTGTTTACTTCTCTTGACTTCATTTTGCGCCCGCGCGCTGATTTTAAAACCAAGCCAAAGAATGAGTAAAGCCAAACTCACACAATAAATTTTGAAGCCATAGTCTACTAAGATTAACGTGATGATGAAGATGGAAACTTGTTTGACTGGAGCCGTCCTGGGATGTCCTGATCATTGAACTTTTATTTAGGAGGAAGTAGTGTTTTTATACACACCTTAGCGCATATATTTCCAAATGTATCCATAATATCCATATTATATTTCCAAAGTTATCTGTGGCATCAGACAGCCAAACAAACTACCGTGACATTTTCGTTAATTGTTAAATTCACACACAAATTACTACTTATTCCCACAGGAGTTTAAAATGACGCTGACTACAGAAAGTGAGGATCAAACAGTTACTAAAAAAGTAACACGATTGTTCGACGGCAACTAAATCCTCCTGGAATTATAGATAATTTTAGGAATAAATAGCCCTGAATCTGGGTAATCAAGAGAATAAACCTATCTTTCAGTCAAATAGCATTCCTTTACATGGCGTATTTGAACAGGCTAAATTTAAGTTGCAACATTTTTAGCTGAAACAAAAGCCGCAGGTCCTTCAGGACGTAGAGCCTAAATAATTCATAAAATTTTCATTCATTCATAGGTAAGGAATCATCAGAAACGTTTTAACCAACTACTTATTGCTTTGCAACTTCACATGATTTTTATATAAATAAAAATTCTCTCGCCATTTTGCCAGGTTAAAAAAATGCTGAAAATTTGCGGACAGATTTGAGATATTCAATAACTTTGCTTACTTGAAATCTAATTAATTTACTATCAAGCAAGATTTAATTTTGCTCGGTATCCATTGCTCTAATCATTGCTGAGTGATCCTGCGTAGATAAATGGAGTCATGAAATATTGAAAGCACCATATTCCAAAAGCAGCCAGATTTTTTAAATCTTCCGCAGTGTGCGGATACGTTGCAAACTCATTCAGTGAGAATAAATCACCTTGACATTATCTTTCGTCTGCGTCCGGTGTCTTCCGTACGATTCCCATTAAATCTGGCCGCTATCCATTTCTCACCTTCTGTGCCATAATGAAGCCTTTTCACCCGATCACTATCACCATCATTCCTATCGCCAACACCAAAACGCCAAACGCTGATTTCGTTCGGGAAACTTTAAGGATGAACCCTCACTAGATTATTACATCTTTTTATATAATTTATTTTTCCAAGACTTCTCAGCCCAATAGAGCATACGTCTATGCTTTACAGACAAACATTTAACCATAATGTAAACTACGCAAAATTTCGATTTTTTCTCAATTAGCTCCAAATATTAAAAAATCGTGAACTATGATTTCATGCTCAAAAACATAAAAAATATGGCAGTATTGTCCAAGAATTTAGAATTCAGACCAAAAATATAGTTGGTAAAATCCCAAACCTGGGAAAGACGTTTCTGCCAGGTCCGGCTGTGTTTATATGGGTTGATGAAAGTGACCATCATAACTTAAATCGATGTCCTCTCGTGGAAATCGTTATGATCTCAATGGAAAAATCCCGTCATTCCAAGATTAGACATGCAACACTCTTAGCTTACGTCATGAGTTTAAGTGAGTAAAGACTATGTGTCTCCCTGTACACTTTCTTGGCATTTTGATATAAGTGAGACTGCATAAAAGAAAATTGGCAGGAATTGATGAATAATAAGCCTTGTAAATTAGCAACATTTTTTGCAAACTATAAATCTTTTCTAGAGGAATAAAGTAATGATCTTTCATATTGAATTCCGGGAAGTATATTATTACAATAATCGAGCTGTTATTCAAATGGATACGGCCATAATATTTATATGGATTTTGTGTAATACATTTCCTAGCTATGCTTCTCTGGATAAGCATAATCTTTGCAGTGTGCATTTAATAACGCATGAGTTTCCTAAAACTCGTTCAATTTTGAGTTTCAATCAAGGAGACTGCGAAAAAAATAAATTTAGTACTCTCGGGAAAAAAACTTCTGAATCCCTAAAATTATACCATTATAGCATAAATGTAAATGCTTTTATAAAAAAACAGAATCAGCTATTCTTCAAAATGTGTCCTCCAGAGTTTCACTTATATCTCATGTTTCCATCTCAGACCGTTCCTGCTTGAGCGAGTAGCGGCTCTTTGTAGTTTGAGGCCAAAATATGTTCTCTAAAAATGTTCGCAATTGTCTACCCTCAAGGTAAGAAACCCTGGAATTTTTTCGTTCCTACCATCCCATACGTGTCTCCTGTAGTCCCCCAAAAAAAAACGATCAGTCAACTCAAAGGGTACATTTTTTCTTGATATTTCTACAGTTTATACCTACTATTCTTTGATTTATACCAACTTGGCAAATTCTGTCAGGAAGAGATATTCGATGTTACACAATGTTACGCCACCACAGAAGTTTACCAAATTAATTTCCTCATGTTGGTTTCTCCTTTCTCGTGGATGTCATGTACAGTGACAACTGATATGTTGTAAGAAGATGGGACTACTAACGAGGAAAAAGTACATGAGAACATTCGTGTGGAGCGTGGCACTCTATATATATATATATATATATATATGTATATATATATATATATATATATATATATATATATATATATATATATATATATATATAAATACGTTGATGGATTGGAGTCAGCCATGCGGCGATGAACACACGATGTGGATAGGATGGAGGAGATAGACACACAAAAAAAGAGACGATCACACTTACATAGCTAGCTTTCGGAACTAGTCCGTCTTCAAGGCGTATCACGGAACAAATGTCGTGTGCGCTGGTGAGGATAGGGGTAGGAGGGGCGGTAGGTTAGGGGAGTGGGGATGGGGGAAGGGGTTTTTCCCAGCGGTTGACGAACGGTTCTTGAAAAGGGGAAATTTTTACCAGCTCGTGTCTTGGCCGGAGAGAGCGGAAGGGGTCGCAGTGAGGGTGGGGGGGGGGGGAGAGGGAAGGGAAGGGGGTAAATGGAAAACAACGGGGAGCGTGCGATTAATGTATTTTATTTAATCCGGGCGCGGCGTACGATTTTAGCAACCAGATTATGGCCAGCTCCTTCTGGCGCACTTCAATTAACGGGGCGTCCGGGGGAAGGGAGATCAATATTGCCACCTCAAAGCACTTGTCAAAGGACAAGCCATGCTTCCGCACATGAGTAGGGACGGGGAAAGTGGAAGATGGGTCTTTACAGGTGCACCGATGGTTATTCATTCTAATATTAAGGGGTGTAATACATTCGCCCACATAAAAACCGGGACATAGTTTACATTGTAACACATAAACTAAGTTGTGGGAGTCGCAAGAGCCGGAGGCTTTGATGTCGAACGGCGTCTCTGTGTTAGGACTCTGAAATGAGGATAGGGGGCGAAACATGTTGCACGTTTTGCACCGTGGTTTGTTGCATCTCTGTGTGGTGGGACGGGGAGTGTCATTCGATGTACCCTCTCGCGAAGAATTGGAGCGAAGAAGATTGGCTAAGTTAGGTGGACGTCTGAAACATACTGTGGGGCATTTGGGTAGGAGATTGGCTGTCGATCTGTTAGTATCTAAAATTGGGAATAAGTCTTTGAGGATGGTCTTGAGTTTTTGGACGCCAGGAAAATATGTGATGTGAAGATTTAGGGCGTCCAGGGGGGTGTCTTTTTTACGTGGGGTGAAATTAGCAGAGGAGGGTAAAATACGTTTTTTTAGAAGTGGCTCGGGATAATTTCTATTGGATAAAGAATTGTGAAGCTTATCAAGGTATTCGTGAAGTTTTTCTTTGGAGTTGCAAATCCGGTGGCCACGGATCGACAGCGAATAAGGAATTGAGTGCTTAGTGTGTTTGGGATGGCAGCTGTTGTAATGCAAATACAGTTGTTTGTTGGAGGGCTTGATATGGACCGAAGTCTCAAAGGTTTTATTATTTGTGATGGAAATGTCTACGTCGAGAAAGGTGATTTGAGAAGGAGAAGTGGCCGATGTGAAGCGAATGGAAGAGAACTGATTTAGAGATTTGAGGAAGTTCGCTAGGGTATCCTCGCCGTGGGTCCATATGATGAAAATATCATCAATGAATCTAACCCAGAGCTCCGGTTGTAATTCCTGGGTGGCGAGGAAATCACTTTCGAGCTTTCCCATGAAGAGATTGGCATAAGAAGGGGCCATTCTTGTGCCCATAGCCGTTCCCTTGGCTTGAAGAAAGAAACGCCCATTGAAAGTGAAGGCGTTGCGTTTCAGAATGAATTCAACTAGCTTGATAAGGAAGTTGGTGGAGGGAATTCTAGGGTGATTTCTTCTCGAAAGGAAATGGGATATGGACTCTAGACCTTCATGGTGAGGAATCGAGGTGTACAATGAAGTAACATCCACCGTAGCCATGATGACGCTTTTGTTGGAGGGAATATTTACTGCTTTCAGGATGTCTAGGAAGTGATAGGAATCACGAAGGAAGGAAGGGAGTTTAGCAACTATAGGCTGCAGGTGATAGTCCACGAAGGCCGATATGCGCTCCGTTGGGGAATTGCAGTTGGAGATGATAGGGCGTCCGGGGACGCCTTCTTTGTGTATTTTGGGAAGGAGATAGAAATACGGGGTTTTGAAGTGAGTGGGCGAGAGAATATTGATGTCGGACTTGGACAGTCCTTCATCAGGGCCTGTTGAAATTAAGAAGTCATGTATTTCCGCTTGATACGCCGCAGTTGGATCCTCTGTGAGTGGGAGATAGGAAGAAACATCACCGAGTTGTCGCATTGCTTCGGCGACATAATCCTCCCTATCTTGAACCACAACGGTTGATCCCTTATCCGCTTTACTGATGGTAATGTTGGGATTGCGGCGGAGGCGACTGAGAGATGACAATTCCTCTCTGTTAAGGTTTTGGGCAGGAGTGAGGGAATTGAGAAATTGAGGATCTGACACACGATTTAAAAGTTGGTTGCAGAATACCTCGATTGGGTGATTATTGGCCAAAGGTTTAGGTTCATAGTTGGATTTAGGACGAAATTTGTTGATGGCGGGGTTTAAATTTGAAGTGTGGCCGTCGTTTTGTTTCCAAAAGTGCCGCCATTTGAGGTTTCTGCAGAAACTGATGACATCCGAGAGTAATTGTATATGATTGACTTTGGGAGTCGGTGAGAAAGTGAGTCCTTTACTTAAAACAGAGACATCATTCTTAGTGAGTGCAGTAGAGGAAAGGTTGAGAACATCTGACTCTTGCCCTCCGTCAGGTATGGAGTGGCCGTGGGGTGGTGGGGGTTTGTATTTAGGAGGGGTTGGCGGCCCCTTGGGCGGCGCCGGGAGGTTGAATAAGGTGGCGAGATCTGGCCGTTCCGAGAGGAGAGGCCGGGGAGGGGGAGTGGGGGGCAGTATTTGGGCGGGAAGAGAGATACCTCTCGCTAAATGTGAAACGTATAGGGCGGATAGTTTCTTTAATAATTTATTACGGCGAAACTCCTGTTTTTTCAGCGTTACAAAAATTATATTGTTAATGTGCGTAATATACTCCGGAAAAGAGCAGGTGATAATTTTTATCAAAGAGAGCCAATTCTGAATGTGGAATTCTCGCATTGAAGTATACTGGGCCAGGAGTACCCGGGTAAATGATAATGAAGTTTGAAACTTCAGTTGATAGATTGGAGAGCGCAATTGTGGAGGGATGGCGTCAATTGGAATTTTAATGGTGAGGCCATTGGGGGCTATTCCCATTGAAAGGCAGGAATTTAAAAAGAAAATATGATCATTGCACATAGATATCTTTCGGGAATTGAATTTGACTTGGGAAATCCAATGCGCCAATGGTTGGTTCATAGTCACGATGGTGAGTGGGAGGAAAATTAGGTGGGAGGTGGGAGGTGACGCCTTGAAGACGGACTAGTTCCGAAAGCTAGCTATGTAAGTGTGATCGTCTCTTTTTTTGTGTGTCTATCTCCTCCATCCTATCCACATCGTGTGTTCATCGCCGCATGGCTGACTCCAATCCACCAACGTATTTGTTTGCTGCCCGCTGCTCATCTTCTTCTTCATCGTTACGCCTACGTAAGTGCGCTGTTCCTGTCTTTCCTTATCCTATTTAAACCCTCCCATCTTTCTCTTAAACTTTCCCTCTTGTTTTTACTCCAGTATCGTGTCTAGGCATATCACCTTAATCTCGTCACCTCCCACCTAATTTTCCTCCCACTCACCATCGTGACTATGAACCAACCATTGGCGCATTGGATTTCCCAAGTCAAATTCAATTCCCGAAAGATATCTATGTGCAATGATCATATTTTCTTTTTAAATTCCTGCCTTTCAATGGGAATAGCCCCCAATGGCCTCACCATTAAAATTCCAATTGACGCCATCCCTCCACAATTGCGCTCTCCAATCTATCAACTGAAGTTTCAAACTTCATTATCATTTACCCGGGTACTCCTGGCCCAGTATACTTCAATGCGAGAATTCCACATTCAGAATTGGCTCTCTTTGATAAAAATTATCACCTGCTCTTTTCCGGAGTATATTACGCACATTAACAATATAATTTTTGTAACGCTGAAAAAACAGGAGTTTCGCCGTAATAAATTATTAAAGAAACTATCCGCCCTATACGTTTCACATTTAGCGAGAGGTATCTCTCTTCCCGCCCAAATACTGCCCCCCACTCCCCCTCCCCGGCCTCTCCTCTCGGAACGGCCAGATCTCGCCACCTTATTCAACCTCCCGGCGCCGCCCAAGGGGCCGCCAACCCCTCCTAAATACAAACCCCCACCACCCCACGGCCACTCCATACCTGACGGAGGGCAAGAGTCAGATGTTCTCAACCTTTCCTCTACTGCACTCACTAAGAATGATGTCTCTGTTTTAAGTAAAGGACTCACTTTCTCACCGACTCCCAAAGTCAATCATATACAATTACTCTCGGATGTCATCAGTTTCTGCAGAAACCTCAAATGGCGGCACTTTTGGAAACAAAACGACGGCCACACTTCAAATTTAAACCCCGCCATCAACAAATTTCGTCCTAAATCCAACTATGAACCTAAACCTTTGGCCAATAATCACCCAATCGAGGTATTCTGCAACCAACTTTTAAATCGTGTGTCAGATCCTCAATTTCTCAATTCCCTCACTCCTGCCCAAAACCTTAACAGAGAGGAATTGTCATCTCTCAGTCGCCTCCGCCGCAATCCCAACATTACCATCAGTAAAGCGGATAAGGGATCAACCGTTGTGGTTCAAGATAGGGAGGATTATGTCGCCGAAGCAATGCGACAACTCGGTGATGTTTCTTCCTATCTCCCACTCACAGAGGATCCAACTGCGGCGTATCAAGCGGAAATACATGACTTCTTAATTTCAACAGGCCCTGATGAAGGACTGTCCAAGTCCGACATCAATATTCTCTCGCCCACTCACTTCAAAACCCCGTATTTCTATCTCCTTCCCAAAATACACAAAGAAGGCGTCCCCGGACGCCCTATCATCTCCAACTGCAATTCCCCAACGGAGCGCATATCGGCCTTCGTGGACTATCACCTGCAGCCTATAGTTGCTAAACTCCCTTCCTTCCTTCGTGATTCCTATCACTTCCTAGACATCCTGAAAGCAGTAAATATTCCCTCCAACAAAAGCGTCATCATGGCTACGGTGGATGTTACTTCATTGTACACCTCGATTCCTCACCATGAAGGTCTAGAGTCCATATCCCATTTCCTTTCGAGAAGAAATCACCCTAGAATTCCCTCCACCAACTTCCTTATCAAGCTAGTTGAATTCATTCTGAAACGCAACGCCTTCACTTTCAATGGGCGTTTCTTTCTTCAAGCCAAGGGAACGGCTATGGGCACAAGAATGGCCCCTTCTTATGCCAATCTCTTCATGGGAAAGCTCGAAAGTGATTTCCTCGCCACCCAGGAATTACAACCGGAGCTCTGGGTTAGATTCATTGATGATATTTTCATCATATGGACCCACGGCGAGGATACCCTAGCGAACTTCCTCAAATCTCTAAATCAGTTCTCTTCCATTCGCTTCACATCGGCCACTTCTCCTTCTCAAATCACCTTTCTCGACGTAGACATTTCCATCACAAATAATAAAACCTTTGAGACTTCGGTCCATATCAAGCCCTCCAACAAACAACTGTATTTGCATTACAACAGCTGCCATCCCAAACACACTAAGCACTCAATTCCTTATTCGCTGTCGATCCGTGGCCACCGGATTTGCAACTCCAAAGAAAAACTTCACGAATACCTTGATAAGCTTCACAATTCTTTATCCAATAGAAATTATCCCGAGCCACTTCTAAAAAAACGTATTTTACCCTCCTCTGCTAATTTCACCCCACGTAAAAAAGACACCCCCCTGGACGCCCTAAATCTTCACATCACATATTTTCCTGGCGTCCAAAAACTCAAGACCATCCTCAAAGACTTATTCCCAATTTTAGATACTAACAGATCGACAGCCAATCTCCTACCCAAATGCCCCACAGTATGTTTCAGACGTCCACCTAACTTAGCCAATCTTCTTCGCTCCAATTCTTCGCGAGAGGGTACATCGAATGACACTCCCCGTCCCACCACACAGAGATGCAACAAACCACGGTGCAAAACGTGCAACATGTTTCGCCCCCTATCCTCATTTCAGAGTCCTAACACAGAGACGCCGTTCGACATCAAAGCCTCCGGCTCTTGCGACTCCCACAACTTAGTTTATGTGTTACAATGTAAACTATGTCCCGGTTTTTATGTGGGCGAATGTATTACACCCCTTAATATTAGAATGAATAACCATCGGTGCACCTGTAAAGACCCATCTTCCACTTTCCCCGTCCCTACTCATGTGCGGAAGCATGGCTTGTCCTTTGACAAGTGCTTTGAGGTGGCAATATTGATCTCCCTTCCCCCGGACGCCCCGTTAATTGAAGTGCGCCAGAAGGAGCTGGCCATAATCTGGTTGCTAAAATCGTACGCCGCGCCCGGATTAAATAAAATACATTAATCGCACGCTCCCCGTTGTTTTCCATTTACCCCCTTCCCTTCCCTCTCCCCCCCCCCCACCCTCACTGCGACCCCTTCCGCTCTCTCCGGCCAAGACACGAGCTGGTAAAAATTTCCCCTTTTCAAGAACCGTTCGTCAACCGCTGGGAAAAACCCCTTCCCCCATCCCCACTCCCCTAACCTACCGCCCCTCCTACCCCTATCCTCACCAGCGCACACGACATTTGTTCCGTGATACGCCTTGAAGACGGACTAGTTCCGAAAGCTAGCTATGTAAGTGTGATCGTCTCTTTTTTTGTGTGTCTATCTCCTCCATCCTATCCACATCGTGTATATATATATATATATATATATATATATATATATATATATATATATATATATATATATATATATCTGAAGCATGGGGCATAAGAGAAGTAAACCAGAGAAGACTAAGCGCTTTAGAAACCTAATGTTGAAGAGGATACTGAAGATCATATGGATGGGTAAATTAAGAATTAAAAAGTATATAGTATATCTACATCTACATACTACCCTGCAAGCCACCGCATGGGCATGTGACAGGGAGCATTAGGTCACCAGCCGTGTAAATGTGTAAGGGATAAGGTTTTGGGTGGAGGAATGGTGACGTGTATTATGGGAGTGTATTAAGTAGAGATCAGTTTTTATTGTGGTCGTCTATTGTGCGCGAAAATAACGAGTTTTTGTACCTATCTCTTCGGCAGTATATCTCTCTTGTTTTATCGCTTCTGTTAAACCTACAGTAGTAATGAGGCATCATGATCAAATTCTCTCTGTCACTCTGAAATACACTAATTATGAATTTCTCAAGAAGCCTCAGCCTAGCGTGCAGCCTCTGAGTCTCTAGGGGCTCCAACCTTAATCCCTCTAAAAGTAGTGAAACGCTATATGTTCGCTGGTAGCAGTTTTTAACGAAGTAGTGTAGAAGAGCATGAATCCTTTTGGAACACGATACACAAAAGATGTACCGGATGATTTATGCACGCCCTACGGCCCACTGGGATTGTAAAGAAGAAAAATGAAAAAAAGTCCCAAGGAAAAGCCAGGTTATGCATTACATAAATAAAGAATTCAAAGTAAAGTCATTTTATACAGTCAAAGATTTCTATTATCCTGTTTGTTAACCTGTTTTACTGAGGTCAAAGGTATTGGCATTGTAATTCTCAATAAAAAGTACAAAGGGTGACTAATTGAAATGTATTAATTCTAACCATTGAAATTCAGTGCTAGGGTACTATACAGTATGTCAATAAATTGTGGTACAAGGAAATGTGTGTTGATCTTATGATGATTTTCAGACTAGCATGAGCAAGTAGAAATAAGGTAAAGAAAGTAATATCAGCGAGGTGAGTACGTGGAAGTATTCGCGCTAAAGAATAAAAGGTTTTGGTTAATGCATAAACCGTGAATCTAAATAATATAAAATACGATATTGTGTTTAATTTTGGTGCCAATCCATAAAAGTTGCATTTTGGCCATAACGTAAAGACCACGTTATTACATGTTACATAGGAAAAAAACAGTTCATTTTTATTTTATTACATGATGGCGACCAACGCGTGGGGCACGATATTGTTAGTTTATCGGGTGGGAATTAATAAAACTAATACTAAGGGGGTGAGAAAAGATAGCATACCTGCAGAGTTTCTAAAGAGTATGGGAATGAACAAAAAAGGAAAACGTTTTACAGTAATTTGTAGAATTTATGAGAAGGGAGTGCGACTGGCGGACATCACGATGGCGGCAACACTAATTCCTATGACGAAGCAGATCTTACTTTCGTGAATAAAAAACTAAGAACCAAATTGTATGTAATTGCTTATATATTCCTCCTGAATAAACTTTGAATACGTATTCCATTAAAAAAAAGAAAATTGTAATAAAAGTAAGATTCAATAAGAGCATTTAAATAAGAAAGATTAGATACATAATATAAATTATGTAATTAATTGTGGTTATTTTATGCCTCTGTGGGATGGAGAATCAACCAACGTTGCTTCCAGATTTTCCAGTTGTCTTCCAGCGCAATGCTTTCATGGAACAACTATTACAGGAATTCTCCTGTGGTAGTCAGCATACTCTGTATGGAATAAAGATGATAGTCGGATTTTAAGGAAGAAAAATAATCACCGCAATACTTTGATTAGACATCATATTTATGGAAAAGTGTTCCGCGACTGTGAATCAAAGAGAGAGGTTTATGATAAATGTTGTGGTTTGTGAGCGTAATATTGTTTAGTAATGAGTGGATATTTGAAAAATCTAGATGGTAAATTAACAGGCGATATGGCTATTGCCTTATTTCAGCCACAAGGTAATGGCTACTCTTTAAGTCAACGCAGTAGGTCATTTCCTCCAAGGTTCTTATTTGTGGATCTAGAGCCTAGTTGAGTGAACTTCATGTATTGTGGATGACTTTTGTACGGGGGATATGAGAAAGAGTTTTCAATGTGAGAACTGCCTTATTGAGAACAATTAAAATATTCAGAAATAAACACACAATGATTATGTGGTCAAGATGATTGAAATTTTTATAATTTTATAAGGCACATTTTTGCTTTTGAAAAAGTATTAATCATTTGCTATAAATAAATTATTCATATTTAAAAGGAAATGATCACATGAAAGTAGCAGAGCCCTTGTTTAAGAATGGGTTTAATAGTAACTTTTGGAACTGAAAAATTATTCCCTGGGATATGATGGCATTAGTGAATAAAACATATTAGTATTGAATTTTCAGAATAACTTCAAACATTTGGTGTATGTTTATCATAATAAATCAATTAATAAGGGCTATTTTATGTAAATGTTTTGCTCACTCAGAGCTTACTCTATTCCTAAAAGTTCTTAAAACGTGAGGACACCTCAGTCACTAGAACCGCTGGAGTTATTGAACCTCCTAAAACCGCGGCTGAGATTAAAATATCCCATCTGTGTTCCAACTATTCCTGTGTCTGTTTATTGTCTCATGTCTTCAGAAAAGAATACTTTCACTGTAGAAAAGTTTCCATTTGATAGTTAAATTAATTTTAAAATCATTAGGGCACAAATAATAATTTATGGAACAGATTTTTTATAAAATATTGCCTAACTCAAAACCAAAAATGTTGTGCATCGCATATCGTTTCAAATACTAAGTGTAAATATCAGCATGTTAACATAATCAGCATTCTTAGGAAACAGTTTTCACTTCAGTCAAGTGCATAAAAGTATTTTAACATACACAAAAAAGAGAAAACAATATATAATTCTCAATAGGTAAAGAACAGTGAATAGGTTGTTCTGCCTGATTTGAGGAACCATATCCCCCGACGTTTCTCCGTACCTGGTGGAATACCCAAGAGACCTCTCTTCACCAGATACGCCGGGGAAACCTAAGATAGTTCGGTGTAAGTAATTTTGCTTGTTACGGGTACCTATGTAGCTCTATTATTGCATTGAGGATTGCAAGATGCACTAACATAAGAAATCCAGCCACATCATTTTTCTTACTGGTTAAGAGCGTGATGTGCAATTATGATATTTATTTTTTCCTTCTTCACAAGATTTGCGTTCCTGGCAGCGAAAATTCAGGCTCTACAGATACAAGCTCTTTCAATGACATAGACAAATCACAGTTTCCCAACATCTTACAAGCCTCTGTTTCAGTGTATTTCTGCTTGCCTTTTTGAGTATGTTTATCCAAGACCTAAAGCCAGGAGAGGGACCTCGATTTTTCCGGGCAATATTCATCTATCTGCACACTTTGGCGGATGTGAAATTTGTAAAGACTAATTTCCACTGTTTCATGGGAAGCGTCAATCTTTGAGTCAAATATCAGTATATTGAGGTATTCTCGTTAATTTGATCCTTGCCATCTTTTTTCAGTATGCGATTGGATTCTGGACCAGCTGAAACCTGTTGATTGCAATGAAAATCGCTGATCTCTATATCGTATAGGACCTGGTCTTTTAGAACGCCACGGGAATTTATACTTCAATATCTCCTTACCAAAGGCCGATCCCCAGAACGTGTACGTTCTCGTACCCAGAACGTGTACGTACTCGTGGACCTGTACGACAAGACTCATGACAACCGGCAAACTGTTTCCATCTTCGCCTTCTGATTTATCATTCTTAAGATCAATTCGCGAAGCCACGATTGCCCTGAGCATTAGGCCGCTCTTAATCTACGCTCTAATAGTAGGGAACTCCCTTTACTTACACCATTCAGAGACCACTTTGGTATGTCTAGATACAGATAGTAGACAAAAAATGCAACCAAACGAGTGGAGTGAGAGAAAGATACGAACATGACCACTGTGAAATCCACTGTCAATATTTATCGTATATCTCACAAACAAGGTGCAAAAATCAGATGCCAGACCTGAAGTATCATCGAAAGAATTGGAGTGAGGACTCTGATGAAACTTTTCATAACCTCGAAAAAACAAATTGGATGTAATGCATTTTTGTGATTGTAATTCAGAAAAAACTCAATAAATGTAAAAAATAGGTAAAATTGTGTTAGTTAAATCTAAAAGGCGATATATGATTTTTCTGAAAGATTTTTAAAACAATTCCACTACCATTAAACATTTAATACGGCAAACAAGAGCTAATTTCCTTTCCGGGACAAAAATATCCCATCCGCGGTTTTATGTATTTCTAGTTTTTCTCGGAAGCTACGCGTTCGAGAATGACAGTTTATTTGCATTGAGAAGAACTATATATATCCTCCTCGGTGCTGGCGTTTTGTATGCAATATACAGACGTTTGAATTTTTTCCCTCACAACAACGCAAAATATTGGCAACACCACTAGTTTAGCGCTGGCTGATAAGTAACAGCATCATTAAGAAGCTAAATTTACAGAAATCGCTCGTCGCGTGGCAGAGATATTAACTCTGCAAACATGGCTTCCAACGCAAAACGTAAATATGAAAAATTTGCATTTTTTAATTGATTAAATTACTTTTAAAGGTTATTTTATTATACTTATTACCGTTTATTGCAAAAAAATATCCTATTATGATATTCTGAATTCTAAAATTTCAATTAGCCAATATATAATAAATTAATCTAAGCGATATCGTTGAGGAATTTATTACTGAGCAATTTTCTCAGTAAATGCGTTTTCAAGAAATATCAATGTGACCCGCGGTAAATTATGCTGATCAATTATATATGTCAAAATATCACTTTCACATAATTTATATTCATTCATTCATTGGTCGTTAAATCCTAAGATTGTTTGACTGCAGCCTTAAAAAAACCAAACATTAATGTCAAACGGGAAACAGTTCATATGCCTCGAAGTAAACTATTAAAAGGATAACCTGAGTTAAAATGAAAATAGATCTCATTGGTTGTTGATTGCTCATTTCCAAGATTGGTTGATTGCAGCCCTCCACTCTTCCCCATATAATGCTAGTGTCCTTACCTCCTGGTATCTCTTCCTATTTATTTTAACTTTATTTGGAACATGAACTTAATCCTGGGTCTTCCTCTTGGGAATCATTCCTCTGTTTTACCTTCAATTATGTTCTTCACGAACCCATTGTGCCTCAGAGTGTACCCAATCCATGTGATTTTTCTTTTCTGTGTGGTATTCCATATGATCCTTTGCTCTTCTACTTCTCTCTATAATTCATCATTTATTATTATTTCTAGTCTTTTATCATGCTTCTAGTCTTTTCTGGTCAGCTTTTCCAATGGTCCATGCTTCCGATTCATAGAGTGTTACACTCCAGATGAATGTTACACCTGCTGCGACCTATTATTTTCCAGTTAGTAGTCCTATCTTCTTTGAGCACAGAAGTAGTCTTTTTCAATAAACGCCTTCTTAGCTTGGGCTCTTATATGATTTATATTACTACATGCATATAGATTCCTACCAAATTAATGGTTTTTCTCTAGAAAAGTGCGTACCAGGAATATTTTTTGCTTACTTGGAAAGTTATTAAAATTTCCACTTAATGATTCATGTAAACCGTCTTAGCTACCTTAAGACTTCCACATTCATCGTCAAATTAATTTTTTTTGTAGTAAGATATCACACGCATTTTCAACACGCACTGGTTAGGGTTTATCGTAGCTGATGCAAGTGTCTATTTTTAACTCTAAGTTATCTATCCGTGGTGAGATTCATCAACTCGCTCCAGGGTCCAATTCTCCGCGAACTCGGGAACTATATTTTATATTTGAATAATATATATTTGAAGTTTAGCGAAAACGAAGCGTGACTTAGAAGATTTCCTTTCCCCCCTATTCCACTCCATTCATTCCTTACAGTACCCCATCCCCTCTTGCCAACTCCCCCCTATCGCCTTCATTGCTATATGAAATTTTCTCCGACGCCCGTCACCGCAAACGCCACGTGACTCTTCCCCGGACGATCCGTGGAATAAAAACTTGAACCCCACAAACGTGGGGGAGGGAGCTTAACAATTAAAAATTAACCCTTTGAGAGCGGAATGACGTGATATCACGTCATATATATTTTTTACGCTGGTGCGGATGGTGTGAATTCACGTCATGGGTGCCGTGAGAGTTCCAGCTTTCATTAGGGGGCCTAGTAAAAGTTCACTAGTGAAAACTGGAAATCTCACCGTACCTTTGACGAGATATCACGTCATCAGCACCAGGATAAAATACCATGGCTATCGTAACATCACCAGCGCAAAAAAACCGTCATGCCGCACTCAAAGGGTTAAGGAGAGACAGCGATGGACTTTTATATTTTTAAGTTTCCCTTATTAAAGCCGACTTTGCGGTGAAACAGGAGAGTATTTCGTATATATCCTCCCACTCTCGGACGATAAGTGTTTGATAGAAATTGCGTTTTTCTTTCTTTCTTCCTCTCCCAAACTTGTAAGATAGAAACTTGGATGGAAATTAAAGCATATAATTATTATAATCCATACAGCAGAGACACTAGAGTGTGGGTCCGAAATAAATGACTGACAGCGAAAGTTCATTCATATTGATGGGAAATGTGTCCTACTATATACGTAGAAGTCCCAGGCATGCTGAGTAGCTGGAATTTGGGGAGCTGGGTTGCTTATAGACATTATTTATGACCTCTACAGTAAATCGTAGAACGTACATCCGCTCTCAGCACCTGGATGTACCCGAAGATGGCGTAACTGTCGAAACCCGTTGTACATTCTATAATAAAAATGGAAAATATGTACAGTTTCAGGCTTCACTTCGTGGAAGTAAATAGTATCCATATTTAGAGAATACAAATTTTGTACTTTTCCACAAAACTTTATCTAGTGTGGCACGCCGCGTTTCACCGACTTGCGGCATAATCAGGAGCCTGATGATGCCGCAAGTCGGTGTAACGCGTTGCACCACATCAAATAAAGTTTTTTGGAAAAGTACAAAATTTTTATTCTCGAAATATGGAAAATATTTAGTTTGTCTTTTGAAGACCCAGGAATAAGTTCATATACCAAAAGAAGTTCGCTCGCTCGTTTTTGCTGGACACATACCAATGTTGCCGCAGCTAATTTTTCTCCTCAAAATTGTAAAGAGGAATTTTTCCCTTTGCCAGAATATTTGTCATTGAATTACCTTAAATTATTATACGTGGCCAACAAAAATTCTAACATTTGACTGCTCTGCACCAGCAAAAACATTTTGATTGACAAAGAATGCACCATGGCTCAAATGCTTGACTTCTTTACGTGTCTGCCGTATATCAAATTGCGCACTCGAAAAAATATGGTCGACGTTGGTATACAACTCAACCACCCATCAGACATGTTGCCGTCAATGTGGGTGAAATTCACTTTCTAATTTTGCATGATGGGTTGTCAATTTAATCTTAAGGTCACATATATCTTAAGGTCACAATTTACAGAGCAAATATTGATCCAAGTAAATATAAAAAAATGCCGTACAAACTCGATATGCCACGTCTGACTTATCAGTTAAAAGGACACCAGAAAGTAGGTTAAAACCTGGTGTAATAGGAAAATGATGAAGATAAAATTGACTGATAAAATAAAAAAACAAAAAAGTATATAGGAGGATAGATGAGGAAATGACCAAATAAAGCACCATGTAAAAAATTAGAACTGAATCGATAGAGGACAACATGTGGCAAAATGGGTTTGTGATAACATAGTTGAAGGAAAAAGAGAGGGAAAATTCACAGGAGAGAGGGTTAGAAATACTTAAAATGATCAATTAAGGGGAAATCACTCACGAAGAAGTACAAGAAAATAAGTGAAGTAGCATTAAGCAGAAATTGATGGACGGCTGTAGTCAAACGATGTTAGCATCAAACGATCGATTATTTAATGACGATACCAGCAATTTCATTTATACGCTTTTGAATCCTCTCACAGGCGATTACTTGTATTCCGCGTTTATTCTCCGCATTACGCACCTTTTGGCTCCATCATTTCATTGACGCTCTTTTTCTTACAGAATATAGTCAAGCGTAAATGCGCATTAAGGTATGTTCTTTTGACCAGGTGGAGGATAACAGCTTGGTTTTCTATTGTAAATAAATTTATATGGAAGCTCTAGGTCACATTTTTTAATACTTGTTTTTTTTACTATCCTAATATCAATAGTATTATTAATAGTCCATTTCTTTCAAATATACAAATTTACAAACGATAATTTCTTGGGACATAAATGTGGAAAGCTTTAGATTGCCCCTAAGAAGAAACTTAGTTGAGGCTTCCTTCACAATAATGGGGCACTGTTGCATATAACTTTAATGAAGTATAATACAGTTAACCTAACTTATACGTTTGAGAAAGAAAAAAATAATCTTTATCGACCAAAAAAGGATAATGGAAAGTAATATAACTTTACACAATAATATTAAATAAATATTCAGCATCTGGGTAAGTGAATAACCACTGTACAGCCATTTGTATTAAATTAATACTTTCAGATTTTTATGTTAACTGGCTGTAGATTGTACATTTGATATCGGAGACTCTAGTCTATACTCAAATAGAGAGAAATGGACAAGGTCATGCTCTTGTCTATGTCAGAGCCCATATAATAGTACAACTCGTGTACATACAGCATGAACGTCCAACTAGTACTTGCTTGTAGTATCCGATTGGATGGATTGGACATTTAGGGAGTCGACCGATGCCTAAGGACATTTGCATCACATGGGACAGGTAAGGGAGGAGGGGTGTATAGAAACCCGGCGTCGACATTAGCCTGCTCTTAACGAAAGGCACCAAGGGGACCACGGTTTAACGTCTCATCCGACAGACGGAGTACTGAACTTAAGCGCCCTCCACAAGAAACTCAAGTAGGGATCGGGTTTCCTTTTAAAAACATCTTCCTCTTCGGGGATTTGAACCCTGGCCATCCGTATGGTTAGTCAGTACTCCAGCCACCAAGTCAACTCGATCCCCGTGGTACCCAATCTCACCCACACTGTCGGAGAGTGAATTGGGATAACATTTAGAGGAAATGGGGTACCTACAGATGATTTAAACTTCTGGATGGACTGGGAAAAATTTTCCATTGTTTTGTAATTGGAGTATGTTCTTGGAGTTAGTTCTCCGAGAAATGAAATTGTCATAGAGGGGCGCGTGCGTTCTCAGAAGGTATAAGGCTGGAGGCTGAATTGCTTAGGCTGGCTACTTTAACGATTGGGAAGTAAGTTAGAAAAAACAATGGAAGCATATATGGATTATACTATACCTCTGTGGTAACTCCTTGAGTACCAGACGGAAGAGGATCATAGCGCGTTCAATCACAAATATAAGAGCAGGAGCCATAAGTTTTCCCAGAAAGTACTTCTAAAGCTCGCCCATTATTCTTCTGCTTAATATTCAGTTGTTGTTTAGTAATAGATGTTTCTGTGTAGTTAAGTAATAGATCATCACAGTAATAAGTTTCCACTGGAGTTGCCGATTGAATTACTGAATGTTGATTTCACCATTGTCTAGCATTTCAGAATTTTCGTAAACTATTTAAGATTCATTCCCATATTAAAATCAACATAAAGTGTGAATGACCTATTGTTGTCGTTTATCAGTATTGGAGACGACCTATTAAAAAAATAATGGGACTTTTTTATTGCGTGGTAACGGTAGTCCCAGCTTCAATTAGTTGTTGGCACTGATTCTTTCACTAATTTTCTATTAACAATGGTTTTGACTTAGCTAAAAATCATGTTTAGTTTTTGACATATACCTGTATATTTTGGAGATATTTCAGTCGCCGTGACCATTTTTTCAATTTCCGGGTGTCGGAATCAACATTGCAACATGAAATTTTCTATGACACTTGGGAAATTTTTCGCGAAAACCAACAAAACTTTGAAGAGACTTTCAGCAACATTGATTTCTGTGGAACTCAGCGTATTAAAATGTTTACCTGTTTCAAAATTTGTATTGAATTAGTTCACAACGACCCTAAACCACGAAAGGCCTCGACGTCAACTAATGGCAGTCTCACTCCGAAAATTGAGGATTCTTTACGTGCCAACAGTCGTCTGACTCTCAGGGAACTTGTTGAATAGTTAGAAATCTGAATAGAGCTATATCGTGATATTTTGATCAAAGAATTATACGTGTATCAGATAACTGCAAGGTATGTTCCTTGATTTATAGCAGTCGGGAAGAACGACCTTCCATGACCGCAACAACGCGCCCGCCACTCATCCTTGTAAATTCGTGAGTTTTACGCAAAAATCAATCAAATGTCCTATATCAGTTTCCTCACTCATCTGATCTTAATTTGTGTGGCTTTTTTCAACTCACCCAATTATTGCTTAATTAAAGTCGTTTTAACACCATTGATGACATTAAGGAGAATTTGGCACGATAAATGGCCGTGGTACTCAAAGAAAAATTCCTGGATTGCATGGTAATGTAGAAACACCCTTTAAATAAGTATATCTCTATACAAGGAGAGTACCTAGAAGGATATAAGGACCATTATAAAGAAGTTATCAAAGCATTCTTTGATGAACTCTCAATTATACTCATTGGTTTGTTTTATTAATGTTGTGACATTAAATTACACTGTTCTGCAAAATAAAAGTTCAAAAAATGCTCGGCTACAATTTAGGGTGTTTCTGGCTAATTTTGGGTCGCTGAATCCGAAAATGACCTCCATTTTTTTCTATCACCCTCCATTTTTACGAGCAACCCCTAAATTGGGGAAACCAACCCCGTATCTAAACTTATCGCTTTTCAAGGGACTTTTACTAATGTTATCTGCTTCTGATTAAAAAAAACTGACGTTTTGAGGCTATCAGGGTCATGAAAGAGACAAACTTGACTGGGGTTGAAAATATTTAGGGGGTGAAAATCGAAAAAACCTTAAAAAACCATTGAAATAACCATTTTTCTTCCCTTTTTATTGCATATGATATGGTAGCTAATAGAAAAGTTTTTAAGGGATGAATACACTGTTCACCACCCCCCCCCTTTTGTAAAGGATTAATATTACATAAAATATAAGAGGGGAAGGGGGGGTATAGGAGGTGGTATAAAGAGCTGCCTCAAAAATTAAATTTGTTTGTAGATTACGTACTTGTGAAGTAAGAAAACAATTCAGTGATTTTTTCCAAGTAAAAATCATTAAAGCCATGTAAAAAAAGTAGTGAAGCTGTATAATTTTACCTTATGGGTTGTTCGTTTCCTTTTATACTGCTCCTCTGGAACTTCTCTGATGATGCGTGCCCAACAGAAATCCAGCGTACCTATTTTTGTAATAAGAAACATTCACACCGTCGGCCAAAAGATTCCACTGCTGTAAATGCGAGCCAAGAAGTTGTGCTTTACACTTTGGTAGATCTAAATCTCGTATTAGATCACTTAGCTCCTCTTGTGTTATTGGATGAGGTGCCTTTTTTTGACTAGTCTGGGGTTCTTCCACATCAGGGCTGTAATCTTCATCTCGGCGGCTAGGACCTGCTTCCACTTCCGGTGTAGCATCGTTCATTAAGACATCAGAATCATCGAGGGTGTAAGTAGCTGGAGCTTTAGGGATAGGAAGAGCATCACTATGCTTCACCGGGCGAATTGCTGACGGTACATTCGGATAAATCATTTGAGCTTTGTTTTTTTTTTGAAAACCCCATAGTGTCGGTTTGGCAAAAATAGCAATCCGCTAAATGACAAGTGGGTTCACGCCAAACCATTGGCACTCCGAAATTTAGGGAACGATTTCCCCCGTTTAACCATTCACAAAGACTTCTATGACAACCACTGCAACAGAATTTAGGGGCCCACGATTTGTCTTGGTCACCAATTTTACACCCGAAATAAAGTTCATAAGATTTCCGCACAATTGCAGTCATCGCTTTCCTTTGGTCTTTAAACGTTAAATCCCCACAGATGTAACAAAATGGATTGGGATGATTTTTGCAAGATCGCAACATGATCGCGAGAAAACACTTTAACGCTAGCAAAATAACACGCTAAATCGAACACACCACAAGAAAAATAAAGAAAGAACTTGGAATATTATAACCCGACACGCACGAAAGAGAGTGACGTACTGAATAGACCACTGGTTTATTTAATAGATGAACATCAGCAAGTGCGACTGCCAAGACATGAAGACACGTAACAACGTGTCCAAGCGTGTCAAAACATGTGGTGAGTAACTTTTACAATGTATTTCCCAATGTTTCCCAATGTATTTACAATGTATTTACAATGAATTTACAATGTATTTCCCAACGTTTCCCAATGTATTAAATGGAAAGGTCTCAGCTCTTACTTTAAAAGTAAGGACAACGAAGTCAAATCATGAGCCCCCAAACGCTGTTACAATAATATTTTGACAAATCTGATTTGTGTCCAGATTTTTGTGGCAGCTCTTTATACCACCTCCTATACCCCCCCCCTTCCCCTCTTATATTTTATGTAATATTAATCCTTTACAAAAAGGGGGGGGGGTGAACAGTGTATTCATCCCTTAAAAACTTTTCTATTAGCTACCATATCATATGCAATAAAAAGGGAAGAAAAATGGTTATTTCAATGGTTTTTTAAGGTTTTTTTCGATTTTCACCCCCTAAATATTTTCAACCCCAGTCAAGTTTGTCTCTTTCATGACCCTGATAGCCTCAAAACGTCAGTTTTTTTAATCAGAAGCAGATAACATTAGTAAAAGTCCCTTGAAAAGCGATAAGTTTAGATACGGGGTTGGTTTCCCCAATTTAGGGGTTGCTCGTAAAAATGGAGGGTGATAGAAAAAAATGGAGGTCATTTTCGGATTCAGCGACCCAAAATTAGCCAGAAACACCCTAAATTGTAGCCGAGCATTTTTTGAACTTTTTTTTGCAGAAAAGTGTTATCTTAGTGAGTGTATTTTGTGGAAATTTATACGGTCACTCTTTGCCATTATCAAGAACTAATCACTTCTCCATACAACGTTAGGAACCAAGTTCTGTAGACTATATTCTTTTATTAAATTAAGGAACAAATAAAGTCATTCGTAAAGGATTGCTGGATAACTATATGACAGTTGAAATGTGTGTGTAAAAGCTATATAAGTGCTGTAGATACTTTAATGATTTCAATACGAAGTATAGGAAATATTAACAAATATAATCGGAATTCTTGTCATTTCATATGGCATAGCTTTTAGTTACCTCAGGGCTGATTTTCACATACTACTAAGCTGGAAACTATCATTTCAGTTCATGTAATTTTTCCCGATCTTGATTTCTATCGATACACCATTCCTTTCATCCTTCTTTTAAATGCCAGGTTTAGGGTAAGGAACAAAATGCGCAGCGTACACTGCACTGCAGAGGTAACAATAGTAACCCTTTGAGTGCCAACCGATTTTCTATGTACTATGCTAAAATTGCCGAGGCATTTTTGCTAATTTTGCAGTAGTTTAGGAAAAAAATTTTGTCTCAAATATAAGTGAAGGTAAATATTCAAAAACTCAAGGAAAACTTTATTATAAGTGGTTTCACCTTTTTTATATATTATTTGACGATTATTTTACAAAAGATGAGTTCAGTAAGAATTTACACAATTTGACGTATTGGGATAGCAAAATCTAAGTAAATTTTATAAAAAACGTAGCACATGTAAAACCGAAGGAAGATAAACGCCAGGGGTCAATTTAGAAACTACAAGGGTTAAGCTTCATAAGTAATCTGCATTTAGGTGCCATCTGTGAACAATCAGTGAAATACCAGCATATACAGCATCTACAGAACCTGATTTCCAAGGAAAACGGGATTATTT
Organism: Ceriagrion tenellum; assembly: GCA_963169105.1. Taxonomy (NCBI): domain Eukaryota; kingdom Metazoa; phylum Arthropoda; class Insecta; order Odonata; family Coenagrionidae; genus Ceriagrion; species Ceriagrion tenellum. Next base: position 141,283,583 of record OY720634.1, on the reverse strand, counting down.
ACGATACTCTCAATCACCTCACTTGGTGACTGGGAATTGGTGGCTTTTTGTAAACATAATAATAGCGTGCAATCTAGTCCTTTTGAAAATTGCTTCCCCCAAAGTAGACGATATTACAGGGAAATTTATGATACTATAATGTCCATCATGTGTTTTATCGTCCCAGACAATGATTTTGTCTCTTACTATCATCACCTGTTAATGTCTTTTTACCACCCTTCATTCTTACGATGTAAAATTGTATTTACGCCCGATATATCGAGCTAGATTTTCCAATGTTTCCATAATTACTAAACTTTATACTTTACTTCTGGGACATGCAGTTGGTAGGGCTTGATTGACGAAGAAAGTAGATGAAAGAGTTGATTATTTATTGCCGGAAACTTGAGGACAATATCTAGAAAAAAAAGAGTTCACATTGTTCAACTCCCACGTCACTCGTAAGCAGCAAGGATTTTCAAGCTAATTTCTAGAGTTTACTTTCGTATACGTTGAATTTCGTGCAGTCACTGATAAGATTTCATTTGTTTTTATTAACGACCTGTGCATCACGAGAGAAGTGCTCCTGAACAAGCTAATGGCCCACTTTGTGTAAGAGAGCGATAGGGAAGGAGAGAAAGAGAGGGGGGAGTGGAGAATGGCGCCACGCCCGCGTAACTTCACGATCGTCCGTTTTTTTCTTTCCAGCCACTTTCGTTTAATTGTCAAGTTCAAGCTAATATCGGTCAAGATCACCCGGAACAGTCAACGTAGGGCTGTTAGTGTCTCGTCCACATTCCAGCATGAGTTGGGGCCCAGTGAGAGGTAGAGTGCAGCGGAATGACAATGCATGGCCCGGTCTCTCCCTCGACTCGGGAGAAACTCGACCTGCGGGTGAGTTGAAAAGTAAATTTCAGAACTTATCTCTCATTTAGCTCCAACTACTTTTCTTGTTTCTGTAGAATATTCGAAACCATTTTAAAACTTTTTCGAGCGGGATAAAGATCTCTTTTATCTGTCCTAAATTATAGCGTTATATCTGGTGTATCAGTCATTTTATTGCATTAAAATTGCAGCTAGATGTGTTATAATGCTTTTTATAACTAACTCAATGCCTAACAATGTATTTTAAACTAATTTTACCTGAGTTTAGTCCGTCTACTCCGTACACATGAGCCGACGTGTGTGCGATAATTGCCAAAGCCCTCTAGAGTCTCTGGCACTTTTACGGCAAAGAAATCCGATGCTTGCTGGGATGTGCGTGTGTGGATAAATTAATACTTAAAAGCTATTTTTTTTCGTTGTTGAACACTGGACAAAACATCGTGCTGAGTTCATGTTTGGGCAGGAAATGATTGAAAAGAGGAAAAGGAGTAAGTTGTAGCAACTGACAAGGATAATGATTCTTAACATTACTCCTTTAATTTTAATATTGTAATGCGTTTTTTTCGAGATGTACATACAAGTCTTTAAAAAAAACTCAAATACCGTTTTCATTGTCAGGTAACCCGAAGAAGTTGATATGCGTAAAATATTACGATTTTTTAGTTATTTTTAACGACACATCAATCCTGCCGAAAGTATTCCAGCGATTCCCATTCCTAATTTGAGTCCTCTTATTCTCGATCGAATCTTGTGTGACAAAATATTCCATTTGACGCTTTGTGTGCCGATTAAACTCTCGCTCAACATAGGTAGAATAGAAGAGAAATACCCCGAGTAAGATAGAACAAGTATTTCTCCCCACACGACCTCAGCGATTTCAAATGACGAACGGCAAAAATCGATTCAGTTAAACACGTCTTCCTTTTCGCGTTTCTTCTTCCTGTTGTCCAGTTTTATTGCATTTTGCTTCCCCAACCTTCACATCGCCTCTCTTCTACACGTATGAGACATGTTTTCAAAATGACGAATTTAAAATATCTGGCTATATTTGTGGCATCAATATTGGGGAATGGGATTCGAATATGTAAGGCTGGAATGAAAAGGAAAACCAACTACTTATTCATTTTCTGGTCTTGCCCTGGTTTCTCCCTTGTCTTCACTTCCCCGACATTAATTCCGTTCCCATTCAATTCCATTCCAGTCACCTCATCGCGCTCAATGGTTTGGGTCTTGGTGATCAACATCCGATTGTCCTGGTAGCCACAGTAAACCGCTTACCGATATGCGGCACGGTCACGGAAGGATATATTTATGACCACACAAAACTTGGCTAATCAGTTGCTTCATTCATTGCTTCAAGACTCAGTACTCGTGACCGGACAAGCCAACTCCTGTACGAAAATGTCGAAATGGTTGCAAATCCTAATTTTTCATCATAACTATCCAGTCTATGCTCAGTTAAACACATTTATGCTAAGCATTATTCCATACAATGCTTTTATTAAAATTATTACAATATGTAAATATATTCCGCTGAACAGCTTGATAAATAATTTAAAAATAAAGCTCTACAGATTAAAAACTATAGATAAATAGAATCCCAACTGGCTCATAACTGGATGTTTGGGTGTGATATTTCATCCCAATTTTATTCTTAATGTAGTTTGCCATCATTTTCATTTGAATATAAAGTTATATTTTATAATGGTTACCAGTAGTGAGCATTAAGAATCATTTTTAACGGAAATTAATTTGTTTTTATTGCACTAATAAGTGATTGTTTGGGGGAACAATTCATTCAACAACTTTTGTAAAATTTACCGTGTATAATCGCGTTTAGGCTTTAGTTAAAGACGATTCTCATGGTCTATTGCCAGATAAATGACCTCAATATTTTTATAATTCACCTCTACGTAAGCTGGATTTTTTAAATCCAGCAACCGCCTACTAAAAAGGTTTCAGTACGACTTCACTCCCCTTGCGGGGTTTACCACCAGTCTTCAACAAACAACATCCATCGCAACGTGACCGTCACAAAGAGCCGAGGCCATTGAAAGCACGAAAGCGCGTGGGGAGCAGTGGAAAGAGAAAATGGCATGATATCACATCTTAGGGACAAACATCGTGAGGCTGGAAACAGTAAGGATGGCAGAAAGCTCACTTACTGTCTGATTATGTGGTGAAGGGGTTGGGGAATGCATGTATGAACTTCATAATGAACGTAATGGACATACATAGACTTCGAAACTTTCGAATGAATACCTTAAATTGTAAGTAGTGTAAGAACAAGGTACTTGATTGCAGTAAACTGAAAACAACACACAAGGTAACGTAAAGTCGGCTCTCTGAAAGTGATATGTATAAAAACTAAACCTTATATAAAGACACAGTCTCAGCTTTCCGCATTCAACTGCCGAAGTTTAAATAATAATTTTATAAAAAATTTTTGTTAGTTACTTATTAGTTTTTAATAAATAAATTTCATGATGACTGAAAGTAAAATTGAGGGAACGCCGTTATAATTATTTTAGCATCAATCGCTTGTTATTTCGGAATAATTCACCACAATGAGCGGAGAATATTTTCTTTACCTTTAAAGTAAGTGAAGGAATTTATTTCCGAATAACATCATGTAACTTTATTAAATGTTATAAGAATGTTATTTTTTTAGAATGGCAATCGATATGACATTAACTTATGTTAATGCAAACTCGATTCGGAGTGGTAGCTATTGAAATAAATATTTTTTAATGTCATCTTATTATACGACATGGGAATTAAGCAGTCCTTTATTTCAATTTTATTAAATGCTAGCTCAAACGTGTGAATGTTTCCTTCACAGATTCCTGCTTCATTGCGTTGGGATGACAGTTATAGTTTGTTCATGTGTAAAACAGTCACCAAATTCTGCCCAAATTTCAAATTTGAGGCCACTGTTATTTCAGCGCCGGATTTTCCTTTCTCATTTATCGGAACTGGATGAGCGCCACAGAGGACTCAAAGGGTATAAATAATGTTATAAAAACGGTTGTTAATTTTATATTGACCTCACTGAAGAGAGTCCCTGGACCTTTTTCAGAGCAATGTGGGAAAGAATTTCACATGCAAAAATATTTATGATCAAACGTGGCGCACTAGGTTAAAAATAGGTACCTGTATTGTCAAATTTCACTTTCAGAATGTATTCTTTTTAATCGGTATTTTTGCGCTTTTGCGTGCAACTTAAGTGGATAAATCTTGCTAATGAGATATTTTATGCAAAGTGTGCTATATTGTAGATACATATTCACGGCGAAACTGACACTCATTTTCGTAATAGCTTCAATTATTCACGTTAACATCTCTTGAGCGATAGACCAATCCCAATGAAAGTTTCGAAATAATTTTTACAATTAAATGGGTACAGTGTTTGACGAGAAACCCATTTATATACTTAAAAAGAGTAGGTAACATACCTTTCCATGATTGTCTCTGGAACCGACGGAACTACGGCGGTGATGAGTATTACATGTCACGCGTTAATAAACATGAACATTATGAGTAAACCTCAAAATCCATAGATTTGCCATCGTTTGAGTCAGTTCACTGGTTGGTGTCTGTTTCTTGGTCTGAGTTTAGGTGTTACTTGCCTGCCAAAACCATATCCTCTCCACCCCTTGTCAATTTTGATTCCTTTCAACTCCGTGGCTCGTGCTATTTCCTTATTTTTATCTCTTTCCCTCCAAATCAGCCATTCAGCTACAATATCTTATTTAATTTATCACTAACGCTTTCTTCCTATCATGCTTCCATAATCAAACGACGAACCACTCTGAGTCTATAGCGGGAAACTGAATTTCCTTTCCCGTGCCATCCGATACCCGCTGGCCCTCGATTTCCCGCTCCACTTTTCATTTAGCTCTATTTATCGCTTTTTATATCTCTTTCAAAATATATTTTATATATTTCCAAAGTGGATGCTGAGTGGGTGTAATTTTCTTTTATCTCCATCTATATGTTCGCTCTTTTGATTTCTACTTAGCTCTGCTATTCACTTTTACTTCCTCTATTTCGTACATCTCCTTTATTTCTATTTTATATTTAAAATTTTTTAGTTTATATGAAGTGTTTGATAAATTTTAATTAAAAGTTTTTCCTTGCCGACATTTTTCAATGTTTTTATTCCTAATATAAGGCTCATCATGAAATCATCAAGAAATTTTGTACGAAAGAACAATTTGTACTAAATGTCTTAAAGATTTTATTTCAAGCCCGGATGATGGAATAAAGTTTATTCCAATACGTTAGAAAGGAAAATTTTGCACTTAAAATTAGACCTACCTTCGATTTAAACAAATTATTTAGGTCAATATAATATTCGGTTTACTTATAGCGAGAAATGTCTTTCAAATCAGTAACGCATTGACTATATTTTTTCTACGATTTGGGCTAAAATATCTGCTGTTTATTTCTCATGACTTCATTTTGCGCGCGCTAATTTTAAAACCAAGCAAATGAGTACCGCCAGATTCACGCAATACATGGTTCATCATAAGCCATACGAGTAACTTAAAGATGGAAAATTGTTTGATTGAGGCCGTCCTGGGAGGTCCTGATCATTGAACTGTTACTTTTAGAACTTGATGAAAAAGTGTTTTCATTCACACCATAGCAAATATATTTTCAAAATTTAAATAAAGTTATCTGTGGCATCAGGCGGCCAATAAACTGCCGTGACGTTTTCGTTAGTTGTTGAATTCACACACGAATTACCACTTATTCCCACGGGAGTTAAAAATAACGCTGACTACGGAAAGTGAGGATCAAACAATGACTGCAAAAGGTTACACGAATGTTCGACGGCAACTAAATCCCCCTGGAATTTATAGATAATTATAGGAATAAATTGCCCTGAATCTGGGTAATCAAGAGAATAAACCTATCTATCAGTCAAATACCATCCCTTAACATAGCGTCTTTGAATAGGCTAAATTTAAGTTGCTGCATTTTTAGCTGGAACAAAAGACGCAGGTGGCCTTCAGGACGATGAACCTGAATAGAAATCTGATAAGTTGAATGCTAATTTCTATTTGGAATGCTTATCATTCATATAATTTTCATTCATTCGATGTTAAGGAATCATCAGAAACGTTTTAACCTATTACTAATTGCTTTGCAACTGTACATGATTTTTATCTTAGAAACTTCTTTTAGTAATTTGGTCATAGTTCAGCTTAAATAGATAACTTTGTGCGGACAAATTTGACATATTCAATAACTTGACTTACTTGAAATCTAATTAATTTATCATCAACCCAGATTTAATTTTGCTCGGTATCCTTTGCACTAATCATCGCTGAGTGATCCTGCGTAGTTAATTGGAGTTATGAAATATTGTAAGCATGATTCCGAACGGAGCCAGATTTTTTAAATCTTCCGCAGTGTGCGGATACATTGTGAACTCATTCAGTGAGAATAAATCTTCTTGACATTATCTTTCGTCTGCGTCCGCTACCTTCCGCACGATTCCCATTATATCTGCCCGCTATCCATTTCTCACCTTCTGTGGCGTACTGAACCCTTTCTTCACCCGATCACTATCACCATCCATCCTATCGCCAACACCAAAACGCCAAATACTGATTTCGTTCAGGAAACTTTAAGGATGAACCCTCCCGACAATATTATTTATTTTTATATCATTTGATGTTTTTAACAAACCTCATCCCACTAAAATATACGTCTATACTGTACAGATTAACATTTTTTACTGAAATGAAATCTACGAAAAATTTAGATTTTTTTAAATCATCTCCAAACATTAAAAAATTTTTAACTATGATTTCATGCTGAAAACCGTAAAAAATATTGCAGTTTTGTTCTAAAATTTAGAATTCACCCCAATAATACAGTTGGTAAAATCCCAAACCTGAGAAAGGCGTTTCTGCCTTGTCCCGCTGAGTTTATATGGGTTGCTCATGGTGACTGTGATAAGTTAAAGCGATGGCTTTTCGTGGAAAACTATATGATTCTAATGGAAAAGTCCTATGCCATTCTACCATCAGACAATTAACAGACTTAACTTACGTCATGAACTTAAATGAGTAAAGACTTTGTCCATCAATTCCTCCCTGTGCATCATCTTTGCATCATGATATAACTGAGACTGTGCGAATGAAAATTCGGAGAAATTGATGGATAATAAGCCATGTGATCTAACTACAAGCATGTGAAATATGGCAATATTTTCTTGGAAAATTATATCACTCGTATCGCAACAAAGTAATGATCTTTCATATTAAATTCAGGGAAGTATATCTTTTCAGTAATCGAGCATTTAGTCTAATGGATACAGCCATAAAATATGTATGGATTAAGAGTACTTATTTTCCTAGCGATGCTTCCCTAGCTGGGCATAATCATCGCAATATGTATTCAACAACCAATGAATTTCCTAAAACTTGTTCAATTTTAAGTCTCAATCAACTACACTGCAGAGAAGTCAAATATAGTACTTTTGGGAAAAAACTGCTAAATCCCTAAAATAACAACTTTAGAGCATTAAGGTAAGTGCTTTTATAAAAAAAAACCAAACCAGTGGCAGTTGTTCTTTGAAATGTATTCTCCGGAATTCCACGTAAATCTCGTGTTTTCCTCTCTGATAGTTCCTCCTTGAGAGAGTAATGGAGCTTTTGTGGTTTGAGGACAAACTGTAAATATTTTACGCAATTGTCTACCATCAAAGTAACAAACCCTCACCTCTTTTTCCATTCCTTCCACGTTATCCATACTTCCTCAAAACCCAAAAAACCGACCATTTTGCCCATAGGGTAGGTTTTTTTTCTTGCTATTTCTTCGATGTATCATTTCTATCATCCGGTTTTTACCAACTTGGCAAATGCTTTCAAGGGTTAGGTATTCTCTTTTGATGTTAGACAATGTTACGCCTCATCAGTGGTTTACCGAATCAATTCTATAATGTTGATTTCGCCATTACTGTGCATGTCAGGTACAAATACAACTGTTGTGTTCAAAGAAGGTGAGACTACTAACGGCGAAGCAGTGTGTGAGAATATCCGTGTAGAGCGTGGCTTTCTATGGATCGGAGGTATGGGCCATTAGAAAACTAATCAGGAGATGACTTGACGCTTTCCAAACCTAATTTTGAGAGGATACTGAAGATCAAATGGACGGATCAATTATGGATTGAAGAAGTATACAAAAGAGTAGATGAGGATGAAACTAGGCAATGAAGCAACATACGCAAAAGATGCACTAGATGAAAGAAGAAGAATGTAGTTGAAGAAAAACAGAGAAAAAAGTCCCAAGAAAAAGGCGAGGTTATAAATGCATTGCATAAATTAAGAAGACAGTACATAAGAAATACTACCTGGAAGTAAGCAACTGGCTTTAAACAAAGAATGATAGAGGGCTGCAGTCAACCTGTATTCACAGTGAATCAGGATAGGCATATATAGGTCGCGGGTTAAGATAATGGTGCCCTTTGTTGCCTTTGATTTTTAACATTTATAATTAAGAAATAGAAACAGTGGAATGAGAAGTACTAGATATAGGAAACAAGGTAAGAAGGCAACGAATTCAGCTCGTGAGGTTCGCAAATGATCAGGCGCTGATTAGTTGATCTTCAAAGGGATTACTAACTTTGGTAGACGCCTTAGATTATTATTATGCAGGAAATACGGAATCAAGATAATAAGAAAAAATAATAATGAGATTCTCTAAGTCAAATATAGCGATGCAAGTAATAATAAAGGAGGACACGAAAGTAAAACTAGCAGAGTATATTTATTACTTGGGTAGTTCGCCAGAAGAATATGGGCATAGTTGTAGAGACAAGGAGGAGAATAGCGTTAGCCAATGAAGTGTTTTAATACAAAAGGGAACAAATTACTGGAACCTCAGGTGAGTATGTGAGGAAGAGGCTGGTGATACAGCGTAGCGTTGTTTGGGGTGGAAATTTGGACCCTCACAAAGGTGGTCGTTCATAGGCTGCAGACATTTGAGATGTGGGTGTGGAGAAGGATGGAGAAGGTGCAGAGGTACGGAAAATGAGCCAAACGAGGAATTGTTTACTGTGGTGGGCGAGAAAAGGAAACTTCTCAATAAAATCCGGTATTGAGAGGGTAGGTGGCTGGAGGAATTAATTAGTGGCAAAGACTCATTCAGAGTGTGATAGAGGGGAAGGATGTTGGGCAAGAGAGGATGGAGAAGAAAGGTAATAGGTTTCATGGATGGGATGAAGGAGAGTAGATCGTATGCAGAGGCAAAAAGATGTAGATAATAAAGATAGGACCTAATAAGTGTAGAAATTTCGGAGGAGTTTTCCTGACTTTCAAATTAAACCTACCTTTTACCAGTAGAATAAAAAAGTTAGGTCATATGAGGCTAAATATGTTTTTAGTAATGAAATACAAAAAAGGAAGCGGTTGAAGATTCAGTTAATGAAAAGTGAGTATTCAGGTCACACACTAAATGTTTTTTCAATGCATTAATGGAAATTTTGGGAACAATATATTCTTAAACATGTTGAGCTACTAAACATTAGCGCAACACCAGCAGTGGAGGATATTAATGATCATTTATCGCTTCTTTCTGTGGTTGATTCAAATTTCAGTATCTTTCACGTAAACGTGATAGCTCTCTTTAGTGGTTCATTGTTTGGCAAGTTTAGAACCTAATGTTCCTATCGTTTAGAGTTTTAAATGTTCTAGAATATGATTGATTAAATATTTTATTCTCATTCTAGCTAAAATATTTTTCTTTTCTAATCATTGTCATTGTGAGAATGAAATTATTGGATTTTTTATTGCTATTTTGGATTTAGTCCTTACCTAAGTCTGAATAACTCAGGTATATCTATGATGATTCTAACTGTAACTAAAACTATGAGCATCTTAGGATCTCAGATCTTCCCGGCGTATCTAATGGATAAAGGTTTCTCGGTTCTTCCGCCGGGTGAGCAGGTCCATGGGGCCCCATGGACCTGCTCACCTGGTGGAAGACCCGAGAAACCATTATCTATGAGCATCTTAGTTTCTTGGAGAAACGGGAAAGAAAAGGAGTACGTTTTTCATTAGACCTTCGGATGATAGGTATTATTAATGAATCACTAAATATTCAATAACAGGTACTCAACGTTTCCCAGTATTGAAAACTACTACTTTGAGTTGGGGTTCCAATACTCGGAGCTCAGTCTTACTTATCGTTATTCATCTCTCATCATTATTCTCCCACCTGCTTGGCTGCTGCCTATCTTTTATCATGATTCATTTTGGAGGAGAGGGGAGATTTATTGACGGAGAGGTACAGTAAATCCCTCAACTAATAAATCCCGCCTCACACACTTCGTCTCCCCGAAAGGCTGACCGGGTGGGTTGTGTGCAGCAATTTTCACCGGTGGCTTCGTCTTGTACCCCCTTGTAATGGGCTTCGCCCCTCATTTCTAGCCCTATCCGAGATGAAGTTGAGTCATCTCACAAATCATAGATTTTACATGGCTTATAAGTGGTACGTCGTGGAAGTTGAATTATTCATGGAAATTTGACCTACGATTAGTTTCATTTGAGAAATTGAAAATAATGCATAACGGCATGAAATTTGATTGCAACGCTGAATACTACAACTAAACTACTTATGGTTTTGAAAATATAATAGTTGAAATTGAATCCAATGCTGTGATCTTCCTCTTTGAGAATTTATTTTGCAATCTCGTTTATGCGCTTATTCTTGAGTAGGACAAATACTCGAGAACGTGTGTAAGTAATTACTAGGGGAATAAAAAAACATAAGAATGAAATTCACCTTGAGATATGTGGGAATGCAATGAAGCTCTCCTATTTTTCTACACACTTAAACCTATTAAAAAGATACTGTTTTCAAGATTGTTACGTTCTGGTAGGTAAAATACATTAAAGGTAGCTCAACGATCAAATCTGAAAAGTATAATACCATGAATTTTGCTGATACAAAATCATTCAAAGGGGATGACAAAAGTAGTTGAGAATGAGGGGCTAAAGATTATAAGAACCATTTTCCTTCATTCTCTCCGCCTCAAGCAACAACCGGACATTTGCTGCTGCATACCGCGGGCAGTGTTGCTATCGACCGCCCAGTACCCCTTTTTTTACTCTTCACTCTTTCCTCAAATACAGGGTTAGCTATGCACATGAAGAGTTTGACGCATTTTTGGGTGATATATGCATGCAATGGATTGTTATAAGAACGCTCTATGAATCGGAAATGACAAGTAGAAGAAAGAACTGACCTAGTAGCTATTGGGAACAAATATATGTACCAGTTCCTCACAAAAAGCCGAAATAATAAATGGTATTTTTGGCTAAATTGTTGATTTTCAGATGTCATTTAATCAATTAAATTGAATCAATTTAGGATTGATCTCCACATCATACGCGTTAAAAATATTCTGAACCTTAAAAGATATAATTTCATACGTTAGACATAACATAAATTTATTGGTGAGACTGTATATTATATAGTATAACTTATTGAGGGATAGAATATTTCTTTATGTATGAGTTAATATGTTTTGAGGTGTGGGTTGTGCTTCAACAAGCTTTTTTGGTAGCAAGATTTTATTATAGAAAACTGCATTCATGATTATAGTAAATTGAGGTTCTATACAATTACGTTTCAAAATAAAACTTTTAATTTGAAGGAATGATTGGGTCAAATATTTTGCTTCCCGAAGTGGTGTCATTTCCGCAAATGTGAGACTGTAGAACAATTTGGATTGAGCCTGGATGAGATATTTTGCAAACTGAAGTTGACGTAAATAACTGAGAAACATCCTAGATTACTGTGAGGTCTAGGTAACGGAATTCAACGGAAGTTTGAATTTGTTCCCGAGTCCGCCGGAATCCCTTTCATGTTAAGTATAAAATGAGTCAAGGCATCCAACTGTTGATGACGCCGTTTTTTTTTCAATTAATGAAGGGTGAGTTTATAAATGGTTCCATGGGAGAGTGTACAGATACAGGTGAGGTGGAAAAGGAGCCGGCTATGTGGGATGTACAAAATAGTGAGTGAGGAAAAAGCATGGCATGAATTTTCGAAGGACATAATATAGCCAAACTTTGCGGGATAAAATGATCACCAGTTTAAGATGAAGTGCCGATCACAAAGGACAAATGTAAAACAGTTCTACGTCTTAAACAGGACCATACAGGACTGGAACGACCTACCAGAAAAAATATTTGAGCCCTTTCCAAAAAAATTATGTATTTTTGAAAATAGGTCAATTAAATAGAAGATTTCAAAGTTTATTCTTTTACTCGGCTATTTTTAATGTTACCACCAGGCCAATGGCCTACTTGTAACAGTTTAATTGTAATAATAATAATTGTAATCTGCTACTCGCCGGACTTTTTTATGATGATGATCGGGGAAAACAGATGACTCGTAATTTTATATTGCGGACTTTAAGTTACGAATTGTTGTATTGAACTGAATAATAGAAATTTGGTTAATTTGTTTTATTTAGATATTTACGGTTCGTAGAATATTCGATTTTAGACTTGTCCAAATAGCTGATTCGTATACAATAATAAGAGTTTAAACAATATACATGTTTTCAAGCCAAAGCATTAATTTTCATGAGTCAAAAATCACGAAACAAATTCTGCGAATTATTAAATACGACTATGAGCAAATGATAGGTTTCTTTCTTCACATTAATTTATGTACCGTCATGGTTGAAGGCAAGATAGGTTCTTCAAGAAAGCATACTTCTTATATGAAGACATAGAATTTAGTTAGCTGTAAGTCTATTAAGCAAGCATATACACAGTGCCATTTTTAAAATTTTGAATGTTATAAAAAAAGATCTATAAAGATTGATATGTATCTTTTTCTGCATAAAATCAAATTTCGTAATGCTAGATTGGGGGATACTACAGTGTACTACTAAATAAAACTGCAATTTGGATATATATGGAACAGTTCTTTGAATTACGAAAAGATTCCCTTCGAAACACAGTTATACGAAGACGAACAGGCCTACTACTACGAACTCTTTATTGCTTGTTTTAGAGCTAAATGAGTGTATTTCTGTCTCCAAAGTAATTGTAAGTAATGTTGTGGGGTTTTTTGGTTTCGCTCTCGATAATATAGCTCCAAATTTTTCTTGTCGAACAATTTAAACACTTGTTCCTTTGACGTACTTTAAGACAACTAAATGAAGGAGATGGGGTATAATTTATGTCTAAATGATTCCACATTTAAGTTTAATTTAGCAAACGATGGCCCATAATGGCAGGGAATCAGATTGGAAGATCTAATGCCAATTTGAACGAGCGAATTTTACAATTTGACTGGTTAAAGCAGATGCTGTTGAAGATATCTAGGTTTTTTTTATCTCGGTTATTACCTTCGTATGGTTTATTTACCGTAAATTTCACACATATACGTCATTGGACAGATAAGATCAACACATAAAATTGGAAAATTGTAAAACCCGTTAGATATTTGTACTTTTAGCACGGTAGGACACGTGGAAATTTCCTCCAGTAACCCTGTAACCGAGCGTGCTTCTATGGTTTTACCCATCCACCAGGAGCAAGAGCTTATTTTTAATTGAGAAACTCTTTTTGCTACTGGAGTTTTACGTCGCTACAAAAACGGAAGGAAGGTACTTTACACACAATGGGAAATTAAAATGAGATGTGGGAAACGTCGAAAATTACAAATGTATAGCATGTGGGTTGGGAATGGAAGAATGAGTGAATATGGGTATTTGGAGGAAACGGTAATGAATAAAGGCTAAAGTTACGAGTGGCGTTCCCTTAAAGGAAAAGAGGAAAGACGGAAAAAATATGTGAACTGCAGGGAGGAAAATCCGGCAAACCAAAAGTAATGATAGGGTTGGAGAAGAAGGAAGAAAACGTTATCCTGGACACGAGAAGGAAAGGTAGGCACCATTGGCAAAAGGGAGGAATTTTTTCGGCACAGTTTGGAGAAACTCTCAATCATTAGCCAAGCCATGCGATTGGTTGGCTCTGGAATTGAAAAGTGTGAGAGGAGGAAAAGAAGGTTGAGGAATACGAGGAACAAGTAATATTCAAGGAACAAAGTCATTCTACATAGTGCCTAAATTATTCCACCACTACAATTGTTGGAATAAGTGATCGCCATCATTTGAATTATTTAAAATACCACTTTTCATGATTAACTAGTTCTTGAATAATGAATATTTAAGAAAATATTTTTAAGTAAACTGAAGTAGTGTTCAGTCTACACTAGCAATAAAAAGTAATTTGTTGGTCCCGTTTGGTATTTTTTCTTTACCCCTTGATTTTGGAAAATTAGTATGTACTTGCTTTGAATAAATACGGCAATACATATAACGCCATGTTATTTAACCACACCAAATAAGCAAAGCATTCATAAACGATCATGAGGGACATTCAAATTATAAGGCCAATAGGTTTTTCGTGCCGTAATTTAAAATTTCAAGCAAGAGTGCTCGCATTAATATACTGTGGTTTATTTATTGATCGTGGATAATTTTTTCCCTCCATGAATTACTTAATGTTTCGATGCATAATGAAATTTGATTTTATGGCTTTATCTCGGAAACATAATTTTTACTCAACCACCGATTGCCAGAAAACGTGTTTACCTAGAAATGTGTATGGAAAGTAAACAACCCTTTTTTAATATTCAAGTTGATATTTAATCACATGTTAACCGTAGAATGTTCATTCAACCTGTCAAAGTATTTTAAATTCAATTGTTTATTATTTCACTGGCTGTCCATAAATGAATCAAGTAATTAAGGCTACTGTTTGTTATGGAGAGGCTATTAGGCTTTGGAGTATTTTTTCCATGCTGGAGAAAAATGATGAAATAAAAAATATAAAAATCCAGGCAAATCCAGTTAAAACGGATAGGAGCACCCTATGATATTACTTTGTGAAGCATAAATTATGTTTCAAGTAATATTCATCAGGAAAAGGAATAAAAGTACTAAATTGATATTTTAATGACGAACAGCATAGGCCACTGGGTTTATCCTTAATCATTTTGAAAGTACACTTTATTTCATTATGTAGAACGTAAAAGTAGGGGAGAGATGGGGATTTTGAAACACTTAATATGCAAAAAATTATTATTCCAGTCACGCCTAACGACCCTCACGAGATAGCATGACGCAACCCATCTGTGTATGAGATCCGCGTTCTATTAGTTCCGTATACGTCATATAACGTTGACTCAATAACCCACTCACTCTCAATGCGGACCTTCAAGGCAACCTCGTACGTAAACATCTTCTAGGTTGCATGACACATTCTTCTGAGGAATGCCATGCGGAAACACGTTGAAACATGATGAAACTTTGCAGCGTGATGTCCCCCACCCCAGAGCACGTATCAACTCAAAGATCATAAAGCATAGACATGTTCTAACACGTTCATGGCTAGCGGTATAAAAGAAGAAACGAGTACATCTTTTAGTCATTGCATTGCAGGATGGGACAGGTTTTGTCTCCTATTATATCCAGGCCTTATATCGGGAATGAGAACGAGGTACACGAGCTAGTCTTTCCCATATTGATTTTAGAAGACATCGATGATACTTATTAGAATGGAGTCATCGAATACCGACGTGGATATAAAAGTTAGCCACGCCCCCGAAATTTCTCTACGAATCATCGTGGAGGATGAGGAGCCAACGGTCGAGCTATTATAAAGAGAATCGCGACAAATTTTTCTCATCAGACCTCTTCAATTAACCGTGGTGTAAGGATGCGAGACATACTTCTATCTACAACTGTAGAACTGGGCGGTGCGCATCAGCTCCGCGTCAGCAAACTAAATAAAAACGTACGAAATGTCTACGAAGTGTGTCTCCCCTCATCGCTGCTGGAGAACAACGAGCAAAACGATCTCATCCTTCACATGAAGTTTGATAACAGATACTACGTTGAAGTGAAACACATGGATAAGAGGATTGCCCTCGTGGGGCAGAGTATTATCTTTTCAGGCTTCCGGAATCCATCTACTAAAGTTATCGAGCGGTTCAACGTGTCCACAGTGAAACAGTTGAAACTCTCAGGTGAAATGTTGGAGAAAGCCATGAATCAAGAATCATCTATAGTATGCAATGTGTACGAAATTCATCGTGATAATTCCATAGCTTGTGATTTCATGCTACCTTTATCAAAAGGATTGCAAGTGGTTGAACGCGATGGTGTTGCTAGTGTATCCAAGAAAAGTCCCTCAGGATTGACCTATGACGAACCAGATTGTGTGCGCCCAGTGACATTTACTACGGGACAAAAGTCAAGAATAAACTATGGGCAAACAAACGAGGAAAAAGGAGAATTTATAAAATCCTACACTTTTGTACTCAATGTTGTACCTGATGATATTACTTTGTTTTAAATAAAAAAACATTAAAAAAAATTGTTTTGCTCTTTTTCATTTATTACCTCTAATGCAAAAAAAGGTATCATAGAAATAAAAGAAAATATAAGTTTACAAAAAATATTTATTTTTTCACTTAATAATAATATTTACAATATACATCAATCACACATGGAGGTGTTGGTTGTATTGTTGACAAAATATTTCGTCTCATAGTTCAATTCACCATCCCCACTAATATTATATTGTTCTTGCAATAAACGCACTGCACTCCTGATCGCATATAATTGTACCTCCACACTCGCACTACTTTTATAAGTAAATAAATAAATAACTCTCAATACAATTATATCCATTGAACGGTATAATAAATGAACAAAGAAAACATGGTAATGTTTAGACTACTTACAAAAAAATCTAATCCATCCATTGCAAAAAGATTTTTTAATGGTTAACAAATTTTACTTTGTTGGCACCAATTTGCCAACTTGTGACAATTTTTTCTCGCACACTGCAAATTACCATCCATATGAGCTTCGATTAAACATCCCTCATTCGTAGTCAATTTCTTAAGCGAGGGACAACCATACAATTCTAGATTAGCCACGCAAATACCTCTGGGAAGGAGACTGGTTAAGAAAGATGCCTTTTGTGCTCCCTTGGTGAATAGATATTTATATTGCTTTGTATAATTATAAAGTATGCTCTCCAAATCGGAATACTCTATCTCTCCCAAATATACATTCAAACCGTGATAATTATTTCTCAACCAACTCGCCTCTTTTGCATACAACAATTTCTCCGGTGATTTAAAGAGCCACGTATTGCAGCATTTGTTTTGAACAGAGATAATAGCCAGTTCCTTGACTATGTAACTATTATCGTTAGCGGTAAACCCTTGAAATTCGATAATGGCACTCATCGCGATGTATGTCCAACTTACAAGGTTTTTACGCCCAATGCCAGGGGTTGAACACACATCAAAGACCTTTTGACTTACAGAATTTTACTTCGTGCCAGAGGTCAAAAAGCCTTTCACTCACACGCGCTGGAAAAATCAGAGCATAACCAAGTTATACTTTTTGATTACCAGGCAAATCATACGTTATGAGTACCATCTCCAATTCAAGTCTTTCAAAATCACAATCTGTGATATTTTTAGCTAATTTAGTGGTGAGAAAATGTCTCACTTTATCATGACTGCTCGAAAGTCTTCGAAGAAATAGATTTATCAACTCGGAGAGCTTCACCAATGCCACCCATTCGTCACCGTTCAAGTTAAACGGGCTTGTGTTCTTAATAACCAAATGTCTCTTCCCAAAGTAATTTGCATAGGCTAAGCAGGATGAAGTTAATTGTTCTTTTTCACCTTTATAAAAAAACAAATTCACAGTCTTTTCCGAGTTTAGAATATTAGACCAATCAGCTTGCGAAACAATTACACTTTTTTTTCCAACTTGATTGAATTGCACGACCGGCACAAAGTCTCTACCAGGATCGTAACCAACACACACACTCTTCGACTTTGCACTGTTCAAATAATACACTGATTGAAGTAGCAGATTGTTCGAGTTATGGAATGAAGAGTGACTGGGATGGTGTTCAGCCGGTCTCTTCCTCTTGATGGGTGGAGAATGCAGGACTGCTTCCTCCGACGGTAGCATGATGACTGATGTATGGCGAGAATTTATATAGCTTAAGAGGACGATGTTGGAAGAGGGGCGGGGGAACAATCATCATCCGGGCATGGATCAACTTCTGCCTTGAGACGGTTGTATTGAAACCACTGGGCGAGGGAATGAGCGTCTCTCAATGCACACGTGCTATTGCGTAATTTGTGACAGGGATTGAGGCAGGAAAATGAGATAAAGCTGCATTTTTCAGGAGGGGGGCAATTTAATTCCTTTTGAAGAGAGATGAAAGTACGCTGCGTGAGATTGGAGAGAAAATTGCACTCTTTTTCGCTAAATGCAAAGAGAGCGGTCGCTCCCTCAATTATGGCCTCCAAAGCGGGGGCAAGCTCGGCGTAAGAGATGAATCCACTGGTGAAGGAAGTCTCATCGCAGTGCAGAGGGTCTTGAAACCGAAGCTTCTTTCCCCCAGCAACGAGTTTCCCATGTTTCTTGAAAGTGCCCCAAAAAAGGCGGTTGGAATCAACGTCGACGGCTGCAAGCTCCGTCACTCCCTCCTTCGAAAAGCTCACTGATGCGACGATCTGCATTCTGCGGCTGATTCTTCTCTAATAATCACCTCCCATCTCCGTGCACTGTATTTATTCTGGAACAGCAACGCTGGGCACGGGGATGACACCTCGTATCACTCCTCAGCCCACCAAAGGTGACTCGAAACAGCTCCAGGGTGCGGCAGTCGTTGAGGTGTGGGTTAGTGTGATTGAATTGAGTGAGGAATTTGTGTAGCGAGTGACCTAAATATTTACTAACTGCATACAAGCAACAATATTCCCCACAAATGTTGGAATGAAAGCTTTGTATCTGAACGCGATTGTGAGTGCAGTTGAAAGGCCTTAAAAAGTTCAAAATTTTAGGAACAAAGGGGCCTAGTCCGTACGAGTCGAAGTATTCTGCAAATTGATTATATATGTAAATAACTACCCAATGAGAACCTGGAAAACCAGTCGGATCTAAATTTACTACGAATATGCCATTTTTTGGTGAGTGTGGTAACTTGTCGGAAGGATATACTCCACGAAATAATTCACCCAATCTATTACGTAATAGTCTATCGATTTGTACGCTATCCATGACTAAAAATTTGCGATAATCTTCCTGTTTTTATCAATTTCTAGTGTAGCATCATATTCAGCAAAGACCAAACACGTCACGGTTTTAGCCAATTCGTTTTCAAATCTCGCCTCTATTCTCACCACACCCGTATCCCTTAAACTTACATAGTCTTCGTTACCTGAATCGTCCGGTGTGAGATCGAATACTAACATAAAGTAGCCATGCCCAAACATATCGTAAGTGATTTGATTTCCCTTATCGTGATGCTTTATTCCACTGCCGGAGAAAATCGTATCATACGCTCGTGCCCAATAGTTTTTGCTGCTGAAATTACATTCCAGTCCCTCGGAAGGAATCTGAACTCCATTCACAAAGAGCGAAAAATTCTCGAGTGAGTAGTGAGAGAGTGCAAATGGATTCTTATTAAAATCACCAACGTACGAGTCATTATCGACCATTGCAAATATTAGTGTGTTAGGTATTCGTCCATTGATTGCGTTGTCAATACTTAAAGTTCGACCGCCTGAGGGTACAGTGAACGTTTTCAATTCTGTTCGCTTGTAGTGATATTTAGCTTTGTCTCGTTCTAACATTTTACTATGCGCTACTAATATCGAAGGATTAATATCATGATGCAGCACGTATAGCGTTGCATCGAGTATTCGCAAAACCCCACTATCCTCTCCCATTAGATAGAAAGCAGGTTTAGAGAGCATTAATCTAATATTAATGTCTACACCATTGAGTAGCAGCTGTGTTTGATTAAACACGTCCACGTGTAATTTACCATACAACTCCACTTCGGCACTATTCTTGAACCACGATTTTCGTTTCATGTATCCAGCATTGCTACTATCTGTCTTGTTAATATCATCTCCCGTGTCCAATTCCCAACCGACATTACGCAAGTGTGTTCTACTAGCGTCAGATCCATAGTTTAGAATGTTTTCCAAATAACTTCTATAGTGATAATTATCTTCCGAAGGTGTGACAAGAGTTCCATTGAAATATACGTCACATTGCTCGAATAGTGAGTGTAGAATATTGTTCACTACACCCGGTTGATTAGTATTCGCATCGGTAAAATCACTAAAATTTTTCTTGCAAATCTTCACTTTGAGCTTGAGGTATATACTATTTAAATCTCTGTACGAGTCGCCAGAATCTTTGATTAAAAATTCAATGACTGATCGATTGTCCAACGAAGATATGGGTTTGTAAGGCACCAGGCGTTTAGATAGAATGTTGGTTTGTATGGGTGGATTAGGTTGGAATAAATCCAACGAACTCAGCATATGCTCAGACATTATGAAAAAATATCTCTCGGTGCGACCTTCTTCGCTCTTCGCGACCTCTTCGTTGAATGCTGTTTTTTCTTAACACTTCGCGGTTTTATTTCAATCAAGCGAGGACGTTTTGCAATCTTTAATCTCCCACCTTTCATGCCCTCTAACTTCTCTTCCGCCTTGCGCTTCAAGTTCTGTCCTGCCTCGTTTATTCTATTGCGTAATATCTCTTTCACCGGTTTTGTTCCCAGATCGCCGAGGGCAGCAGCCCCCGCAGTTGCGACCTCTTTCCCTACAGTCTTAAGTCCACTAAATATCAACGGTTTGGTAAACCGCCATAGACCCGCTAGAAAACTTCCAATACCCCTCCCTTTTTGCACGCGATATGATGCTCGATATATTGGTCCCACCTCTCCTCCCACCTGTCTTGCATAGTATGCATAATAACGATCCGCTACCGTAGCCATCTCGTTGCTTAATGACCAACTAATCTAAATTACTTCTTTTTTATAAAATGTAACACCACTATTGAAGATTGTATCCCACTATGAAATGGAATAGCCTCACCCAGTTTATCGGTCATTAAAATCTCAACGCTTTCAATGCTGTTTTTCTCGACGGGGTAATAGTAAATCGGATTGAATACTTGATATCCCCCAACTCGAGTATTTAGTATGCGTAAACAGCGACTCAATGAATCACCCACAAACTGTGGCTTAATAATGTCGGTGTACACGTAAATGTTTTTAGGAGCAGGAGTTATACTTCTCCTCCCTCGTTTACTCGATTTTGAGAAAGTTGTTTTAACATTGCTGAATATATTTTGTACGTTTGCATCATCATCTTCATCCGTCATCCGAATCAGGAAAGACGATAATAATCTCCATTCCTCTTTTATCTTTTTTTGTCCTGCGCTAGAAAAACCCTCTAAAGATATTTTAATTAAGTCTCCGAATGAGTCATAGACTCCTGATGGTAGTGAATATGTGACATCCTTTGCTCTTATTATGACTGAGTCTGGTAAACTTCGTTCGTTTACACCTACCTGTCCATCTCGTATTGCTAATTCATCTACAGAACGCATGATATTGTTTACTATTTTATCCCTTATACGGTGGGGGGTAGCAGTAAATGACGAAGCAAAAGCAAAACATACGCTTCCGTACGTTCCTTGCGGAATCTCGAAGAAAAGACCTTTTTCTATCGCAATTTTGACTCGACCATCCCCGGGTCCACCTTCTTCTCCTCTAACTAACCCTTCCTCTGTTCGTGTTCTGTTATCTTTACGAGTTAAAGCTTCCTCTTCCCCTCCAATTAAATGGGTTGGAGGATTAGCAGGACCTATCTTTTCTACTACACTACCTTCATCTTTACGAGTTGAAGCTCCCGCTTCTAATTCAATCAAATCGGTTGGAGGATGAGTCGGAGTTATATCTTCTAAATCGATTGATGGAATCGAAATCTCCGCCAAACCTACAAGCCATTCATCATTTTCTAAATCGATACGATGACTCAGTTTTGCACGATAATGAGCTATTGTGTTTTGGGGAAAGAATTCGCGAGAGCTATCGCTTGGTAACGTCAAGTAAAACTCGTTCATAATTTACGCACGGAAGAAGCCGCAACCCAAGAGTTAAATGATTTCGGGTATCCTTCCCACTTTACAAAATATTCGAGATTGGGAGCGCGTCCTCTACGCCTCAAAATCTTCTCGATCCTATATTCCGTCTCTGCGGATACGCTCACCTTGACTAACTCTTGCGCGTAAAAACTTCCGCTTATATTCTCCCCATTCATATCCTGCAACTTGTAAGTTGGTATTTCTCTTGTACTATCTATGCCTACCACTCTAAATATTTCTCTGGTGTAATTAGCAGTGTAACCTTTAGCGAACGGTAGCCGCTCTTTGCTAATCCTCACGTGATCGTCGATTTTAAATTTTGAATACTTTTTCGCAACATTTCTTCTCCGGCTAGCGACCGCAAACGCATTCTTTGCGTTCACCTTGGAGGGTGCGATGCCTATACTCGAATGAACGCTATTGTTATAACTACTCACGAGTTTTGGAAGCACATCGATGTAATTAAAAGTGTCGTATTTTGTAAAATACTTGTACATTTTAGTTTTTAGAGTGCGATTGAATCGTTCCACGAGGCTGGCTTTTATGTCCGGATTATTTGTGGTGTAAAATTTCACTCCACGACGAGAGAGAAAATCTTTAAATTTGACGTTGACAAATTCACTTCCCTTATCGCTCTGAATTTTCAACGGCTTTCTCTCGCGAAATATATCCTTGAAAGCGTTTACTATTTCATCCGCTTGTTTACTTCGTATAGCTCTAGCCCAGGCGTACCTGGAAAACAAGTCTATCACAGTCAAAATGTAACAATACCCTCTGTTGAACTTCTTCAAACTTTGCAAATCATTCAAATCACATTGCCAGCACTCGTCAATGTAGGTCACGTCGTAGCGGTTTCGGGGAAATCTTTTCCTCGCCTGTCTATGGAGAGTATACGCCTCCTGAGAATCTAGCCACTCGCGTAATGTGTTTCTCGGAATACTAGTCGCTTTGTGTAATTTATCGAGTGTTGAAAAACTTGCTGGATGAGCTGGATCGTTGTACACTCTATCGATTACGTCGTCACCCACTCTGGTCCGAACGATTTCTTTTTTATTTTGCGCTTGCTTCTTCTTGGTAATACTATGGGAGACGGTATCTTTGTTGACGTTTTTCCTTCCACCGACCGCTTTCTTTTTCGCATCTTTCTTACGTTGGGTGTCCGTGACAGACTTTCCATCGCTCCTAGTCTTTCGTTTATGCGTCCCCATGTCGAATCTAAATCGTCGTTTACTTTTTTCACTTCAGTTAATGATTTTTTCAATGCGTGAATCCTCTCGTCCCGCTCCTCCCCCGACCTTGTATGTGGTATGTTCTGAGTCAAAGGTTTTACTATCGGGACGTGTATGGGAGAATTGATGTCTGAAAGCGTGCTCATATATTTATCGAGTATTCTTTTGTATGCATGCCACTTGTCTACGTCCTTGATTCCTTTCTTGGCCAACACACCTTTCATTTCCTTATCTAATGCGCTCAACCTTGCCTTCATATGTCCTCGCTCGAAAACTTCTGGACTCACTACGAGCATTTTACGCAAGCTCATTTTCCTAGCAGGCTACCGATGACACCGCTTAAAATTGATCCCAATAATAATGGTAAAAAACCACCCTTTTGTATGAGAAGGGCGCGTTTTCTCTTCACACTCGTTCCCCGCGTTGCCAACTTTCTCAACGTGTTACGATGTTTGGATAGTTTTCGTTTTAACCTATGATCTATCTTATGGTTCCCGTTTATGGTGTTCAAACAGCAATCGCATATGGCTTTAATTAATTCGTTGTCTGAAGATTTCAATATCGCGGAGCGTAATTTAGGCCTTGCACACTTTAACGCATGGAGCAAATGTTTATTACTCTTCAACCTGTTCATTACGTACAGGCATGTAAACTACGGTTACGATGACTTCGTCGTCGTAGTCGTAGGGGAATATGCTCGTTCGAAAACGAAATCTATCGTCAGTGTCCTGCCTGAGGTCTAGGACCAAATAACCGAATGGATCTTCCGTCGATTCCTTATATACCCTTTCCAACTCCTGCGAATTTTTTGGATACACCTGTCGTGCCAAATGACCGAATTGTAATTGATCTCGCGGATTTTTGAACGATACTATGTACTTTGCATTCAGCGAAATGTTCCTCGATTGTGCGCTTTGATAGAAAATATTCTGCGTGATTAAAAACACCGAAATGTTAAAATGATGACTCCCTCTGGTGAACAGTTTGCACACGTCTTTACTGTATGCTCCCTCGCTCATTAAATCATCGATAACGCACAAGATTGGTGCACCTTCAAATTCCTCAAAAGACGGTATTTCGTAGTGTATGCTCAGTAGTTCATGTTCTATATCTGGCTCGCTTCCTGGGCTGCAACACCATACTATTTCATCAATGTCGTGATCTATCATACAATCTAAATTTTCAATAAATTTCGTTACAAAGGTCGTCTTTCCCGATCCAGATGGACCTGCGCAGATGCAGGTAAACGGATGTTTCCAGACTAACGTCATGGTTGAGACTGGAAGTGTGTTTTATCATATCATGTTTTTATTAATTTTCAAGTTTCCTCATCACTAAATGCCTCGTCGTGCGTTCGTTTTCGGGGAATTTTATAGTGCCCCCAAGCAAGCGTGTTAATTCCATCTTTGCAAATGTATCGTTTATCATCAGTGGAATTGAGCGTTACCTTATTCATTTCCATGGTGTAAATCTCATGTTTCTTACTTCGTATGACTCTCATTTTACGAAATTCTGTTGAATTTTCGCGAAGGCATCGCACGTAGTCGTCAAATTTTAAACCTTTTTCTATTACTGCTCTAGTTATCCCTTTTGCTTTCTTTTTTTCTTTAGAACCGAGAACCTTGTATGAATAGAGTTTACTTCGCAGTCCGATGAAATGAGTCATTACTCGTCCATCGCATTCGTCTTTGAATTTACCTATTACTTTTTTGTTCTTATCTGAATAACATGGGTGGTCTTTTGGATAGTTTGAGGTATCGAATGCGTCTAGATCTTCTAGAATATCCCTGTATGCATCAGCGGTGGTAATTTCATATATTAGGGAATCTGTATCGGTGTACGCCAATTTCAATCGCTTTCCATATTTCGTTAACATTTTCTTGTAGTGAAAATCATACATTAACGTCTTACTTAGGTCCAGCACACAGAAACCTATATATATTGGCTTGTTCATTTTAATAGTAGCCTTCCGCATGTGAATGGCAACCAAAGACTCGTTAAAAATCGTTCTGTCCAAAAATGTAGATTTATTGATCAACTTTTGTATTTTTTTTTCTTCTGTCACTAATTGCATATTTATTCTTTTGCGCACATTCTCCATGGTCTTGCCAAATACGGCATTATTCATGAGCTTATAAAAGTCCTTCTCAAAGTCATTAACTGCTCTCATCCTTCGGTCAGTGTTCAAATCAATGTATGACTTTAACCAAGGTGATTGATTAAATTCTATTATTCTGTGAATTTTTTTGAGATTCATGCCTAGTGAAAGAGCCTGCTTTAGGTTGACGTAGTGAATGATATATTTAGCCCGGTCCTCGAGCGATGTAATCAACTTTTTATGTTTTCCACCGGGTGGAATTTTATTCTCTGGACATAGTGGTAAATCGGAATGCGTATCGTGTAGGTGCTGTGGATACTCGAGATCTACCTCTAGAATGTATCCCTGTTCGTTTTCATCAGAAATTTCTGTCGCATCAAAATGTTCAATTTCGTCAACAGATAGCCATCTAAAATTTGCATATGGTAATGGCCTTGATAAAGCCCAACCGTACAAGTTGTTTGCGTCTAGATATGCTAAATAGGTGGTGTCTAAATCTGAATCGTAATTTTTCATGTATTTATTGTTCGCTTCACAGTAGCGCTTGCAGCATTGTGAAATTCCACCTCGAATGCCCTTTTCTATCATTAACATCATATCGTAGTCGGTTAAGAGTTCAAGCTCGACTTTGGTATGTTTCAGCATAGCATCAAAAGTCAAACCTGGGGCAGTATAGTACCACGCAGGATCAAGTTTATAGGCCTCATAGCATACATCGCGGAAGTTTTCGAAAACATCGGCTAATAGAGTCACATCGCTTTTCAAATAAACATCACTGTAATCACCTAGTGTTTGACATTTAAATGTATTCCATACCTTAGACGCGTGTGAATAATCTTCGTTCGATACGTCTTCGTTTGTGAGTCTACTAAAAAAATTTTCTTTCTTAGGCAATTGTTTTTCTTCTAATCTATCCCATGAATCGGTGTAATCGTAAGGGTACACTCCCTTACGAGTGACTAAATTTGTCTTTTCACCAAATATCATATTAGTATATTTAAACTCAGTTAAATTTGCAACCAGTGAAGCCAGTGAAGCGGACATGAAGCGGAACGTATCAATGAATTTAATGCTGAAATTGTTCTCGATAGACTTTGCAAATGATATGTACTTTTCTTCGGAATTGGGGATTACGAATATTTGTCTATCATCATAGTCTAGCTCACGTACGATGAAATGACTATCATATGAGGAAAGATTATGGATGAAAACGGGGAGGAAATTTGGCATTTTGTATTGCAAGTTGCAAAACGAGTGCGCTGGACCTCTATATTTTCCTGTTAAATGATCATGATCTCGTACTCGGTCTACATTCAGTTCTCCCTCACAAATGTGGCATACAGTGGTCTCGGTAAATGCAGTTTCCTCCTCCGCGGTGAGAGGATTCATCGGAACGTTATTCTTGTACAACGCGAGTATCTTATTAGCCTCATCTTTGATGCGTTGAATGAATACTCGTGCTGCGTTTGGTCCTCGATACAATTGTGGTTCCTGACATCCATCTGGTGTGATCATCATGTAGCAAAAGCTAAATGGAGTATGTTTTTGTAACTTGTGAGTAAAAGAGGTGTGAGGATTAGGCTCACAAGTGCTCACGTTCTCAAGAAGGCATTCAAAGTCTGCGTAGATGACGAATGGTACTCTAAAAGAATGGTTTAAGTGTGTAAATTTTAAAATGTTGTCTTCTTCGCTAGGCATAATGATTTTGCTTGGTTCACCTGTACCTCGACATAATTGTTTGTGAGCCTCGAGTTTTTCTTCATCATAATAATGAGTAAAGCAGCGTTTGCATAAGTGTATTCTACACCTATGCTTTGTTATTTGACGTCTAATTAATCTATCGAAATTTTTAATCCAACAATAGTGTGCAGTGTACTCGTTTGTGATATAGAGCAAGTCTCGGTGATCCTCTAGCTCGGTTTCTACGATTTTTAAAGGGTATACATCGTTTTTGTCCGTGAGACCAAAAACATTAATGGAAATGTTGTTAACTCGTTCAAATTTAGCAATGTCTTTTAAATCGACTGGATATTCAATGCAAGTCCAATTATATCCTGAACAAAACGTAGGGGCATCGTATTTTGAAACTCGATGTGGGTTTTGTGCAATGTTTTTTGCCCATATAGCATACTTGAAGCAGTATGGATCATTGTTTTTGACGTTAATAACCGCTTTAGTATTTTTTATTTTAGCTGGAATATCAATGTATGTCGATCCTCGAAGTGGAATGTACTTATTAATTCGTAATTCTAATCCCATGATCTCAGAAAGAGACCATCCTGAACCCTTGGCTTGAAATTCAGATTTTTCCTTTAAAAGTTTCGAAAACGCCTCATCTACGATCTTGTTTGTTTGGTCGGTTAGCAAGACTCTTCTATTCATAGTTTTAAACGAGGTATCTAACTCCTCATTTTCACCCTTCCGAAATTTGCATATCAAAACGAGGTTGAATTTTATAGCGTTGATAGCTACTGTCTGTTCATTAATTTTATCTATAAGCTGGTCTCGAATTATATTTAAAAAAGAAACTACGTCCTGACCACTGTCTTCCTCGGGAGTAATCCAAAATGTCTTTAGTCTAGACCTAATTGCTGACTCGATTTCGTTGAATCCTTTGCCTATCTGCTCGTTAATTTTCAACCGGTGCGCGTTAGTGTTTTCATGCGGGTTTGCCTCGTCTATATTATAATAAATTTCACAATAGGAGCAAAATTTTCTATCCATTGCCTTGTCTAACGCATCCTTTAAGTGGTTGTATGTCTGGATATCATATACCACTTCATCATTAAATATAACACGTTCATTGATATCCGTAAACGCCTGTTCTAGCTCCTGTGGGGTCACAAAACACCCTGCATTAAAATTGTTAAGGATAGTGGATATGGAATAAGGCATTTTTGAAGAATCAGAATCCTGCATGAAGAGGAGAGAAAAATAAAATTGATGAAATTATTCGGTGACCGTTATTAAAATAGTGATTTCAATTGAATAGATGGAGAATACAAGTGTTCTCACTGAAAGTTCGTAATGAAATGAAATATATGCATACACTTTATTGGATTATAAACGTAACATGTAGAAAAAATAATTAAAGTACATATCTAAAAGACATTTGTAAGGTTTGTGGATAACTTCTATCTCTTTCGGGTAGTTACACATATCGGAATCAAATTAATAGAATCATGCAAATGTAACTCGAGTGAGATTCCGGAAAGTGATAAAAAAACATTTTTTTCAATTGTTGGATTGCATTCAACTACCAACGTAGCTTTTTTGTAATTTACACCAAAACGCTCACTCATAAATTAAGGATACATCAATACCCTGACCCTGAACCCTAAGGTAACATCTTAAATGAAATCCTGCATTCGATGCAAATTAAATAACTAAGCAACTTTGCAATTTAAACTATGTCGCTATCTATTCAAACAGTGGTGTTATTAAATAATTAATTTGAATAACGAGACCAGGAAATATTTTAAGTGTGGAAGTTATTTTTTTGAGGGGCTTGCGTAGTAAATTCTTAAAAACTAAACATTGATTCGTGTATAACGTCAAAAGGGCAACACTTTTTGTAATAAACACCAAAGCGCTCACTCGTAAATTAAGGGTACATCAATACCCTGACCCTGAACCCTGAGGTATCATCTTAAATAAAATCCTGCATTCGATGCTAATGAAATAACTAAGCAACTTTGCAATTTAAACTATGTCGCTATCTATTCAAACAGTGGTGTTATTAAATAATTAATTTGAATAACGGGACTAAGAAATATTCTAAGTGTGGGGGTTATTTTTTTTGAGGGGCTTGCGGAGTAAATTCTTAAAAACTAAACATGGATTCGTGTATGACGTCGAAAGGGCAACACTTTTTGTAATAAACACCAAAACGCTCACTCGTAAATTAAGGGTACATCAATACCCTGACCCTGAACCCTGAGGTATCATCTTAAATGAAATCCTGTATTCGATGCAAATTAAATAACTAAGCAACTTTGCAATTTAAACTATGTCGCTATCTATTCAAACAGTGGTGTTATTAAAGATTTTTGTACAAGGAAACCTTCTCGTATAGTATGCGTTCCTAATAGTATGGCTCAAGTTTCGGGTCCCCCTAGCCCAAACTATTTGATCTATCGAAATTTTGACAAAAGCACTAATATCCAACACTGTCCCCGGATCTTTTGGGGGTTCAGAGAACGTTGTGACCGTGGTCTATACCATAACCCTAAAGTACCCTAGGATATTCAAAAAGGGTCTCTAGGTTTTTTAACGAGGGTTCGAAGGTGGGCACTGTATATGACCCAATCGTTAATTATTTCGGTATTAAGACTATTAGAAAAAATATAAAAATTCCGAAAGACTCTGAGAGTCAACGGATCATATTTACCTTCCTTCCAAAGATTTCTTCCGGTGTCCTAGCCTCTGTGGGATTCTTCCAGAGTTGTGAGAAGTCTTTCACGTTGGTTCAGTTGGGTTGATGGTCTATAAACAGTTCATAGACGGCTGATGATTTCCTCGAGTTCTGTCGCGTCTTATATACTGCTCTGAGATGCCTGGGTGGGGGGTAGTTACACGTGAACATTGCGTGCAATACATCTAGTGCGCTTCACGCGTGGTCATCGCGCTGCAAAGTTTCATTCCCGTACGTGCTTCCGCATGGCATTCCTCAGAAGGATGCGTCATGCAACCTAGAAGATGTTTAGGCACGAGGTTGCCTTGACGGTCCGCATTGAGAGTGAATGGGTTATTGAGTCAACGTTAGATGACGTATACGGAACTAATAGAACGCGGATCTCATACACAGATGGGTTGCGTCATGCTATCTCGTGAGGGTCGTTAGGCGTGACTGGAATAATAATTTTTTGCATATTAAGTGTTTCAAAATCCCCATCTCTCCCCTACTCGTAAAAGCGTGTCATTATCCTGATTTTTAAAAAAATTGAGATGGAAATAACAAATGAAACATTATAAATTACATTCGGAAATATATTCTTTAATTAGAAAAAATATACCCGGTTCTAGAGCTTTTTTAATCCGCCAACCGTGTGACTAAAGGTAATAAATCAAACAAATGAATTTAGGTATAGACTGTGGCACGAAAGTAAGCGATTTACGTGAAATGCTACTGTCGCTTAAGTTTTCGCACTCAAAATTTACCTCGAGTATCCAAAAATTCTAGATAATGACTAGTCAAAATATATCTAAGGCGTTCTAGTTAGTTATTATAAAGCAAATAGCAGCTAATAGTTTATCTAAGTAAATCAAAGACAAACTTTCATTAACTTTCAAAACATCGGATTGCATGCATTTGAAACTCACTTTTATCATAGTAAGAAAAATAAAAGGGAGAATAATAGTTTTAATCAGTTTACCACCATTACTAATTTAATCAGTGATCTAAGATTAAACTTATTGCAGCAAAAGTAATCGTCTCCGGCTTAACTTTGTGGAAGTGAGTTATATTCATCATAAAAACAACTTAGTTTCCATCCACCTGATGATGGCACGAAGTTGCTAAAACCCGGATCGTTTATAATAAAATTGTTTGGATTGAAACTAAGTTGTTTTTATCATGAATTATTGCAGCAACACTTGCGTTGTTGGAAAAACGAGAAAATTTGAATGCGAAAAGTGAAATCTGATGAAATTGTGCGTGTTTAAGCATTTTTTAAATTCAGATTTATTTCATGCTAGATAAACTCCCGGAAAGCAATGCTCCCAAGTTTTGCCACGTAACAAGCTTTTTCCTTCAACAGGGCGATAAGTTTAGCTATATAAGTGGTGAGTTCACGCTAAAAGAGCAAAAGCTGTCGGGTCCAGAAAATAATGGAACGCACGGCGTTGAAAGACTTGCACGAATTTTTTAGTGCATAGAGAGCTCCGGAGGGGAGACGCTGGGGTTGTAGGACAGCTCACGGATCGTCTCTTACTTTCCCACACCACGGGGCGTCTATCGGCGTCCCAAATGTAATAGCTAGGGACATTTTCTTTTTCCTTCTTTTTCATTCCGCTCTCCACGGTGAGAATAATATCATCCGCTGCTAATACCATGCGTAGTTCCTGTGGAGAGCGTTCCCCTGTCCTACCCGCTTCATTTCCTACACGATGATAAAAATATCGATCCGCGGAGGGTTCCATCACTTTCTTATCTTCCCTCATTCCATTTTTCCTTTACCGCCTCACTCATCTTCCCTGTTGGTGCAGATATATATTTGCACGAACCCCCGTCCCAAACTCTCTGTATCGACATGCTTTACCACCCGTCCAATCGACTTCGATCTAAGCCCACCTACGTGCACCTTATGTCAACATGGACAAGTGAAGTATCATAATGCACCATGAGCAGCAGACGTAGACATTATGTTCCTCTTGTCTACCGAATTAAATACTAAAGTTACTCATTTGCAAGCGTTTAACCAGATTGCTGCGGTAGCTGGAGTATTGGTATCTCCAACGTGTTAGACCACCAAAAGAAGCATATTTTTGTTCATAGGTTTATCCTGCGGTATTTTAAACTGCTTTCCTTCAGTTGTAACACATTTTTCTGATACTTCTCTTGCAGAGATGCCTAATTAGACCAGTACAGTGGCAATTATTCCATAAATTAGAATATTATGATGGATCTCTTAACTTATATCTCTTGCATTAGGATTTTAGCCTTAACCAACATCACTTTCACTATACCGGGTCTTGCGACATTTTTCTTCTATGACATTCTATAAACTGATTTTATTGAAATATTTTTATCAACTTCTTTTGCATCTGAATGACATTTTTTTCCTATTTTTATCTTGAAGTGCGGTGATTGTAGCGAATGAGGTACACGCAGCGATAAATATTTTAAATCTCACTCTTTGGCGCTAATTACAACTACATGCTTGATCTTAACCATCATTTCCGCTCAGCGTCTTTGATCTACCAACTGAAAATTATACGCTAGTGTTGCATACATTTTATGGCCAATGAAAGTGCGAGAGAGTGATCCAAATAAATATGATAAAACCATAAACACGAGCGCCTCAATTCGTAATAATGACCCGAGTTCAATAAATGCCGTGTTCATGGGTGATGAGAGATAGCAGACTAAGGACAAAAATTGGGAAGTTTTTAATGAATCATTGGAAAGTGTAGGCTTCAGCTTAATTTGAGATAAAAACATCTTTTTCCCAAAAAAATCTTCCGCCCATTCCTCCAGGTTAGTTTCCCTTCGGTAACGGAAGAGGCAGCTGTGGAGTTACATTTGCTCATTCCGCTCTCTCTACCCCACTGCAGAAGTAACTTCGTCTTACCCGTATTTATCCTGCTTATTATAGTCACTGGATTGCATCCCATATGCTGTTCTTACTTTGCTTTTGAAGTTTCGCCTAGGTACTGCAGGATCCCACCAGCATTACTGCCTTCGGAGTGTTTCGCTGTTAAACCGGGGACTTAAATTAGAGGCATATAAATTCTTCCCTTGGTGTAATTTACAAATAGTTGTACCTTTTGTAACCTGTATGACTGGAAAATGCTGGCACAATTTCTTTTTCCGGAAGATGCAAGAGTAATTTCATTTCCCTAGCTTAAAGAGGAAAATATATGTTAATAAGATGGTACCATTTGAAGCTTGGCAGGCGTAAAGATTTTAACTATTTTATGGGACTGAGTTTGCCTATATATTAATTATATATATTTTCATGCTATGTTGATTATTTCTTTACTTGCTTCATTTTGCTGAAAAATGAAACAAAGCTAGGGGTGAATTAATGATATGAGATGTTTCTACATTTTGGGATCTGCTAGAGTACTCTATGACCTGCATGTTGTAATACTGCACAAATATTTTGGTATGACACTAGACCATTATATTTGGTCGATATCAGTATAATAGTTTTAGTTTTAATAATGAGGTAATAAAAATATATTTTGTGTAATCTTCATGTATTACGGCTATATTTAAACAGGTGTCAAACCTCAGGGTGTCAGAGCGACTCGAGCAATATTCAATTTAATAATTAAAGATTACTTGCAGTTGCTGTTTCTGCTATGTTTACCGTAAATTATTGTTTTAACGAGGAAGCGTAAACTATATAACTTAGTAAAAATTTCAACCGTTCGAATTTTGCGCACCAGCTATCAATTGCATTAAAAGCGGACTGTAACTGAATTGAGTCAGCCTGTCCACGTTTTTGAACACTTTGCAGTCATCTGTGTATAAAAGAATGTTACAGCCCAAGGGTAAAATGTCATCAACTAGATCATCCACGAAGAGTGCAATGAGAAGAGGGCCGAGAAAGCTGCCCTGGGGGACGCCGGAAGAGACAGGGACGAATGCAGAGGAGAGACCATCGATTATCACACGCTGGTGACGGTCACGTAAAAAATGGGAAATAACTGAGAAGAGGGTACCATGAATTTTATATGGAGATTGAAGTTTGTGCAGAATGAGGGTGTGGTTGACGGAGTCAAAAGCCTTAGAAAAGTCAATATGACAAACGTCGAGTTGCGACCCATTTTCGTAGGCAGAAATGATATGATGGTGCAGAGTAGATATATTTGTAAGACAAGAGCCCCCAGGAAGAAAACCATGCTGAAGAGGGGAGATGCAAGGAAGGGTAAAGTGGAGAATACGCTAAAAAATAATTGACAAAACCGGTAAGATAGAGATAGGGTGATAGTTTTTAATAAGATCTTTTGGTCCGGATTTCAAAATAGGGTTTACATTGGAGTATTTCCAGTACAACGGAAAAGATCCAGATAGGAAAAATCTGTTGAATAAGATGGAGATAGGGATATAAAGTTCATCAGACGTTAGGCGAAGGAACATTGAGGAAATGTCATAAAAACCGGTAGCTTTGCTAGCGGGTAGATGGGACAGATAGTTGAGAATTTCCTGAGGAGATGGAGATAGATGCAAGAGAATGCGCGGAAACCGGGTGAATAGGGGGAGGTTGATATGAAGGAGGAAATTGGACGAGAAATAGTTAATTAAGGCCGAGGCCCAGGCGTCTCCTTCATATTACACACCTCCGGTGAACAAAATGAGTGGGATACGAGAGGTGTTTCGTTTGGAATTGATCAGCGACCAGAATCTATTCCAATTCACCTTGATGTCCCCAGTAATTCTTATCGTATAGTCTGTGTAGTCATAACGAAGAAGGTGTTGCGCGTGGCAGCGAGGAACAATAAAGGACTCGCGGGTGTGAGGGTTGGGGTGGGAT
The DNA here is from genome assembly GCA_963169105.1 of Ceriagrion tenellum. NCBI lineage: Eukaryota > Metazoa > Arthropoda > Insecta > Odonata > Coenagrionidae > Ceriagrion > Ceriagrion tenellum. The sequence goes on along the minus strand of OY720634.1, from coordinate 141,249,155 downwards.
TTCCAAAGTATCCAGGCAGCAAGCTTGTTTTTCAAGGCCCAGGATGCCTCTAATGTGTGCCAAAGATGCTTACTCTTCGACAAGTGACGAGAAGGAACGAGGTCTGAATGGCAGTGCGCAGAAGGTCGTAAAAGAGTTCGTAATCGGTTGACCGGATCCAGGAGGTCCCAGGGAGGTAACGAGAGGGACCGATTAATGGCAGGCTAGTCCGCTTTGTTCCAACCACGGAGGGATCTGGAGGGGGTTAGAGGCACGGTATTTGGCATTGCTGAGGAAAGGGGAATGTTAGAGAACACTCAAGGGATTCGTGGTCAGTTGAGGAAATGCTTTTACCTGCTGCTAAGGAATGCACTTGTATGGAGTAAACTATGAAATCCTGTTTTGCCGTATCTCTCGCCGGGAAAAAATTACATTGATGGAATCCGAGACCGTTCACAAAGTGGTCAAGGAAAAAATCGTCACAATGGTTTGTAGAAGATCCAGATACGGAAGAGGTCCAGTCGATGGACAAATTAAAATCACCAAAAAGCAAAACTTCACCATAAGCACGTGTACGGAGAATCGAAACAGGCTTGTAGAGACGAAATAATCACAGTTGTGCGGGCGGTAGAAATAGCCAATAAAGAGTTTAGTAAAATGGTCACTGCTTGGGCAGGAGTTGACGCGAATTTGGGTCCAAATAATTTCACAATTGGTCTCGAGATCAGCCCTTCGAGTGGCAGAGTAATCGAAACTAATGGCCGATAAAACACCATCACCAGGGGAACCACGATCACGACGGAAAATTTGATGAGTGGAAGCGAACGCAAGTTCGTTGTCGGAGATCTTATCACTAAAACATGTTTCAGTTAGGACGCTGATGTTGAAGGAGGAAAGTTCGGTGATATTGGAAAACAGCACTGAAATCTTGTTTTGTAGACTTCTGACGTTTTGGTAGTAGGCGTTACAGATGGGGCCAGGATTGACGTGTACGTCCCAGGAGAGTAGAACCAGGAGAGCGAGACGTCCCCATGCCGGGGAGAAGCGACCGCGGTTGCCGGGTGACGTATCGGTGTCGGTGGGAAAGCGGCGGTGGAAGATCGGTAGACCGGCTATAGAGGGACATTTCCAGGATATTGGCGGATTTACGCGGGACATTAGAGAAAACCTCTCGATCCCGATAGTATTCTTTAAGGGCAGATAATTACTCTCCGTTGGTGCCGAAAACAAGTCCATGAAAAATTTCCCCAGGTGAAATACCTATGGAATGACCACTGCTACAATAACTAGAAGCGCAGAGAAGAAAACACGTTGTATTGCACCGGCGGCCATATTGGATAGTTAATTCATTTTAGTATAGAAACAGGGGGTGTACCCGCCCCAGAGCTATCAGCTGTTCTCCTTCGTTGTTTTTAAAGCCATTTGAATAGGAGAGCACTGTGGTTTCTTTTGTTTCAACCTTACACTCTTCCACTCTCCCTTTTGGCCTTTCTCCTTTATCACTGTGTTTTCCAGCATCTGGTTGTTGCAACCACAACCCAAAAATGATCCATTTCATCTCCAAATAACTTACACATTTGCACGGGTGGCGACCTAACACCCCCTGCCACACGCCCAATAAAAACCAAAAACTACTACCAAATCATGAAGACAGAGATTTCACGAAATCAAAGCACTAAACCTCACTCTTCTAGCTCAAACACTGACAGAGAAAATGCAATAAGGAAACAGAATGCCTGACACGCTACAAAATAAATACATATAGATTACTAATTCAATGTCACCAATAACAAGAGACGGGTTGAACTTTGCATAGATATCGTCTTTCTAGAGAAATATTTCGCATAGATATTGTCTTTCCGCGCTTTATATTATACTTTTATTATATCCATAGTTTATCAGTTTTATACGTTTATATTTCCGCGAAGGTTTATATTTATAAAAGTCGGCTCCCAGGTGTTCCTCAGCGTAGTGTCTTTTGGTGACAAGTTTCTACAGTCATCCTGCAGGCGTCTTCAGGTCTGAAGTGTATCAAAATCATTAAAGAAGGCTTATGCTTCAAAGGTATTCACCCGGGTAGAGGAAAATAAGTTAAATATTTGTATTTCGGTCACCGATATACTTTCCAGTGGAAAGTGCATTTTTACGGCTTGTGTGCACAATATTTTCATCGCAGGTGTATCTCATCTTTTAGATGCCTGACTATCTTAATACTTGGAAGTTGCTGCGACTTGTCTCCCCAGGATTACTTTTGAGTTCTTCTTCACTATTATTTATTTTTCATTTAATTTCTCTTACTGCGGTTCCCTATATGAAATGTGATTCGGTAATTCAAGTCATATTAAAACATTATGGAATCCTAGAGAACATAAAGTAGCATTCTATTCAAAAATTAAAGTGTTTCTTTCAACGAAAACTTTTCTCTTGTTACATCATTGGCTGGAATCATTTGAGCATAAAAAATTCACTCAATTACTCACACCTTATCACTTTTAGGTAATGACTCCTGATTTTGCATAGGTGTTAGCTGTATTATATACATATAACATTTTTGCTGAAATAGAATTATATGTTTGTCGTCTAGAATAATTGTTTCAGGTTTTCAGAATTTGTACAATTTTTGCGTTAAAGAAATATGTATCATAGCTGTATCGAAGCTGCAAATTCTTACTTCTGAATTTTTGATTCGAGTTTTGATATTCTCTCTCTGAATGATAATTATGAATATTACCTCTTCTAAATATTATGCTACATGGGGGTTTTGCGACGCGTTCCATTCTGAACAAATGCAACTCTGGATTATTCTCAATTCTAAAAATAGCCGAAAACTTTTATATTGATTTGATTTAATCAAGAACCTCCATATCGTTTAACAAATAACGGCAATTTCATAAGACCCAAGAAAGCAATGAAGTACGCACCAGAATTCAATTCAATGATTTAAATAAGCAAGCGTTAATCGAATTGTAATTCTCCAATCGGCAATCCAATTCCTCTTGTAAAAGAAATAAAAAATCAAATTCCTCTTGTAAAGAAAAAAAAAGGAAAAAGTTAAAATAACAGCCCGTTCCATCACACACTCTCTGATTACCTTGTAGCATGCAGATTACACTGCGTGTTGAGAATAATGCTCTGATGATAAATCATTAGTTTTTCCAACTGCTATAAATATGTATGTATATTAAGTAAAAATGCGGTAGGGTACAGAAAGAGAATTGAATTTGAGTATATTTAAATTAAATTATATTAAAATACTGTGGATTGGTTATTTTCATCGTACACAGGACGCTAGTTTTATTGGAAGTATCAACTTTTATAAATAATAAAAAAATAAATTAGTTGTTCTAAAATATTTGTAAATGTTTTTGTTAGCACAAATCATTCGAACAGTCATTTTTAATGTAGATAGCAAGCGTCGATAACAATATCAAATGCATTAAAATTTACTTCATCAAAGTGGTATATTTTTCACACTTTTCTGGTCGCTATAAAAATTAAACCCATGGGGGTCATAGGGAATTATCGATTTAAGGGATCATCTAAACATGTTGCTGTAATTCAACTAATATCAAAAGAAGCTTTTTATACCAGACCATATTATTATCGAGGAAATTAATATAAAATCTTAAGAATGTAAACTTCTCCGATGGTTGGTATCGTAGCCAATAATGTTTGTACATATTTTTCACTGGCAGTATTCCTATAGGAAAGAGTTCCTTTCTTTTATTTTTAAGTAAAGAGTTTCCCCGGATAAAATCTCGCATGTAACAGCAGGATAAAAATCTTGAAACCATTCTGAAATTGATCTCTGTGAATAATTCAATTTATCTCATTATTGGCGATGACTTTTTAGAGGTAATCGATATTTTACATACCAATTTGTAGAAATGATGCATTGAAATATGACAATTCATTAGATTCCTTTCTATTAGGTAGTCACTTTTCCCATCAACACTACGTTGCATGTCTGGAATGTATTTTGATCGTGAACGGATTCTGTTACTGATTGAAATAGGCTTAAAAGAAGTGAGGAACTAAATTTTGGGTGGACTTCCGCCCTTAGAAATATCACTCAATATATTAAGACAACTTGGACGTATTTCTGAGTAATAAGACAAGTATAACTTTCGACAAAATAATTAGCGTATGAAATCAGGGCAAGAAAAGATATAAGAAATTGCCTCCATAAATCTGTTGGTTATCTGACAAAATATATACCTTGATCTTAATACTTTGAGCCAGTGAATAATAACTGATAAATCAATCTATTGTATTCATTTCATACGAAGCATATTGGGTAAAATCAATATATTTTATATTACCTTTATGTAAGTCCCATTTTTAAAACAAACCGTCTCAAAGGTTATACTATTTTCGTGGTACCTACTTAATTAGCCATATTTAAATTTTTAAACTACTCATTCCTCTATTGACAGACAATGGAATTCATTTTGTTTGAATGAAAAACTCATTTCTCTATTAACAGACAATGGAATTCGTTTTGTTTGAATGAATTCTTAATATAGAGACATTATAATTGTATTTGGGAATTACCATAAGGGAAAATTTCCTGCTCAATGTTTATTTTATGTGTATATCTGGGATCACTTAAACTTTTCATGGTCCATTAAGAGATAGCAGGCCTAAAATAATCTTTCATTTTTCACGCACACGTTATTTGGCCACGAAATCTACGTAACACTAAGTTTTCATTTGAGAGCTAACCGTTAACCAAGAGGAGCTCTCCATTGGCTAGGTATGCTGGAAAGGCATTTATAATTGCAAAAAAATTTATAGGAACCGAAGGGACACACTGCAATCCTCTCATCCAGGATGCCATTATCAACAGCCGAAAAATGATAGTGCCCATCGAAATTCTTACTGTTCCGCTGTCCGCTGTAAATTTTATTAAGCATCTCACAATCCCAATGAAATTGCCATGAGAAAAATTCGGCCTGGATCGGGAATCAAACCACGGACCTTTAATTTGTCGGGCCAATGCACAGACCACTAAGCTATCCAGGCTTCCTAATTGTTATGGCAATTTTGGTGGATACAAAGGAACTAGATCTTGTATCCACCAAAATTTCCGTGGTAATTAGGAAGCCTGGATAGCGTACTGGTCTGTGCATTGGTCCGGCAAACGAAAGGTCCGTGGTTAGATTCCCCGTCCAGGCCAAATTTCTCTCATGGCACTTTGATCAAAAATTCACCTGCTACATATTTTTTAATATTTCCATCTCACACTCCGTCAGCATCTGCGACCTCAATTTCAATTATTTAAAGATTTTCGCCACAGTCTGGCTAGCTGTAGAGGAGAGCACTTACTACAAAACATACTGTGGCTATATGTGTAAAACAGATCTACCTCTTTGTTAATGAGGGATTTTGGTTTTTCTTCTCTAGCAAACAAATCGCAATACTTCATAAAATCCCAAAATTTCTCCATCTACCGTGTCCATTTCTAAAATATTCTAAGCCTTCGATTCGGCATTTAATTATGGCAAGAGTTTAGGTCATAGCATGTCCCTCCTTTTAACCCTTCGTTAGGTGCGCAAGACAAGTAACTTTAACTTCAATTCTGTCACATAAATATTGACATTTATCACTGCCGTCAGTGATAACACCTTGAGTTACGACATTATTTTATGAGCCACGTCACAGTTTTTTACACTCAGACATAATTAAGTCAGTAGCATACGTGATTGAAACTGTTCCCCATACATTGAACGGCAACATTGTAAGATATGACTGTCTTTAATTAAGGTCTCGGTTTTATAATCGCCGGTTACATGTTTTCTTAGAAGGAAAGCCGATCCTTCCTCGACGTCCACATCTAATAATCCAGTCTGATTTAAAATAAAACTAATTTCACCTCACAAAAAGTTTAAATTAAAGTACATAACGTCACAAGACTTGTGGTTACCATAAACCAGATATCAAGATAGTCGGGCCGTAATATTTTTCCGTGAAAAAATTATTTCTTCGTAACTGTTAGTCCCTTAGCCAACGTGGTAATGTTGAAAATTAACGCAACTTAATTGCTTCATGTCCAATAGCATTAACATTGGGGAGGATGACTTTCTAACCGGCCAAATGCGTAGCAAAAAACGCGTATTACGAAGGGATCAAGTTTGGTAAGGGTGATGGGTGAAGGAATAATGTCCCAGCTCACCCTTTAAATATCAGCGGGATATATCTTCTCTCCCAGAAGAGGGACAGGAGATCCTGCTCCAGGGAATAGAATTGGAAGTAGCTCTCAGGAGGAATATGGTTAGTACCTATGAAAGGCTGAGGGATCAGAGAACGGATATGTGTGGGTTTCTGGAAAATACTGATGCCTCTAAGACACCCAATTGAATTTCAGCACTCTGCCCCTGAACCCTGGCTCGATAGAAATATTGAATTGAGCAAGGTCAGGTAATGGACAAAGAAGCCCAAATTTAATGGGTATTTCCTGCCCTGTTGGCTTTAAAAAAGTCCACTTCATAGTAAGTGCTTCACATGGTGCTCATATGAAAGAGAGAACTCCGGTGCTGACTAGTTAAAACTTCAAGAGAGAAACTGTGACTAAGTCTTTAAAGTGTGTACTAGTTCCGAACAACTTTTTTTTGAGAATAAAATTTGAGGTTGCGATAAGATGAATATTTATTTTGGACCAATAACATTTAATGGCTCTCCATGACAAAAGACATGCGGAAGCTGAATAAATTACGGTTTTGTACTGCACTCTCCCCGAGAAGGTAATTTCCTAAAACTATCTCTTTGGAAATATATACCACTGACTAGAGTGGAAAAAGTATTTCACTTTTCCTTGAATCAAGATTACCATTTAAACTATCTTAATTACGAGAATTTTCCATTAAATGAATTTCCTTGCTGAGCCATTGTAGGGTGGGATTAAAGCTAAATCTTTGAATGTGAATAGGAAAAACCTCAGGTTTTTATGTAAAAATTGTAGTTATAAGAATGTGTTCATTCCTTTTGTTTATTGTACTTTTTTCCACCAATGGGATAGGAGAAAAAATTTTTGATGAAATAATGAGACTTTCCCAGGAATTGTAATACAAATAAATAAAAAAACATTTACATTGCCAGCGATAAGTTAAGGTGGCCGTACTAAGGGAAAATTTCATTTCTCCGACAGGAGTAATTTGAACGCGCTGGCTTTTCTACCTCATCAAGCCTGTAGTTATATACGCGAGTAACGTACTGACCAATTCAGGGGGGAGATAGAAATATGGTGGAATTTGATGTCCCTCATACTTGTCAGTTTTCTTAATTTTCGCCGTCATCTGTAAGGAAGAGATATATGCGGATATCGAAGAAAATTGTTAAGCATAGGAAATATGTATTTTGAAATGAACGAAAGAATGGCGCAGCCCACCACTGCAGTACATCTAAGAAAAACGTAAAAGTGTTGATCCAATTCGTCATTTACAAGTAAAAACCATATTTATTGTAAATAAATTACAATTTTAGGCTTAACTCTGAGGACACGCGACATATAAAATAATTTTCTACTTTGTACTTTCCGCAATGTCATTTTAGAGGAAAATATCATTGTGTGTCGAAACCAATATCGGCGAAAATAAAAAAGTGTGTAATGGAAAAAGTAAGAAATTATTTCATGTTTCTTGAAAGTGTTTATATTCTCTGGGATGCGAATGTGAAATTAAGAGTTTAATGGAGAGTTGTGATTGGGATAAAAATTAAAAATGACAGTTTAAATATTCACTTATAAGTAACGGAAATGTGTGGTGAAAACAATGCGGGTATTTAAAGGAGCATATGCTAAATGGAAAAGGTGAATGTGAAATTGCGAAGGAAATATAGATCATTTCGCAGAAGGTTATGGCGGGCTAATTTCTGCGTAAAATCAGGTTGAAGGTAGTGCGTGAGTAAGGATTGATTGTTACTCGTAGATGCAGAAAAGTGATAAGAACTTTGAATTTATTAAGGTAGGCAGAAGAAGAGAAGAACTGAAAGGCAACATTAATGGCGGAACACGTGAAGCAAAAGTTACGAGTAAAAGGTGCTGATGGTTTGGATTCCATGTAAAGTCGAAGGATCTTAATTTAACTAATGGGTAAAATAATATTAGTGAAATGCACTCTTTTGATCCGTGTCCACTGACACTTTATTGCCCATGTTTAAATGTCTATGAGATCTTGCCATTCTCATTTCATTTGTAACTATATGGAGATTATCTGTTTTAGTTAACGGAGGGATTTACTCTATAATAGAGGCTTAGGAGTCAAACGTACTATATTTAAGTGGAGTTAATCTTTAGGCTATAAAAGAATTTGAGAGCACACCAATTCATGTAAATACAGAATGGAAATGGTTCCAATTATCCTGTCTCATCTTAATACGCGGGTAGGGATGGGTGTGGGGAGAGAAAACGGAAAAGTACTGGGGCCAATAATGGATAGTTGCGCACGAGAAATGTCAAGTAACTTTCGTGTACGTGTTTTATGTTGAGTTGGAAAAATGTGCACAGAGAAGATGCAAGGAGATATCCCAAGATCATATTTTAGGCAGTTTGAGCCAAATATCATTTTACCTAGAAATCAATGAATTTGGTCTCTTTTTAAAGAAAAATATTTCACCCTTCTATTGACACCAAAACTTTAACCCCTTACCTTATAACTTTTGCAGTTATTTGCCAAAAAATACCATCCCTTTTACATAGGAAATGATACGTGTATATACTCCAGAGAGACATTTACAAAATGAGGAATATCTAACTCTTAGATGTCGTAGAAAATCTAACATCGTAGTTTGTGTGCTTCCCCAACTATTCTTGAAAATTTATCATATTTTCAATATGATAAATTTTCAAGGCAAAATAGAGGGAAAAGCTCCCAGAGGATAAAAAAAGAATTAGTTCATGGATCAAACAAAGAGAAAGGTACGTTGAAGGAGGTAAAGGAACTAGTATTAGCTGGGGAAGGGTGGAGGGCTACAGTCAATCAATCCTAGGATTAAACGACCAAACGATGGATAAAGGTTTCTCGGGTCTTCCACCGGGTGAGTAGGTCCATGGGGCCCAACGTTGATTTGGTTCCAAAATGGGACCAAACGATGATTAAACGCGACCGAGGTTATGTATGAATTCTTGCGGTTCGGTGAATTTAATTTTTCCAATTTATTTCTTATTCCTTTATTATTTAACTGCTGTATTTAAATATTTAGCTAAAGTTCTTTTATGGAATTTAATTAACTTTTTAAGCTCACGCTGTTTAGGCGATGCCATAACTCGTTCCTTGTGGACTAAAACACATTCCATGATTTTGGTTGTTACTGAATTGCAATTGAGTGTTTTTCTTCCTGTGAATAAAAAAATAATTTTATTTTCTATATTTTATAGAAATATATAGAATGTAATGGCAAGAAAGTGTAAGCAAAAAGGGAGTAACCTGTAATCTTATCAATTAAGTGGCTTCCCCAAGGTTTTCTCCTGTATTCCACTATTCCTTAGGAATATCTTCGGTTGTGATGCCGGTTGATAGACGTGAATTTTGTGTCACGTCTTAATATTTACGGATTGGATATCACAAGTATTTTTCTTAACTGTGCCGATTGTAATAACTAAATTATAGTGTCAGTTATGGTGCCAAAAAAAGTGACTTTTTCACATATATAATTTTAAATTTCGGTTATTTATTCCAAGACCGAATTCGAGGTGTGAAAAGACAAATATTAAAAAATCACGGGTAGTTTTCATATAATTCATACCCAATTTATGATATTTCGCTCGGCCAAAATTAATTTGAAAAGCGGAGAGATGTGGGCAATTATTCATTGCGCTCGTTTTATTAGGGACCGTGAACTTTTTGTCAAACTTTATGTTCATCTTGGAGAGATTATCCTGCCAATTTGCAGGGATCGACTTTGAGACATGGCCCACGAAATAGTAAAAAACTGGGGCGGATGATTGTTTCGTAAAGAGAGTCAGAAAATTTTTCCAAACGGTGTCAACGAAAGCAGTTATGCAAGCGCAAGCAAGAGAATTAAGGTGTGACTCCCTTCTACCTTCCATTCCATTTTCACTCGTCTCATGTAAAGTCATAGGGATGGATGGCTGTAATCACTTGCCTTGCGTGTGTGTGCCTCGTGTCTTTTTTGGATAAGATTGTATATTTTCTCCCACTCTCTATCTCTCGTTACCTCTTGTGTCTCATTCTGCCTGTTCCCTTGGCCCCCTTTGCTTTAATCTACTATTCATGCCGCGCAGTTCTGCACCAGGAACTGAGACAGGCGTTATATTACGATCAACGTCAACGAGCTTATTTGCTCCCATCATATTCATAACTACAAGAATTACCTAAACCATGTCTCTTTTTACGCGCTCAAGTGTAACTGCGGCGGAGGGTTGTTTACATCATTTAGATGAATAATTTTCCGCAACAGTGCCGCTAATTACACCTAGGGTTTTGGAATAATTTTCCTGTACACTACGGCAACATGACATTTCAATGGTTAGGAAATTCTACTGTGTAATTTCAATGCAAAGTTCCACATATTCTCTTCATTGTCATCACTTGTTGGGACACTGCAGGAGTTTTGAACAGAGTAAGCAATATCCGCTTCATTTTACCGTGAGCATATGTTAATTATAACGAGAAAAAAGAATCATGGAGGAGCACTTGCTCCATAATGCATAATCAGGAATTATGAAATCGTAGATAGCGTAAAAAAGAAGCCTAATGATTTGGCAAATATTTGTACTTAAGAACATGGGGGAAAAAATAAGCCCGTCAGCTGTTATCTTAGCATACCTCCCGCAAAAATTAGTGGCACGAGCCTATGCAGAAAAAAAGACGGTAGAAGAAGAGGGAGTAAATAAAGCGGGCAAGGAGAAAGAGAGGAAGACAACAAGAGAGAGAGAGTAATATTGGCGGCTCAACCCCTTCACGAAAAAGGCACGAAGCACACAAACGCAAGGCAAATGGTGATAATCATCCATCGCCATGACTTTACGTGAGACGAGTCAGAAAGAAATGGCAGATGGTGGTGAGTCACGCCTATGTGAATGTGCCTAATCTAATTGTACCCACTCGCAATTTTGTCACTGTATTGATAAATCAACCCAGAATCCAAGCTAACACGTCTAGCCTAAAAATAAATAGGTTTTTAAAAAATAAGTAGCTCTTAGAAATAAAATCAGTAAAAAACCTATTTTTGAGCAAATATCCGTATTTTGAATTGCTTAAATATATTCCTTCTGTGAATACCATTACTGTTTACACTTGCTGTGCACTAGCAAAAAATTTCAGATCCATGGACTCAACCTCCGCCTCTTTAAGTAGTATTCACGCCAACTGGTAGACAGCTACTATGGTAGGTATTCAACATTGCCCATGAGGAAATGGTAAATGATGTTAATACAGCCACGTCTCAAATTCTTTATTCGCCCATTACCCTTCACTTGAATCTCGGCAGAGTGTGGGTATTTTCTGAAAGCGTAACACGTTACGTTTCGAGTGTGCTCGTCTCTCTTGCATTGATGTTTCGACGCCTTATCTCACGTAGCACTTCAAGTTTATTCCAAAAGAGCGAGCTCCATAGGGACTGCTTAAAGACCGAATCAAAGGCTATAATACAAAGCATTGTCCACATTTAACAAGGAAACGTACTGCGAAAGTTGATCATTTGTGTTTAATGAAGATAAAAAAGTATTTTTCTGTTGCATTTCATTAAGTAACTTCAACTCCGATGTCTCTCGTATTCAAACATTTTAAACTTCTCACTCGATCTCATGTATATAAGGGATTAGTTAAAAACTCTTTTACACTATCCCAATAAGAATAGTTGTTGGAAAAGACCGATATTCAAGTGATTTCAAATATATGACTTTTCTATCCAAAAAGTATTAATACTTTCCTTTCACTTCTAAAAATTGCCGGGCTTTATATTTGGATTTTCTTTATATCAATCTTTTATTTTATATCAATTTTGACAATATTCGCTACTGCTTATAAAATGAGGTACAAATTTCTTTAATTTCGCTTAGCCTTAGCGTTTCTCACTATTGGCAAGAAATGTATTTCCACTGGTTCTTCCCATTTGAATTCTCGATCAGAAATTATTATCTTTCAAAGCCACACATTGTGTAAATTTTTCTATTCAATGAATTTCCGCACCAAATCGCACCATTTGATAGTATGTCAGTTTTAGGATATAGGTGTGTTTATACCCTCTATATAATGTTTTTCTGCTGATAATGAAATATATTAATCATTTATGCATATTTTAATTTCTGAAAAAAGTCAATTTTGTGTGGAAACTCGCAATCACAGAGGAACATACATACTACGTATCTGGGTTTCAGTGCTTTATCATCATCATTAGGTCATATAAATACGCATAAAGTTTCCTTTAGTAAGTTTTAAAGTGAAGAATGAAGAAGACAATGAGAAAATTATGGATTAGGATGAGTGGTGAAAAAGTTCATTTCTTGACAGCCAAACCACTTTTTTCTGCCATTCCCACAGTCCTCCAATTTTCTTTTTCTTTCACTCTATGCATATTCGACATAGCAAGACCCACTGGAAGGGCCATGAATACAAAGGACCAAGAGCTGCAACGATCCTTCACACCTGGAGATGCAAGTAGAATGACTGGATAAGCTGTGGTCACCAAAGGAATGCACGGATGAGCACCCGGGAGCTGACTTTTTAAAAATTGCTTTTAACTGCTGGATAACATTTGAAAGAAATAATACCCTAGAGTGTTAGAGATTAGAGACGGCAGATGGCATTGCGAGACTTGTTACTTCGTACACAACTTCTGCCTTATTCTGCTAGCTGATGAATGATAAAAATCGGATTAAAGTTTAAATAATAAATATAAAATTGTCAAAAAAATCTTAAAATAAATGACAGTAGGGAAATTAGAAAAACTGCATTGAGTTGTTGATAATCACAAAATATGTAGCACATGTAACTAAGTCCTATTGGTATTTCCATTTCAATTATTTGCTGGGCGCTATTTTGCAAGAAAATACGTCCAAGAATTTGTTTTTTAATTTATTTCCCATTGTTCAATTGGGTTATCTACTAGGTAGGAACACAGAAAGGCTTTTATTTGCAAACGAAATACTCTTTCTTCATGCGTCATTGTATCGTACCTCGCCAAACTCAAAGTTCTCGTTGGCCCGGTGGCGCATGGCTTTTCCTGGTGAGAATGTGGGGGAGCGGAAGTGGTCATAAATTATCCAGGTGAGATAATGAAAGCAAGATCTTCTCGTAAAAAGGTTTTTTCTTTGGTGGAACGCATTAAAATCAAATTGATTCATGCCGATGGGCACTCAGCGGACGGAATTTAAGGAGTATTGGAGGTAGAGAAAACACTAAAGAAAGAAAAGAAGCGAAAATTTTTGTAAAAGAAGCTGGAGGTTAAAGGACAGAGCTTAACTATTTTGGCGTAGGTACCGTCTTTTCACAGCATATTCTCCTTCAAATGCCTTTATATTCATGAATCTCCGGGACCCTACTCTCTGTGTCTAAACCGCTCTGGAGGAGTGCTTTTACTAATCCCAGTACTTCCTGGCTCCCTTTTTAAATCTACTTTAATATCTCCCCCGGAGTTAACTCTCACCTTTCTTAGCTGGCTTCGAATGAGAACCAAAGCCTCATTGTCATTATTTGCAGCGGCGCATTAATGGCTAGTCCAGTGATGACTTATTCGGTTTCTCATCCATTCTTGCTCTAATAAAGGTTCCTCTTGTTTTCATGTAGCTTCTCGAAGGCTATCTTCTACATTTATATAATATCCTACGAGCCGCCACATGGGCGTACGGCAGGAGGTGTCAGGTCACCAACCAAGTAAAATATCGCATATAATCGTGTTAATCCATGCATCATCAAAGGTAAATTTCATAACTCAAGCGGCTGGAGCTTAGTGGTATATGTTCAAAAAATTCTATTCATACACATTAGTGCCAAATGCTTGCCTGATACTTCATCTAGAGGTCTATGAGTTGGCATATTTTAAAGTAAGTTTTGACGGTGATTTTTCACTAAATTTTTAAAATTGAAGATCAACTAACTTAAAACTTAGTATATATGACTTGGTAACGTCAAAAGTGATTACATACGATTATTGAATGAGTATATTCAATCTGTGGGTAATTAGATTAAGATAGCTTTGAATTGTTTTGATGGCGCCTGCTTCGACATGTCTCACTTGATCAAATCATCGTCTATTATTATCAGTTCAAAGGTAAAAAATGATACAATAAGTATATCGTTTTCATTTTAGATAGCTTGAGAAGAGTATTCGGGAATCATTTTATCCCACATTGCAAGCCATAAACGCTACACACATTTATGATGGTCCCTCCCTTAGGCATCACGAGATTTCTTTTCGGTTAACTTTTAAAGCTAAGGACCGTATTTCTTAGCGGCGCAAGCGTCATGCAGACTCCTTATAAAGTTTTTTCACCTAGAGAGAAAAATACAAAGGGAAACAACGGAGTCCGATTCCATAAAATCTGTGCTTCATACATATTGATTCAAAGAATTTCATATGCATACCCCAACGTCTCTACGCGATAAATAAATCTTTTTTGCCAAGTTTTTTACTCCAAGCAGGGCATACTGGATTGATTTATGAAGATACGTTAAATTATATTTAGACTCTTTCACCCCTATCATTGAAAAATTTGAACGCATTGGTATGCGAGAAGATTTATTTTTTACTTGGAATCAAAAAGATGGTCTCGTTGTATAGGTTTCGGGCAAGATAGCCGGTATTCTCTTTCGGTTTTCACATAGTGCGGGCGACAGTAAATTTTAACATTGGACGTTCATATCCTTGGCGTCGTAACTTTTTTTAAAATGTGTTCTAAACCCTCGATACATCAAGGACACTAGTACCTAACATACAATCTACCTGATTTTATTCTGCCCCTCATTTCTTTATGGCTTTAATCAGAGCTTATTTTTATAATATTCTGCTCATACATACCTTGAAATTCATCTCATCAATATTCCAGATAATTATTCTTAAAAGTTCAAGCCGTTGCAGTGTCTCATCAGCCCCATGTTTCCGCTCTCTTCGACGGTGTATAACGAAATCTAAAGCATGACTCCGCGGTCTGCAGTCCATTTGTTGCAAAGGCAAACTTCCTATTTGATGGGTGGGGGAAATTTTTTCCAAAAAGGAGTGGTTTAGGGGGAACCTAATATAACGACCGACAATTCTGGGAAATTGCTATCAAGGTTTCAAATAAAACATGAGTTTGTTAAGGCAGAAACGCTTTGCCTCCTATTGAAGCCAAACAGTGTATATCATCATAGTATTTCTTCTATAGATCAATGCGTAAAGCCTTCAGTATTTTATCTGAGTTATAGACCTTTTCATTGATCCATTGCATTTTTCATCCTATGGTTCTTTCCTCGAACCTCATAAAATTAATGTCGTAAACAGGTTGTCAACGTGCAATTTCAATGAACATTGAATTTTTTATATTTATTATAAATATGCTTCATTGGAATGAGTACACTGATATTCAGGTAACGGATAGGAAGAACAGTAAGTTTCTCAGCTTTTACAGCATTTAGATAAATCAAAAAGATATTCATTTTATTACAGACATAAACATTTAGAGATTCCATAATCCAATCTCAGAGTTTATTTTAGCCGACAGCACTCTTCAAATATATTTATTTGTAATTTTTGTCTTTTGATTTTGAATATTCTTAGCCTATGCTGGATTACTGAACAATTAAAGTAAAGCGGATAAAAGCGGTATACTGAAAACTTGAGGAAATGTGTCCATGTTTCAACAAAAGTTGTTTTAATTCTTGCTGAGGGCTGAATATTTACCTTTCGTGTTGATTTATATCAATTTTTACAATCATTCTCTTTCTATATGCAGTCGAGTTTGGTAAGTTACCACTTAACATTATTGATTAAACTGATATAATAATTTTCGCCAATAAGAGGATTTTTCCATAATTTTTCCTCTAACTGCATGGTCTGCTGGATGACTGGAACGGTGAATTATAGTCTATTTGAAGGTTTTCTATAAAGAAAGAAATGATTACTCCAGCACCCTCAAGATATATTATTAATATGCTAATATTAGCTATTTCACAGGTAGAGAAGTTGTACCAGCAGGAATTTCAGAGGGTTTCAAAGAAGACTAATGAATATCGGCTGCGGAAGTCAGGGAGCACTCAATGCTAATGGCTTTCCCTTTACATTAAGCTGCTTCTTCCTTCTCCCGTCAGGTCCAAAGAACGAGCACTCTGCATTTGAATACGGCAGCTTGCGTCTTCGGGCCAGCCGCTTGTGTCGTTATTCGAACGCGAGCATCATTGTATTCCATGACTATTGTAGCATGTTGCACAACAATCCACTCACTACTCTCTACGTACGACCTCAATAAGACTTCATCCTAAACGTAACTTGCAGTGCCTATGTGAAGAGCTAGAGGATGTGGGAAGGGTATACTGTTGAGAAAACATATTTTCTGCAACTGTTAATCAAAAAGCTTAGTACAAAAGTAGATATAGCGTCCTAGCTAAAAAATACCAGCTCCATTTTCTTTTAATGTTCTTTATTTAATTTGTCGCTAAATTTAAAATTATGGTAACGTAATGTGACTGCTATATGGTATGATAAAAAACCCAGGTGACGTCTGGAAAAACACGATTCTGAAAAGATATTCATGATATGCTTAGAAAAACTCATTTTGAAACCGATTATTATTTGAAAGAAAGAACTCATAGGAATGGAACATTTTGACAAATACTATTGGAGCATTTGACCGTGTTTTTCAATGATATTTTAAAGGAAATATATTCCATTTAATTCAGAAATTAGGCGGTAATAGAAACCTTTCGATTATCTAATAGCAAACAATTGGTCGGCCACAAACCTAACCGACTTTATTAGCTGGCCTCCATCTTAAAATTCCATGGAATGTATAAATCTTTGTGGAGATTGTTAGGCTATAGATTGAATTAGAGTTTTTAAACTTTGATTGCGAAATGCATGGGACCTGAAATATTGATAGTTTATGCGATAGAAATGTCTTGATTATTTTTGGTTTCACAATCCCAATTAAATTACTTTTTTCCTTTTACCTTAAATATTTTAAATGATGGAATATTTTACCCGCAATTCATATTCATATGGCAAAATATATAGTCTTTGCCCCAATATTATTTTGGATGTAATTGTTTTGCTAAATTATCTCAATGACAGGATTTTGCACATTTTAAAAATGACGTTTTTCTCACCAAAAATAGCTAGACAAATGAATCTATTTATTCCCATTAAAGAGTTTTTTGGTTCCTTATGCTTTGATTCTTTTTGAATGACGACTCTTTTTGAGCTTAAAGAAACCGAAAAACCTCTTTAAAAGTGTCCTCCAAAGGTTTGGTAGCATTCCATTTAAGATAATTCCAGTTACTGGCTGAATTATATATGAACAACGTTTACATATCCTACCATTACAACGCATTTCTAATAAGGTACGAATTAATAAACGGATATGCTTAGTGCAGGTCCTAGAAAATTGTAATCAGAGAATAACTATAGAAGAAGTTATGTAAATTAAATTGTGGTAACACTATTTATTCACACTGTAACACAATGTATCAACTATTTTGCGTCTACGAGAGGTAAAATGCGCATACAGTATAGGTGGAAGAAATAGACTAGGAGGAGAAATTCAAACCTACTGTTAATTTCCTCTTTGTAACTGAAACAAACCCTTTGAAAGCATTCTATTACGACGCCGCGAAAACGATGTGATAGAATATCATGGAGGAGGGTGTGAGGAGGGCTGATTGGATCAACTGGATTAAAGAGGAGTCTTTAGCTGAAATAAATGGAAGCAAAACGCTAGCATTATTTAACGAGTTCCACCCTTGTCTACGCTCTCCGATTCCCCCAGGGGTGAGAAAGTGCGATGATTCGATGCTTAGGATGTGCCACACGATTTGAAATGATAATTTGATACGGTGTAAAGTTTATTGCTGTTTGATATTAGATAAACCAATATTTTCCATCATTTGATCTGCGGAATATTGTAGAAAAATAACATATGCGATAGCATTCAACATCCAGTGTTATCCGATACCGTCCAGGTTTTGTTATCTTTGGTATCTGATGGAATATATTATTTTATTTTGTTAGAAGAGCTCTTTGTAAATTTCATGTAAATATTGTTGTCATGTTAAAAAGTTAATATTTTTCGGCAAAAATCGTTGTTTAATAAACATATTTTAAGATTAATATGATGCAAGTATAATTAAAACTTGAAAATGACTTATTTTCATGTATAATAAGACGGTGTCTCTTTGTTTGACGAACGTTAGTTTTTGTTTCGTATAATTGAATCTAATGAATTATTGTTTATGGATAGCATTTTTAAGTCTTTTAAAGTATTAAAAATCTTTTAAAATATTAAAAATCTTTTAAAGACTTTTAAGAATTTTTAAATCACAAAATTCAGCCAAAAATGGAAAATAAATGGCGCCCACTTATGTTTCCTGGTGTTACCTAGTCCACGGTTAATCCATCGAATTTTGATAAACGGAATTAATCCAAACGACTTTCTCCGTGAAGTGATTGCATCAATTTCGGCATTAAAACTGAATTCTTAAGTATCCTCATAATCCTCAAAATCACCTTGAATATATTATTTTTCAACCTCTCAATCTGTCTACGGCAGAACTTATTCAGCAAATCTATGGTTATTTTATTTTCGAACCCTAGGAATGATAATATTGAAGACCTGAAAGCTAATGAAAAACTTTACTGAGTTTTCTTAGCGCGATAGTAAGGCGGAACCAAAAGAGCCTAATACTAATCAAAGACACCAATAATAGCTTTGAAGGACAGGAACTTTTCCATATATCTCATCCGGATAGAGTTGAGTAACACCACTGCTATTTTAAAGGGATGTGAAATCCACCAATTTTATAATTATCTTAGAATATTTTATAAAGATGGCATAAAATAACCGCTAAACGTGAAGAATAATTTGTGCTCTTATAAGTTTGCAAATTTGTCCCAGAAAACCAGCAAGGTGTAACAGTTTCTATCTCAGGGTTGATACGTTATGATTTAAATAATATATTTAATGCATACTTGTCTCACATTCTCGTTATCAGGTCCGACAAAATTCAAGGTGAATTCGTGTAAATTCAGCTCGGAAATGTTTTTCAAAGCAGTCCAGCATTAACAACCTTTTCAGTGGTACACTTGCAAACGAATGTAGATTTGAGTTAGCTTTTACTTTGAGATCCTGTATCCAGTTAGTTATACGTGTATACAATTAGTCGTAATTTTTGCTTGTTCGCCTTTAATTTCAATTAGTGCTCAATGTTATGGCTTTTAACCACCAATTTTTATAATTTGTCAATTAATGCTATTTGTTGGCTAATCTTTGGTAACTCTGATAATAATAATTATTTTGATAAAGCTACTGTACTATAAAAATAATTTATGAACATTAACAACCAAGGTAGTAGTTTTTATTGGATTTCGTCCAAGAATGTATACAAGGTTAAATTTCATAATTAATTTTACAAAATTTTCAGCCTTATTCCAAGCATTGTCATTACCTCTTAGGTCAAATATTTTTTTTTCTTAGGAGAATGACGAGTTACGCGTATTACTGGAACTGCAAGCTGAGGAAGCAATTTTCTAAAAGGAAATTGTGAGTCTCCATGGGGACTGCATGAGGAGGTGACGTACTTAAGCTGGGCTTTTATGTAAATTCAGCCTAGAATAGAACTTATTTATTATGTCTTATTCTTAGGAGAAGGATTTAGAACGCCTCGATTGTCCCCGCTGTTTAACTGCTACGGGAATGGACGGCGTTTAAATGCTTGCTAACTGCGAGCAGGCACGGGAACACCCTAAGAACCGGATGACAACGCTGTGAATTTTGTGATTGAGATATTTTTCCGCTGATATATAACCGCCGTGTATTCTCGGTGGGTTACAGGCAGTTTGCTTTTGATGCCAATTATCTCACCCGTGCGTTAAAGGTTAAGCGATTTTAATATTAGCCAATTGCTTTAGAGATATTTTTTTTAACTTTCATGCTGAGAATATATTCCTCTTTAGTGACTGATCTTACGTCGGTCATTAGTAAAATGTAAAACTATCACTAATGGTAATTTCATGAATTTTCGACTGTTATCCCAGAAGCAATTTTAAAATGAAAGTGAGATTGAGGCTTTAGATTGGCTCACAAGTTAAAATAGACGTCTCAAAGTGGTCCCAAATCAATAAGAGCTGGCAAAAAGTTTAATACTATTGTGTTTAAATATACAAATTATATCAACCATTAAAGTTAATACATGGAAATTAATTTTGATTAGGGCTACGTTTTATCAAGGGTATTATAGGAAAGTCCTCGGATGAAAAAGTAAATGACCGGTGAAACTTGGCTCTGGCTAAGCCATTACTCAAATATGCCGCAAGAATTTGGTTTTTGACCAAACCAATATAAAATATTCAAAGGTACGAACTTCGTTAAAAACTGATACGAGCGAACGAATAGTGCCTCTCAGGTTTTGAAGGGATCAGATAGGGAGCCGTTAAAGCCTCGAAGGCTGACCGTGGGCTCAGATTTGCTTGAGATATTTAGAGCTGATATGTTTTAAAGAAACACAGAGAATATCGTTTGATGCCACATAACATTTCTTGGTCAAACAATGTATTTCTTTGCTAGTTACAAAAGAAATCACAAGCTTTCAAAGATGAAAAAAGAGGGGCGTCTTATTCTTAGTTTCTTCAAGACCCAAATAAGGAGGATCCACTGGATTGTCTTCAAGCTAGCGTCCAATTTCTCCATGGTTAATCATATCAGCGCGTGTTGGTTTGAAAGTGGGATTAAATCTTTTTCAAGGTGCTGGGAGACTTGGTGAGCGGCGAGATAAGGGCTTAGAGTTATCGAATGAGCTACAATGAAAAATTGAGTAGTAAGGATGTAAGATACCATCATAAAGCTATTCTAAGTATTAAATTGATTAATCTCTTATTTAATAATATTCTATAACTACCAACAAGCTCATAATAAATATTTGCCAAACAAAATATTCCAGAAGAAGGCCGTAAGCAATTATCAACGTATAACTATCATTTAAACCCCCAATATGGTAGAGTCATTATACCTCCAAGCACGATACCTATATGAACAACAGGAGAATAAGCAATCAGGGACTTCAAATTAACTTCACGTAAGCAAATAAAACTAACCAAAACACCTCCCAATAAATTAATACCTATACTAAAAAAGTTATAATGAATGCCCAAAAAAAATTAAAGAGAAAACTCGCAACAGACCTTAACCCCCTAACTTTAGAAGAACACCAGCTAAAATTATAGAGCCCACAACAACAACAGCAATATAAACAATTGGTGGTATTGGACGTCTAAGGGAGGGATAGAAAAGGTATGAGGAGGGGTTGAGGGGTGAGATAAGGGCAAATGAAATGGGAATATAGGGAGAGATAAAGCTCATCCAATGGCAATGTGGTCGAAATAGTCTGTAGCTCACCCGCGGGACGGCCGCAATTATTGTCAAGGGTGGAGGTGATGGAGGGGAAGTGTGAGCTCCTAGTCACCAGAAAGTACGAGCTTCGAGTGGAAAGAAGCAAAGCGGTTTTATGCCGGACACTAGCGGTGGAAGCATCATGTTACTGATTTGAAATTTCTAATCTGACTCTGGCAGTGTTTTTCACGGTATTTTTTCCTACTTCCTTACTTTTAATTCAAAATACATTGAAGACGACGAATAGAATATATCTTTTCTTTTTATCGTCTCAATCTTTATATTCCTACATTTGATAAATGAGCAAGTTCATCCGTATGATACATCATGAAAAGTTCACCATATTTTGCTGTCTAATAATACCCAAAATAGTCAAGGTGCAATTGTCAAACGCGCAAGGACGAGAAAAAACTCTGTTTTCATTTTTATATTTAACTAAGCCTTACCCGCGCCTTTAAATACCTTATCATTTTTACTATTAATATTATATGCTATCTTGTTACTCTCTTTTTGGTTACGACCTCTACATGGTGTATTGTTGCAATAGAAAAGAGACATTAGGCACAAAAATATTTGAAAGATGTTAATTATTATTTCTGAACATGTCGGAAATTAAATAACAACATAGTGCATTATAAATCATAATATACTATATTACTCTGTCTCTGTATATTCTGGCAATACATGTTTTTGTAGATGATTTTTATACGCACCATTCACAGCCATAAATTCGCGAGAACCATCCATTCTACAATCAATACATGTGATTATACATTCTCTTTTTCGGTTCATTTGCCTTGTTTTTGTTTGTATGACTTGCGCTGGCTGTCACTTTATCTAGACATAGTATTCCGAGTAGTATGTGCATTTTGATTTTTTAAGGTCTTTCAAATAGTTTCCAATAAAGTGGATTGTTTCATGAAGGTAGTTGTTTTATTCACAGACAGGCGTTATTCTCCCTCTCCCTATGGTTAACCTATATGAATCATCTCCTAAATGGTTTCGCTTTGCGACAGCTTTCCAGTATTTTCTCTCGCGATGTTCATTTCTCCTTCACGTTCAGACTTAAAGGGTCCTAGCAGCTCTAAAACATCGTCCGTCGAGATTTCCTTGGAGTGAGAGGACCTAAGAAATAAACCACTGTGAGTAAACAATTGGTGACTGCCATTTGTTGGACTTATAATGTGTCAAGTGGCTCATCTGCAATTACAGAAACACCACCCATTTCATGTCTTATTGCTGCATAGACCTCTTGTTGATGCACTCCTTCGGACTTTTCGTCAAAACCCTAATATTAACTACTGAAGCAGCGAATCTATTGTTCATAATTTATAAGTATTGTTTGTAAAAGTTGACAATTTTAACAGGTAGTTTTAGGCGTAACTTTATAGAGGCCATCCATATTATAGTGATAACCTGTAACTTCTTGTTTCTGGATAGTATTTTTTAAATACGGCAGTGGTTTCAAGGTTCAAAGTCACCTGCAAGTAAAGATTATACTGTATCTTAAATCCAAGTGTGGGCGGGGAGGTTGGAAGGGCAAGAAGGGTGGGTTGATTAATTCTCAATTCTCATTGCGTGTACACGTGCCATGTTGCGATTTAGAATTAAAACTTAACATCTTGCTATCCAAGGCGTAGCACGGTTTTAAAAGATGAACTCAAGTGTAAAATTGCAGGGATAGCCATATTATAATTAGTCAGATCATATTCAGATATACAATTCTCATCTGTATCTCTTTGGTTCGTTATTTGGTGATGTGAGCGACTACCGAGACTTCTTCTTTTTTAAATAATGCCTCCGCCTTGTTGATGCAACCAAATGGTCCTGTTTTCTGCTAATCTCTTAAACTGCCGATAATATTCCGTCCCCATCAGTTCTTTTGCCCTGTTCAGGTACTGTAACCTTGGTCTTTCTCGACGTTTTTTCCCGAGCACCTTCCCCTCCATCACATTAACAAATGCTCTATTGCGTTTCAGAAGATGTCCTAAAAATTTTGTTTCCTTTTTCTATGGTGTTGAGTAGGTTTCTCTTTTCATTAATTTCCATTAAAACCTCTTCATTACTTTTCTTTTCCGCCTAGCTATATCTTAAGCATCCTTCTCCAATTCCACATCTCTGCTGCTTCTAATTATTCTTTTTTCAGTTTCCGGAGGATCCAACTCTCGCTTCCATAGAGCAGTGTACTCCAAAGGATAGTTTTTGCAAACATTTTCCGAGTTTCGACATTCAAATGCTTGTCTGATAGAAGGTTTCTCTTATTTTTAAAAGGCCTGTTTTGTTAATGGCACCCTTTACCTTATCTCTGCACAACATCTGCTATCCTCAGTAAGCGTACTACCTGAATAGCAAAATTGTTTCACTTGTTCAATTTCCTCATTTTCTATTATAATTTACCAAGACAGTATGCGATATTCAGTTTATATGGGTAGTTTGGTAACTATGGGTCATTTAGAGGTACGAAAGGATAGTGGAAGAAAATCTGGCGTTGGTCATCGGTTTTCCTCAACAAAAGGGTCAAAATTGTCCAGAGATAAACGTTCTATCCGTGAGGCAGAGCACTGTTTCTAGAGATCTCAAGTCCTATATCACTGACGATATTCGATATCTGTGCCTCGGGATACTAGCTACAGTGATTAAAAATATACCTCACATTTTTGTTACTTTGGAACTAGTTTCGTTTAATTTGGTAAAAAATTGAAGGAAGTGCTAATCTCTTTCTGTTTTGGAAAGTATGCCAAATTCTGTTCACAATCTTATGTGTATATGACTGTAAATTGTTACTTAATCAATTAAAATTAATTTTTTATCAATTTAAAACTGTACATCATGTTCCTACACAATTTTTTTTAATTGATGGTAATTTTGAATTAGAGCTGCACAAGATATTTTTAAAAAGTTTAGGAGACACCATTCTTAGTTTTAAATAGGACTATTGGATGTTAATGAGTGGCATATTGAGGTTGACGTTTGGTTAAAAAACACATTTTTAAGACCTTAAGATTGACTTATTGTTGTAAATTCGTACGAAAGTTGATAAATTGCTCGTGTTGAACTATCCTTGCTGAAGTCAAAATTTTACTTTTACATTACTCTCACCTTGAAACATATTGCCGAATTTGGAGTGGTGACGAAGGAGTGGCTATTTGCAACCAGGTTTACCTATTTTCTAATAATTACGGAAGTAACCTCGAAGTAACTTTACAAGGACCGGGAATCGAATCCAGATCCCGGGATTTCGCAGGTAGTTTAATCGTTTTGAGTACTCGGCACGAAACTGAGGAATATAAGTTCAATTCCCAGTTCAAGCGGATTATTTTTCGCAATGGATGTTGCACAATTGTATGTACAGTGTACACAAATTGGGCCACTGTACACTAGCGGGTGACTCGGTTACAGCTAAGGCGTGGCTAGTTCCGTAGGTCTTTGAACATGTCCCAAGTCAATAACTTTGTATTTAAAGTTGGGCTTTAGCCCGAGGATTGCAGCGCTTAGCGTTCGCATACGGTTACCTCTGGCATTACATGCACAGTACCTACGAGGACAGCTTGTTCATTTAAGACTCCATGAGATTCACAGTGAGAGAGGACGCCTGGGTAACTTAATTGGTCAGAGCACTCGGCGAAAATCGAGGTATCAAGGTTCGATTCACAGTCCATGCAAATGATTTTTTCTACAGTAATGTGTTCGTAAATGATCCCACACCTTATTGGTCTATCATACACAACAAAGTGAACGTTATCTCTTCACAGGGTAATCCAAAAAAATATTTTCCGAACTCGTAGAGCTGAGTCGACAGTTACTGATACTTTTCTGCATTCCATGTGGCAGTTCATCTAATTACCCCCTGTCTTCCCATCCTTATTGCTTTACTTACAATTCTGCCTGTGCCTTTTTGCGCTCTCCCTGTTCGGAAAAAAAACTAAAAATTTCGCATTTTTTCAAACGCGGCCGTTGATTCCACCAATCTCGATTCTAATGACGCTCTCTCCGAACCCCGTCATTCCGATCCTTCCCGGTAAGGCTCCCGAATTTCCTTTTCGTTCGCCACTCAATTCCCTTTGGCCCTCAAATTTCGTATTCATATATCGCCCTCCATCCCTTTTCACCTATTTTCCATGTTCATCTCCAACGATTTCACTGAATGAAATGGTTATATCTTGCGGATGTATCCCCATTCATTTCGCATTCTTTTTTATCTTTCTTTTTGTGTGATCGCTTTTTTAAAACCTGAATCATCGTCATTACTTGCAAATTTGTGGATTAAACTTTTTTTCAAGAGTTTCCGATTAATAACTCATCATTTCAGCTGTCTCCATCATTTCAGAGAGTGAAACCCTATAATAACTCCCCATAAAATGATCGCAAATTTTCACCATGCTAATACCAACCAGCTAATACTAACAACACTCTTGAACTGGTTTGACGTCTGAGTAGAATATACATATTATAAAATTAGTATGCAAGTGAAAACTCTATGCACATGACCAATTTATTCCAGGGAAGTAAAAGCTGTCTCTTTATCATAATTTTAGTTTAGCTTGTCCTTCCGTGATTGATTTACGAAGGGAACCACGGGTGGTGGAAAATCATGGAAAGTGGGGTATTCACCCTCTTTTGAGATATCTCAGCTTTGTATGGCACGTCCATTAAGTAATACGCAAGTGAAGCAGAAGTGAGTTCCATACATTTTCTCTTCGCAGATAAACTTAACTACTATTTTTGCGCAGTGTATCTAGAAGTAGAAAGTAATTAATATTTTTCGGGAGGGGTCGGTGCAGATATAGACTGCCTTGCTCATCCGATATCGGTATATAGTCTTGCTTTCCTCGCCACTTGGATATTCGATGGTTGCTGGTAATTCGGAGGAGCAACCAACAGCTGAGGATATTTTTACTGCTAAACTGCCGTAGCAGCACTTTTCCTTAAACTTCCCATCTTTACTTCACGTGTTGCAAGTCGGTGATTGAGTCTACCTCATGAGGGTCTCTAATACTGTCAGAATATTCCAAATGAGGAGTAAACAAAGGAGGACAAGCCTTGTCCCATACTTTTATCGTCACATTTGCCCTTAGTCCTTTTAACGAATCAAAATTTACAATGATTTCTACCAGATATTATCTCAATCAGAGATAATGAGTCATAAATCTCCTAAGTTTTAAACAGATTCTTATCTTTTTAGTTTTATTACTTTTTTTCCGTGCTCAGATTAAATTAATTGGTAATAACTTATAAGGTTACTTGGGACATTGGCATAACCGGGGTAATGCAGAGGAATGAGCGGCCGCTACCGCCTCCTGAAAGAGATTTTTTTTAATATCTCTCAGATTATTCTGACAGTTTCTATATTGAGCCAGACAGGACGATATCAAGCCCCCCCAACATAATGTAGCAACTACAGATGGTTGTCATTCCCGCGAAATAAATCCTGGCTACGCCCATGCAAAGAAAATTGAAGATGGCTATGAAGACGCTGTCATAATTTGAGTACTTATATAAACGAGAGACCCCTGGACGTTTTACAATTTTTCTCCCCTGATGTAAGAACTACATCATAATCTCGAATTTCTCTTTATCTATCAAAGAAGTAAGGATTCCTATAAAATATTTCCTTTCCTTTAGGGACTCCTACGCGAAATTTCAGGGGAATAAATAAGTCTTCTACCAGCCTCACCTACTTATTCTTTTTAGAATTTTAATATGTGGCTCATCTAATTCCATCCAAAATTGTGCTACTACTGGTTTCATCCACCATAGTTACAAATTTAGTAAGGTTGAACGTAACATTTGGACTTGTTTCGGACTTTGCTGCAGATTTATTTACTTGAGGCAAAATGTTAAAATAGGGTAGTTCTGATAGTCAAAATTCTTTTTCCCGACCTTTATCATTACTTTACTATATTCGATTAGGAGGACGGTCCAGTTTTACAGTCTACAGTTCTTTCAAGAGCATGTGGTGGATAAATGAACAAAACTCACTGTTATAGTGTAAGCTACCCTTCGGAGAATATGTGAGAGAGTGTATGGAAGGGGAATATATGGTGTGGAGGTGGATAATTAATATTTTACCATCCTCCTCACTGATTTTTTACCTGATTCAGAATTTTTTGCGCGCAGGGTGATCCAAAGTAAACTTAGCCAGGCAAGAAATTGATATGAGTACATAGGGGCACCTGTTGCTCCAATAGACACTTTCCATTCAACCTTTCTATTTTAAAGTCATTTGCTGAAGTGAAGTAATAACGTTTCATTGAAAAAATATATTAAATTCTAGTATAGGTTACATCGGAATAAAATTAAGAAATGCCAATTCTTAGTCTGGAGATGTGTTTCATGTCCATAACTCTCTTCCATGCTTTTCTATACTACCCGTTCTCATAAAATTCAATTAATGTTTAGGTGTTACTGTACCGACGATAACAGTTGCCTCAATATGTATAAATAGAAACAGCTTTCAACCTTCGTATGCATACCCAAGATTTTTTTATGGGGATTCAAGAATAAAGCTGAGTAGTAACGTGTCGTTTAGAAGTATATTCCCTAACTGTGTGGGTCCCAAATGATTACAATACCAAAGGGTTTGCTAGTAGGGAAAGGATGGGCAAAAATGTTTGATGCCATGTGTCAGTTTGAAAATTTTCCCACTATCGTTTTCCCTAACGCGAATTCTGGATACGGTGTTACGAAGGAAATCACTGGCTCCAATACCTGGAAGTCAAAATATGAGCAGGTTTATCATGGAAAGAAAGTTAAGGGCATGGATTTTAAGTTGTTAAATAGCCTAAAAATTTAACTTTCACAGCCAAATATTTTGATTGACAATTTGAGTGGCTTATGATGGCATTGATTATTTTATTTTCTTCTATTATTATTTTCTTTTCTTCAGAAGTAAACTTAAAATAACTCATACTATCCTTTCTATGACATTTTAAAGCTTGACCGAGGTGATTTCATTCACGTATTTCATGTTTTTAAATGGGACTAATAGTAGATAATAAAATATGATTAATATATCATTCACGGCAGTGTTAATTTTTTATTCATAATTTGTATTCGATTTGTATTCTAAAACGTGTAATTGAACGTAGGTAATCTGCAAAAAAATTCGATCCCGTTCTTTGAAACAAAAGTATTCAGCGTGGTTTGGATTTCTGTGGATCTGGTACTTCTGCGAGAACCGATTCATAAAAGTCACATTATTATTATGTTAAAATATCTGCTCATTTGCTTAGACAGCCATATTGAAACCGCCGCTTTGTTTTTTTTTTTAAATTTTGGGTGTCATAGGAGGATCGTACATAGCAGCCTTTAATATTCATATTTATCAAATTTATAATGGATTTTTGAAAATGTTTATATTTTGGCCAACTTTCCGGAATGTATGATTCACATTACAAGGGGCCTAGCTCCCACCCCCTTAGATCGTATCGTAGCTGTGCTCCAAACTCTACCTAGATGTTACCTAGCCTGAGGATGTACATTGTACTTTATCGGATTATTTTCTTAAAGGTTAATCACAGAGTGATATGTTGATTAATCAAATTCAATCACCTAAAGTTATCAAGGCGACGGAAAGTTTTTTATTTTCAAAATAGTATGGTACATTATATAGGGTATTCAAAATAGTAGGGTATATAGCACCGGGTATTATAATAGTAGGGTATGACTAAAGGCCTTTTCGTACGGGATTATGAAACTAAAATTTTACTGAACAATCGTTGCATACTTATCTAATACATACCTCGCTCAAGTTAACGTCTGAATTTTAAGATGAGAGATATATTCCTCCAGAATGGCACCCCTAATTGAAACTAACAATCAAGTAGACTCCGTACTTCTAACGCACCGTAGTTATATTAATGAAATAGTTCTGATCCTATGTACCAAATAAACTTCGGTGATCTGACGCTGCCATTTCAACCAAGAACGAGTTTTAAGATGTTAAATTGTTAATGTATCATGTTGTTGAAGATCCCTTTACAGGCGGACAATTACATAGATAAGGGAAAAGAATTTAAACACTACATCACAAAGATACATTCAAAAACATACACAACAAGGAGGTACAAAGGTTTGAAACGTTTGAAATGATAGGTTGTGTTCGACCAAAACGGTTTTTGCCCCACTGCGCGTAATGAAGACCGAAAGGCGATAGCAGTCTACATCACGAAAATGTTTGTGGAGTGCCACACAATAACCAGGTAGGATACCAAAACCTCTTCATATGAAGACAATCTGTCGCTTTGGGGCCCATGACAATTATACCTTGGAATGAATAGCATGATAATTAAGTATTTTTAGTCACCTTTTCGTAGGTATTTGATGAATAACTATGGTAAGATCCATTCGTAATATCATTTTTATAACAAGAAATGTATTACGTATTCCTGACTTCTTGGAAGGAATGAACAGAAAAAATGCCTTTTAGGGTGGCAAATTTCTCTCCGTTCCAGCAATATGTCAACTACCATCGGGTTCGCGCAAGCTTGTTTTTGAGTATTGTAGTTTTAACGAAAGCATGAAAGAGTGATATACTATTTTAAAGTAATTTCTGAGAAAAACGCCGCAGAGTAGAAGAGTGCCATATTTAGTGTACATTTGCTTTACCAGGAGAAATAAAAAAAACACCCTGACAACGAAAAAGATTTACTAAAGTCAAATGTTCTCTTCAGTGATCTCAAGCAGTGAAATCTTATTAAACCATATCCTACAGTTGGTGCAAATGCGGAGATATCAAATTAAGATATCCTCCACGAGTAGATCACGCAATCTTCAATGAGACTGAAATATCTAAAATATTGAAAATCATATTCTAACGAGATATATTAATAAATCAAATTCAATCACCTAAAGTTGTCTGCGTGAATACAAACTATTTTGTTGACTCTGATATTGGATAAATAGTAGGGTATATATGCTATAGTTTAATGTATTTTTATGGTAGGATGTAGAGTAGAGCAGCGTATAACACTTTTAATAATAGGTTATTATGTTTTGGAGATATAAAGCCAACAGAAAGTAAAAAGGCAATCGAAATAGTTTCATTTATTGATTTTCGGTTTTCTCTTCAGTATACGTTACATACCCATGAAAGCGTTTATGATGACTTATTTTTTATTTTATATTTAATGTAAAAAACAATATATTTTACCACTGGTTTTCGCCACTGGTCGTTAGGTACTGAGACCAGCAATGAGTGCTCCTCATCTACCTCCTGCATAATTTTACCTAATGGACTACTTTCCTGCAGGAAAGGGGAAACACCTGAAGCCAGGTGAAAATTAGTTTCAACGTTACCCCAGCCCTGCTGTGTCTACGTGAGGCAGTGTTCTGTAAACGACCTCTAGACTGCCGATGGGTAAATGGCTATGGTAGTAATTTTAAGCCCTATGCCAGGATAATGAGTACGTCGGAGGCGGTCAAGGGGGTCTGGAGTGTACCAGCCGAAGTTATCTCGATGACCGATCATTAGACTGGACGCTATTCTCTCCGGAATCCCGTGTCTTACATCTCTGGTTGGAGCGACCTCCTCAGGAAGATGATGAGCTACTGTGGGTCGGCTGCTCAAACATCATACCTATCTCGTTGCTGGTGAATCTGAAAAATATCACTTAGTACAAGACGGTTTTCCGTTTACTTGGGAGTGTAGTCCATTGCTCTCCAGCCGGGACGACTGCCCTTCGGAGTAAGGGTCCCCTGTCTGTGATGCTGATCCACCATGGCGACCGTAGATTTATTCAATCATGCCTCCATGTCGAGTACGCTCCTTGTTAAAATGAGTTGTGGGTTATATTTTTAGCCCAGGTGATGTCTCAAGCATGAGAAATTATCGACCTTCATATATGTCAGGAGCTCGCTAGACGGTGTCCTTACAGGACCTTGGAGGTATATAAGACGATGCCGTCCTTTTGTAGTGAATTTCTGTTCAATTGTTCATCGTGATTGGTGGATATCACGATCAATGACCAATTCGTAATCAGTTCCGGAACGAATCCAAATAGACTTTCGTTCAAAAAAACTATTGGAGATTTAATCTATGGGAAACCATTTCTACCCCTTTCCCCTGTATTTGGAAAGACTTCAAATAACATGGACTAGGAAAACGTCTGTTGTCAAATATGATGAAGACTCTACGATTATCGTGAGATAAACTAATAATGACTTCTAGTTTTTTCTATTTTTCGGTTAGACAGTAGTGTTATCACTCTTATTGCATGATTTTAAGTAGTGTATTTTGATGAAAAATAAAAATAAAACCTTTTGACCAAGTATAATACCGAAATATCCTCTATAAGGCTACAAATCTCTTTATATTTTTTATAGACAGGTTTAAATCTTGCATCCTGGAATACGCCCATTGCGTTGACACATTCGATTCAATATCCCTAACATCTCAGTCATTCTGAAATATTTGTTTCGACAATTCAATGACTCGTCAGAAGAAAGTACAATAACATTGTATGCTTAGTGCGTCGGAGAATAGTCTCAGCTCTATACTTCAATGTATAATTGTTTGAATACACTTGTAAAAATTCACATATTTATAAATCACTGCTTCTTCGTGTCAAACATTTTTCATTATGTGAGTGATAACTCTGTAGCTTAGATAAAAATTTTCCCTTTGGAAATTGCGGATACAAATCAGCGAGCCCAAGTTGAACAAATTTGCATTTTGCATCGCTTTCTATGAAATTCATGTGATGATGAATATCGTTCTACTTGATAAAGTATTTTAATGATTTTTTCCGTAGGTAATAATACTCAGTGGTTTTAGTCGCATAACTGTACTGTTTGTCACAAATATAAAATATGCGAATCATTATATTTTTCTAATCATTGTATGCGCAATACAACCGTGTGGATGCAACTTGGCTCGGAATGCTCGGATGCTCGGAATTTATTATTTCGTTGTGCTACGATGTTGAAGGAGAAACAAGATAGTGTACCTCAATTTAGAAGACTGACATCACCTAGTCAAAGAATGCATGTGGTGCAAAAGTCCGAACTCCGTCTCACCCTGCCATGCGACTGCTACACTCGTACAAAGAAAATGCAACGGGTCGGGAAGCTTAAATCCTTAAACCTCCGCCTGTTGGACATCTCCGGGAAGTTCTTTGGCCATGAATCTGACTTAGAAGCACTGGGTAGTCAGTAGCCTCGCGCTAATAGTGACGCAACCATAGCATTGCTACAAGCAGCCCTACCTAACAATATGAGGCATCAATTAGTAGGCTCTTATTTTAAACGGTTCATGGCTTCATGCGCTAGTTCATGATTTTTCCTATGTATTGAAAATGGAATGACAAATCCTTTATACATTGAAAGTTAAAACAAAAAATCATGAAAGAGTGTGGAAAAGGGAATGCGGCATATCACTGCGGAAATGAACGAAATTTTTTGGTAAAAAATGCGAAAATGTTTTAGTGTCGAACTTTATCAGCTCCCTTAAGTTTTGGAAAGGATTTTAATTATTCCTTTAGTTTTGGATAAATTTTAATTATTTTAGTTATAATTAGAAATCAAGATAGTGAAAAACAAAAAAATGTCGTGAGGTATACTGTACTTCCGTCACGTTACTTCGTAATATTGCTCATTTTTACATAATTTCATGTACTACAGCAGAGGGAATTCTCTGACCACAATTGCTCTCCTGCTTCCTTTCTTTGAAATCATATAATAATTCATATGCGATGAATTTGAGCGTCTTCTTATGGTCGTTGAGTTGGTGTGCTGCAGCCCTGTCCACTTCATGAAAAGAGGGAATACCTGGGGCATAGAGATCACATTTGTCTGCAAAATGACTGAACTCAGGGGGGGAGAAGAATTGCGTTCCTTTTGTGTTGTATCACCATAGAATCATTGTCTGGGCAAGCAAAGAAGATACTAAGAATTTAAATTCTTAGGGTTGCATTAGCATTGACCCTTTCAGAAAAAATGCTGACCAGCTCTCCCTGTCGTCAGTGACAAAAACGCTTCAAAGGGTCATAGATGCAGAGCTTAGAGAGGGAGGAGAGAAGAATGGAATTTCATAAACAAAATTGTTTCAGTCCCTATTATGCGATGCCAATGAAATTCTATCAGTGTTGAATATTCAAAGAAATTCTGAAGTACAGGTTATTGGTGTTAGCTTGAGCAACAAGTTATCATCCATCTTGTCCGGTTGGCGCACGTACATTCATCGTCGCTAATTGACTTATATTTTTCCAAAAAAGCCCTTTTTGTGAAAAGTCATTTCTCAGTGAAAATTAAGTGTAGAGAGCTATATTTGGAATTCAATCATTAAAAATTTAACCTTTTTTTAAATAGTTGGTTCTTCTGAGGGAATACATTGTCAAGAATTTAATGGTCGAAAACTGAAAGATGTCTTAAAAATTGACTATCATCAATTAGGTGGCAAATGATATTTACCCTCGAAATAATTCCAACCTCATAAGAAGTAACTTCAAGCGTCAATTGATGGAAATTTGTTACGCTCATGTAGAACAATGAAATGTTTACTACTTTCGCACTTTTATTCTTCACCGACCAGCGAGCACCGTAGACCACCGAACGAGACAGTGACTTTGAGCCAAAATTTTTACATTTTATAGAAGAGGAATCGAAGTTAAATTTTTTAGAGTATGTGTGAATTATCTTGCTGAGTTTACCCTTTATACTGACCATGCATTTCGTTTGTTTTCACCACTTTAAAATAGTTTTTTGTATTGATTATTATAAAACATTTTTTGAGCTTTCATTTTGTGACGTAATTCAGTTTTTGCTTGAACATCTATTTGGTCAATTTGGGATTGGACGAGCAAATTTCATTTTATCATTTGTTATGGATTGAAAAACAGTTTTCGCAGATTATATTAATGTTTTTGGACATTATATATCGAATTTATGACAGAGAAAGAGATTTCATTTTTCACAGTTATCGAAAAATTCTCATTTCAAGGAACCTGTATTTTTTCAATGTTGTTCTTTCCAGTGGAGTTGAGGCGTGATCAGTGCCATGGGGCTTGGTGGATCTGGTTTTGAGGTCAAGTTATGGGGGCTGTGGTAAGGATCACAAGCCTAGCAATGACAAGGCATAAATGTGAGAGTCACTAAGAGAACAATGTATGAACACGATTGAGCTCGTTCACAGGATGAGAGTTTTGTGGTCCGGTGATTTGGCTCACAATTTTAACATGAGTGGGTCACCAAGGCTTGAAGATTTTAGGTGATTATATGCGAAGGAGATACGACACGGAATGGTTTACGGGTACTACGGGAACCTACGCAGGGCCACGGGGTAGAGAAAAAGACAACTTCGGAGATGTTAACCCTGAGAGCTGAGGAAAGTACAATGACCAGAAACACTTCGAATAAGTAGCAGATGCAGTAATAATTAAAATTGTAAATATTTGGTAAATGAGAAGTTTTGATGTGAGAATTTAGAGTTATCCAAAAAACTGAGAAGGCTTTTAACGTGTAGAACTGGGAGAAAAATATGATTGGAGGAATTTTTACCGAATTGAGTGTTTAGTTCCATGTGAGATAATATTTTAGATGACCCGTCTACAAGAAAAAGGATATCATAGGCAGGGACTAAGTGCAACTTTGCTAAGAAATCAAACTGTGCTCCTTTATAATTATTATTAAAGTCGGTTTTTCTACACCTTATGACCACTTACACGTGCTTCCTTTTAACTGGAGGCAAACAAATACATTTCCGTTTCATGTAGGACAACATTATATTATTAATTTTCCCTTAATTGAGTTGAACTTTTAGCAAAAAAGAGTTGTGATACCAGCGAGTGGTTAATTGGAAATTAAAACCAATGTAATCTTTTAAATGTAGGTTTTGACCCAAGATTGCTTTGCATCGCTATCTTTCTTTGCTAAATACTTTTCTCATAATTCATCCTTCATAGCGCCATAACTCCAAATAAATCGCCAATCACTGCTCGCAGACTACATTGTATGGGGGAGTAGGATAAGGGGTGTAGGAACAGGGAAAGTGAAATATGGTGACATATTTATTAAAGCATTGTCTTTAACCAATAATTCCTCCACAGTTAGCTAGCTTTTAAAATTAAATGGCTAAGGGAATATTAAGTATCATGCGTCTATTTTTACGAAATATTTGAGAGTGAAAATATACTTTTTGTAAAATAAACATTTGAGTTAGAATTATAAGAAGATATACACGTTATCAAGTTCAAACGAGCAAGGGTTATATATTCCGTGGGTCAATTGCGTAAGGGTGTTTCCAGGTTCCATTTTAATGACGGAAGCTAGGGTAAACCCAACGTTTATGACCCAACCCTTCCACGCATATGCTTCTAACTTGCCCTGCCAGACACAAAGGGCTTTCACAATGGATTAAAATGCAGGAATCCTACGTAGAGATACTGAGGAAGGCTCAATGACACCACACAAATACGCCGATCTATATCATTAGGTGCTGTCTCTCGCGCAATAGGTACTCGCTCCCTTCTCAAACGCTGCCTGTGAATGGCCAATTTTCTGCCTGCCTGCCTTTTTCGTTAGCGTACACTGAGGACGTGTGCCAGGTATCAATTAACTGGAAAGCATGACCGCGAATAATTTAAGTTTCAATCAATCTGTTCAGCGCAATTTTTAACGCACGAAGCATTCCCCAAGTAATAAAAAATAGCAGAACTAACCAGAAACTCCAACAGTCTCAGTGCATTTGTGTGTTCAATGACATTATTTTAAGCAATGAAAAAAGGCTTGAGTTATACTTAAGTAACATCACACTTTAAAAATGTTAGACATTATTCTATTCCAGGATTTCCTTTTCTAGACTTTAATAAAAAGAATAAAACTGGGATATAAGACAAATAGCTGAAAAATTATTTCAAGTATTGAATTTTTTATTCAATTCAAGTATTGAAGGCATTTTACGAACATATGAATAAAAATGAAGGGAAGGAATACAGAAAGGTATCGCACTATGTACATAACAACCTCTAATCTTCCGTTGAAAATAATAGATCATAAAATGAGTATAACTATGTTTTCTGCTATTTTTAACTGATTTAAGAATATTATACTGTAATCTTATCTTGAATGATGAGGCGTCATAAGACCTGACGATAAATACCGGCACAGATGTACCGCCATGCCAATCGCCGTTCTTGAAATATAATCCACCGTTAAATATTTAAATAATTATTCGGCTAACTTTAGCTAAATTATTGCTGCCTTAATATTTGTACATGATTAAGTACAAGTTGTACAATAATGGTTTGCAAGATATATTAAACTACTTTCATTCGTGCATTAGGTAAAACGGGGGTGGCAAAAATAAAAAAAAATTCAGTTCAGCGCGGTATCTCATTTCAATTTATTCAGAGGGAGAGGGAATACTAAAATAAAGTTGTGTTCAAATAATGAATAGTGTGCTCGAGTTGTTGATCTCGAGAGCTATGAATACAAATAACATATGTTATTATAACCAAAAACGGTGTCATTTAGGATACTCTTGCCTCTCTAGTCTAATATAAAGGTTTATTGTAATCATTGCTCTACTGCATGTTATTGCTCTTGTACTTCCACGTGCATTTTTTCATGTGCAATCAGTAAAAATTATTTTATAGCGTTACGGTAGAAAACTACGATATCATGAAAATGACTCCTAATCCTCATGCGACACCATCTATATAAATAAGATACATTATATCATATTAAAATCATTTGCTTGTTTTCTTTCCCACAAAGCCTTGCATATAAATGAATGCCCAAAATGAAGTATATGAATTTGTATTGCTTATAAGAATTAAATTTGTGTTTAGTTGAAGAGAATTAAGATTGTTCGGACTTATTCAGGCACATTAAATGATTTATTTTATAATTTCACCATTCGCCCTCAATAATCACCTCAGTTACTATAATATGGTGACGATTTTACTACAGTTAAAGCTTTCTCATCAATTACTGAAAAATGCTTGCATATACCATTATCTAATGTGAAAATCTCATCTTTTAAGCTGTCAATTTGTTAAAAAATTATGAAGAAAGGCCGAAATAGGGTAAGTAGTTCACCTTTTCAAACTAATCATTTTGACACAATTATAACATCTTATTTAAATCTTTCTTCGATAGCTAGTCTAGGAAACCTGTAAAAAATTGAATCAGATTTCACCTCAACTAACTACGCAATAAAATTCATATGAAATATTGGTATGTGCGAAGTTATTTTAATATCTGTTAATGCATCGTTAATTTCAATGCCAATTAGCAGTTAACTACGATAATTTGGAGATTATTTCAGCAAATGTCGCTTGCTATTGAGGATCGTCCATAATTATACATGGTTTTAAGAGTCAACGGGGAAAGCTTGAAGGACTCCCAAGAACT
Organism: Ceriagrion tenellum; assembly: GCA_963169105.1. Lineage (NCBI taxonomy): Eukaryota > Metazoa > Arthropoda > Insecta > Odonata > Coenagrionidae > Ceriagrion > Ceriagrion tenellum. The sequence continues at coordinate 141,211,294 of OY720634.1, read as the reverse complement.
AAATTTCAATGACCTAACTTATTTATTTTAATAATTTAATGGACAGACAAAATAGAGAAATGATGAAGTGAACAGAAGAGTAGAAGAGGAAATGATCATATGGATTACCATAGAGACAAGAAGAACCAGATGTCCTGGACAAACCCTGAGACAAAATGGGTGTGTGAAGAACATAATTAAAGGTAAAATAGAGGGGAAAATCTCAAGAATAAGAGCCAGGAACAAGTTCATGGACCAAATAAAGAAGAAAGTACGTAGGAAGATACATCAGGAGGTAAGGGAACTGGCATTATATTGAGAAGGGTGGAGGGCTGCAGTCAACCAGGAGAGACAGTTGGGAATGAATGACTAATGGATGAATGAATTTAATTTTCTATTTAATGATACGGTCAAATTTATTTAAAATTATAATCAGCTTTATGCATGAGATTACTGAACATCATAAAAATTACAGTGAATATAGCAGCAAATCGACCATTTAATCATACTTACCTCAATTACGACTCAAACCGTAAGGTGAGGGGTTTTATATCTTTATAGTAACTTGCTACCACCTTAAGATAAAATTAGTTCCAATGATGAAACACAGTCAAAGCGAATGCCTCTTAAATTTACCCCATAATCACAAATTCATATGATCTAAAACACCTATATTAAAGAGAGGGAGCAGAACGGAACTCAGTTCTTCACAAGTTTTGGCCCCATATATAGGAATACCGTATCATAAAAAGAGCGCACTTCAAGGAAATTTCAAATGAGCATCGGTTGAACTGGCTCTTCTGAAGAGTACTTTTCGAATGTTTTCCTTTGTGTCGAGTCTCATCCAGGTAAGCTACTTCAGCCGCCATCTTCTACGAGCGAGAGAAACAAGGCCGAGTAAATATGAAAAAAATAGAGACATGAACACTCCGTGACGAAATTTGTGTCCCGGCCGTCTCTTGCGCTGTTCCGACTGTCGTAATTGACTGCCGCATACGACGGAACCACGGCGGGATTATTTCCCCTTTGCGCAAGGCTTTACATCTCTCCAACTGCGAGGAATAAGAGAGGTGGTCGTCAGTCTCATTGCAGCCCTCTGTTATTCCCTCGAGCGAATAAAAGCTTCTGTCGCAATGCGACTTGTGCATTGCAGATCTATTAGCAGTTTATCACTTGGACGGTAGAAAGGGTACTCGGATGTGTGAAAGTTTACCGAGAAAAAAATTAGCCAGTCATTAAATGTACGAGACATTTTAGTTCTTTGTTTTGGAATCCTTTTTTGTCTGTTCCTCAAAACCACGTCTCTGGCGTGTGGCCATCCGGTCCACCAAATTCCTCGGGGATGTTCCCATCGAATTATAATTTACGGAGAAAAAGCATGACATACTTCAGAGTCTTTGGAGGTAATAGCTCCTGTACATTTAGAAACTTTATCTTGCAAAGTTCAAGCGACCTCGAAGTTGTTTAGATATCCGCACATCAATTTAATATTTAATGGCAACACAGATAATTTTAGTGTCTTTCATTTCAACACCCAGTTAGTTTTAATCAGTCAATTTTTCAAAATGGATTGGATGTATTATAAATCGTCTGTTAACGCTTTCAAATATTTTCAGCTCCCGAAAATATTTCCCAAGCTTCACATTAACTTTTGAAAATGTGTAAATGACGAGAATCAAAATTCTTCCTTAAGTATTGCACTAACATATGCCCTTATCATACGCAAAATTAAAACAGTAATATTTAATTTATTCCAGATAAGTTTAGCTTTATGATTTTTTTTTAATTTTAACGTTATTTTTAGTTCTGCCTTTGAAGAACCTCGTTCACCATATCTAGCGTTCAATTTTACTTATGCATATTTTTCTGCCCCGTGTAAATACCTCTATAATGACCGATCAAAATTGATATATGCACTTCTTAACGGTATAAAAATTCAACAAATGTCGTGAAATGTTATTTAGTTAACGGTAGAGTGGCATCAACGAGAATCAGACACCGGGAGGATTCTAGGCTATAAAAACGTGAATGAACACTGAATATTAAATAATCACTGGTTTTGGTAATCAGAGCACAGAAAATTCAAAAACGTAAATGATTGTTTAAATCACTACTGTCGATATTGGTGGTCTTGATTTAGCTAAAAGCAAAAATGGAAAACGCATTGAGATAATAGGCATCCTCTTTGTTCCCTTTTACATTAATGTGTATCGTCACTGTTCTTTCAATCGTGAGATCGGTTTACAACAGCCGCCCATCCTTCCCCATCTAATTCCCTTAGTTCTCTATCTAGTTCCTTTACTACCTTATAGTTCTTGCAATGTATGTACTTTCCTCTTCATTTACTCCATAAACTTATTCCTGGGTCTTCCTCTGTGAAAATTTTCTTCTACTTTACCTGTTCTTCAAATTATGTTCATTAAAAACCCTTTTTGTTCTACTTTTGTAATGGTCCATGCTTCCTAGAAATAGAGTACCAATCTCCACATGAATTTATTCACATACTCTTTTCTATTGTAGAGTCCTTTCTCCTCTGAACACATCAGATGTCTTTTAACCATGAGCTCTTATAAGCTTGGGTTATTCTTCGGTTGATATCCATTGGGCTTCTTCAGTCCTTCGTCATTGTACTTCCAGGATAGTTGAAGAAATTCTCTAGTTCTAAATTCTCTCCTCTCAGTGTGATTTCCGCAATCAGATTTTATCTTTCGCATACTAGTGTTTTAGTCTTTTTTTACTTATTTTCACTTTTTTATTCAAATATATCTTAGTCCGTTGTGTTTGGTGATCATTGAAGATCATCGCAATTTCCAGCTATGACTGCTATGTCATCTGTGAAGCGGAGCATGTTTATTTCTTCCCGTTAATCTTAATCAAATTCAGTAAAATATTTTCTGCTTCTCTTACTACCTCTTCCAATAACATTTATAACATTGTCGGGTGGGGATGCACCCTTGTCTTTCAGTTATGTTAATTTTAGTTCTACTTGTGTTCCATCTCTAATTTGCATTGTGATTACTTGCTTCTTGTGCAGTTAGTAGATTATTCTTCTGCCGTTTTAATCCATCCCGAGTTTTTCCTGCAGCCCGAGCGTTCTGCTCCAAGGTCTGCTCAACAATGTCAAAGGCATTCCCAGCTCTACGAATACTACATACAGTAGCTTATTGAAGTGTATTGGAGTATATAGTATCCGTGGTTGCAAGGAATCAGCTTTAATCGTTTACATCAATTAATTGGAGATTTATTATCAATAATTTCGTGAAAAACGATTCTTCGAGCGTAAAGAAACCAGATATTTCTCTTAGCCTGGCAATTAGTTTGATCCAGGACTAGGGCTTTCAAAGGCAATAGGTGAATAAAGGTAAATAACGGCATTTCAAATTATATCAGATTCACTTACAAGGGGTTTTTCTATTACGTAGAGGACTCTAAAATCTAAAATCAAAGTTCAATTGATATATAATGGCTCTTATCCACGTATAGCCTCCCATTTTTATTTTTGAGGTTTTTTGAAATCGCACTCCGAGTTGAGTGGATAAAAGATTATACCTATAGAGTTAAATACTGCCAAAACACATCAAATACACATTGATATACTTGTACATCATCTACCATACTCTGCAGGTAATGTCATGGCCTTAATGGAAATAAAATCTATGGAAAGTTGTCAAAAAATCTGTTTAAAAATACTAATTTAGTATCGTCCATACTTCTATTTCTTCGAGTTATTTTCAGTACATTAATGATTCGTAGCTCTAATGTTACTGTATAGCTGTAGATGACTTCAAAGAGTTTTAATCTGCTTTTACTATCATCAACAAATTCTACGAAAATCTGTTATACTAAGAAAATTTTTAAATTTCTTGAAAAGCTAGTCTTCATTCAAAAAAATCATGGATTCACATCATTCACTGTAGTAGAAATGCCCCAAACGCCGTACATGCCTTCTTTTAATGAATTATATAACAAGTTTAAAGTAATATTGAGTCACTGAGTGCACTTTAAATAACTTTAATTGTAGGTTGAAAAATTTTCTTGGACCATATTTCACTCCATTTCATCTGTTTAGTCCATGGATATCGCCATACACGCAGTAATAGAAACGAGGCAAAAACCTTACTTGTGAATTAAAAAAAAATATTTTGCGTTTAGGAGAAAATCTGTACATACGTAATTAAGTTATTTCGAAACATATATGTAGTGCCGTAAGGTTACATGTGAAATAGCATTAAATTACCGAGAAGCTAAATCGTCATCATACATTTATTTTCATTTTCATCAATACATATTATCAATAAGTTCATGTATACAAAGCTTCATACAAGGATTTACAAAAACAAAAATCACTCCAACCATTATCAATGAACTGACCTTCCTCAACTCTTGGGCTCTAGGCCATAGGAATTCAGGTATTTCCATCTGCCTTCGCTGCTGGTCTGCATTTATTCCTCGGGCAAGAGGGTCCACGTCCCACTGAGCCGTCCACAGCACAAGAGGAACTACAAAAATGTTAATACTCACGCTACATGTGGCTGCATCTCTTGTTAAGGGTAATGTGTTTTACTATTTCCTGTTTGGGATAAAGCTAGGCCATTTTACTTGCCATATTTCTGAATAAATCTCGTTTTCAGCGACAGATTCAAACTCGGTAGCATTAACCAGGCCATGAAATATACGTCTTGTTGCCAGAACTTGAGACTGTTATCATTTTCATATCACGAACTCTCATCCTTCACGGGACAACTCTGCCTATCAGGCTATTAAAGATATTGAAATTAGTCCATTGGAACTTTAAACATTATTAGCCACGTTCACGGGCCCTGTTGGACCGCACGAAGTACTTAGAGGCGTTATATTCCATTCCCCCTTCTGAGCGACCATATCTCATTCATTTTTTCGGCATGAGTCTCGCTTCCTTCATAACATCAGTTTGTTCCAGTCTTACGTTTTTTGGTTCAACAACAATCGAATCGCTTATTTTTTTTCGAAAAATGTTTATACCCTGTGCTGCCTGAGATGTTATTTCTGCTTCTCTCAGATCTTCCTTAATGGCAGCTATATGTTTCACCGTCTCACATTTGCCTTGCTTCGGTTTTCATTAAATTCTACAATATGTCTTGTTTATCTCGTTGGGTTCATTCATTTATGTGTCCGTAGAATTTAAGTCTACGTTTTCTCATAACAGAGTGCATATCTACATATTTTCATATTTCATTATTTCCTCATAATGTCTATGTTCATTGGTCATTTTGTTTTGGATTCAAGTTTTTCCTGATTATTTTTATTTCCGTCTTTTAGATTTCCTCGTTATCATTATCTATTTTAAATTATGGTTTTCGCTCTAAAGGGTTATTCAGGTTTTAATATTATAACATAGAGTATTAACGTGGTATACTTAGAAATGAATTGTAAGTAGCAAATTGTTTGAAAAGTCTTTCGACAGTTTCCATTTTGTGGCAACGAATTGCATTGGCAGTTTTCTCTCGGCCTGGTTTATTTTGTTTCTATTAATTAGGGTGATATTTTATTGCAGATCACGTATTCTGGGGGATCGGATTGGTGTGGTGGCTAGAGTATTGGTTACCCATACGGGCGGCCAGGGTTTAATCCTAGCAGAGGAGGATGTTTTCAGAGGTAACCCGATCCCTACTTGAGTGTCTTTTGGAGGGTACTTCAAGTACAGTACTTCGTCTGTCGGATGAGACGTTAAGCCGTGGTCCCGTTGGCGCCTTTCGTTAAGAGTAGGCTAATGTTGACGCCGGGTTTCTATCCACCCTTCCTCCATTACCTATCCCCTGTGGTGAAAATGACCTTAGCTGCCGGTCACCACCTCAAATAAACAATCTATCCAATGATTTATTCTGTTTTTAAAAGGCCCACTCTTCTCGCAGTTTCTTTAATATCTCGCAGTTATTTAATGACCGTATTATTCGGGTTTTTGCCGCGTCGATCCATTTGTGGGGGACAACAGTTTCGCCTGCCTTCCAGCTGGCTTCGTCAGGTCCTAAATGAAATGCAGATCATTTTCTTAACGGTGCGCGATCATTGGCCGGATGGGCATTCGAAATCGATTGTTGGAAGAGCCGTTTGAACGTTGAAGCTAGCGGATAGCTGTCTTCCGTCGCCAGGATGATGGTGGGATCGACGCGGCAAAAACCCGAAGAGAATACGGAATATTAAATAACCGTGGAAGCCTCCGTACCAGTCTCTCAATGGTTGGCCGTGGAGGGATGTCTCCGAACTCCGGGTTGAGAAAGTGGCGTAAACTTCCGGTCGGTGCTCGGTCGCGCAGCGGTCCCCCGTTTGTTTTATTATGGATACGTTTGGTCCGAAATCTGGGGTTTTTATATGATTCTGACCGGATAGAGCTTCCCCTCCTCAGGAGAGTTTCGAAATGTTCCTCTGGAATTGCGTCTTATATGAAAAGCAAGTGGGTCCCGGGCGAATAAAATGTGTAAGAAACAAGAATAATTGCGCGTGCGTCTTTTAGAGGTCAAAGAGGACGCTCGAGCGTTTATAATGGATCATCCTCTCGGCGGATGTGGCTAAACAAGCCGCGAAATGAAAAGAAATGACGTGACCGCCGGACGGAGAGACCAGCCCTGGCTTTGTATACGACCGGCCCCCCGGGGTGAGGCGATGATATGGAATTCGTAGGCTCGGAACAACTATTGAATTGATGGTGATTGGCTTCGCTAATCGTCCTTGAACTTTAGAGGCGCGAAAGCGAGAGCCTAATGAGAGAATGAAATCGTGCCAACTTTGTAGAAGGCGAAAGTCGGGACAAGACAATATGTCCATGGAGTGCATACACGTACCATTTTCCATATAAAAGCGCTGGTATTTTCTGGCAAATATCTCAGAAAGTAATGCAGTAAGGTGTTAAATTTTTTGTGTCAATGGAAGGGTGATATATTTTTCTTTAAAATGAGACCAACTTCATTGATTTCTTGGTAAAATGATATTTCACTCCAACTACCTTAAAAGGAGACATGTCACACACAAATAAAAAATCGAGCTAGAATTATCACATCGTTTATCTGAACGCTATGAGTATTATTATCAGTATTCATGATAAAATACGTTCTACTATGAAGTTGGTCTTCAAAATTATTAATGCCAGTATTCTTCTTTCAAAAATCGTTAGACGTTATTGAACCGAAGTAGTAGTGTTGAAACTTCGTGTGTTATTATATAGCAAGAACTCAAGGACAATTCATAAAGGTCCCTCACTTTATTAGTCTTTTGTTCCCCAATCAATTAACGTATAAATGGAAAAGAACTGTTTTCCATGATAAGCATCGCTCTTTAAACTCTAGGTCTCTGGCTACTCTTTGTTTCCAGAGCACAGTTTGGCCGTTCAAAGTGTGTTCACAACACACTGTCTCCGGTTAACCCTATAGGAGCACCCGTCTTGCTTGCTTCGTTTCCTCTTGGCGCCCTATAGGCGTTTCCTGTCGGCCCGCTCTCGCTACCGACAATAAAGCTACGATTTCCCATTTTTTGTCTCCAGCGATTCCTACCCATCCTGCATCGTGACTAAAAGAACGCACTACGCCCAATTCTGTCTTGGAACCCAGATTCAAAAGTATTCGAAAATCTCATGTGAATTTCAAAGTCAGTCATCATTCCCCCTTGCATCATTGGTTTTAGAGTAATTTCAAGATCGAGTACTTTTCGGCCATCTGATGGTTGATGGCTCAGCAAAAGTGAATGTAGCCCTGGCCTCGTGGTTGATGTGCCATCATTTACTTTTGTATTGGTCAGCGTGATCACGCATATTCTGCCAATCATGGTGATTATTTCTGGAGAAATATCACAGCACGTTGACGTTTGTGTGAGTACTTTCCCACTCAGTCTCGCATGCAACTTTCCAACTTTATTATGCCTCTCTTCCTCCAACACATCTTTCTCTGTAAAAATCTCATGTGAATTTCAAAGTCAGTCATCATTCCGCCTTGCATCATTGGTTTTAGAGTAATTTCAAGATCGAGTACTTTTCGGCCATCTGATGGTTGATGGCTCAGCAAAAGTGAATGTAGCCCTGGCCTCGTGGTTGATGTGCCATCATTTACTTTTGTATTGGTCAGCGTGATCACGCATATTCTGCCAATCATGGTGATTATTTCTGGAGAAATATCACAGCACGTTGACTGCATCCCCGCCATCGACCTTTGGCAGTGTCTCGCTCATCTAAAGCGCGATGGAATATGAGAATTTTAAATAATTAGAATGCAGTATGATAGCATTGATAACTGCTGTGTGACTTTTTCATGATTATTAAATCGCTTTAAAAATATTCTCTACCCACCCAGACTCCATGTAATCCTTCACAAGGAGCTAAATAAAATGACCTTGAAAGATTTCTACTATAAAATTAATAAAAATTCTATGCTTCTGCTTTGAACTGCTTATGTCTAAAACATAATTATAACCACTATCCTTGGTTACTTTATCTATAAGAAATATTTCCACTCGCTTTCAAATCAATAGGCGTTAATGTTTACCATTATTTTCATATTAAAACGTGACTGATCTCTTAAAAATTTTTCCATGTGTGCCTGTTTTTGTGAAAATTTAGGAATGAGAATTCAATAATTGTTACCAAATACATGTACGAATGTTTGGGCCGGGACAGGCCTAATCTTAATTTTGTCCTCTTTATTTTAAGTTTCTTTACCTTTAAACCTCCCTCCTTTTTAACTCCCGTCTCGCCTTTTGTGCTGCATTTGTTTGTGTTTGTGTGCGGCGAAAGAGGGCGCCAGTTTTTTTGGTACTAGTGTGCGCTTTGCGGGAGAGGAGAACCCATCGAAATACACTAGACTTTTTGGGAAGCCAGTCTCGTCGGCGGTGGGTCAGCTGACGGCAATCGGTGTGCCGAGAAAGAGGTGTGTCTGTTGGTGTGTGGCAGTGGGAGTAAGTCTTCCCTTTTTATATTATTTTATTTTGCCCTATTCCCACCTGTTCCACCCACTTTGATTTCTTGTTCCCTCTTTGTTTTATTTTATTTTCTTTATTGCACCCCCACGTAGAGTCTGTTCTGTCCCATTTAATTTGCAATCCTTTGTCTGAGTCGAGACGTCAGCCCCGTTTGAGTACAACGAAGAGTAAGTTACCCATTCCCCTGGCAGGTCATCAAATGGGTCAAGGAAATTGACTGCGGAACCTATTGATTTTAATTGTCACTTTTTCCACAAATAGTAAGGGACTTCAATAGTTGCGATGCATCATTTCTATGACAATCTGACCCTCACTTGGTAGAGTAGACATTTACTGGTGATTTCTGACTTACCATCAATGTTATCAACTAACTCCGTAAGAAAATTTCCGGAATGATTATGCCCTCTGCTTGAATTGGTGTGCTTAAGCACTATTTATCAATCGCATCAGTAATACAAACCTGTAGTTTATCATGTCTAATGTACTGAATGGCGTACGTAGTACTATCCTAGTTTCAGTTGGGACGGCGAATCGTTGTCCTGACGGTTTTTTGCCTGAGCCTAACGGCCGGGGAAACGTGCGATTTGATTAGGATCAAATGCTGCATTGGTGTGGTATCAACTCGTGCCACACACTATAGTGCTGGTTTTTAAGTTACTTTGTAGATGTTGATGAAAGGCTAAATATAATATTAACGTTTCGGCACTCGACGCATGGTCCACAGAGCAGATGACATCTTCTATCCACCCTAAGGGCGATGGCCAAACTCTACTGCTTGAAAGTATACAAACCTAGACCCAGTGTAAATCCAGGGAGGAAATAGTACACCATTCGAAAACTTCTGGATATTATCCTGGAGCACCTTTCTCTCGGCATACAGGTACATATTACCCTGCACGCCACCTCAAAGGTGTTTGGTAGGGATGAGTTATTGGCAACATACACTATAATTTGTGAGTAACTTTCACCAACATGAGCAACACTATAAGCACGCTACCAGTAATTAAGGAAATATTTGTATTTATTCATAATGAGACTACGTAAATGTGGTACAAGAATAATGCAGAGTTCATGCAAAAATATTGCAAAACTATAATATATACGTAATTTTAGTACTACGTGGCAGATTAGGTAACACGCTTTATAAGGCATATATACTAATAAGCTATAATACCTGTCAAAGCATGTACCTTAAAACCTCTTTGGCAGGCATTAAGGTCTCTTATTGGCGTAGTACTGGAAAGTAAAAAACTTCGGTACGAATTTAATGTATTGAAATTAAATTACGTTCATTTTTTACTCCTGGCGAATGATTTTATTTTTTTTACTGTGAATGACACATCCATAATTCTTGCATTGGAAGACTCAAGAAACATGTCCAATAAGGTGAAAGTAAGAAAAAAATGGGCCATTGCAAATGAAATACTCTACTGCTGGGAAGTAAGCAAAAGCTGTGGAGAATGTGACTGTTTACCGAGAATTACTACGACTAAATTTCTTCCTGTATTTATGGCGCAGAGAGGAAAAAACTACATATTTCCATAAACATAAGAAGTTTTCATTGTCATAACCGCTTAAAATTGTTGGATTATGGTGTGACTGTATATAAATTTCAATATATAATTCCTTGTGATTGGAAAAGGGTCTTTAATTCTCAATGATGTGAAAATATATATGCGAATTATTATCTATTTAATTAATGTGATATTTTCCTAAAAATATGAACATTTGTGCATAGAATGAGGTGTAGGAGCATTGCTTACAAAATGGGCAACTCGGACGCAGTGGGATATGTTAAAGCGTTTACATTATTTTAAGATGAAATTGCTTACTCAGATTTGCTTCAATCAATTTATAAAATATAATTTTATCGTGATAGCTTTTCCAGCGAACAGGGTGAAAAATTAATTAAATTTAAAAGTCAACTGTTCGTATTTTCGTTAAATACTGAGAATTTCAGTCTAATATTAAATAATATCAAGCATCAATATGGTGTATATGTTAACTTTATTCTTTATTAAACTGCATGGGTTTCAAAAAAAGAAAACGAGAAGTTGTTTATATTTGAGAAATGTCACGCTCCAATTACCTAACATCTGAGATATTGTGCGTATTATATATAATTATTTGATGTATGCAAATGTATTCTAATGTTGTAAAATTATTGTAACTTACCTACATAAACACCAATGGCTAAACATATTAGAGCTAATCGCTTTGATAAGGTCGAAAATCGTCAAACGGTGAATATGAACAGGTGCTCTTACTGAAAATTCTACTAACCTAGCCTTTGTTATTCTCTGGGGACATGGAGGCATTTAATCCTTTCCTAACATCCCACGATCTATTCTGTTCATTAAGGCCGACCAATATCCCTTTCGATCTAGGGACCAACTAGGGTGTTTTGGTGATCCCAAACTAGTCAACTCTATCTTAATGATCCAAAAATATTTGCCCAAATCCGCTTCACCTGTCTCCAGTATATGCCATCCACACACAACTTACTATCGATGACCATCCATTGAGAATCATTTCCGAAGATAGCATAGTAAATTCTATATATCTGCTAGATCATGTTTTCAAATCCGAGAAAGGCTGAAATCATTGTCACGGTAAGGTGTCCGAAAATATGCTGATCTGTATGCTGAATTCTGATCTGTATTGAGTATTTAGAGTGATTGAATCATGTAATTCAGGAATAAAGAGAAACGTAACACATGGTTACCTGATCCTTTTCCTACTTGAAGAGAGTTTATGGTAAAACTTTGATTAAATGCTTTTAAGAGTGTTTGGTAACAATATTACTATGGAAATGATCGTAGCTATGACTGCTTCTCCGTGCTTAATATCAAAAACAAATGCCGCGTGGATATCAGGAATTTCATTGTTTTTCCGCAAATGAATGGCTCCGACGTCTCATTATTCCCAATAATTCGAACGGTTACCAACTCGGTCTACGTGTACTTAATACCCTGCGAGCCACCACGAGGGTGTGTGGCAGGTAGTGAAGATCACCAAACATGCACTATTGATATGCAACTAGGATATTTAATGGTGACATGCTAGATAATAGGGTCACATGCAGCTAGATGGTTAGTATCTAAATAATAAGAAAAGGATTATCGGTTGTTTTTACATGCATCATTCACTACAGACTACTCTAACTATATTTCATCTACCTCAGGCGAAGTAAAAGTTACATCGGGTGTTCCCCAGGGAAGCGTGATAGGCCCAATTTTATTTCTTCTCTATGTAAATGACTTGAATACAGTAGTAAAAAATCGCAAGCTCTGTCTTTTTGCCGATGATGCAGTAGTGTATAAGGAAATTAGAAATGAAGAGGACAGTCAGTCTTTAGCTAAGGATTTAGATGCGATTGATGATTGGTGCGATATTTAGCAGCTAGAATTAAATTTGAAGAAATGCGCAATATTGAACTTTTGGAAAAAGAATGGCTTTCCTCGGAATAATTATAGCATCAAAGAAAAGAAAATATCTAACGTAGAATCTATTAAATACTTAGGCGTCACCATCTCTGAAAACATGTCATGGGGGAAACACATCAGGGAAATAACTAGTGTAGCAAATCGTAGATTAGGATTCGTAATAAGAGTTCTAGGCCAATGCGATGAGAGAGTTCGAGAAAGAAGCTATTTTACACTTGTCAGGCCTCATTTAGAATATGCCGCTAGTATATGGGATCCGTACGAGGAAGGTTTGATAAAAGAATTAGTTAGAGCGTTAGAAGTTAGAGCGTGTGCAAAGGAGATCCGCCAGATTTGTCAAAGGCCACCATCTACATCTACGTAATAGGACGTTTTCGCCACAAGCTCCAGAATTTTAGTTTCGTTGCACCTGACAACAGACCAGACGCCATTTGCCTATATCGTCCGGAAGAATTGCTGAAACAGTTGGGAACTTGGGGTGGGAGAAGATGATTTGATCAAGATACCATGTGTAATACTAAGCATTTTCTTTTTGAGGAGTAACAGGATAAAACGCTATAAATGTCTCGTAAACGTGCTTAATTCTAGATAGAATTTTGATTCACTTTTAATTTAGTAGATAGGAAACATATAGAATTTTATAGAGAGAGAGAGAAAAATAGTTGCTATTATATGTAATAATCATAGAAATGCGTGATCTAGACAAAACTTGGGTTGATGTGGGGTTGTTTTGAAAAGCTAAATAATGATAAATATGTATTCATTGCCTACTACTCATATTTTGACCTTGTATTACCTTTTAAATAGTGATAAATGGCTTTATACCGATTCCAACAATATTGTTTTATGATTAAAATCGCTCAGTTTTGACTTCAATGCGTCATAATCTCATCATTTCTGACCTTTACACATGGTACATATATGACATTGTGAAAAAGTGAAAATCATAAATTATAGAATATGTTACGGTTTTGAAACTGATGATTTAGTAATATCACCATCAAAATTAAGTGTAATCAATACAAGGCAAAAAAAGATTTAAATATTTTTTAGTTTTTTTGCTCCGTTTTCGGTATCTTACTTAAGTGTTGACTGAAGTGTCAACCATTTTGGTGGTGTTCCAATCAGTTTATTCAAATTAAAGGGGTAGTAATGATGATGGCGTCCATCGGTCGCTCACAAGTTTCTCTGTGTCTGTTTTCCGAGTTGGTGCGGACTTCTTGAATGTCCCGGGAAGGGGTGAGTATAGCGTACTGATATGGGGGAACTGGAAGGTGGTCACTATTCACTTCTGTACAGTTGATAGATGAAAACCAATTAGTCCACGCACTCTCACACCTATAGCAATTACACGAAACCCCTTCAAACCGGATAGCTCCCTCTACTTCTTACAAGAGGGAAGAGAACATGGACTGAAAGAAAAAGAAAGGACGGTTAACTACCCGTGGCCATTACAGTATGCTTTTGGTAGTTTCGCCATCAGCCGTAATAATTGCTCTAAATTATATCCATATAATTTTATGCAACAAGACTCACAATGTCAGGAGTATAGACGCTATTAGTTTCGGCAGTGGCCCAAGAGTTAAATGGGAAAAGTCAATATATTGATGTAAACGAGAACTGTGGGTTATCTATTTTTGATATTCAGAGAGGAAGTCCCAACGGCTAAGTGATTTCTAAGCTGTTAATCATGTGGTTAAAGGATTGGTCTCGGGCATTATTTTGCGGGCTACTTGTTCTATAATATATAATTCAAGTCAAATGATGGAAGCTATTTAGCTATGCTACCTCCCTTCCACTATCCTCAGCTTTGGGGCGACGCAGGATCTAAGCTTAGTAGAAAGGGGGATATTGCAGCCACAGGGAACATTCACCAATCAACCCACCAGCGCCAGCGAAAGGTCAAACAGGCAATAACATCAGGCTAAAAGCGTTAAAAACACCCCCGCACTTCGATGTTTTGGTCTGAACACGCTCTGAGTGACCGAATTCCAAGTTTCCACCAGCCTCAGCACAGCACCACAGCCACAGCAAAGTGGGTACCAACCAATTGAATTTGGAGACGCCTTTGACCCCAGGGAGAATCTTGGAGTCAAAGGCGTCCCCCTCTCCAGCTTACCTTTTCACCTCCCTCTACCAGTAGGGTTAAACCTGGGGGAATTTTTACCAGGAACTTGTCCAAGTCGTCTCTTTGCATGATAGGCGGTCTTTTTTTAGGGGCCTCCCCCATGATAGAACATTTATCTATCTATTCCTTTAAGTAAGCAAAGTAAAACTCTGCAATTTATCCAATCAATAATTAGACAATTTACCCTCTCTTGTCATGATCTGATCTTGGTAATAGCCAATATTTTATCACCTTTATAATTGCAGATGAACTGTTAAAGCCTAGCCATAAAGATTATGTAAGAGTGGAATTGATTGAAGCATTTTCTTGAAGCCTCTCTCTATCATGTGTTGCTCAATTCGGCTATAAAGTATAAAACAATAAGCGAAGGTCTATTGGTTTAACGGAAAATAAATTTTCAATGTGCTCTAAAACATACTTCACACCGTGACTCATAAATTCCATTTTTTTGCGCTGAAATACACATATAATAACACAGTACTTGACTAATGTTAAGTATTTATGATCGTGGCAAACACATCACTAATGCATAAAAAGCCTTCAAGTTTCATGCTGAAACATTTGTGGTAGTCATATTAGCTCTAAAGATTTTGCTCGAAGAATAGCACTTCCTAGCGCGTGTAGAGTGGGTAATTGAAAGATATTGAATTTTGGAGTTATCAACAAAAACCGCGAAAAGGAACAGACCTCTGGCTCAAACTGAATATACATTAGAACTTTCTCCTATGACGCCGCGGTTACCCTGACGCAATGAACTTAAATTGTAGTATAAACAATAATAATCTTAATTGTTCATTGCACAACTGATTTACGTAATGATAATTCATTCAAACCGACATATATTCCCCTCAACAAATATGAGTTTGACACCAGATATTTTTCTTTCCTCCCTTACCGCCAATTATATGCTTCGGAGAATTTATGAATCCCATCATATCTCCATTTTCACTTCTTATTCATCTCATTTTACCACCTTTTTTCATAGAAAAATTAATTTTTCTCTTCATCCATTATTTTCCTCCCTCATGTCAGCCCCGGTTGCAGCGGGATAAAGTCCTCGCCTCCGAATTCGTTTCAGTGCCTTACTTTTCTCACTTTAAGGAAGGAAGTGGAATGCCATAAGTTGTCGAGCGTATAGGGTACCACGCATATTTGCTTTTGATATAAATGGCTGTGTCCCGTTAGTGAATTAGTGCCATCGCAGATACTCAGTGTTGTGCCAGAGAAGATCGCATTCTTTGCCTAGCGTGTCACAGTTAACAGCCTAAGTGTGTCCAAGACATTTGGGTCGCCTTTGAGGACTTTAATATTACTGACTATGAGACAGAAATTTAACCTGCACTCGAATATTGGAAATTGCATTTCTTCTTGTCCATTACAACGAAATATTTCGTATTTTATTGCAAACTAGCCGCAATGTTGGCTGTATCTTGACAGGAAAATAAAAGTAGGTGATAGTAAAAGAGTTCCGCCTATACCCTGCGACATCCCCATGCGGCAGTTTGCAGGGTATTATGTAGGTGTAGATAGGAGAGAATGTAACTTCCCATTTATTATCTTAATTTTTCTTTATTAGAGAAAATCACTCGTGTATTCGCCCGTTTACTGGAATGTTTTACTTTTAAACAGCAAAATATATAAATAACAATTAATTAACAATTTAATAATTAAATAAAGTTTAATTAGTGATTTTGATTGTTATTTCATACATTATAATGCTGAATAGAGAGAGGCGCTTTGGGAAATTATAACCCATTGGAAGCCTAACCATCCGTCTTGATAGGGCGGCTCCTCCGCGGAAGAACAGAAGTGTCATCTTTCTCATGTCCTGAGTATGTATAGAAAAAGAGTATTTCTTCAATCTGATATGAACTACAATACCTTTCCGTGCTATTTTTCTCGCAAATCGAACTTGGAAGGATATGGTGTTCAAAATGTGAAAGTGAGAAACACGATGAAAAACGGTTCAATCAAAAATAAAAGCCATTTTAATGAAGAACTGCATTTTAGAAACAAAATATTTCGGTAAGTTGATTAATAAATTTTAAAAATGCATCCCATCTCCTAATTTTTCTAGTTTTTAGCTAATTACTACGAAATTTGAGACCAACATGCGAGAATCCTCCATAAATAGCAATGCAGTTGCTGTCTGTGGCAAGTGAAAAGTGTTAATTATAAAGATGTTCTGGTAAAAATTGGCATTTTTTGTTCCTTAGTATCAGTTTTCAATTGCTACCGCATTCCATCAGCTAAATGAAGATTTTTATAACCATTTTTATAAAGAAGGAATTTCGCATTTGATTTAAGTCACAGTGGTGCCTCTCTAAAGTTTAATAGTAATGCAGTATGTAGGTCTTTCATAGTGTGCAATATTCTGCTTGATATTGAGCGATGCAAACTTGATCCGTTGGTTTCCGCGGAGTTTAGTTTGTAGTGTCTCCGCTACGTGTTGTCATTTAGTGACAACAGTCTCCATCCATCCTGCTGGAGTCTTCAGGTCAGAAATTTTGATGCATATCATGGTCCATCCATTTCTAGTCAGCTCTTGCAGAACGCGAATTTTTGCCACAAATACACCTGGAATAATGTATCCTTATCGAAACATCATGTTATTCTTAAGAAAAAAATAACTAGTAAAACTTGCCATTAGGATTCACGCTATAATCTTAGGGTTAAAAGGGATATGTAAAAACAGGTATGTGAATTTATTGACTAAGTTCATGAAACAGAAAACAAATGTTCATGTAGCAAAAAGTCGAGAAGAGGTAGGTTATCAACTCTTAAGCGTTGTTATATTTAATAATCACCCTTACCATTGAGTTATGAAAAAGGATATCATTACTTGATGAAATATCATGCATTCATGAAATACTATTCTTGTTGACCTCGAAAGTCCACGGTGAGGATTTTATATAGATGACAATATTATCTTTTATTCGACCTTTAATTAATTTTATTGAATACGTAATTTCCGTAAGATATTATCTCACAGCATAAAAGTACATTTTACCAATACTTTCCTTTTCATATCCTTTTTTAATGCTCACTTACATTTATTTTTCAGCCGCGATGACTTTGTTCTGCAAGGATTATATCACAACCATAAGATAAAGGAAATAAATTGCAGGACGTAATGAACCATTTTGTCACCAAAATATTCTTGAGAAATCTTTAGAACTTGGTGGAACGTTTTATCTTGAGATTATGCGGAGGTCAGTGATGGAAGTGACTCCTCAAGGTAAGCGAAATCTTTCTTTGTTTTTCGTAATGAATGTAGCATTTATTTTCCGTGGGGCTCCTGACAGGGCAACCACACGTTTGTAACAGTAAGCGTTCACCTTCATTTGCATCCATATGTATTGTTCAGCTGATATATGGTCCAATATCCCCGTCCAAAACGCTTTTTTTATCATATTTAGGCACACACCTTTTTGGTTCACTACTTAGCTTATAAATTATGTTAAGTTCATTTCAACTATCATATATTATTATTTTAATGCCCAAACTCTAGATAATCGTAATTGAGAATGCTCAGTAGAGAAAACATTAAACGTATATGGAAAATGGAAAATGCAGCTGATGAAAAATATGGAGGAACATGATTATTGTCTCCAAGTTAGTCGTTCATATGTTCCTTTCCCGCTCCTATGATTAAATGTCATGCCAACTGATGGCAGTGTTTAGGTTGCCCTTTACTGTCAGAGTCTTTCGTAAGCTAAACTTTAAGTCAGGATTAATTATCAATCTGACTACTTGGGCAGCTCTTTACTTTCTGTTGGTGATGAAGGCTTCTGTAGTGTGGAATTGGGTTATGTTTTCCACCCGGAAAGTGGGAGTGACTCTCAGTATTTCCCTGAGCGAGTGACCCATCGCTGTGTCCGCTATGGATAGCCTAACCCAGTGCCACACATTAGAAGACTTCATGAGTCTCATTCATAGTGAAAGCCTAAGGTCTTTCAACTTTATTTTACTATCCACTTTACATTAAGACCTTATTACTTTTAAATTCGTTTTTAATTTCCTGAATTCACATTTATTCTATGCCTCATATAATTCATCATAAATCATCATCCTTTTTCTGTCCAGTGCTTAATCATTCTATTTTTATATTCAAAGTCCGTAGTGTTGTTAAGTAGTATCATGGAAGTTAGAAAAAAGTGTAACACTAAAACAGACCGACTGAATGATTAACGATATTGGTGATTAGATTTTCCTGACTGCGATTTGAAACAATGGACGATGATGTTGAGACGTAATAGTATTTTTGACCAGCAACAAGTTCTAAATATTATAACATTTTGCGTAATATATACATGTTATCAGATAAATTTAGAATCTATCTGTTGAATGTAAAAAATGGCGTTTTATAAGACGGATTTAAAATACAATGATTTTCTTTTGTGATCCTGATGCGATTATCATAATTATTTGTTTTCCTTATTTATCATTGTTTTTCAGCTAGATAATAGAATTCCATCCTTTCAATATACTGAAGTGAAAACAGTTAATTTTTATAAATCTATAGCTTAGAAAAGGTGAGCGTAGCAATGAGTCAAGAGAACAGCCTTTTCGAGTAAGCTGAGGTATCCTGGAATTAATTCTTATGGTATTTTACTATACTAAAGATATTTTAGTGAAAAAATATTATAAGAATTACAAATATTCTTGTTTCTTTCTTTCGGCAATGCCAGGAATAACTGTCCAAGTCTGTCGTATGTAACGTGTGTAACTTCTGCAATCGTTTAAATAATGTTGGTAGTAAATATTTTGGTAGTGTCCTAGTGGCTTGTGAATCTCAAGTCTCCAGTTATTTTGCCAATAGAGACATGTTTACATTTTATCTGAATTCATGATTATCATACAAATTATGAGGAGATTATTAGGTAAATTTTGCTTTCGTCCAATTTAATATTTATCAACTGTGTGGAGAGAACAGCTCCATTTAAAATTTTAATTCATTCTTTCTCGCCTAACTTTCATAACTTCAAATTATCAGTGTCATTCTTTGCCAAGTATCTGTCACTTAGCTATCATCGTAAACATTATTTGAATAGGTGTTCGATAGTATTGAACCTCACATCTTAATTTATTCATCTGTTTCCACTTATATACTGTATTCCGGACTACATAGGAGAGAGCGTTCTCTTTACCGAGGAATTTGTTTTCTCCTTCTTTTCTTCATAACGGCTTAGTGAATCTACTGCCTTGATAAAACGCCACCATTCCCCAGAAGAATTTCCTCTCACCCGATAAAATGGTCACTATTTACGTTCTAACCCTCTTCTGTCGTTCACTCTCACTGAATACGAATATTCAGCTAACAACTCACAAGGCTAATCGTGCTAAATCACTGCGGTTAATATAGTATTTAGGACTGTTACATCTTTTTCGGACTTCTTTCTGTGCGGCATTCGTACCAGGAACCTTTTCGTGGTTTTTTCTAATTCCCTATATTTTTCCATGCCAAAGCAGAAGTTCCTCGGACTTTAAATCTCTTACAAACTGAATTTGCTGATTTTAAAACATTAATTTCATTTAGGGAATAACACAAAGGACCATTCCTCCATATTCCTTACCGTTAAGACTGGGAGGCCGTAGGTGATTGACCTAAGGTAGATTGTCAATTTATTTATTTTATTTATTTATTTATTGAAAGTAATAAAACCACATACAGCTATGTCGCCATTTTATAGTGGCCATATAACAATACATACACTTAAGGACATATACAAGCAAACTTAACAACAGGTTGCAAAAGAAATTATGGAAATGTATAAAAAGAAGAAAATTGGGGGAATAACTACTTAGGTGAAAGATACAAAAGAGAAAGGCTTATAAAGGATTTAGATGAAAGTGCAAAAGGATCAATATGGGAAGGGAGGGAATTCAATAGAGAGGAGAGGCGGAAGAAAAGAGAACGTTTAGTGATCGAAAGTCTAGGAATGGGCATGTGGAGTAAAGGGTGAGAACGGGTGGGGCGGGATGGAACTTTGAAATTGATAAAAGAGAGCAATTCAGGGCAGTCGATGGTGGAATTAAGAATATTATAAATAAATATTAAGTCTGCTGTGAGTCTATGAGTGGGGAGATTAGGGATGGAGAGATATGATAGAATAGCTTTGGTGGACATATTACGACACTGTGGTAATCTATTCTTAACTATTTTAGCAAAGAAGTTGCAGACACAGTCCAGTGATGAAAGATTAGTTTGAGAAGAGATAGACCAGATGGGGCAGGAATAGGTAAGAATTGGAAGAATAATGGAAGAGAAAAAAGTTGTAAGTGCTCGGGGCTCATTAATTTCGGTAAAACGATAGAGGAGGCCTAAGAGGGACATTGCTTTAGACTTGATTGTTTGTATTTGTGGAGAAAAGTTCAATTTATTGTCAGTAAGAATACCGAGGTCCTTAGATGTTGAAACACGTTTTAGCGGGTGATTAGTCACAGTATAATTAAATTCTAGAGGGGCCTTCTTTAGGGAGATAGACATAACACTGCATTTTTCCGGGTTTAATTTAAGGTTCCAAATATCGCACCAATTTGAGGTCTGGCGTAAGGCATCCTGTAGTTCATGGCAATCGGAGGGCTTTTGAATGTTCTTGAAAAGTTTGCTAATGGCGCGGGCATTTTGCCGTAGGCGTGAAAGTGAAGATGTATATCCTTCAAAAGATCGATTTCCTGCCTATTCATCCCATTTCCCTTTTTTATTTTATCTGTATTGAACTCCAAATTCCTTTCGACATATTAAACATTTGTACCTCATCCAACCGCACCTTTGGTGGCCATTTACCTCCTGATCTATGAGTGACCCACCCCGATAGCTCTTTAATTAGAGGGAATTGATATAACTTAAAATACCGCTTCATTTATTACTTTCTATTATCTTCAAAGAGTGGTAGATTCTACTATCATATTTATTCTAAGCTCATGTCTTAAATTTGAAATTAAGTAATTGTTTTGGTCTGACCTGTTTTGTCGTGGCAAGCTGGCGTTAGGTCTTTTATCGCTTACACCGACGTTAATACGTAGTGAGGGTGGTTTTCGGACTTTGAGTACCATGGCTCCACCCTAACCTCACCCTTCTTCCTCACCACTTTGGATGGCCTTATATTGAAATTTGAGAGCTTAAATCATTTTATTCCTTGAAGATGCCCAGTTGCAATACAAATAGATGAAAAATGTATTCCATGCAATCGAAAAGTTTATTTTTTAAGTTCTTGACAATTCTGGAGGATACTGGGACTAACCATCTTAATACCTATATGATATTTCCCGCACATAAGCACGGAATGTTATAGAGGAAAAAATCAAAGTCGAATGCGGATCCCTCAAAACTGCGCCGAGTACTTAACGACCAGTCCAAAGTGCCTTAAAACGCGATGTTGAAACCAAATTCTCATCATCTGGTGGATTCTAGGACTGACGATGGGCTTATTACCTAATGAAGAAGCAAAGAAAGTTTGCGTCATTTAGTCTGCTTGTCTCTTTGAAGTGAATTCACACCAAAGTGGTCCCGGTGAGAAATTACGCGTCGAGAGGTTATTAAAATAATGGATATGCTGCCTACGTAGCCTGTGACTAAAGAGCAGATAAACCCTCCCGTAAACCGTTTGAAGGGTGGAGGCAAAAGTTTGATGGTTTATCATAGACACAAGGGTTAAATCACATGAAAACCAAGATGTAGGAGGAATTTGATCACATTTTCCCTCATTAAGACGTGAAGACTTTGAGAAGATAATATGAAAGCTTGAAAGAGACTTGATTAAAAAAATGTTGAATACCTCTTTTTTTTAGCCATTTAAGCTAAGTTAGGCTGCGTATTTTGATGTTCATAGGCATATACGTTAATTAAATGCAAGGATTGGTACTTGAGGCTACGCACACAGCTCTTCCAATAACAACTAAAATATATTTAATTTTAACGTTGGGTCTTTTACTCCTCTGTTATGCATCAAGTATGAGTTTCAGGATTAATGTCATAAATATTATTCTCAACTCTGGTGTTACACTTGAATCTCAAAACCAATGGAGTAAGATATTGAAGATGATGTTCATCGATCAAAGTTAAATTTGTAGGCGTAACTTAACTGCGAATTTATGGTGCTCTTAAGCATTGTTTCTTCATTGGGATTGATAACAACATCAAATAGAAGAGTAGACTACAGGTACAGTTATTTCAAGGAGTTACCATAATTGAAATGAACCTCGTATTTATGATTTTTTTCATTTATGTAATTATGCAATCATGCAGCAGGTGACACTTATGGGATACACATTTTTTGACACAACGGTTGATAGAAGTTTATTCGCAATTTCTTTTCCGGACGCTCTTTTACTTTCCTCGCTCATTTCTTATCCACCGTGGTACATAAAAAGTTTTTTATTTTGGCGCTACCTTCGGACGGTGGTTGAATTCAACTGTTCGTGAGATTGCTGGGTGAGAGTACGGCTTTTATAACTTTCATTCTGTACTAAAAAAGACCTTGCTCGTGCTTTGATATCGCCAGTATGATAATTTAGCCATGAATGAGATATTTTTTATTAATTCAAAATCAAAAATATATCAGAAGACATCAAATGATATCTGATATCATTTAAAATATCCACACTCTTAAGTCTAGCGTCTTTCATTTATAATATCCAAACTTTATATTTAACACTTATATTTTATCTAAATAATTATATCTAAAGTTCATGTTTTTCCTTAAAACGAAGATAAATCGCAAAGAAAGTCTTGAGCGGCAGTACACATAGTAGGTACACGGTAAAATGTTAATTTAATATCAGTATGGCATTTTGCAGTCATATAATTAAAGAGACAGCTGAATGCTAACCTTAAATTGCTACAGCTTGAGTAGTTTTGCTTTAATTTATACGACTACCAACGTTGTTGCAAAGACTCATCCCTGCTATTTCTTTGATGAAGGTAAGGAGTAGGTATTTACCGTTTAAGTGAGGCGATAAAGATGAGGAGAGAGGGCGAAAAGATGTGAGTCATTTTAGATGAACAAGGAAAATGACAAGGAGGAATGGAGACTATAGGAGCGAAGAGGGGTAGCAAAGAAAGGACCCTTCACGGCTTTATAATTTAAGCGGAGTGAAGGAAATAAGTCGAGAAGTGGGGATCCTATCTTTCCATAGAAAACTTTTGTAATGCAAATGATATTTTCCTGTAGGAAAGAGCGAGATAGGAAAGTGCTGGCCTGGGTGGGGTTCATGGTTGCGATATTTGGGACCAATACTCAACAGGGATCATTACGCGCTACAAATTGCTAGTGATTGTTTACAGGCCCAGCCAAGGACCGCCTCGTCATGAAAAATGGTTTCTGGCTCTTCTTCCTCCTGTGCGGCCGGAATAGGACGGTCTCGTTTCATTTCATTTGACTATCTCATCTATACTTAGCACTTTGTTAAATATACTTAATTCAAGGTAATTGGACTGACATCACCAGTGTGTTCTCCTTAAGTGGGTTGAGTTTACATCGATATGCATTATATGTGAATAACATGTTCATCTGAGACTTTTATAATCAATCTAAGACTTTGTAGATTTCATGATTTTACCATGATTCTCTATTTTTTACAGGTCAAGGTTATGTCTCTAAAATAAAATATTATTGTTTGCATACTGAATCAGGGTGGTGAAACAACTGTGATCGAAGTATAAACCCAATGCAGTACATTCACTGTTAAATGCTAAATTCAGTACATTCACTTTAAAATCACTGCAATGGTTACAAATTAAAGTATGCTTGGCAAAGCTAATATTTTTGTCATGATTGTTTTCAAAGCACTGATGTGTTCTTTTGTCCTTGTGCAGAATCTTCTCGATGTCTGGACCACGTAGACTCCATCTCAATTGGCAAACGAGAGTTCATAAATATTACTTTTGCACAAAATGCAAACCTTATCTTTACAATGTACCAGAATATTTTTTTTAAGCATAGGATGAATTGCGTGATTAAAAAAAATTCGATTTATGGAATTCCTAAACGATAGTTTCTGTTAGCGGAGTAGTGATAAAAGGGAGCGATTTTCTTTGGCCTGAAAGCACTAGGAACATGGTTTTTGTTTTATCATTAATCAGCACTGGATTTAAAAAATTAATTTGACGCCATAGCGACCGTCACGAAAAACAACAGACATGAAATAACAGTGCATGCTTATGGCTGTATACATTGTGCATGCATGGGGGATTATTGCGATACTTCTCTAAACTCTAATGTTGCTAGGTCCTGCATATATATCTACTGAGCAGATAAAGGAAATGCTTTAGCAGTATTTCTCCGTAACTCAAAATAGCCACGGTTTATCAAAAGCCTAAACGTAATCAACCAAATCGATTTTTCGAAAAATAAATAAATATCTCCAAGAGGAAAGGTTGATAACATTTATTCTAGATCACCTCGTTGAGCAATTGGTAATGGATTTTCCCCCTCACTGCAGGTATATAAGTAATTTTGAAATGATTTTTATTATAGTAGCAGGGTTGTAAGGAAGGTCAATTGCTCTGAAAATTCCACTAGGTAGTTCATGGTACCTAGGTCGCTTTGCTAATTAACATCGCCTAGTGATGTTTCTTTTCAATATTTATGTCATAAAATGGAAAGCATTCATTTACTTATACTAGAAACAGAGTACGTGTCGGGCATTACTCAAACGTATTTCTATGATGTGCTATTTTGCATTAGATTAAAGTTGCAGTTCGTTCTTTTTGCGAAAATAAGTTATATAATGACATTTTTGCACAACACGTTAGGGGAAATAATTCACTTTTTTCTCTTATACCAATAATCACTGTCCATTTGTACTCGCATGCTTGTTTGAAATGTTTCTTGCCGACAACGATGACTGCCACCCGGACTTCAACCGCATTTGCCAGCTTTCCTTCACGGCTACTGCACTACTGGTAGAATGCCCTTGGGCAGCATAACGCGCCACAGTGACAGGGAGATTACAGCAGCTACGGCCGCGTCGCTTCCCAATCGTCTCTTTTTCCCTCCGGCCGCTCTCCAGTGAATTCCGAGTTCAAGTGCATATCGGCGCAGGCCAGCCAAAATAGTCGGTGTAGTGCACTCACTCATGGAGGCTGGAATATCTCTCCCGTGTTCGAGTTAGCGAAGGCGACCCTGCGTGAGGGAGAGTGCAACTCAGCGGAATGTTCCGGTCTCTTCTTTGACAAAGACGGGTTAGTTGAAAATTAACCTTTTTCCAGACTGAATAATTTTTCCATGCTTTTGCTAGGGCAGATTAAATTTTTTTACAGTTTTTTAGCGCTACGCATGTTTTAGTTTGGACTAATATTTTAAGTAAATTTTTTCTCACTTAGAAGTTTTCCATTCATCACATTTTAGCATACACACATAATAATATACTTTAAAATAATTCTCAATCGTCTCTTGCTCCCTTTTGCCGAGGTATTTATTCGTTGTCTACTGAATTTTAAAAAAAACTAATAAAAAATAATTACAAGGATGGACCCTCTATGACGGACTAAATGAAAGGAAATATTAAGTTGGTTCTGTTGACTGGATCTCGAGGATCTGTTAGGAAGGCGAAGACAGGAAAGTGATTAAAAACTGCAGTTACTAACATAATTGTATTTTACACAATGTTAGCAATTTTTTCCTCATCTTAAGCACATCAGTTAAAATTTACTGCAATAACGAGTATAATAAAATTATGAGTTAAAGATGAGATGTCAATGGTAGGATTTCATAAAACTATGTGCATAGTAATAAAAGTTTTCTTTTTGCTATGCTTCAATCACTCTGAGCCGACTTTGTTGATTGGTCTCTGCTTTTTTCTCTGGTCGGCACATTAGATGTAAAGTAACCTCCACACTACATACACAGGTCCAAAGTAAGAGTCATAATTAGGAAAATTTCTCCGTCGACCAGATAAATATACATCAATGATTTTTCTACACAAGCCATCAAATATTTTAAAAGAAAAATGGTGAATCTGTAATTTGTTTAAATACCTTTTTTGCCTTTCCCAATCCTATCATATACGTATTGCCCAATCCCATTGAATTACGTTTTCTCTACCTCTACAGAAAATTACATCTGCTCTACATAGACAAACGCAAGATGATCGGCTTAATGTATCGTACCTTAATTGGGGATTTCAAGCATGCATTACTGGGCCAGAACAATTAGGAAAACCGACCGCTTATCCGTGTAATGTTGTTCCTAAGTTCCTTTCCACGCTCACACCTACACGGCGTATCTTCTGGTCTCTCTCAATTCTATTCGGGTCCGTTTGTGCTCTCTCGTATAGAGCTCGGGTTTCAACATCCGATGCTTCTCATCGGTGTTCTACAACAAGCCATCTCCCAATGTGCAACTCAACCGCAAGTGGATGTTCGATGGCCACACACAACTTGACTCACAAGTGCCTTCATTCATGTAGAACACGATATTCACGAGCTAACTAGCCAACACTTTGGACAAAGTTCAGGATAACCAACTAATGTCCAAGAGTTTGGTACAAGTTTTTTTTCTCCAATTTTATAATATCTAAAGAGATAGATAGGAATATAAATCTCTTAAGAACTGGAAGAATAATTTAAATTTAGCACCTGTTATTTATTAAAAAGGCATGAGTCAGAAATGGCTCTTAGCTATAGGTTTGGTTAATTTATGATGCGGTTTCTGTATAAATACTTTTCTAATTATAGTTTACTCACCTTTTCAGTTCCAAATATAATCTTACATAGACATGGTCACACGCTATGTGATAAGAAAAAGGCATAATTGTGTTGCGATTGTATGCTTTTACTACACCTTTTTACAATTTTCCTCTGGCAAAGGAGTCTTTAGATTTAAGCTATAGCACTCACCAACTTTCGTGGAGCAGACTTGTACAAATAGAGGGGAGGTAGTGGAGAGGACTGAAGGGATCTAATTGATGAGTCGGAATTCATCACGAAGAAAGCCTGAAATCTGATGTGTTCCCACGGAATAAAAATTGATGTTCAATAAATAATTTTCAAGGTAGCGTACAAATGATTTGATGATAACCCTACGTAAATAGAACTCTATAAGTCTCCTCTAATGTTTGCAGCAGGGGAAGTTTCTTTCAAATATTTGAAATCTTATACTGATGTGAATATCCACCTACTCTTTGTAGTAGGCAATCGTGGTATGCGAATGCGTGGTATGCAATGTTTGAGGTTAGCATTATCTAACTTCATCTTATAGTATTCTTTTGAGCTTCTTATACTCTCCTTTTGACTTGAGTCAAAACAGGATGGTGGGTAAAGGTGAGTCATTCCACTTTAGAAGCACTTCTGTTAGCAGTGATAGCGAAGGATTTTCCACTGACAATCCTAAATTATCATCCAACCACCCCTAGGATTTTCAAAGATTACACCATTCTAGAATATGCTAAACAATTTCAGGAAAATTCCATAAAAATGTTCTAGAACAGCCGAAAATGTGCGAGAAAAAGCATTTAAAAAAGTACATCGGGAAAAGTACAAAGACATCGGGACCGGGAATCGAACCCGGGCCACCCGCTTGACAGGCGAGCGCCCTAGCTCTGAGCGTCGCACAGTGGGCGGAAATCGAAAAAAACTTGTCAAAACTAATATCTCCGTTATTATTTAACGTAGATCCACGATTTTTTCCATTTTCGGTGGTTTTTACCTCCTAAATCCGAATCTAATGTTTTTTTGCTGTAGACCAATCAGGGGCCTCTCTGAAACAATATGGCGGAAACAGTAAAATGCCCTTCTTTAAATATTAAAAGCGCTGCATGTAAGGTACTTATAATATTCCTACAAGTACTGTCAATGAGTTAGCAACATCGATACATAACCCTGAACAACTTTTCCGTGAAATATCGATACGCGGTATCGATACAATATCCCATATAGTAAGGATAGGATTTTTATCAATGTATTCCACGGAAATTAATGTAAGTAATGTTTTTATTATTTTCATTAGAAATTGAACCATATTTCTGTATCTTAAATGAATGACTAATTACATGGAAATAATACATACATGAGTAAATACAGTTAAAGGTCATCGTCATCTGAATCAATCTCGTCTCCATCCGACTCTGTGTTCTCACCAATCAGAAGGAGATTCCTAGCTTCTTTGGGTACTTTCACATTTCCCTGATTTGAATCTGTTGACGATGATATTATCGGGTCCGAAGATAGAAGAAGTCTTCGAAAAATATCCTCGAATGACACCATTCTTGAAAATTTTCTGAAATGCTGCTCCCGGAACCTCCGAATATCCTTATGCCTCGATTCAAGGGCCTCCTCCGACAATTGTCCAATAGGTAGCACTGCTGCTCGTACAATAGACGCTCCATGTATAAGAATCTTATGTACAGTCGGGGGAATAAAATACCATGAATAGTACTCCACATAAAGGGCAGCAGTGGAAGAGCAATAATCGCGGAAACGCTCTACGTCAATCGGAAGTCCACTAGATAAGGCTTTCAGAATGGTCGAAAACCTCTCAATAAGCTCCTTATTAATACCTGGAAAAATATGACGACCAGGTATTATTTCTATGTAATTTTCACTGAGCACGCTGATTTGAATCAAAGATTATGAAACACAAACTAATACAAGTAATTGGTTTTTTACGCACCAGAAATTTCCGCTGACAGCTTTGGATTGGAGAAGAAGCGTTCTTTTCGGGTCACTTCCCTCCTCTTCATTTTCTCCGCTGTCGGAGGGAAAAACTTCTAAATCACAAAACCAACAAAAAAATAGCTACATGTTCTAACGTTGCGTTATCGGTAGTTACTCTTTCTACAGCTAGCGGTGTCAATCATACCTGTATCCGATGTTAATGTATTCTCTCCGTCGTGTACGACCTCTCTGTAGTAGAGTAACTTCGACAACCGGCAGCCAAACTATGTGTGCACCGAGGGGAACTCCTCTCTCAGTTGTCAATGTGACTAAAAGACGTCGATGTTTCTACACTCACCAGCTAAGTTAGACTGACCCTATGAGTAAAACTGAGGAGGCAAGAAATTTTCTAAGCCAATAGGACGTGCGTATTTTTGGGAAAACCGCCTTGTAAATTGCTGGCTAACTCGTTCACTAGCGTGTTCCAGAGAAGCGATCTTTTGGAGGGCATTAACCGATGCACATACGCTAAGGTCGTAAAACAATTAGCGGCGACTTTTCAAAGAAACAACCAAGTCCCAAACACTATATTCACGAGCCCCACATTTTCAAGGAACAAAGTATTGGAGAGCACAAGAGGTGTTACTTAGTAAACAACTAGTAGTGGAAGCGGATTACGGCCCCAAGGGATAATTTAGTTCTGTCGGTCGTGTGTAATGACCGCGCCTGCTTCGATTCTTTTCCCTCTTCTCAAGGTCGGAGGGACTTCTGGTTTGAAAGGAGCTTAAGTGCGGGAAATTCCCTGTATCCATGTGAGAATGAGTAGGAATAAGGGAAAAATATCCACTCTGCAGATATTTGGTCACATGCCCTCATCACACCTCATGGGTGACCGGCGGCCGCGGCGAATTTTCCACTTTCAATATGCCACAAAGAGAGTGTGAATGTACTTGTGGACAAATATTTGCCTTTATTTTTAAATTTGGCATCTTTTCTAACAATTGGAGTGAAAATTAAAGTGGTGAAAACTTTATTTGCTTTAAATTGGAGCAACAACCAAATCAGGAAATTCCGCGGCTTATTATCGGGCCGGGCAGCTGCCTTGTCTTCTTATACATATCCCATCCTTAAAGGAAAAGGTGCAAGTTGGAGCAAGATTTTTCTTTTGAAACATATAGTAAAGATTCTACGTCTTTCTTACATATATATTTTTCGATCGAGTCTCGTCGCCCTCATAAAGATTTTTTCCACTTTATGAAAAAAATAGTCCAAAAATAGTGAACTTTTGAATGTTTAATTATTATATGAAAAATTAATAAAAACAAATAAATTTTTCCGTATAATTCTTAGGAAACGTTTACCCTTTTAGAAAATATGCTTTGAAATTTATGGAAAACCAGCTTAACGACTCACGAGCGAAAGTAAAAACTCAATTTTTGCGGAAATTCCGATTTGATATTTTTTATTAGTTTTCCTCATTTTTAACGGCTTCTGATGGTTTTATAAATAACCAAATATTTAAATAGCCATAGTTCCTTAATCCTTAGACATTATATTATCAGACTGTACCATTTTTGCTTTCAAAAAAAATAGTAAAAATTCAGGGTTTTGGCAAGGTTTTTTTTATTTCCGCCCACTGTGGCGCCGGTCGTTCAGGAGTGAAACAAGAGCATTACTTGGTTTGCTGGCGCGGGCGGTGTGGAAGCGCATTGGTAGACGGGGTTGCAACAAATTGAATTTTGGTCAGGAAGATAAGGTGTTTGAATACTATCCATTATGGGAAAGAGAATAATATGCCAAGCTCTAGATAGAGCAGATCGAGAGTTCAGTTTGCATATAAAAATATGCCCATACTATTACTACAGTCAAATATTGAAGAAAAATCTATCCTTCCAGATGGTGAACTGATTAAATAACGATTGGCATTCACTGAGTTAAGACGTTATTTTAAGCTCCACTATGAGACTGGGTCCATATGCCTCTATCCTTTACCTGACCATGAATATTCATGTATATGCAGTGGTCTCATGTTTGGCGAACTAAAAAAAGTGGATTATATTAATTTAAGAATTATTTTTAATTTTGGGAATTTTTCTTAGGATTTATTCAATATCCTAGTTATTTGTTGGTATTGCTTGCTAATGGTTGACATTTTTGGTTAGAATTATTTATTTCCTTGTTGCAATTTTTTATTTGATATCCGTGTAAATCTGGAATACAAAGTAATACAAGTTATTACGTTGGTAAACTATCTATACCATTACTTTAGCAATGATTTTGTTAAGATGTACACATTGATATCGTGGAGAAATGCAGGAGAAAGAGAATGAGTTATACAGCCGCGAAATGGTTAATAGGTATAATCAATGACTCACTTATTCCCCTGGTCTCTCATCTGTTATTATTTTTCTCCTGCTACCAAGAGTTGACCCTGCGCTTTTAAAACCGCTGGAGCATAAGGGAGATTAATGTCGATGGGGAACACTTTTCTCCCCAACCAGCAGTTCCCGCGCCTCATTCTTCACTTCCCCGATAAGCCGACTTGGTGGGTCTTCCGCCCTCCGCGGCAATTTCCGTCGGTGGCTTCTTTCCGCTACCCCTTTGTAATGGGGTTGAGTCCACACTCCTTTTCCCGTACCTCACTCCCTGCGGGACTTTGTTATGAGAGGGCAGAATTAATCGCCACTCGTCTCTTTTTTCTCCTCTCTCACTCTCTGCACCGCAATTTTCTGCCGCCTTTCTCTGCCCCCTCAATCTTCACTTTCATTTGAAGTCCAAAACGTTCCTCTTTATCATCATTACTTCAACGATCACATAAGAGCGATGCTAGAAAAAGAGATGGGCCGCAATTTTCGTTTTTAGCTGGACGACTGATTTCAATCTTACAATTATTAAATTTTCATACTGGAGATTACTTTCCATCGTGAAGACAGAGGAAAATAGCAACAGGATTTTAAAATTAAAGCTGTATTACATGACTTTGGTTTCGTTCCTGTTTTGCATAATCAGGCAATTTTGTCCATCAATATCAGCAGTATTTACCGAATAAACCTTTGATATATAGTTATGCTTTAGATGCATAATTTACCAGCACTTTTTCAGCAATTGTTGTAGATTTATTTATGATACTGGCTATGGATAGGTGCTCCTTCTAGTACTATGTTCCATTGATTTAAAATAATAGAGTGAGTTGCCAAATATTCTTCCATTAAAAATTTGGTTTGCATGAGGTTTGAATTAGACGAGTCTTTCAAGAGTCAGAGGTTGTTGGCCTTGCCTTTTTTAAACAATCGCACGCCACAAATTCATCGGGTAATTAAACATTTTCCGTTCCGAATCCGTGTAGGGTCAACTCCTTGAGCACGCGCGCAAGTATTCTTCTGTACCTGAGGCTTCTAGTTCTTAGTGGAGCGTCATTGTTTTGTTATCCTGTCGCACTCTATGACTATGTGGGTGACAGAAGAGATATACACAATCGCTTAGAGAACTGTTTCTATCGTAGTCATAGTTTCCTTGCTGAGATTCCGAAGAGCTGTTATAGCCTCTTTCTCTTGTGTGGGCATTTATAAATATTTAAATTCCCAATTTCATATAATACAATGGGCAGCGTAAGATTTTTTAACATATGTATTAATTTCATGTTCATTGATAATTTTTTTCAAGTTAAATATATTTTTTTATATAATCAATGTGTCTCATCATGGGTCCTAATCCCAATCAAAATTTGGGCAACGGGCTCCTCCGGTTCTCAAAGATGTGCGGAAAGTTTTCGCAAAAGCGAGACTGACGGCTACTCGTCTCACGTCGTTTGGGTAGCGTAACTAATGCGAGTACTTCGGGGAGGTGGAGGCCCAATTGAGGTCCTTTTGACCTCAATCCCCCTCATTGGTGTCGGCCTCGAAGGGGCCTCTTTTTTTCTTGTTGGCTCGCTAAACAGAATATTATATTTATTTTTTTGAGCTAAAAACCTGAGTCACCTTCGAAGTACTCTCCATTAACACTAATGCACTGGTTCAAACGTTTTCTTCACTGCGCAAAATGTCTTTTGTTCTCATCCTTTCCGATGCCTTGCAGCGCCGCTTTCGATTATCTTTTCACTTCCGGAGTGTCTGTAAACATTTCCCTTTCTGATCCCTTTTCAACCGAGAGAATAAAAAGAAATAACAAGATTAGTGATCCAGGGAGTAGGGCGAGTGCAGAAGCGGCGTCATACGGTTTTTTCCAAAAAATCTACGCACATATATGGCAATGTGGGCTAGTGTATTGCCATGGTGGACGAACCATTCCCTACTCCGCCACAAATCAGCCCGTTTAAACCAAACAATCTCGCGCAACCGCCTCAAAACACTCAGGCAGGGGAATTGGTTCACCGTTTAGTACTCGGGGATTTCCTCTGAGTGAACAATACCAAGTGATGAGCAATTCAATAAGCATTTTCATCAGTTCTGGACGTGGAAGGTCGTCGAATATCTTCATCGATCGACATGTCTGCACGATCGACATGCTGCCGTGTTTGAATCACAAGTACCTCTCATATACTTGAGTTATTTTGAAGGTGTGTTCCTTATAAGCCTTAGACAACATATCAACTGTATCCAATGCACTTATACTGAAGAGAAAACAACACTTCAGCGCCACACGCTGTTCTCGAAAATCTGTTATTTCAAAAAATCGAAGAGGTCGTAAAACGCGTCGCACTAAAACTGTCTCAGGGGCTCGCGACAGTTGTCTAAACGGAAGTTGCTACTGCCTAACTTGGAGTGGACATTCATAGAGGGTGCGTAGAAGGCACTGAAATAATATTTGGAACGAAGGACTAGTGATATTCCAATATAATATCGTATCTTATTTGTACATTACCTCGTAAATTGGTGTGACTGTATCTTGTTGAGGAAACTGGCAGCTATGCGTTGTCATTCTTTGACATCAAAGAGCCTCAAGCCTGTTTTCACCACCAAGCAATTGGAAGCTGCCAGTATTGAATTTTACATTCTATTCTTGTGACATGTTAATTCAATAAATGAATCATCTATCAATGAATCATTACAGTTCCGGTGAAAAGAGATCGAATTGAGATTGTAAGTAGACAATATAAATTATGATTCCGAAATATGCCGTATCTCGTATCATAGATAAGTTTACTCTACTCTTACAAACCGTACTTAGAAATTCACTCTCCAATAATTTGGCCTATAAATATAATGTTTCGCACAATTTCCGTATACTATCGTGCTTGTAGACAATAATTTCTAAATCAATAGCAATTGCGGTGAAACGCAATTAATTAGGCTGGATGTCGAAAAAATAGTACATTGTGTTGTATTAATCATTGAATATTAATATCTAATGGAACTCTTGGTAAAGTTCCATAGGCATTAACGTCACCTGTTGGTGCTGCGGTTTCATCTACATGTGTGTTCCCCTTAGAAATCATTGCGTTACCCACTTCCCACAAATTCTGCCGAAAAGTGAGGCAAGTCGTCCCTAAGAGTTTCCAAAGTTGTGCGCCTCAAACAAATCTCTTTTTCGCTTATTCATGGATCTCGATTTTTCTGTCATTTTTCATTGACTTCTCCCTCTCGCTGCTTGTAAATCACTGTAAACTAAGCAAGTAGTGGGTTTAAGTAAGAAATCTGACACATTTTGTTTCCTCATTTAGAAAAGATTTCTTTCCCTGAAAAATGAATAGTGAAACTCTTTTTCCGATGAGGGCGAAAATGGTTTCTGCAAGAAAAGTTTTGAAAAATCTTCAAATAATGGAGATGTGGCGTTACAGTTATTGAGAAAATCTTCATCTACCTACGTCTACAAAATACCTTACAAGCTAGTATTACGGTGTGTGGCACGGGGTGATTCCACAGAGGGTGTACAGTACTCATCCCAGTTCAGATCATAACCTAGCACGTTTCCCGACAGCTAATCGTACACCAAAAAGCACATTCAATACAGTCGTAAAATGAACAATGGCTAGTATTATTAATGATATAAATAAATAATACTACTATCTACCAACCTCCCGAGACCTGATGTTCTCATAGAAGGACACAAAATATTTTCTACATTTGAGTCCTGAAAAATATTGAATAAAAGCTCAAACGATTTCGTACTGTCTACTAGTTTTTTTTATTTCACCTCTTGCTACACGTGTTTCAACTGAACAATAGTCATCCTCAGGCAAGACTGTTGTTCAGTTGACTGTTGTTCAGTTGAAACACGTGTAGCAAGAGGTGAAATTAAAAAAAAAAAAAAAAAACTTGTAGACAGTACGAAATCGTTTGAGCTTTTATTCAATATGCTGTTCTACAATATCTCGCCTGAGAAAGTGGAGTTTATTCTGAAAAATATTGCTAGATTTAGTTATAGACACCGAACGACCTTCAAAGGACATTCTTTTACCTCCGTTGAGTAATGATATAATTTTCATGCTTTGAAGGCTCATTCATAACTTTATTTACAATTAAATTGTCAATTTTATATAAAAATATGAAAAAGTAATGAAAATAAAAAATAAATATGAGACTTAATATGTACTTCAAAGTGCATGTATATGGTCTTACTTTATATTGATGTCATTTTATCCCATGTCTCAAGACTCTATATCTTGCAGAAAAAACACTCTTGTCTTACATATCTCGCAGGGTCATTTGTCAATAATGATTATATGTTTTTAAGTACAAGTGCAGAGTCTCCTCTAACCAGCAAGGGTTGAATGTTCTTAGGAAAGATCTTTCGCAAAAATTGTCAGTTATTGTGCGTGGAAAATATGACATTAGAAATCAATCTGATATCTTTTATCTTGCGTCCGTGATCGTTTCTACTGTTACTAGGTCAATCAAAAAATGTTGTCGACCGGATTTTGTAACAAAAACTGTTGAATTTCCGTCATAAAATTGTCTGTCTCAAACTTTCGTCAAATATTTAACCTGTATTTTCCGTGCGATCAGTGAGAAGTTTCCACCCTAGGTTCTTCAACAATTAAAAAAACACTGCAGAGTATATTGTAACAGTTTTCAACAAATATTGCTACACTGCGCTGAGTTAGATCTATTTCTGAAACTACTACTTTGTAACGGTTCTACTTTGTAACGGTCCGTCATGCTAGTCGCCTACTCCAAGTGAGGTTTACGTAAGAGATAAATAACATCGCTCCTTAAACTTCTCGTAATATTTTCCCAACTCCGTTGGTATTATAACGTAAACAGGGGCATAGACGTAAGCTTAGAAACTTTCTATAAGGACAAAAATGTTTAGGCGTGGAAATTCATATAATTTCTTTTCTTTTGTGTGGTAATTGTTCTTTGCATTTTAAATTACATTCAACTGATTTATATCTGATTATCTCTTTCCTCTCGTAAAGTTCATATCTTGAAAAGTTACCACAAGCTCACAACTATAATGCTTATAACTATAACAAGAATTTGGACCTTATATCACTATCACTAGGTATTTCTCATTCTTAGAGGGAAGTTTTCTTGTTTTCGTTGCTCTGGCTAGTTTTGTTTGTAGATTTTACAGCATTTGGTGCTTCTTGTTTAAAGTATACCGGTGATAATTCACCTCTTACAACACCCCCTCAATATTGCTATCAGGACAAACTGTATGTGTAGATGCCTTCTCAAATAAATAACCATCCATATACAGATAATACTCCCCTTTATTCCACATCTTGTATACGACGCTCTCAATTCGCGGTATACCTTCCATTTAGAACCTTTGTAGCGCTTTCTCGAATCCTTGGGGATGAGCCATATTGTGAGATCAAGTACAACAAGGTTTGATCGGATGGTCTCTCCAGTCTCGCGTTGGAGCGAATCAATATCGATACGTATTTGATGGGTCGCTGGCATCATCGCTCCTACTTTCTACCTCACTTCTCTGGGTGAATGGAAAAAGTTCTTTAAGTTTCACTAAATTTGAGGATTGATCAATGAAGTATGGAGAAGTGTTCTTTAGAGCCTGAAACACTTAAAGTGAAAATACAGGCCCAAGGAGAACATTGTTTCTTCGATGGGCTTACGAAAATGTAGTGTTTTTTTCCGAAGGTGCGGAGATAAAAGGTTAAATGACGACTTTTTTGCACTCGTTTAGCTCGCAACCCGATAAGAAGGCGTTGGAAAAATTTTCCTCTGGCGATGCTGTGATAATAGGTAGAAGACAGTTAGTATCACGAATATCATGTAAACTTGATTATTTTAATTAAGCCCACATTAAGCGCAAACCATTCGCATTTAATCAAATTCGAATTTAGTAAAACATAGGACCATTTTGGGAACTCAAGAAAATGATATATTGATAAATAAAAATAAAATATTTAGAAATATATTTCAAATTACTTGGGTTAGTGGCAGAGGAAAATTTCATTCATTAGCGCTCAAAAATAATAAACGGTAAAAATTTGTGGGAAGAATCTTTATGGTCCTTATTAAAAAAACGTATTCATTAGTGAAATTACAAGACTAATAACTCTAAGCTATTTTCATGATGCGTTCAATTCTTTCTTGTATAATATACCAGATTTGAAGTTATAAAAAATTGAATATACTTCAGGTAATAACCAGCTGGTATCGTTAGTTCACTTATTCTGCAACTTTTTGAGAAGTGGCAACATGCCCTATCTTAACGTGTTAGGCTTCTTGCGGCTCTCCAACCAAAATTTCTACCTTTATGCTAGCTTCCTCAGTTCATCCCCTATCTTTATTTTCGTCATCAATGCGTCCTCCTTATGAGCGCCTCATTTAAATAGTCTCCTGCCAACGTAAATTCTCTCTCTCATATAACCAACATTCAAAACACTCACGTTAAAAATTGATCTAATTACTTTTCGGTCCTTCTTCTCAATTCACTCTCCTTCATCAAGATTTCCATCTCAACTTATGTAAAGGAAATGGATTAAACACCACTTTCATTTTTAATCGTAAGTACAAATGAAGCCTTACTCTTTTAAATGGTTATTGATTTTTTGCTATAGAATTGTCGTATTACGATCAGTACAGTAGAAAAATGTGAGCATATCATATGCATTGGAGTTTCAGATTTGCTAGTGTTATTCTATACTGAGAGAAGAAAAAAATTAGTTCATTATTTTCTTCGAAATATCGTTCATGAGCTGCTAATATTACATTTATGAAGGTAATGATCATTTAGCAGATGGATGGCAAGAAGAAATTTTCTTTAAATAAAGTCCTCTCGCACAATACGATGTCTGTGAATACTAGATGATTTCCTTGTGGCCAACAGATACATATCCACTTTTCTCATTATTAAAAATGAAGCAGTTAGTAAAAATAATTTCACCTGGGACAACCGCTTGCAAGAATTTCCAACGATATTTTGCTTTCCCTCTTTCCGAGAAAAAGTTACGATTCGGCAGTCAAACGAATTACTTATGCTTGATCTTAAATGCGTTCTATGTTACACGAAATTCCTCATCTGTTTCTTCGTTATTTGCATTAGCTGGTCCATGGTACTCCTACGAATTTATTCACGGCTTCTACGGCTTATAATAGAATACAACTTTTTTGTTTTACTTGGCAGTATTGATATACACTATTAGCAACCAAGATCACGTTCGATAAAGAGCAGTGTGAGGAACGCAAGGAGTGACTCAAAGTACTATAGTGAGAGAAAGCTCTTTCAGGAGTCAAAGCGGCGTCCTTTCGCGCCAATTACGTAAAAGTTATTCATGAAAAGATCTCTTGAGAAGAAATACGATTTAGGTGCCATTTTGATATTGCTAGTAGAATTGTGTTTTGCATGAGCAAAATTCAGATGTCTGAATGAATGAATGTGGTGGAAATACCACACTTATTTGGGACTAAGAATTGATCTCTGCATGGTTTTGGAGAGGTCAGTTCTCATCAAATTTTTACATGGTGTAGTATCTTTTCGAACTCAAAACAAGAACTTGCAAGGTACATACACCAGCACCTCTAGGCTCTCGGCTTCAGTCAGAAAGTGCCAGAATTTTATTGTCTTGAAAATCACAATTAATGAATGCTACGCTCTGGTTTTATTGTGCTTCTCATTAGGTGAGCATAACATAGAAAACCTTCGGTCATAAAATATTTTAATCTTATTACGTAAGTTTCACATCCAGAAAGCGTTTATGAAGGTTCATAATTTAGTTCTTTGCAGTCATCCATTCCTCCTTTTAGTAATTCTAGTAAAAGTTATTCCACAACTATAATGCAGTAGATATGCAGGTAAAGTCGCAAAAAATAATTTTGCACGCATATTAGTCATTATGAAAGATACATCAGTTCACCGTAACAAGACTTCATACAACTAATATGTAGCTGATACCCACCAGCAACTATGAAAGTAACGCATTCTCGCCAAAGACATTTAATGGGAGCGATTTCCTGGGCACCTGTGCCGAAGAGCTTCCTAAGTCTTCGTCAAGATGAGTATTTTATTAACCGTCACCAAATGTGAAATTTCTCCCATTGAAAAATTATTAAGGGAATGGAATCAAAGAAGATGACTCGCTCCTTTCTGAATCAGAGTCATTAAGCTTTTACCAGGTGAAAGAATAGGAAAATGTAAGCATGGTAGAAAACATTGTATTAGTAGCTTTTGCTGACAATTATGTAATTAAACTTACTTTTATGTTACAACATGTAACCAAGTGGGCTAGCTGGATTTAACTTGTCACTCAATTCGTAAGTCTGGGATTAAACAAAGAAACCCATTAATTTATAAATAATAGCATAATACATGGTATATGAAATGTGTAAAACTGGATGTAGTGGGCAAAATACATCCAAATAATATGCATGATTTTTGGGTTAAAGAACAAGAGCTTCAAATGTGAGGCTTGTAGGGAGAACGGATAAAAGTTGGAAAGGAAACTGCTTCCTGGGGAAAATTGAGAAATAATGAGAGGCGGAATATGGCATCGGAAAATTTTTTCAGAGCAACAACTTGTATTTTCAAAGCTAAAATATTGCTAAGACCCTGACCAACTACGCGATCTCGTTGCTTATACCTCCTACTCCTCTGCGCGATTTCTAATGCAATGTTTTTGTGAAATCATCAAAAATACTTCTATTGGTTTGAAAAAAATTAACGATGACATTGAAATTGATAAACGCACAATATAACAGTAACTCCCATTTTTCTTTCCCATTGTAAATTCTGATACCCTTTCGTTTCTTACCATTCGTTCACCTGCTGTCATCAATAATCATAACCATTTAAGTAAAATTACTGTCACCTGCTTCACCGTATCCACCCTTTTGGTCAAACAGCAGATTTTATATTTCATAAAATAATCTGAAATTTACAGAGATATTATCAATAATATGTCGCACTTATAAAAAGGAATTGACATGGTGTGATGGCTTGAATTCCCTTGACGTAATTTTACAGTGGAATCCTAAATTTTACATGTGTGCTGTCTACAGTGCAATACAAGTGCAATTACGTCGAGATGCACGATACACTTTGGATCTTTATGCGTTTAGAGAAGGGTAATGTCCGTATCAAGTTTCTTGGGTTTCTGCCTCGATTCCGAATTGATTTTTCTCTTGCTTTAACGGTCGACTATAATAATAAGCTCACATGACCTCAGTCGTCGATTGTGAACCCCAATGACCAATTACTACTACTGTGTTTCCACTCTGCCCCAAGAATGAAGGACACTGAATAAATGTCATCCATTTATAAATTTACTACATTTTTCTCTCACTGTGTATTATCTAGGTGAAGTTGTATGCTAATTTCTTTCTCCATGCGAGTCACTGGTGGAAAGAACTCTCTCATTGGACGACTCTAAAAACTATTAGTTGTTTTCGAACTCGTTCGTGACTTCATGAACACCGAATGACTACTTTCAAAGGGATGTCTGCATGAGTTCCCCTCACATAATAGAATTTTGAATTAACAATATAACTCATGGGGTATGTGTATGAAAGTCAGCTCATGTCTGGCTCTTGGCATGTCTCTTGTTTGGTGAACAATATTTTTAGATTTTGAGCTCCAACTGAAAAAGTGGATTTCACCAATTAATGATAGACACTATTTTGTTTTTTACGTACCGTTTTCTACATTTTCCTGGTTCATATTTCTAGAGAGTCTGATTTTCTCTTTTTAAATGTTGAGATTAATTTTTGTAGCAATGACATGAATGAATGAATTTGAAGTAATGAATGAATTTCATAAACATTTTTGTTCAGGGTTTTTAAGGTGTGCTTACAAATTAGCAGCGCGTCTAATTCCTTCATTTTTCCTGCTGAGTATCTCTAGGATTTGCATTTATGACATTTACCTGACTAATAAACCAATTGTAGGTATATATCATAAAAGCCCATTTTAAGATCCTCCAGATGACCTCTAATATCTGCTCCAAGTGGTTTAATCAAGAAATATAACTGTAAATCAGCTATCGCCTTGTGCAGGAAGTTATTATAAAACTTTCCACTCTTTTTTACCCTTTCTAAAGTTCAATTGTTTTTAAACTGGTGTCTGTATCATTATTGCGCGCCAGCGATATCTGCCGTTCTCGCCGTCACGTGTTCAATCGCTCGTGACTTCGTTGGCTCGCTCAACGAAGCGTTTTTCCACTCGAGATGCAGTAAATGAAATACTATTTATAACTAACTAACTGGTTCGTCATTGACAGCAAAACTCGTTCTTATGTAGACTTGAAAAGCGTGACAGTGGGATATTTTAAAGTGTTGATCGATTAGAAAAATCCAGCACGAGTATTTGTAGCATAATTGTTGCTCTACAGAGTCCACCCACGAAATATATTTTGCAGAAATGAGACTCACGAGGAAAATTATTAAATCAATCACAATTCATGGTAAATATAGATGAATATTTAGAAATGAGCTGGAGGCCATCCCTAACCACTTGATCTTAAGTACCTTGCACTGATGAGATATCTCATTATTAACTAACGTTTCTCTCTTTTGTCTCTTTTTCTACACATTCATTTTGCTTTTCATGTCTTGGATTCATTCCATAGATATAAATTCTCATTAGATTTGTTGTCCTTTAACATGAGCGTAAAGTACATCTACTGATATACTTGAACAGACTTTGTATACTTATTAAATATTACTTTTTTCCACTCGTATAACTTCGGCAATTGTGTCAATATTTCTTTGGTCTCGGTCAGTAAAATGGTAAGTATGAAGGAAACCATAGATAAATAATACAAAATACAATCAAGAGACAAGATTTTTCGTAGTTTTTTTGGCATCAGTGATGTAATTCCTCCATGGTTTACAATTCCGCCAGTCTTTTGCGTAAAAGGGAGAGATTTTTATTAGCAAGTGACATGCAATAAATTTTCATTGACATTACTCTTCTGAAGCACCGTAAATAAGAGCTTTAATTCTTCCACTATCCCGCCCATCCTCTCAAAAAATAGCTGAAATATTAGATATTTTCCTATTAATTTTAGTATGTATCTACTGACGACTGTATTATGTCAATTTGTTTGGTATTGAATTATTTTAAATGGAAAATTTATCCGGACTGTGAATAATTTCTACAACGTCCTGACAGAATCTGCAAATTAGTATTCAATTATACTGATTTCTGCCTGAAAATTTAGGAATAGGAGCAACCAAACACATTTTAGTGTCAATGTGAATCATGAATATAAAGTATTTCTGAAAGTAAACACGTAAAATTTATACAAAAATGGGGAAAACATTGTCCGAGATGGTGAGCGGTTATGAGGATCAAAATGGAAAAGTTCAAGTAAATTTTGCTTCCAGCTTTATCAATTGACGTGCTTCTGTACGAATGCCTTACAGGGAGATAACGTGGTCATATTTGTAGGAAGAAAAAATATGCACAACAGTCTTTAAGTATCGTGCGAACTGAACAATTATGTGACATTTTGGAAATGTTTCATCAGTAGTCATTCTCTCCAAAGTTTGGTGTACTGCATCCCTCCACCCCTCTCCGTCTAATACTAATTAGCTTACTTCCTGGTTGTTCTTCTAATGAACTTTCCTCTTTATTTGTTCTATACATATTACCCCTTGGTCTTCTTTTTGGATTTTATTCTCTTTTTTCCGTCAAATACATTCTTTACTAACCCATTTCGCCTAAAGATGTGCCAATTTCATCTGGTTCTCCTTCTCAGGTTTGTATTCCACATGGTCCTTTCCTCTTCAGCTCCTCTGTAAACTTCATAATTTCTTATTTTTACGTCCATTTTATCTTCAAAATTCTCCTCCAATAGCTTATTTCGAAATCCTCCTTTAGTATTTTCAGGTCTGCATTCACAATGTTTCATTGAGTGCGAATTGACTGCAAACGAATATTTTTGTATAATTTTCGTTGTCTTAAGTCCTATACTCTTTGAACGTAGCCGTTCTCTTTTTGCAGCAAACGCTTTATCAGCTGAGATTAATCTTTGCTTGGTGTCCGCTGCACTTTATACGTCTCACACGATGGAACTTCCGAGGTGGTTGAAGGAATTCACTTGCTCTAATTTCTATCCTCTCCGTGTGACTTCTGCAGTTAACTTCTCTCTTCCTTGTACTTGTATTTTAGCCTTCATCTTACTTGTTTTCATGTTGAATTCTTTGAGAACTACGTCCAATGGGCTTATTTTTCTTTTATGATCTTCGAAATTTATTTAATATATCGAAGTCTGAACTGAGAAGAGAACCTATTAAAAAGCCAAGCTATGGACGTATATGTAAGCCCTTGAATAATAAGTTTCATCATCCTCATAGCTATGAACGGTTCATACTGACAGTGAAAAGTAATTTGAAAGCTATTTTATTTGCATCATCGCTTTACATATAAATACATATAAGTAACCGGTCT
Organism: Ceriagrion tenellum; assembly: GCA_963169105.1. NCBI lineage: Eukaryota > Metazoa > Arthropoda > Insecta > Odonata > Coenagrionidae > Ceriagrion > Ceriagrion tenellum. The sequence goes on along the minus strand of OY720634.1, from coordinate 141,167,406 downwards.
CACGTCACTGTCCTATTAGAACTGCAAATGTTGTTTGGACTGGTGACCGAAAATATGGGCAAAAAAAAGGAGTTGAAAGTTTGTCTGGTATATGGAATTTTTATCACCAAGCGGAACTCTCACAAGTTCAAGAGGCCAGGTTTTAAATAGCACCCTTTGTAATTCAACTATATAGATTTTATTAATAGGAACCGCAGGATGTCTACAATCTAAAAAATTTAGAAACGACGAGGTAATATCGAAGTTTAAACTGAGCGATGTACACTTTGTTTTCATTTTTCAGTCTGAAATAAATTTTATGTAACAAAACCCCTAAGTTTAAATCAAGAAAATCATCTATCACATATATAATCGCCTCAGAAATGAATGTTAAAATATTGTTGGCGTGGCATTATTACATAATAATGTCATGATATGGAGCAGAAAATTAGTTAATTATCCTCCCCGTGTTGAATGAATAACGGATGACAAATAAACATTACATGATACCATTAACCGCGTATTTGTCACTGATACTCCCGGATCAGTTGAAACTAATATGAAAATAAAATTTGCAAGCAATTGTATTCAAACTTAATAAAGTTTGGTGGTCAAGAAAGAATTTCATAAAATCCAAGCAAAAAATGGCTTTTTCAATCACATTCACTGTCAATGGCGTGATTTATAGCTCTTGCCAAAAAAATTAATTTTCACAGAGCAGCGTATGCTAGAATTTAATCTTCAATTTCAGTGAAACTCAGAGGCCATATGTTTCGCGAAAGTAGGATGAGCCTGGCAAAAAAACCGTCTCTTAACACGAAGATTATGATTTAAATCATTAGATCTCTCATGTTGATATTAGTGCAATATATTATACAACTGATTAACTAGAGTGGTGCAGCGTTACAATCGCCAATGCTCCTTTAAAGAGACGCTTATCTTATTTCCTCGATGCGGCGATAACCTGATAAGTTCATAGCATCGGTTTTCTCTACGAAATATGCTGAAGAGCTTCACCATTCATATAATTTATTTACTTTTCTGTTTACTCACCAATTGAATTCGATTACCTTTCGTCTTCTCCGACATACGATAACAGCAATAAAGGTTTATTGTCCGTAAATAAGGTCAGAATATTCCATCCAGTACCACTCCCAATTTTTTTCGAATAAATATTTTTATTAATTAATTATGCCAAACGATAATTTTAAGCATAAGTCAGAAAAAAAGATATTCATCGATGCAAAAAGCCGAATCATAATGTAACTAGTCCCTTACCATTATCACGAGTTGTTAAGCTTATAATGTAGTTCTAAAGAGGCAGAAAATGAAGTATGTCGGATAATTTTATCATTATCTTTAACGTATCTTTCTTAGTACGTGAAGGCCGCTTTACATGGTGAATGATCATACCAATGCTCATTCACGTACGGCAAATTCGGCGAATGAAAAATATGCGCATTATCATTCGAGTAATATTAGAACATGTTCTAGCTATAACGCATGTTCCAATGGATGATCGCTTGATCCGAGCGCACGAAGTCCACCTTGTTTATTTTGGCTAATTCAGCCACCAAATTTAAAGGGGAATGAAAGTGTTTAGTAATAAGCAGAGGCGAAAAAAGTCATGAACCACATAGTTATAGGTTATTATCATGAAATAGTCGGTGCTTGCCAAAAAGTTATGAAATGCATCTTTGCGGAATAAACATCATAAAATGGTAGTAATTACTTCAGGCTTAACTCTGTGGAACCTCTCCATATCGGCAAATAAATATTACACTGAGAAATAGTCCACTAAATTGATTTATTTCTTAGGACCCAGGTTTCATTGCGTAGTGAAATCTTCAGGTATAATGATCATTTTTACATCTGTATATATACAGAAATCTAGGTGCTTAGGGGTAAGAGGGAATGCGAGGGGGAAGGGACGAGAGATAGAGCGTGGTATTGTGGGTAGGAGGAAGAGGGGAAGGGTGGGGGACAAAGGACAGTATTAGGCTGGGTAGGGGTTTTCTGGCGTTGACGGGTTTCCGGCCAGTCGGAGGTGTTGCGAGTGAGGAGAAAGAAGGGAAGGATTGATAGGGAATCCGAACAAACATATTTATGTATTTATTGAGTATTGGATACTTTATTTTGAACCACTTACCCTATAATAACTATACGGATCATAATATTAGTTTAAATTTTACAGTAAAGTAAACGTCTAACTTTTAGCTTTAACTTATTTCAAAAAGTAGACGTCATGAAAAAGGTAAATAAGAGTCATGAGAGTCAAAGAATAAAGATCATGAAATGGAAAAATAAAAGTCATAAATTTCTCGTCTCTGGTAATGAGATATGGTAAATTCGGTTAAATTAGTACAATTGATTCATGTGATTTGCTTTATGCCAATTACTCGTTGTTTCAAATCATTGCAGTTTTACCCGAAGAGAATTATATTACATGGTTTACCCAAAGGGGACGATATTACATGATTTACACACACAGATGCAAAGGACACGTCAATCAGAATATTTTGAATGCTACAACAAATAATGTTTTGCGTACTCCACCGCAATATAACGAGAATTAGTACATGTTTGCCTACCACTTAAAATTGTTGCAACTGCTATACTGCTTTTACTCTTACGTGATACAAATTTTGACTCAAATTTTGTTTTTTTACATAACTGCCATGTGATGTCAAAAAATTAACTTTACAAGTGTCGAACCGTAAAAAAATACGTTTAAAAACTCCGAGATACTATGCAGACTTCGGAGATAATTAAGCTGATAGTGCTCTCGTGAATTATTGTGCGTCGAATCGGATCTACCATAAGCATACCAAGTGATAATTAAAGAAGCATTATTGCTCTTCCGTATATATTAAATAGGGTATTTTATTCTTAATTAGATGTTCATCTGAACCCAGCGTTAGTAACTCTCATTCTCTCTTACTACTCTCTGCCGGGTCTTTCCCAGACATTCCATCTTACAACTTACTGCTACATGATGGTGACCCCCACAAAAATAAGGAGCATTCACTATTATTGTGTCAGCCTTCGCTAAAATTACAAAATTCCGGTCCATTACTAGTAGAGTGCCTTTCCCCAGATAGAGGTAAATTTGCGACGCTTGAAACTTAGTTCCTTCAAAAGTGCATTACCATACGGGGTAACATGATGTTAAATTAATCGCTCCTACACCCACCGTCGATGACCGATACCCATGAACTTGATCGAAAAAGGTGTGGCGCTTGGAAATAATTCGTGAATCGATATTTTTATTGGTGAGTATAATACATCTATATCGACGCAGATAATTTGCGGATTATATTTCAGTGTATAAGGACTATTTTCCCAGTTATCATTGAAATTAATTGGCGAATTAATGCTTGAATGATCATTTGTATGATCATTCATCGTGTAAAGTGGCCTTAATACGTTTTACCAATGATGACCTAATTAAGCATGATAGGTAATCGGTGTCATTCAGTTTGCTGTGGATAGATTCATGTGATTTCCCAATAATAATGAGGTCTTAATTCTAGGAAATATTCATTTTTGATGCATTTGCGGTAGCTGTTTAATTTAATTTACTTTGGTTTAAGTGCTATTTGATCCAAAGCGTGGGAGATTAGGTTTGCGGGCAAATGAAATGGAAAGCAAGGCATTGAATCGCTTAATTGATCATTTACGCGTATCAGCACTTTGAGGAAATGTAAACGCTCAAACGGTTCAAATCGAATTTCTTTACATATTGTGGTGGTCCGCGGTTGATGCCGAGGATTCCACCATATTTTTCCCACGATTTGTCACGCCGAGGATTCTAGGGGTTTTGGCCTCTGGTGCGCGAAGGATGATTTTGTTTGTAAAAAGGTTTTTTTGTGGTATTTATTCGTTATGGGCTACATTGTGGTGAAGTCAGTGTCGGTGAATGCGCAAATATTGTTTGAATCACCTGCGATGCGTTTTTCGCGCTTCACCTGTTTTATGTGGCAGAGGACGGAGTGTAGCCTCATGGACCGAGTGTGAAAGGATATAACGCCTGACACACCTTAAGGAAGACAGAGAGAGGGAGAGTGAGAGTGACGGGAGAACAAACGTGTGAACTGGCACCTGGCCGAAGGGACAATTGTTCAATGGCGGTTCCATAGACGGACGCTCATCGTGACGGAGAATAGATCGTGGAAATAAAACGAACTGGAGACTAACCAATCGACTGGAAGGAATTCAAACAGGCTGGGAGTGCAATTGCTTAGCCATAGAAGGATCATTGGGAAGGGACTGCCTGGAAGATTCTACGCCCCTAGAGGACCGGATATTTGAATTGGGCTGCGATACGCAAAGGGCCATTACGTGTCACCTAGTATTGGCCGCCGGGGTCCACTCAGCTCTCGCCAAGGACCCAGCCCCTCTGGTCCTCTATCAAATTGGTGGAAGAGAATCTCCAGATACTAACTCTTGCTCATCCTCCCGCTGATATCGGCGAAAGCTTCACATAGCCCCTTCTGACTTTCCGTCCACTGGTGGTCCCTCATCCAGACCGAAGGCTCCCATACTTGTCCCGTTCACAGTTCGAGGAACTCTGTCCGGCAATCTTCCCAAAGTAAATTTATAAGTGTCGGAATTGATCTGCTATCTCCTTCAAGCATTACTCTTTGCTAAAGTGTGGCCATAGTGGCACGACAAAGGGTAAATTTTGGTTATTCTTGTCCATTTCTCGGGAGGCGACGCTGTGTTAAGAGGGTTATTTCATGTTATTATACATATTTTGGAGAAAAAATTGTAGTGAATTGTGGGATTGATATTGTAATTTTCATGATTAGAGATGACGCTGTGTGATTAGGGTTTATTGACTGGGTTTTGTTTCATTTTGGTGGGGAGGGAGGTGTGTCGTGTTGGGACCGACTCTAAGATTCTTTCAGGGTTAATTTATTTGTTTTACTTTTGAGAGTAACGAAGGGTCATGTATTGTGTTTCAAGGTGTTGAAATCATTAATAATTGAGTCAAAGGAGCACGCCGGTGTTAATCACTGGTCGCCAAAACCACCAGATTTTCCTTCTTCGCCCAAGTCACGGGGAATCACCGCGCCGGCCGCGCAATTTGGGGGAATCCCCGCCTTTGCCCTTAAGGTCGTTAATATTCTGAGTGAGGGCATCTCCCGCTTTTCGGCCACAGGTCCCCAAAACCTTTTCGTAGAACGGGAAACTTTATGTGAACGGTGCTCTGAGTCGCCAGCCCGCGGATCTCTTTCCATAAGGTTGAAATAGATTTTTGAGGGGAGGGGGGCGTGAATCGGAACCGGCACAATATGCATTTGAAATCTTAGAGCAAATAACCTTTCAGCAAATTCTCCAACTTGTTTATTTAAAGTATATTTCGGGATTATCGTGATTCTTTTTTTTCTAGTAAGAGAATATTTTCAGATCATTAATTTCCATGTTCATTACCAATAAATCTTAGATATTCATTCATTTACAGGCCTTTACTTTAATATGGATGGATAAAATTCCTGCTACACAGAGACTTATTGCTAATTGGCTATGAGCAACGATTCTTAAAGTTGTCAATCGTCGTTTGGTCCCTTCTGTGGAATATTTTCACTGTCCATTGTATGCAGTTATCTCTACGGAAGAGAATTCATGACATATGTATACATACTTGAGAACAAGAGTCTTCTCTCAGCAATTTGTTAGAGAAAAGTTTTTCTTTGTGTGTTTTTTGCATTGAAATGAAATGTAACTCCTTTCTTTGCAGTGGGTGAACTCAATTCTAGATGGCCTATATCTCCTCACATTTGACATCTATTAAAATTAAATTCTTCCTCAACATTTGAGATAATTTCCGTAATTATTTTGATAATGTCATAACCTTTGTTATAGACTATATGTCCCTTTTTATTGAAATTGTAGAATTCCGTCAGTTAAACAGCAGTTAAAAAAAAAAGGATCCGTCAAACGGGTAAATAAATATATCTTAGGCATTTGAGAATCATAGAGAGGCTCGTATAATAAACTCATAACTGAGGTTAACAAATTAACACGTAATGTAGTGAAAGTTCGTGACAATGAAAACAACAGAGTTGCTTTTACACCTTTTAACATATTCACTGCGCATTTAAACTCTCAAAGTTATTTGCAGGTGCTAGATAGTTTGAAAATAGAAGACATATTTATGTATCAAAAAGTAGGATGGGATGGCAAGTTGAGATAGGGGGAAGAGGGAAGGGGAAAAACAAAAAAGAAATATGGGAAACGTGGGAGTGTAGCTATGAGACTGGAAAAGCCAAAGAAAAGGGAATGTGAGAAAGAACGATAAAAGGGGGTGGCATATGAGGATAGGCAAGCGCAGTTCTTAGCAGGGCTAAAGAAGTAGTTAACCGACTAGATTTCATGTAAGTTGAAGACTCTGTAGTTTACATTATCAAATAAGATTTGAAAGAATCCAGGATATTAGTAAAGAAATTGGATTGACTAGGAAGAGAGGTGTTTAATGAAATTGTATGAAATGAGTTTGCATCCGAACAAAAGTTTGTGTGAATGTAAGGTTATAAAAAAATATTTGATTAAGAGCTTAAGTATTATCGTACCATAAAATTTAATTTCTTTCATTTAGTTTCATTTCACTTTCAGTTCACATCTTCCCATGAACTTGGGGTTTTTAAGTTTTATGTATGAAACTGAGCAGAACTAAAAATGGTATCCACTTTCTCACATTTTTTCATCTTTGTGGCGTAATTATTAAAATACTTTCACTTTTGTCGTCGGTATTTATTTTATTCGAGTGTTGCATGTTGTTAGCATAAAAATCTCATGAACACAATCCTTTATAAGATGGAAAAGAGATCTGGCTTCTTTGAAATCGATTAATAATGTACTTCTTTACGCATGGGTATATATCAGCCTAGAATGAAGTTCAACAAGTTCATGCATTTTTATGTTGCTTTTTCTATTTTTGCATTCAATAATTTTCCTTGAGTTTCCTTTGAAGGATGGTGAGTAGTTTCGTTATAAATTACGCTCCATAAGGAGAGTAAGCATCACTTTCGTGCGCGTGCACCACATATTAGTTCACTACTCACCCATTGGTGAACATTATTACCTATTTATCCCCTGTAGTGGATGAAGGTCTTCGGTTTCATAATGGGACAACGGCCTACGGCAAAACATTTATTGAAACCATAGTTTGACACGTTCCTGGAACTTTTTAGCTAATAAAACTTTAATAACCCTTAAGTTTTGCTTTAATTTGGGCTCATTAAAGGTACCCGGGGCCAAAGGGGTAGCCACTTCCAAGGATTGTAGCGAATTCCTATTTACCCTCATGTTGTTTTTGGCTGTCTAAGGTGAAGCACACACGTTGCCTGCCAACATTATATGATCCTGCAAAGCTATTACATTCATCAAATCTAATGAGCATCAATTCTGGCCGTCCCTGACAGGTATTTCGAGATATAGTCTTCTACAGCCTATCCATAGAGTTTACTGGTACCGTGAACGCCTCACCTTCATTATTAGTCGAACGATGCAAACAGGTTTAGCAAGTTTATCAGCCTTATGAGGATGCGCCGATGAATAAAAGCTAATTAAATTAAAGTAAAAAAGACATTTTTATGCTAAATATATAGCGAATATCAGAGTTTTGTTGTCTCTAAATTTTTTTCAATTTAGGGAAGGATAGGGGAGTAATTTTTATAAAGAGCATGTTCTTTAATTACTCTCTACCCATTGGCCCATGGCAGAGGAAAAGCCTAGGACACCCTTTTAATCGAACGAAGAGAATCGTATTTATATTACTGGGAGTTGGAACAAATTCAAAGGATATTAGTCAGTCTCGTATTTATAATTTAGATCCAGCTCTAAAGGTATTTAATTTTGGAGCGTCACTACTAGTAGTCGAAAAGACATCAGATGCAATGTTAAAATATTCAAAATACCTGGATTTAATTTGGACTAGGCAAGGGAACCAGAAATTGAGGTATCATGTGAATAAGGTAAATGAAAAATACACTTTTGGCGACTAAGAGGCAAATTTTTCATCGGAGAGTGAATATTTCCGTAATCATTTCAGCTCTAAAGTTATCGAAAATGATGATGAAACTAATGTTAAATTCAGGGCTAAATAAGGTATGTTACAGTAAAAACTTGGTTAGTTTCAGCCTTATTGGAGGTCAAAAGCAAAGGAAAATCATATTGGACGTAAAAATAGAATAGTATTCTCGAAACTTTTTTTCTCGAAACATTAAAAAAAATCCATTCGTTTGCTCCTATATTTCCTTTACCTTCAATTTTTGTGTTTAATTATTTACAAATCAATTTTAAATATTTGCGGAAGTTAATTAACGACTTATATTCTGACAATTTTTACCGCATGGGTCTTTCAGAGTTAGAAATAAAGGTTAACTCATATGGCTCATGAAAGATGTCATTGATTCACAACGGATATTTAAATTTCTGGCTGGATATTTTCTGGTACATTCGATATTTTTCAATTAAAACTTTGAAAAAAGCACAAATTAACAGATTTCTCGTCTTCTATCCTTTTTGAATGATTTAAGTGAGTCAAATCTTTTGCGTTTTTCGATTTATTTTAAGTAAATGTAGGAACTACATTTCATTTAAGTGCCGGATTAAAAATATAAAATGCCTAGAAATTGTTTTATCTTAAGTATTTGTCTGAATATATATTTGTTAATGTATCTTTAAATATCGGAACTGCGATCAGCAATATTTAGATTACTTTAACAACGTACCATTGTTGCTTGTTAGTGTATCTTACCCGTCAACAGCTAATTTTATCTCAGTCGATATATCCTAGTTAGGAGAGCACCGGAATGTGGATGGCTGATTGTTTTCAACTTACTTGCGAATCTAACCTCTGTGAATTTTAGAATTAGAGAAAGCTATAAGAAGAAGGATACAAGTTTCCACCTCGTAAGAAAAGAGGGGTCCATTACGCAAGCACCATCTTTCGGCGAATCTGCGATAAATTTATATCATAAATTTACCCTAGAACGCACGTTTCTCGTAGAAAGATCAAAAGGCAGTCAAATACCTAACAGTTATACTTAAGATAGGACTATTACCTAAATAATTTCAAGTATCCTCTTACGGGAATTATGCATATTGAAAGTCTTACACGTACTGAAAATTTACATATTTCTATGGCCATTTGTTAAAATTGACAACTTATTCCAAAAATTATGCACGCTAGTGCTGTGATAAGGATGTTTAATTGACTCTATAACAATGAAAAATTCCAATTTAGAGTCAAATAAATATGATATTATGCAGTATCTTTAAATTTGCGTCGCTGACGAATATGAAAATAGGTCTGAGGGTCAGAAAAATTATTAATTAAAAAGATTGCTTTGTGTTCGATTAATATAGGGCAAAAAATGTTTCAAATTCATTTCAACTGAAATTGGAACTGAGAAGCTGAGATTTGGCCTCACCAAAATGCACATTTTCATTTCATTGGTCGTGCAATCCTAAGATTGGTTGACTGCAAACCTACACACTTTCCTATCTCAGGCTAGTTCCCTTACCTCCTAGTACCTCTTCCTATGTACTTTCCTCTTTACTTGGTCCACAAACTTAATCCTGGGTCTTCCTCTGGGGACTTTTCCGACCATTTTTCCTCCCAATATGTTCTTCACAAGCCCGTTGTGTCTCACGGTGTGTCCAATCCATCTGGTTTTTCTTTTCTATATGGTGTTCCATATGGTTTTTTCCTCTTCCACTCTTCTGTACAGTTCATCATTTCTCATTTTGTTCGTCCATTTTATCTTCAGTATTCTCCTCAAGTACCAGGTATTGAAGGCCTCTATGCAGTTCTGGTAAGCTTTTCCAATGATACATGTTTCCGATGCATGGATTGCTATGCTCCACGCAAATGTTTTCACATACTGTTTCCTAGTTTGTAATCCTATTTTTTTTATCACAGCAGTTGTATTTTCTCATGAACTCCATCTTAACTTGGTCTATTCTCTGCTTGATGTCCGTTGCACCTCTTTCGTCCTTCGTAATGGTAAAATACATGTTATTAGCGATCTTCTTGGCAAAGGCATCCAGCGTGGTATTGTGGACCTGAAGACGAATCTTAGTGTACTTTGCAAGGAACTGCTAAGACCTCTCTATTGGGCTGGTATTCTGTATGGTATTTAGACCTCGATTTTCGTCCGAATTGCGTCGAAAGAGCATTCAATGCAGGAAAAACCAGCGCTGAGACGCTATTCTGAGCAATATCAGGGGCGCCACTCATTCGCAGTATCAGCCTTTATAGTTTTTTCATTCATGTTAGGAATCGCTAATGAAGTTCTAGATCGAGATTGTGTGATTCAGCTATATTTGAGTCGAAAAGAGTGTTAACCTTCGGTGCCCAGGTAGAGGTAGGACCGATAACGTTGCTGTGTCGCAAAAAACGTCGTACGAGATCCTTTAGGTTTTTTGAAGGAACTATGCCGAGTTTATGCTCATATAGTGAATGTCTCGTTTTTCTTTTTCACAGCGCAGCAAAATGTTACCGTCAGGAAATGAATTCGTTCAAATTTGAATCGGTTTCCCGGAGTGATTCGATCTTCCGTGATTAAAACAAAATCTTCATTTGCCCGGTAACGCGTTTCCCTGTGAATTGAATTCCACAGAATGCAGCCTTCTGTCTCGATATTGCGTTGCGACATTTTTATCCCTTTTCATCCCTTACTACCCCTGTTGCTTAGTGAGACAGCTTTACTCAACGTGCCTCATTGTCCTTGCAATTGTATTGGTGCAATTAATCTCTCAAAATCCCTTTCATCCAGCGAGTTTTTAATGTAAAAAGGAGAATCAAAGCCTTCAGGAACGAGAAGTCATAACATGGAGTACCTGAAATCGGTGTCGGATATGAATATTTATTCCTCCTCTTACCCTCCTCGACATTAAATCATTGGTCCCTTAAAAAACTTTTTTACCGTTTTTGATGCAGAGTGCTTTCGTATTCCAATTCTACAGAAACCTACTCTGCAGCGGATGTGCATAGGAAGACATGAGCACAATATTTCTCAACGAAGAGTTCTGCTGGATGTATTTCTTGGAGGAAAAGAGGTGGGTAGTTTTGTCTTTTCGGACAGTAGTTGATTAGTGATGTTTCAGACTATTGTGCAGACTTGAAGGAAATGTCTAACTTGCCAAATTGGAAATAACATTTTGAACGTTTTGCATAGTTAAAAAAATATAAAACTAATGACTACTTAAAATGCATAAATATTCTATATGGAATCTTAAGCATCTGGACAACTTACCGCTCATCATGTAAGTGTTCCAAGGGTCTACAACGCACTGGCAAAATGCCGTAGTATCTTATGAAGTTAACGTCGTCGGGGAATGGTATTCTTTGCCAATACACAAATAAAGGCACATTACTATAGAGACATTAGTGTTCACCCTTAAATGCAAGCCTATTAACTATCTTTGGTCTGTTATATACTGCACGAGCGAGATTTACCATAATTAAAAAATAAATGGCCTAATTCCAAAACGACAATAGTATAAATTAAATACAAGTCGTAGGTACTATTTATGGTGGAAAAGCTGAAAATTAGAGTGAAAAACCAAGAATATGATATTAAATGTAATGACCGATATATCTAAATAGATAACGATATATCTAAATATATACAGAGTTTCAGGATAAAAAAATAAGTCGTCTGTAAACTAACATAGGAAATTATCCATTCGTGAAGAGCTTTATTCAAGAATCACCGCTGTTAAAGGATAGGTTACATGAAAATCCAAAAGTTTTATACTCAGCCTCAGATAATTATTTACATACAAACCAGGTTATTTTGAAAAACCTTTGGCTGTATTTTTCAAGAACACAATATTTTGTCATTAGTTTTAAAAAATTTTAATGCTCAGAATTATGGTGGAAGTTATTGAAAAACCTTTGGCTGTATTTTTCAAGAACACAATACTTTGTCGTTAGTTTTAAAATTTTTGATGCCAATAATTATGGTGGAAGTTATGCAAATAAGAAAAACGTATAAAAGTAAAATCGAAGGTACTTAGCTTCATACATTTAATTCAAAATTGTTTCTTTGAATGGCAATTATGAATAAATAAAACTCTTTCTTTATTTTGATACTTTACGGAATTTTATTTTTTGCTAACCTCGTGATCCATAGTTATTCGTGAATGCATATCGTTTACAGTGAATACAGCTCTAAATAGTTTGCTCTTCTTTCGTGGGCCAAAATATTTATATGAATCTCCTGAAAGTGCGGCGAAAACGGACCACAACACTGCATCATGGATTTCACTTCATAGTTAAATTCATTAATTTATATAAACAAGCATTAGTCGAATCGAAATGCTCCAAGCGGAAAGTTAATTAATCTCGTGAAGCAAATGCAAAATTTCAAAATAGTAACTGCTCATTTAGTGATACCAACTTCGATAAACACATTAACACACACCGTTCATTTGTACCGATAAACACCGTTCATTTGTAATTTTCTCTTTCCTTACATCTCAAATATAAAATTTATTGGTTTGTTTTTAAAGCAGCAGATTTAACTTTTTATTTCCAAGGCGCTCATCTTCTTGAATATTTATCGATTTTATTGTGCAAAATGGTTCACTAAAAATGCTCAAAATAGCGAGGGTAAGAGTGGTCAGGCCTCGATAACTGATTCCCATCCTACATTTTACCCAAAATAGCAAGCCCTAAACGCTTTATGTATCCATAAAAATCCTTCATTTACGATGTTCCCTCTGTCGGACCTCTCAATATTTTCTCTTTCCTGAGACATATAGGGAAAAGGTCCCAGATTTTGGGCAGCCCACTCGTCACGTACATTCATCTGTAAAATTGTCCCGGAAAAAAAGGGAATTCCATTAAGTTCTTCTCTAGAACATGATATCCTTACTCATCGAAGCAAGAATTTTCATAAGCATAGAATATTATCTCTTTAAGCTACATATCTTTACCTCGTACTTTTTAATCTACGTGGATTAGATTAAGAATAGATTAAGGCGTTAAAACACGCATCATAGCATATTTGAACTTTTTCGGTATCGATAATTTAAAATCAAACGGATTGGCTTGCGAGAAGTTTTTTAAAAATTCATTGTTCACGCCATATGAAAGAAGACCTTGTATAAGTTTAACACGTACATTTTGTGAGAATACACATAAAACATTGAAGTTCGATATCCTCATTGTCTCCCTTCTTCGATAAAATTGTACATGATAGGAATCGATTGGTGACGTGTAACCGCTATAAATTTAACGCTTTTGTAGACTGATGGAAATTTGGTGAACACACTTTAATTCACAGTCCGTTTGGTTATTTACTCACTTTAAGTAACACGTAAATGTAAGCCCAAAACCAGTAATTTTTCGATGAATGAATATAAACTTGAAACTCATACGATTCCCATTGTTTTCCCGAATTCCCTCATATAAGAATCAGGCCAGGCACTTGGATAGTATTTTATAAAACAATGTCCACGAAGCCATCGTTAACTTTGAGAACTCTTTACATAGGCGAGTACTGTTAAGAAGAATTTGGTGTATGACTAGAATGCATTGGAATAAGGCACAGACAATTATACATTATCGCGGAAAAAGGCTTTACAATATCTATATATCTTTACCTGCAAAGCTAACTTGTGGTTGGATAAGATAATTCGTTGCTGGCAGAAAAAGTCAAACCAAATAATGATTAGCGAACGTCCTATTAACGATTAGCAAATGTTCCTCTTTGAAATGTATTGAACTGCACACCATACGGCAAGGCCATGAAATTTAATTTCCATGGCTTTAATTTTCTGGACAAAAAAAGGGAATTACCTTTTCGCAAGTATACGTGATATCAAGTCATTTTCGTCATCAATAAACAGAGCAATAAATAGGTATCTTGAACAATATTCAAATCACAGAGCCTTTTACTTGGTTATATCTTTAGAAAATAATACAAAGCTTATTACATAAAATAGATCCTGTACAGACATGTTATTTTCATAACCGTGTGCTATTGGTCTCGTATTTTTTCTTTTATCTTTATATTTGGATAAGCAGTGTTTTTTGTTAGTATCTAGTAGGATTTCGATAACATTATGTATATCTTGCGGGATATCAGAAGCCCTAACAGAAATAACAACTCATATTTAATTGCTAGTTTCATAATGTGTTCAATAATCCTTTGGGATTACAATTCCTGATTAACTAAGTCCTAAAAATATTATTACGTTCCTGTTATATGGAAAAATCAACTAAGGAAGACATTGAAAAAGTTTCAATTCATTTATTTGAAATGGGAGTGATTTGTTCTTTTACATGCTTGCCTTATGCACAATTACCACGTTTAGTCTCATATTTTTTTAAGCAAGAAATAGGCTACGAGTAGTTATCATAGCCATTGAGTGATCAACATGATGGATTATGATAAAACACTGACCAAGGGTGCGATTCTACATCAACATACTACCCTGCGAGCCGCCGCATGTGGGCGTGCGGCAGGGGGTGTTAGGACATCAGTCGTGTAAAAATATAAGTAATAAGTTTTTGGAAGGTGAAATGGTGACTTGTGTTATGAGAGTGTACTTATTGGAGCTCGGTTTTTATTGTGTTTGCTTATTGTGTGCAGAAAGAACGATTGTATCTACGTGCTCGGCAATGTATCTCTCTTATTTTCGCATCCGTCAGTCGTAGAGATGTTGTGAGGCGTCATGATAATATTTTCTGTGCTGCTCTGAAACATACCAATTCTGTATTTAGTAGCAATTATGACTTGTAAGGGTTCAATGATAAAGAAAATCCATAAAATAACTTTTTTGAGTGATAGTGATACATAAAGGAAATGTTTCTGTATTGATTTTTTCTTGGATTCACTTTTCCTGTCTGCTACTCTCATCTAAAGGTCTCTTTAATTCTGTCTTAGCTAATCATCTTTTCACACGATATCATAGAGAAAAGTTAAGTTTCTTAATCTTTACTAAAAAATGAATTCAACCAGCTTATTCACTGAGTGTACTATGCGGGATTTTATGCAAATAGTCAGTGATTAGTAATTATTAAAATTCATCTTTAGAAAACATGTAAGTGGGCATATCATCTGCACGCGATTCACTGAGCAAACATCCACTGTTTGTTTCCCTGTAAATGCGTTGGTCTTCCTTCGTGGCTATTGTTCCGGACATGGAATACGATTATTTTCTTTGGAGTAAAATTTGCAAACCTCAAGAGCAACCCCTCCTCCAATACTTGAAAAGGTTATCAAGGAATACTTTTAGCTAACGGTATAAAATCCCTTCCTTCGTGGATATGTAGGAAGCATTTCAATAACCATTTCATTATCTGAATCCATAAAAAGTCCATCTTCGAAAATACTGAAAACGTGGCACAAGATAGTGCCAAGCTCATTTATTTTACAATCCCTTAACATTAATGTCGGAGTTTTTTTCGTCGATATGAAATTAGATTGCCATTATATTTGCAATTGTCCGTAAAATTAATATAAAAAGATAATTTTACAGTGATTAAAAATATTGAAAGTGAACTACATTCGTTATGGAAAAATTAAACGGTTCATGTCGGCTAACCAAGGATCTTCCAAACGCTTTTATATAAACGTATCTATTAGATACATGTCACAAAGTGCAGTTTGTTTCATAAAATTTTTATGCTTAATGTTCACAAAATAACAGTCAATTATGCTCGCATTCCGATCTGAATACTATATATCAGTGATTTCAATACATTTACATTTTCTTAGCCTTATGCTGCAAAAAAATAAAACATATACACCTGTGTTGAATCATTTATATAGCTTGCTACGACCACCTATTTGTCTTTTTCTTAAATTTCAGCGAATTCCAAAAGCATTAAGTAAACCCTGTTTTCAAATGGTTTTGCCACCAAACGAAGAAAAAGGGAAAAAATATGAGAAGGAAGTCTCTTCGGTTTGTAATGCCCACTGCCGGGTTAAATTAGAGTCATGGCCTTGGAGCTCGACGTAATCTAACCCCGCATAGTCCGAGGGTGAGAAAGATATTGAAATCGGCATTTGTGCACAGCAGCGCAAGATCACCTTCCTGATTGCCATACACTCGGTCGCTCCCTGGTTTCCCAAGCAATGCGAAGAACTGCTGAATGCTAAGGGTCGTCTAATTAAGAATTTCAATCAAAATCCATTTCTGAAGTATTTTAACCATTAAACAGCTATCCTTCATAGACGCGCAGCTTGGAAATATGCATGCACCTAAGTATATGTTAGCTTTTGACACGTAAAACAAGAAAAGAAATTATTTTCGCAAAATCAGTTTAAAGTTTATAAAACCAGCTAATAAAACAGGCATTTCACCATAAGTAGAGTCGACAGTTTATGATTCCATCCTCAAATGACTTAGACAAGTCACATGCCTCTTAAAAAATATAAGCTTTTTTCTTATTAATGTTTAAATCTTATCTATTGTTACATCGGAAATTTTGTTATAGCTAAAAAAAATATGTCCGAGATATGTCTTTCTGCCATGTCATGATTTCATCCTTAAAATTTCCCAGCTGTCCACTGAATACTTATATCTAAAATATACATAAAATAACGATTTTGGATTGTTATTAGGCTATAAAGTTAAATATATTTGCACTAATTTGCTACTTACTCTGAATATTATTTGACCTCTTTATAACTAATTTACTAATACGGTATAGCTTGGTCATATTTCCTCTATCAGTTTTCCTTCTTTTTATCATTTGGATATCAATATTCTCATGTTCTTGAAAAGTAAGGTTTTGCAAAAGTTGGCAATCTTCTCCTATTCCTCTTAAATTCTCAGTGTTAAGCTTTACATGTAGTTGTTAGGTAGTTGTCTCCACTTGTTGCGTACATGAACCGTACCGTATATGCGAAGCGTGTACCGCGAACTAACAATCCAACCTTTTAGAGAAAAGTTTTAATAACTTTTCTCTAGAGATATGTAAATTACAATTGAAACAGATGAATTCCTACATATATAATGAAGACAAAGTGGTCAGTCTGGATTGAGGTTGTTTCAGAAGTCAATTTCTCTCACAATTTACGAAAATCAACAAAAGTAACTCAAGCCTGGGTCTGGCAGCAGTCTGAGGTCTCGTCCCGAGGTCACTAGTTTAAAGCATCACCAACTGAACATATCATAATCAACCACTACAGACCGAAGAACGTTTACTCACACTGAAACACGCGTACTCTAGAAATGAGACCAAGGAGTTTTTGGACCGAGGAGAGTTTTGAAACGTCACTGACGGAGAATAGACGGCAACTGACGAATTGCTTGCAAATGCGATAGTTCGCGAGGGAAAAAAATTCATGGATGGCTCTTCGCATTTACCGTTGTTTTTTTACCAGGGTTTAATATGTGAATGTGTGAGGGTGGGCGACGGCTACTGGGGGCAATGGTTGTAAAAATGTTTCTCAGAGCAAAATCATGAGTATGCGAGGAGAATGGGATAGGGGAGGAGAGGAAAGTAGCATTGGATGTCTTAGATGGGGCGAGGTTTGTCCCCTCTCGATCGCCTCTGTTGTTAGGCATGTTGTCGCTAATCCTGGATTCTAAAGCGGCGGTCACTTCAGTGGGGAGCAAATAGCGAATTTCATGGGTAAAGGGAATCAAAGGATTGATATACAGTTAAAATTGGTGAAAAGAAGATGGAAATGAAAGCGCGCTGATGAGATCTAGAGAACCGACTACTGAACGTTCGGCGCGAGAGCCGGACGCCTCCGCGGCGGGAGGCCAGCGTTACGCCTTCACTTTTCTTTCTTAAATGAAATATTACCCCTAACAAATTTTTTTTACTTGTATAGGATGGTTGTATCTACAACATATAAAAATACTAGGAAAATCAAAGGCAAAATTACATCGTCAAAAATCGATTTGAAAATTTTAATTTGTTATAAACTTTAATTTATTGTTAAAAATTTATAAACTACTCCATAAATTAGCTTTTTCAATTTTATACCTTCAAAATGAGTCATTGTATGTATTTTTATCTTCCTTATTTCGAGAGATATCCCATAAAATGCGACGACGCTTTTGTAAAATTCTAGTTTTACAACATTGCAATATCTCGTACCGTTGCATGTATTACAAAATGGCTTTGGGATTTTTGTTTTGTAATCAAATGAAGACGATTTGCTAAATTTGGTCGAAATCTGTTACCCCAAGGGTCAATTTTGCCAAATTTCTGGTCGAATTGTGGTGGAATGACCCATCAGTAATAAAATACGAGAGAAATTCTGCAAAATTACTACCGTATTACTTGAATGCGGTCCGAAACAATATACAATCAAACTTCGCAAGAGTTTTAAGATCGTTTTTGAAAGTTTCAAACATAATATGTGCTCCAGTTTGGTACCATGAATGAACAAGGGTCTACCTCTGCATACAATAAATGAAAGTGCAATGGAATCAGTGGGTAGCAGTAAAGTAGGTGCTCTGGGGCAAAAATGACGATGTCGATTTCATCTACCGGTAACATCTTGAACTTTATTAACTGGGTTTCAACATTGGTCTTTTAAATGATCATATAAAAAGGTGAAAAACAATCAGCTAACGTTGCGCAAGTCTTCCAGGTCAGCTGGATGTAGAGTTAAGCGATATGAGGCCTGAATTGCCAAATCAAATACTATTATCAAGACAATGCACTAGTAAGAGGAGCCGCTTCACGAATGGTAAACCTGAGGGATTTTAAAAACAAAATGTTGAATCATTCATCCTAATTTCCAGATTTGGCTTTCTTTGACGTTCACTTATTCCAAAATCTATAGATATTTTGCCTGAAATATTCTTTGGATCAAACGAAGAAATGGTAGCCACTGTAGAGAAGTGTTCCTAAATCGCACTTCAGGAATGGAATTTGTTCAACGGAGAAGCAAGGGGCAACGGTTTTACAATAAAAGAAGACTTATTTGAACAATAAAATCAAATTTTGAACAAAAAACAAATTATTTCTCTCTCAGGCCGATAAATTTCCGTCTTACCCTCGTATTAAATAGTTATTAAAAATAAATATCAGAATGTACAAATATGCGCACAAAAACTAAATGTCGTCAAGTGTTGAGCGGAGCACTGCTTTCTGGTTCCACAAAGCAGTTATAAACATTTATAATTCTTACATATATACATATTTAATGAAAAAATGACATTTTTTAAGAATTAAGATGGTTAATTACATAAGTAACATAAAGAGTGTGTCATTCATTAGGCACTACTAAATATTATCACGCATGCACTATAAAAGATAACCTCAAAACTTAAGGTATTAAGGAGAAAATTACTTGCAATACGCATCAAAATATTAACGTGAAACACAGCAAATTGACATGCGAGAATACATGCTATTATAGAACGATATATTGTGGTATTAATCTCCAAAGAGCAATATTTCCATAGCCTGAGGAGGTAGGAAATAACTCTTACCATACCATATATGTGGTCTTCGTGGAAGCTTTTGGAACTTTCTTTCCCTTGCAATGAGGGGTTTTCATGATTAGAAAATTATCATTATTTGCAGAGAAAAAATAGAAAGAAATTGTTTGGAGGGTCGAAGAAAGAAAGCAAGTCAATGCGCTATGCCACGAGCCTCACATGTTTATCAAGAAATAAAGTACGAGTAGGAGCATAATTGTTTTTTTAAAGTTAGTTGCATAATTCATCGTAATGGCTTTTTAGAACTCAAATATTTAGATTACCGATAATTGGAGATCTGATTTACCAACTTCCTGCCGAATGCCCTTTAGCTCGCAGAGTAACATGTAATGTAGATGAATGTCTACTAAGAAATGCAACAGACGTGGTGATATAACTTTCAAATATACCTTGAGTTTCAGATCTGATGTTATTCCCATATATTGTATAAATGTAATTCTGATATCTATAATCAAAATTTCCGCTGTTTTACAAGGTATTTGGCGCATAAATATCATCTCATCAGACAAAACGGTGTTTTATGTACTAAAATATATGGGAAACTCAGGCTGCGTGTAAAAAATCATATGAAATATAGGGTTTAGCAAAAAATAGTTTGTGTCAAAGATTGCGGATGGATGAATGCATACCTACAGAGCAATAATGGAATGATTTTGATTCGATGTATTGTCTTTAAATGTCTCAGTGGATGCTCAATCGTTTTTCATCCATTGCCTTAGATGGGTATGCTTAAACTGAAGAATATCTCAGAGGAAACGACTTAACGGAGCGGTTAGGCATCCGCAATATCTCGTTCGATTAGGTTATCCTTAGGACGTTAAAGTGTTTGGATGTTGGGAAGAGAGGGAAGAACGTGATCATGGTACATGGATATTGCTTGAAGGGGGAAATTTCAACACACAGGATCCGATACAGCGCGCACTTTCGAAATTTGTTCGCTGCCATTCTCCCGAAACGCAAATTTTGGATGGAGGGTTTCAAAGAAAATGAATGGACCCTCATACCTAAGAGTCAAAGGCCTAGCCTTATCGATCCGATCACTTTGATCCAAGATAGCTACCATCAAAGTCAAAGAAAAGAGTAGGATGTGGGCTTTGATAGAGAATCATCTATCCGATCCCGACCTTACAAATATTAAATGTGAGTTTTAATTGCATTACCGCATGCAGCATCATGAAGTAATAATGACAAAAGCAGAGTGATACTGTTTCCTAAATAAATTTGATAGGGTTTTATCAGCTTTTCTAGCTCTAAAAAGCATTCTAACACTCTTATCATAGTATGATATAATAATAAATGAAAAGTAAACCGGGAGTACTACAGCTGTACTAATTTACTTTTTTGTATAATGCTCTTTCAGAAAAAGAAACTTATTATTGTTAGACAGATAATTAAATGCGGTAGCATTTAAAACACTTTAAAAGGATATATATATTTACGCTATTTACGACAATTTCACGGCCATTTCAGCTTTTAGCGTGACTTCTCATAGTAGGAAACACCCTTACTACGTTTTTATAAATGTAAAAGAATGCTTGGATGCGATAGTGTCTAATGGTGGAAACAGAACCTTTTTTAGAGATGAAAGTTTGTAAACTTTTCCCTTTTTTCTGGCGTTATAAATATTTTGTGCATTATCATTTAAATAAACGCATAACTCAGTCTAGTTTCCTAGCATATTAATCTCTTATTTACAGCCTTATTTTATGTATGCTACAAGACAGCTCCGCTTATGAGTTCACTCGTAGGCAGCGCTTTAATGAAGATCATTGCTCGTTGTGCAAAGAGAGGTTGACAGAGACGTTTGATGTGGCTCGGCGGATTAGCAAGGTGACGTTCATCTTTTACCACCAACTGGAATGCCTGCGTTTGAATCCAATACACCCATGGCTTGCACCTGAAATCGGAAGGTAGAAGCAGAGGTGTGCAATTAGAAGGCCGTTTGCGTCGTGGAGGCGCCTTTCCCTTTAAAATTCATTCTAGACATGTTCTTACGCAACCCTTCTCCCTCACCGTCACTCAGTGTGCATTATTAAATTCTCAGTCAGTAAAATGTAGCCAATTTCATTCTGACTTCAGTGAACCTTAAATTTTTCATTTCTGACTTTGTATTTTCAGTATTTTGGTCTCCGCTTTCGATCATAACTCATAGAAAATTTAGAAAAGAGTGTTGTTCATTGCCCAATATGTCGAGATATCTTTTAAATTAGGATTTGAATTGACCATTAGTCTATATTTTTCTGAAACATTTTACTACCAAAATAAATTCGTTTTCATGTTAATTCCTCAATATCATGTAATTTAGGCAGTTCTAACTAATGATCAGGTGGTGAGAGAATTTTATATCACCTCTCATTTGAAAGAGAATCGTAAATTTTTTTGTTTCGTTTTTTTTATTTTACTGTTTGTTTTCCGTCACTCGGGTAGTAACAGAACTTTTGTACGTTTTTTAACTTCCTCAGATGTATTCCATTTCTAAAGTGCAGCTTCTAAAAATTTTATCTAGGATGTTTTCTGCCGTGGCGGAGATTAGGAAAGACTCAGTTCCTTTAGAAAATTGAATTTGAAAAAAGAAAAAGAGAGTAATGGTAATAAACTGCATACGCCCTTGTAAATACATTGGACAGCGTAAATTACACAAAAGAAGAATGTTAGTTAAAAATGAGTTAAGTTAAGAATGTTTAATCGTACTAATAAGCTTTAAAGAGGGAATGGAGTATTAGTTTTCGGTATCTTTCTGACAAAGGTCTTAGGGAACACAGTAACTAATCAAAGCAGTGGAGGAGACGTAGAAAAATTCTAAAGGGGAGGTAAAATAATATTCAAAAATACAATGCAATTATACAGTGCAATTATCTCTTAAATAAATAAATGACAGATAAAGCAGTTTGCCAGATACATTAGAAATTAATGAATGAACATCAACATAATAATAAATTAATAGAGTACACGAAGAGGGGTAAATCAACTAGAGACGGGATGAGAAGACAGACGGTTAGGGAAATAGACAGTACGTGCAGAGACTCTAAAATGATGATAACTCTTGTTAGTATTTATTGGAAAATTTACCAATTATCATGAATACAAGAAGGAAATCAATACATCAAGACTGTATATATAATAATTAAGCCTAACTTCACCAAGAAGATACGGAGAGAATTGGTAGAAGGGAAATGTGGTCGAAGACTATGGATGAGTAAGGCAGTCTTACCCAGTATATTAAACAAGAATGAGAGACCAATAAGTTTGCATTTATAAAGATAGCTATCAGGAAACTGATAGAATTATACTTGAAGTAGTAAATGATTAATTGTCAGAGCTGCATGACTGTTTAAAATTAATACAGGCAAGGGTGATAGAGGTGGAAATGTTGTGGAAGAACGGAATGTGGAAAAGAATAGAAATTTCATATTACATAAAGCGAGGCAGAATTTATGATAAATTGAACGGCTCTATGGTGTAAATCAATGTTAAAATATGTTTATCAAGAATTAACATCACAGTATCATAACCATATCCATTTCGCGCTACGATATGCTTGTTTAAGTTCAACTTTTTTTTTAATATTCAGTAATTCATGAATCTAAGTGATATCATTTTGTGAGAGTGATGATGAGATGAGTTCTTAGGTGTTACTTCATCTCTAAACGTAGATTTACGTTAAATGGAGAAATAATAACTCACATCTATTATGCAAATACTAATATAAAGAAATTAAATTAACCCACCATATTTTATTCTAGAATTTGTGACGATAAGTGTGCCACCAAGTTACTTCCTGAGACGTTTTTAATGTGGAGATAAAATGTTTAACGATGGAAACTTAAAGAAAGAGAACTTTACGTGGAGAAATTATTAGCAGGACTCCCAATAGATTTATTACAGCTATTATTTATTACAGTAGTTATAACACCAAGCGCCAAGCCTTGCATTAGGCTATTATATTAGGAGTTTAACATTTTTAATTACAAACACATTTATATTGTACACATTTAGCTCAACAAATCACCAACCATGGTTTCAGCATAAATGTACGATTGACAAGGTGTGTAATTTTTGGGGACAAGTTTCAATATATCCCACTGTAAAGCAGCATGGAGGGGTCGGGAAGGGGAGAGGAGGATCGAGGGAAGTTAATTTGGAGGTCAGAGAAACAGGGAATAAACGAAGGATGGTCAAGTGGTAAGGAGGGGTGAGGGTAAGTGAATGCTTAGGAGAGAAGAGTGGGATTTGAACACTAGGTCGTCACCAAATTTAACATCAGCGAGAAAACTATTTGAAATTGCTCAAGGAACTCTATCGTCCTTCCCTTGTTCACGCAATGTAAAACTATCGGCTTAAAGTATCTCCGATGATTGCTTTCACAAAGATGTTTGGCCAAACCATATGTTTCCTCAGAGCTTAAAAATGCCGTTCAGTGTTCTTTCACTCACGTCGAAGAAGCCCTTCTATAGCCTATCTGCGTAAAAAAAAGCATAATCATCTCAATATTTAGCTGTACACTCCACTTCATTATAACTGACTGTTTTTATCTTTTGAGTTGTATGACAATATTTCAACGCTAGGCTTGCTATAAGAAGACAATTTGGTCTTTTTTCAGGAGTAACATGACACAATTTATATGAAATGTATTTAATGAAATATAACTTGCACCAGCGACACGGCTTGTATGTACAAGGCCCTATCTTTTTTTTGCATCTGTTTATTCTAAATCAATATTTCAATGTCATAACCAGATAAATATCGTTGCCATTTTGTGCTGCGAGAAACTTCATTATGTAACGGTTTCTTTTTAAAAATAATTTAGACATGGGAAATTCCAATAATATGTGTAACTTATCACAATGTGATGACATGTTGTGGGAGTGATGATGAGATGTGTTAATAGGTGTCATTTTGTCTGTTAACGTAAGTTTATGGTAGATGGGGGAATGTTATATCACATATTTTATGCAAATATGGATATCCAAATAAATTATATCATCCCAAAATGTTTTATTCAACAATTTGTGACGTTTAAGTGTTCCATCAAGTTATGACTGAGACCTTTGCTAACGTTATTCATGCTAGTTTAGCAGTTAAGGTGACATTATTTTGCATGAATTTGATAAAATATCGGGTTGAAAGTCTCATTGCACGCTTTAACCACTGCTTTAAACTCAGAGTGACATCGTCGTACGTTCGCTCAAGGGCCAACCCGAAGTCCAAACCAGCTTTGGACACCATCGCCATGGCCAAGAGGGTTTGGTAGCCCTAAGAGTTGCAATGGGTTACATCCCATGTGCCATTAACTTTACTTATTTCACTTGGAGTCTGAGTGTTCTTTTAACTGGTGTGAGTGGCTGGAGATGAAAGATCGTGTTGAAGGCGGGTGAGTGCGGTCGCTTTCATGAAACTGAACATGAAACATTAGCAAGAAACTATTGCTGACATGACATCGCTGACATGAAACTGTTACTGACATTTTCATGACGAATTTCAACCCAAAGGGTTGAAAAAATCATTTGACTTGACCGGGATTCATACCATTACCGGTCAGGTGTGTGAGCCAGTTACATCACCAAGCCATTTTCCTTCAAGACGAATTTCGATGGGGGTGAGTATACAACCTAAATGTTCACGCCTCAATTGTACACTGTAGCGCATGAGAAGAAGTCGTGCTGAGTGAGACTAATAAAACCTGGATATTTCCAGTTACGTCAGTATTTGAATGTAAACATTTACTCTATTGAAAATAGTTAACATGGATTCTCATCAACGGTGATTTTATGTGCTTAGTGAGTCTCGAAGCTTAATTCAAAGCTTTATCATGAGATTCACGTTAAGCTTTAACATAGCTACATCCTCAAGGCCACGGTTTTAGGATGTTGTCCATTGTATCACTTTATCATATTCTTCAAAGTAGCAGAGGCATAAAAACACACGCAAGTTCGGTAAAATCTCGTCAATTTACCAATCCTCAAAAGTTTTTACTCATAAATGGACTGATTACTAAACTATTTCTGACTTTTTCCTCCCCTAATTGAGATAATTCCAAGAACTTAGTTATTGGTTCCAGTAATCACTTGACTGTATTTCATTTTTAAATACATCAGTTGCCAATGAAATAACGTAGGTGGAAATAATTTTGCACGTCACTGAACGAGTTTCAATTTTATAATTATAGAAAATTCTCTCAAAAAGCCGCGATTTCCTCATGGTGTTTTTTTCTAGATGATGAAAGGCATTTTATGTTTTGATAAAAACAAGCGATGGAAAAAATTATTTCCGCATGCTTTACTCAATTCTATAAATTGGAACTCTTCTCTCCGGACCTCTCTCCGTGGCCGAAATTGGATTAATTATGGCGCGTTACCATCCCTTTCTATTGTTACCTTACGCTATAAATTCCATGTATTGACGTTAAGCCAGTAAAATAAATTATGGTAACGTTATTGGGTTGCCCTCGCCCAAAAACCTTTTAGTCCAATGTAGTGACTTCGTTTAGAATTAGCTAGATGTTTTACCGACTCTTTCCATATTAATAGCATATTCTCTGGTATTCTCTTTGTTGAGAAAGCTAATTATCCTGTTCCATTATTTCTACTCATGCATCACAACCTTAACAACAGTTGATGTGTATTTAAAATCAGCATATGAGAATATTAGCCAAAGTTTTTCTCGATCTTCATCACTGTAATTTCTTTCTTATTTCTCACACAACACTCTTATTTTATACATTTTAGGTAAAATATTTCCAAAGAGTGGCATTGAATTTTCAAACAAGGAAATACTTTATATTTACTCTCTTCGATCAATGGTATCTTTTTCCCTTATACTATAAATTCAATATTCGGTTTTATGCCGGAAAATCTAATTGAAATGTCACTCATTAGTCTGAGACGCTTAGGCGCCAAATTTTGTGGGA
Source organism: Ceriagrion tenellum (assembly GCA_963169105.1). Lineage (NCBI taxonomy): Eukaryota > Metazoa > Arthropoda > Insecta > Odonata > Coenagrionidae > Ceriagrion > Ceriagrion tenellum. Next base: position 141,141,083 of record OY720634.1, on the reverse strand, counting down.
ATCTTGGCTGTAATCTCATAATTTTTTGGCCCCTTATAATTTAATTTTCTCCTCCTTCCCCCATGAAAATCCCAAGTTTAACTCCTCACCTACTCTACCGTCTCATCTAATGCAACGCCGTTGAACCATTCCGCTACGACAAGGAGCTGCCTTCACTTCCTTCTCTATGCCATTATATTTGCCTTTAAACGATCTGAAAGCAAATTAAGAGCCTTCCTTATTCCAACCCCGTTAGAGTGGTGGAAAATTTGTCCTTGATTACCATCATCAGTAACGTTACTACTGCAATATACCCAAACCCACTTCGTTTATGTGGTAGGAAGTTGGTATGCCGACACTTCCTTCCACGATCCTCCCAGCCTAATCCTAGCTGGTATTATTTCAGTTCTTCGTGAGATGGATTTTTGGGTGTAATGATTCTTTGGAATTACTATTCCCTCCGTCTCATATCCATCTTCAGCAATAACGTAATTTATTCTTGTTTAAAATACGTATTGTACTCTTGAGGTTTCACTCCATCCCACTGTTCAATGTCACTCTGCCTTTATCTCCGAAGGATGGAAAAGTGTTTTCTATGACCTCGCGTAGTACCCGAAGCACTTGAGAAACTTGCATTATTTTTGTCCTTTCTTTAACGAGAGTTACTTAAGCTGACGAGAAAAATATACACTCAGATTTACTTCAGTGAGAGATCATCGAGGAATTTCCCTTCGCTCAGCGTCTCCCCCATTCAGATAAAGCTAATTATTATGACGAATATGAAATAATTATGATTACAATAACCTATGATGCATTATGAAGCCCCATAGTTGATATTTCCATTAACCAACATATTATTCAAGCAACCATCATCTACGTTTGACGTTTGGATAAGATTATTCTACGTCTGCATAAGATTAGGGGGATGCAGAATAGAGAAGATGGATCGCATAAGGCCGAGATGTAATGTGGGATATTAATCAGGAAAGCGAAAGAAATAGAAAATGTTTTATTGGTGGTAGGAAGAGAAGAAGAATAAGGTGAACGCTGAGATAAAAAAATATTTGATGTAAATAGGATTCTGCCAGTATAACAATGTAGAGGATGTATACTAACTTCTGCCAAAACTAATCTTGAGTGGGTAGGTTACTTAAATGAATAAAAAAGTACGATTTATTTCAACCACCAAGAAGGACGTCCCTTTCATTGTAAGTCCAGTGATTTATTTTCCGTAACTATCAGAAGGGCTCCTCATGGCATTAATAATAGCCTCTTTTGATGGTATTAAAGTGGATACATCAGTGCTTGACATCTAACGATATTATTTTACTATAAATAAAAAAACTAAAAGTAAACAGTGAAAATTAGTAGAATAAAAACTATCGTTGGAGGAAATATGTTCAAATATGGAGACTAATCACCTTTATCAAATATTGTTGGCGACGGCAAAAGCAGAACTCCCAAATACTGTTGCGTGCTACTCATGTGAGCTGAATTTTAAAATATATAAAACTATGTGCTGTACAGTACCGTTGAGGAATTAACTCCGTATCGGCGGAGATGGCCCCAAGATAATAACAAAACACAATTTAAGAAGCTTGAAGATAAAAGAAGCAGGTTTTTAAAAAGTAAGCTGGCCAACGGAAGAAACTACCGAATTGGCTAACAGTAAAGTGTGGTGCAATAAAAGTAGTACGGCTTAACTCCAGACGTGATGTCCCGAAATTCCAATTAGCATAAATATTCAGAAGATTTTTTTTTATATCATTTACCAAAGGCTGCTGATATATGAAAAGAGCGAGCAAGCTTGACTCTGGTGTTAGCTGTTGATGGGCACCAGCCAAGTTTTTGAGTTTGACTGCGTCTCGAGCATTTTAGGCTCAACGTTTCACCCGCGTTGCTGCGAGCACCTTCCGTAATGAAGTGATTTTTTGCTGAGATATTGTCGCTGTTTATATATTGTAGAGCTGCGAGGCCTCATATAAACATCATTTCTTCAAAGAGTCAAATGAGGTCTCGGTGGAGTTCGCTTTGTCTGATTGTCCGACTAGGAGGCATTTCCACGAGAGGGAAAGCTGATAGCCATCGTCGCGGTTTAAAGCCCTTGTTCTTTTTGCGATATCTAACGATTCGCGAATCAAGCGGGGCAGATAAAATTCTTTTTTTTTGGGTATCACTTTTGTTTTGTTTAACTCAATGAAGTGACCGGATACGGAAGTAAGGTGTTCCGCAACGGCTGATTTTTGCCAATGCCTATTTCTCACATCTCTCCTGAGTTCCTGGATGCTGGTCTTGATAGGGCGGCAGGTTTGTCCAATATAACCGCCACCGAAACGGAACGGTATCTCATACACTTCTTCGGACCACAGGGGATATGATTTGACTGTAGAAGAGGGAAATATTTGTCCGAGGTTTCCCACGGTGCCGTAGTGGGTTGTGATATTTTTCTTTCTTAGGACCATCGCTATTTTTTCGGTTGTCCCTTTGACGTACAGCAGTGTGGCGAAGGCAGATAGTTATTCCTTTGATTTTTCACAATTCGGCCGTTTTTATTTCGGTTTTATTGCTCGTCTGATGAATCCCTCGTCATATTTGTTGTTTTTAAATGGGTTAAAGAGATGTCTCATTTCTGTTGGGAGGAAATCTGCGTCAGACACTTTCTCAGTTTTAAACTTCTTGAATTTCTTAAGGTCCCTGGAACGACTCACTTTTGCTGTGGCTGGTGGTGAGATGATGGATGAAGATAGCGATCAGTAAGAGTATGCTTTAGATACACTAAGTGGCTCAGCATTCCGTTATTTTCCATCTTCGCGAGGACATCAAGGAATGGGAGGCACCCATACTTTTTTTTTTTTTTTGTAAATCTTATGGCAGGATTCACAGTTCAATTCTCCGTGGAATTCTTCTAGTTTTTCCTCACCATGTGGACGCATCACAAACCAGCCGTATACGTGGCGAATGAGTCAAATTATACGTTGAGATGCGCCTCTCCTCGAATTCTTCCATGAATGTGTTGGCTACAACGGGGAGAGGGGGGACCCCTTCGCTGCTCCGCCTGTTTGTTGGTATATTTCCCCATTCCACAAGAAGCAATTGTTTTCCAAGCATATTTAAATCAGTTTTGGAAAGTCTTTTAGGAGTCCATCATTGGTGAATATCTCGATAATTACGATCGTTTACCCCCATTGGGCAAAGAGGGAGACCTCAAAACTTACGAGAATATCGTGGGGTGTAGCTCGTAGTGATTTTAATATTTCGATGGAGTGGGCTTAATCTCTGACATATGATGTTCTCTTTCCCGTAAATGATTAAATTCTTCTTACTAAGAGCTATACAAATTATTAGGTAGGTGAATCATTGTTGCTTACTATCGGTCGCCTTGAAATTTCAGCTTAAGTGAAGACGACTGCATAATCTATTTCTAGAGACATGTCAGTGGCATATTAATCTATTTTATATTCGGTGGAAGAATACATGCTGGTGGCAAGTGTAGACTTGTTTTCATGTGTTTCGACATTGATATGTGGTGTTCTGCCCTATCACGTAGGCATGTGATATCTATAATAGAACGTAAGAGTGCTGGAAAATTTTAAAATATCTGAAATATGGTGAATAAAAGTGCTCGGTTTAAATAGAAAATTTACGTGCAGCTACTTTATGAAAAATCTGAACACACTACGCTAGCGGTTTGCACCACATTAGCGGTTAACTACCCAATTTAGGTACAAAATCTACGGGGCGAGGACAATGAAACTATCATTAAAATGAAGGAATACTCGGAGATGGAACCACTAATGGGAAGAACGTTGCAACTGCAAAGGACTGAGGAACAAAATGCTAGAGGACGAAGATGAAAAAATATATCTTAGAATGAGATCAGAATTTGATCCTGCGATTAAGTGTTCGAAAGGGAAAGAATTTCGCCTGGATTTAATGATTCTCCATCGAATTTAATTCAGTATGACGGAGCGAGGACCATGATTTACCATTAACGGGTCTATCTACATCCATCTATTCAAGCAGATTGATGCCAGTAGTCTTGGAGAAAACTTAAATCCACCCAAACTTGAGAGAAAAATGATAGTTTTTAATTTTAAATTTTAATCTTTCACTATCCCGAATACAGCACAATGTGCCAGTTTACGTCGGGTGGATAACAGTAACAACGGACGAGACACAAACACCCATGTCCTGGGCAGATAATATTCTACCCAGGCGGGACTCGAACCCGCGACCCTCGGGTTAGCAGGCGAGGACCTAACCCCGCCGCCACCGGGAATAAAGACAAAGTTAACCTTAGACTTGGTTCGTCGAAAGTTTTTACCAGAATTATTTGGATAAGGATGAAACTGAAGATGATAGAACTCCCTAATTAATACCAAATCGTTTCAGGAAGTATTTTGGAACAAGAGGAGCTGTTTTAGCCACTTAGATGTCACTTCCGCGCACGAGCAGGCCTACCTCGACCTACGGCATGCAGCTCTCACCTCACTCTCACCTCCAATAATAGAAATATATAATATTAGAATATTTTTTTCCACGACTAGTGCATATGACCCGTTCAAAAGTTTCAAACTTGTATCGTTTCTGATAAGAGATAGTTTTGTATCTTTCATAGCATGCAAAGATAAAAACATTTTCTGGTCAAATCTTCAAAGGATTGGCCAGTATTTTGGCTATAGCACAGTCTCGAATTTAATTATTTAGTCATTATCACGTAAGTGTGGAATTAGCATTTTAGAGTGTAATTCAATATCGCAGTTTCCTCTACATGAAATTGCTGACCTTATGAAGTAATATAGCTGAACATAAATTCGTGATCTAATCCATGAATCCATCTAGCCGCGGGAATAGAGATCATTTGATCAAATATATATAATATCCCATTAGCAGTTGAACGGGAGAGTTCTATTCATCGTTTCCTACTGTATGTAAATATATGTAATCCTTACCAACGATTTTTTCCTAGCCAAACTATAAACTTCAAAGCAACCCGTTCATTCACTACCTAATAAAATTGTGAGACAGGGGCCAATTAAGAAATGTGTATGCTTATTTCTAGATTTAATGTAGCTTAGCCGTCATTGAAACTGGACTTTCCCTCCATTGTTCTTTCATTGAAGTTTAAAAAAAATCGTCAAAACTTAATAATAAATAATAAAATACATATTATAATGAAAAAATAAATCAATAGTCAAAAGTAAATTAGACGGTTCAATTCCTTCAGGAACCAGTAATATTTATAGTAAAGATTATAAGAATAGAAAGAAGGGTCTCTATTAGCGAAAGAAAGGTTTGCACGCAAAATGAATCATATGCAATTGATGATTACTATGCATTCCAAGGCTTCAGATTTAAATAATCAATCTCACAGATAATGGTTAATCACTCAAATGATTGTATTATAAAAGTTCACAGAAAATATTGAGCCTTATGAGATGTAATAAACAGTCAATATTTCAGCGGCACATCAGTTCTTTTGATTCATTAACGTGTGTTTCCATATTTCGTAATTTTGTATAACGCACATGAGCAATTTATTATTAGGTTCTCGGATCAGCTTGGTGAAAAAATTGCTGTTATATCATGGCTAAGCCAGTGGAATTCCTTATCCATTGAAATATAAATCCTCTTTTCAGTGCGTAAATGAAGAGAAGTCCAGATGTCTTACTTCATCCGTCAGATGAAAAGATAAATTGTTGGCCAATGCGCCCCTTTCGCGACTGGCCAACGAGCTATATTGATAGGTCTCTCCAGGCTGACGTAATTGGTCCTGAACCATTATCATGCTTCAGAACTGAAACTAAATTTGCGCTAGAAACAACAAATTGACTTTACACCCTGCTAATATTAACAAATATTTGACTAGTCCACTACTACGGACAAATCATTCTTTCCTATGAAGAGATTTTTGTCTCTTTGAGTACATTTTGGATTGGATTAGTAATGTTAGGCTCCGTTACGGCGACAAACCTGTCAAAGAAGCTGAAATTCATTTACAATTTCGCTTCCCGTGCCCTATTAGCAGCTCAAAGTATAGAATTACGTAGGTGCCATGTGTATTAAGTGCACTACGAGTAGTAGTAAACGACAACATGATGAACTCTTAAGGACCGCATGATCCAAGCCAATATTAAATATCCTTCGTTGCCCAACGAAAGGGCACCGTTTCTCCAAATGAGTCGTCCAAACATCTGGATCACTCATGCTGACTTTGAAGTGGGCTTACTAAGGTGAGGCAATGGGAAGTAGAAACATCAAAGAAAGATAATAAGTGGAACTCGGCTTTTTGTATTATTGACAAACAGACAAATTTCTCAGCCGTCCCAGCATTTCCCAAATATTGCAGCCTCTATCCTTCCGAGTAGGATAGTCAATTCTCTCAGTAGTACAAACCCGCTGAATTTACGAGGACTCAGCCAATAGTACGGCTGCAATGTCCATTACTGGAGCCAATGGTAACTCATTTTCTATTATCACAGAGCATTACATGAATTCAAGGACCTTGCCTATAGTTAAGCCAAGTCTCAAAAGCTAATGAGACGAGAAATGGGATACGAGCTAAATTTTATTATGAACACGAACTGCTTCTAATCTAAATGGGAAACTAATTTACAATTTTTATATGAGACCATTAAAGCCATTGGTACGACTGCATTCTTTACGAAAAAAGTTAATAGCGATTCATATTTCCTTAAACTGTTTCAAAGTGTATACGCCATGTTACAATGCGGATTATTACACTATATTTAGTGCTCAGCCACCATATCTGCTAATCTTGTTACACATTTACATCAAGTAATAATTTTCTCTGCTAAGATCTAGGTTGTTTCGTACGTTATGAACGCCTTTGATAATTTCCCATTAGGTCTTAAAATGTTAATTTCCCGCTGGTTCTTTCCATTTCATAATCTTCTGCGTGTTTGAATGCTACAATCAAAGCTAAGAAATGCGGACGTTTTTTTATTTAATTGTACCTTCAATTTATCGAGATAAACTTCAATTTCTAAATGCTTATAATATTATAAACAAATGATTCTAGCTTTACTTCTTGACTGAATATGTAATGAAAAGTATTGATTGTACATTGAAATTGCTCTAAAGTTTCTAAAATTAAGAAATAAAAATAACGCACATGTGAAATTTGGACGTTCAATTTTACAGAGATCTCAATAAAGGGCGCATTATTTTTCAAATTAGAGTGATAGCACTTGTTAGTATTACTTGCGACTTCCGTCGTGGCTTTTTATCAACTATTGGAAGAGCTATATAGTCTTGTCAACTCCGTTCTCTAACCATGCCAATACCTTCTGACGATAAAGAAAAGAGAATAATCATGTTACATTCCTCTGTGTTTAAAAATTTACTTGTCAAGTTACGACTACTTGCTAGTTGCAACTTAGTGCCATTAATTTGAATAATTCTCAGAAAAATAGTTTCCGAAAACTATTCCTGTCACTTGTTTAAACTCCTTGAACTTACAAATCTTAAAATTATGCTTTAATCAATTTATATAATGGTTTTGCGGCCTATGTTGAGGGAATCTACAACACACGTATTTTTAATATAAATTTGAAAACTTATGACTCTTTGACCTACGCTTAGAGAGAAAAACTCATTTTAAATTTTTAGATTGAATTGATTCTGCAAATTAATAATAACATTTTCAAATCATACTGTTCATGCATGCATTTAATGGCCACACTATTTCCAAAATTTTGCTTAATTCATAATGTGCCGTATCTTTTTCATTGTAATCAGCAATTTATTTCTTATTTTTCGCTGATTTGGTACGCCTCCCGGCCATATTTTCCAAAATAATTCATATTTAAATCTCCATATCGGAAAAGTAGAAATCCCTCATTCATGAACAGTCATGTCCACGAATTGAATCGTTGAACAGTTTATTTATAATTGGTATGAAAAATGTTGATAAATTTCGATTGCTACTGGTAAATTATTTTTTATAAACGTTTTTTTTATCAACGTTTATAACTGTTTTATGAACGAAATATTTATGGACTTATACAAAACTTTTTATCACCAAAAATGGTATCTCGATGCTTACGGCAAAAGCGTATGCTTCAATATATCTAATAAATACAGTCCACGGGTGATAACATTCATTCGTTTCAATGTCTTAACAATGGCATATGTTGTCAAAGATACTCTTGAAAAGAGAGTTGAATATGTAAAATATTTCAAATTTAACGTAAGAACACAACATATAAATAAAACATAACACGTAACAACACAACATATAAATGATAATTCAATATAAAGATATGAAAACAATTTTTTTATGACACTACTCATGATTTCGTACGTCAGCTTTTTTAATGATATTTTTTAAATTAATATTTTAATGCATTTTAATTTTGACATTGTGTATGGGTTAGGCGTATTCCAACCACACGATTAAATTGTTCTCTAGAACACGAAAATATGTTGTTAGCCTTTCTGCTGTATGTTTTTATTGATTTTTCCTTGGGAACCAAAATCTAGGAAAATTACATAACAATGGAACAAATGCAAATTAATTGAATAAAAAATGCGAATAAGAAAATTTCAAATAAAATATGTGTAGAATCACTTCAATATCTTGAATAGGATATACGATGATTGAGTTACTAGAGTAATATGGAACAAAGCTTAAAAAGGAGCGGCAGTCACCGTTCTGTAATTCTTATTATTCCATTGCTAAAATAGCGTGGTAAATATGATCATAATATTGAGTTTGGAGAATATTTTAATGATTGAAAACCATGTATTGACGACACGGTAAAATGTTGGCATTCCTAAATTAACTCATTTCATAGTAAAGAGCTTCTAAGTATGTGATCTTTCTCCATTCTTTTTTATTGTTCAAAACTTCTCTGAGTCTTTTGTATGCACATAAACCATTTTTAAGTCTCAGGTTAAGTGTAATAGGTGACATCGTGCGAGTAAATCGGTTTTGTATGACCACAGTGACATCTTATGATTATATGAGCGAGGAGTAGGAAATGTTCCGATCATAAGATTAAAATTGTATGGTGACACAAGGGCTTATGGATGTAAGAGAACATGTTCATGTTCATCCTTTCATTTAAACGTCACGCCTATACATAATTGAATTCTGAATAATATTGATGATCTCAGCCCTGTCAGAATCATGTGCTCATGATTCAAACAGAAGTGAAAATACATAGCTTCACGAGTTTCATCGTCCGAATTGGCAACTGAGTAGTTTACTTAAGTAGTTTATCCTTCGTTCTAAGGAAAATATATGGGACAGTCGATGACAGATGAATTCACTGACCACAAAATCCTCTGCCTTTTTGTTGATGCTTTGCGTGGGGCCAGGGAAATTATGATTGTTGATTGACCATCCCCTTTTTTTCACGCTCCGATACTATTCAAGAACAGAATAATCTACTTTATTACACTTGATTGATGAAATTATGAAAAACTTTTGAACTATTTAGCTATTATAAAAAAGCATGATTTTACTGAACTTGTGATATAGTTATCATATGCTAATATATTATTATATACATTATATAAATACTACATTATATAAAATTATATAATAATATAGTATAATTATAGAATCATTTGTTTATAAATAATTGCTGGTTTGAGTTAAATCGTATTCTTTCAACTCACAACGAAATGCTTCAAATAATCAATTTTAACTGACTAATTTTCATAAAAGTGCAGAAAATTTAATGTTCTTAGAGTATCTTTTTTAAAAGTCAATTCTTCCGCGATAATTCCAGAAGATAATCTTCCAAAGTCAAAGCAATGACTAGAATAAATGGCCCAGCAGGAGTGATACATACTAATTTTTTTATTACTGAATGTTTCTACCAAGCATAAATTTATTCTAAGGTTACCTTTCATTGATATAAAAGATTCAAACGGCGATTGGTTAAGAAATATGTTGAGCAAGATTAAATACCCTCATCTGACGCAATCCACATTAAAGGGGACTCGTGGCAAAGATGATTCTTTAATCCGCTGCGTTCTACTCGAGGAATTTTATATTCATCCCTTTGCTATGCGGTGTAATAGGTCACACCCTCTCCAACAGTGTTTTGAATGGCCAAGGGGCTAAAAAAAATTCTCCGCCGTGCAACGATGCGCATACGAGTCTTTTTATATTAAATTCCTTCCTTTTATTTCAACGCCCCCTGGCGGACGAGTGGGGACATATTCTCTTTCGGCTGAAATTAGTCATCACTTCGCGCGGATGTTCTACTGAGAACGGTAGGATGTGCAGACGCGTATAAGGTGAGTTTTGATAATGAAGGCGGCGTTCAGTGTGGTGGGCCCAAGAGCTAACTAGGAGAGCTTAAAGTAGTCACATGATCCCACAACATACACACCAATCCCCTTTCAATTAGAAAATTTGCTGAGGATGTTTGCCTAAGTGGTGAAAACGTGGTGACAATTCATAATATTGTATTTAGGTCCACGAGAGCTATTAGACATAAACACTCAACTCAAATCAGGATATTAGATAGATATAGATATTTTTGTTGCTCAATTTTAGGTGCACAAAATTGAATTAAAAACAATGAGTTTACGGTAGCTTCAACGGTTTCCTGTGAGAATTGTGACGTGAGTGCACAACACGCACTACAATAAACACAATAAAGACCAAACGCATTTATAAGTATGAATGGTATAAGTACAACAAATCATCAAATTTAGGTGAAAAATGCCAGATTCAAGAATTAAACAATGAATAACTTTATAATCCAAAATAAGGTTTAAGCTTTTTTCCTCAAATTTGAAGACAAGAGAACAATCATTTATTTATTTTTCTTTACCCAAAAACAAAGTATAAATTTTCAAGAGTTAGCAGCCATTCCTTGAGTATTTTTAAGAATGTAAACCCATTTTTAAACCTTTTAGAGTAGGTGGTAACATGTTGTATAGTTTAGGTCCAATGTGAACGTAACATCTTTCAAACATAGTTAGGCGAACCTTTTGTAGAGGAAACAGCATATTTCTACGGCCACCTCCAATATGTGGTTTATCAAACCAGGTAGAAAAGTTGCCACTTCTCAAGAAGAATGTTCGCAGTACCATACTAACGTATAAATGTTGTGGTCTGAATTCATACCAGCTCGACTTCATTTGATTTACACGTAAGTCCCCTTCAATAATATAATACCTTCAAATCCATTATTGGTTATTTCATTAATAAATTCGAATTCAGGAAAGGGCTAAGCAGGTCAATAAGACTGCTGTTGCCTACTTCTTCAACAGAGTCGTATCTTTCTTATTTTTTCACGTCAATATCTTGCAGAATTCCTCATTTACATAATCAAATCTGAAATTATTACTTAGCATTACATTTACTTGATGACATATATACAAAGTATTTTCAATTATGTGTCTTGAAACAGATCTTGAACATATTCTCTACTTTAATTTGGATGCACATTTCCTCGATGATTGCTCGTGAAGCTGCGAAAATCTTGGTAAAAGCTGAATACCCCACGGAGTAAGAAAAGAAAAACCGAGAATCTTGCCTGGTCCAAGGATGAAACCGGCATCTAGGGTGAGACTCATGGGGTGGATTGCTTGCAGCAGCGGTTGTAGCGGAAGAGATAAGTTTGACACACGTTGTCCTCAACACGCTGTCCTCAACACGCACGCGAGGAATCTCTCCTCAAGACTTGACGAAAGGAACACCTGTATCGGAAGAGAAAAGATCCGATAACACTACGGACGGGATGGAGACAGGCTTACGGAAAAAACAGGAAAATAAAGAAATACGGCTGATACATTGCAGGATAATGGAAATAGGAAATGTGATTTATAGCAGGAAATAATAGAGGGATACTTCAGTGAAAATCCTATCTTATGAGGTGGAACAGGGTGATTTAGATCCAGGAATAGTTTTTTTCTGCTTTTTCGAATAATCTAATTTCACAAGGAAAGTGTCAGGTAGCCGGGTCTCAGATTTTATTCAAACTCTGTAGTTGTACAGACCGCTGTTTTTGGTATATGAATCACCCCACATATAGGGTTATATAGGGTTATATAACCAATAGTTTAAACAAAAATGGCTTTTAAACATTTTAAACTCATTTAAGTACCCTTCAGGGAATCACTTCACATAACTGTCACAGTGGCCAGGTGTCTAACGTAATCGTCTACGGTCATACGTGCACGGGTTCAATCCCTGCAATGTCCGATTTTTCCGCTGTATTTTAGTTTTTCTTTTACCGGCATCCTACAATGTGCTATAGATTTTTTTATTTCTACTCGAAATATTATTTTCGTGCGAGACAAATTTTTCATTTGCATACACGACGTCAGGCTTATTCTCTTTTTTTCGGTCGAAGGCAGCCTATGTCACTTGCTTATCTTTTCACGACATTTTAATTATTTCTTCATGCACATGATTTCCATTTTCTATCATTATTGTATAAGATTGTCTTCATATTTTTACAATTCAAGCATAATTCTCAAGAATTAAATCTTCAAATTTCTCGTGGCTAGGTCACAAAGGAATAGTATTTATTCTATTCCAACATTTCGGAATTTAATCTTTCCATCATCAGAGCTGTTACATTAAATCAAATTAAAATGAAGGTCAGTAACATTGATGGTTAATAATAATAATAATTCTTAAGTCGCACAGTCACGGACCTGGATTTGCTCGAGTTGTCGTGATGTTATCGCTGTGCACATGAGAATAAAATATGGGTCGAGATATGTTGAATTTTCTCCATTTGAATGGGTATTTCTCTTCATGGAAGTAGATATAAGCAATATTAGTAAACAACGAGCTTCTCGGGAAACTCATGTTAACGGAATTTTGTAGATGCATATATCCGCGTGGGTTGACGCTCGGACATTTGCAGGGCACACTCACCGAATTAGATCAAGGGCTATTTTATGGCCACGTGTTCATGCATTTGCGCAATTTTGGGTCTTTACACGATACAGTGTTAAAAATAAATGTGTTCACGCATCTACTGGTTAGGGTATATGCATCGTGTGAAAGCGCTCGCGGTTCCTTTATTCTAGTAGTCGCTTTCGACATGTGTAAATGCCGTTTTACCTAGCCTAGCCTCAAGAAATTTGAATATTTACCTCTCAAGAATTATGCTTGAATTGTAAAAATAGGAAGACTATATTATAAAATAATAATAGAAAATAGAAATCATGTGCCTGAAGGAATAATGAAGATACGTCGTGAAATGATAGGAAGTGACATAATTGGAAGGCTGCCTTCGACCGAAAAAAGAGAATAAGCCTGACGTCGTGTATGCAAATGAAAACTTTGCCTCGCACAAAAATAATATTTTGAGTAACAATATAAAATATTGAGCGCATTGTTGGATTCCGCAAAAGAAAAACTAAAAAAAACACCAGAAAAAACATTCAGTGTTAGGATCGAACCCGTGGATTCTGGACAGGAGTTGAGTACGTTAGGAACCCGGCCACTTTGACAATTATTTGAATGGTCCATCTAAAGGGTACTCATAAGAGTTTAAAATGTTTAAAGGCCTTTTTTGGTTATATAACCCTATACGTGGAATGATTCATGAACCACATACAGCGGTCTGTACAAGGAAATAATTTTGTATACTTGCAACGGCAAAGTGACTAACTTCATCCACCCTTTTAATTTGTAATCACCTTATTTACATCTTATCATACGATGCACCAGAGGGACGTGTAGAAAGAGATGTTAAAATATCAGCTGTGAAATATGAGGTAATCGGAAAGTGAGGAAAGGGAGTTGAATGAATAAATTAGCAAAAATTGAGTGTATGTTAGCTAAATGATTCGTTCTATTTTTATCGTAATTAATGGAGCGAGGAAAGATAAATTTTATTGATCAATACGTTTGGCTACATCCGTCTTTATAATATTAACTTCCATCAGTTTTTAAGTTATAACAAGGGGCTATCTAATTCATTATATGTTATCCTCGTACTCGCCCCATCTTAAATTTTTTGATAACCTTTACCAAAAGAATTCATGCTAATCCATTTCCGGGCATCGTGGCAGGCTCGGCCATTCCGGCCGTGCGAGGAAGTTTTCCAGTCTACTTGTCCTTTGACCGGCCGACTGCTTGAATAGAAGCTACCTTGAGTCGCTGACAATGAATCAACAGCAATAATCGCTCATTTCTAATCAACTAACTGCGCTCAACATACCACATACGGGTGAATATCTACGACATGGGTTTATGCTCGTTAGGCATTGCGACTATCATGACGCTGTATTCCTGCTACAAATGCCACTTTTGTTATCCCTTCCCCTTATAGAGTGACTTTTTTGTCTTCATCTGATCTTCAGTCTTTATTTTCCGCGCTCTTTTTGTTGTAGCAGTACAGTAGTAGAGCGGTATCAGTTTATGTTGACCAACAACAAAGTTTCCAATTGTCTAATATTTATTAATTCGACTTGGAAATATTTTAATGGGTTTTAATAATAGGTAATAATAATAGGATTAATAATATATTTCGGTTAATAATACAATTACTTGGGTATAAAATACATGGAAAAATTAATTAATGGAAATAGAAATCTTAAACTAGAGCAAGGTACAAAATAGAAACTCTCTTAAGCGTTCGGGAGTAAAGAAATCATTACACTCCTAGTGAGGTGTCTGTTAGTTTATTTGCAACTAATTTGCTGCAAATGATAATTAGAAAAAGTTCCGGAAATAATGAAATATTGCCAATATAAACTACGACGTTTATCTAATAAGCTGGAAAAATAATTTCTGCGACGAGAAGTTCATGTAGGTGCTTGCAGCTATGGTCATCCACCTACTTTGATTCTGATGTACATTAGTGAGTAAAGAGTTACTTACTCATCGTAGTATATCTTCAGTCTGTGGTTCAAAATTTTCATATTAGGTTTACCAAGGATAATATGATATCCTAAACATGTGTCTTTAAAAATGAAACATTGTGTGAAAAGTATAATGCCAAAATTGGCTTCGTTGTTCGAAAGAAGATGAATGTTCCCCTTTAAGCTTCCCTTTGCCGATGCGTCAAGAATCCAATCATTACCTTTTCAATTAATTCTGTAAAATGAGGGTGATGGCTGTACACTAAATAGGATCTTTCATAAATGCATATTTTCTAATCCATAATTATGCATAATTTGATGTATAGTCCTTGATGAATCTCTCTGTGCCTCACAAAAACTAAAAATTGCTGGCGAAGAACTTGGTGCATGTATATATCCACTGAAAAGTAGAGGAACAGAGAGGTGTAACTCAGCTCTTACGTTAATTCAAAGTCAGGAGAGGGTCTATAGAATAAAAGAAGAAAGGTTTCTGGGCTCTTACAGATATGGTCATACAGAAAAGACTTTTGAAAAGCAAATCCAGTGATCATCTATAAAGTAGTTTCTGAATCTAATGGTTGATGCCTGACATCACATTCATTCCTTTCACATCACATTATTGTTATCTTCCCGTTTATCCCATTGATTTAAAGATACATGTACGAGGAAAAAATAATAGAGAGGTACATTACACAAAAAAACCGGAAAAACATTGGAATGTTTGAAAGCTCCAATTTTCACAGTATTTCTTGGGCTCAAAAATCTAGATAGATAGCAAAATAATAAGCTTCAAGTGGAGCGATAAATATATAATGATAAAATAATTAGAAATAAATCACCAACGGAATGAATACTCACTCCCTAGGTGAAAATTCGATGTTGGAAAACGTGAACGGGTCGTATGTTTTTTAAGGATATGGTATTGTAAATGTTATCATTAATTTCTCTGTAATATGGAATACCACAAAGTTACGAAGGAACTTGTATTATTTATTCGTGAAATGATTGTTTTAATGGGGAAGCTTGTCCCAAAAGGCATACGCTAATCTAATTGTCCAAACAAATAAGTCCAAAAGTTCAGCCTTTTGTAGTAAATATGCTCTATTGTCATAAATTTATATTCTCAGTTATTGTTCTATTTCCCTGTGCCCTCCCATTCCTGCTCTCAAGAGTAAGATTAGACACTACTTACTTGGGCCCAAAATCTAGATATATAGTGAAGAGATTCCAGCCCCTGTCTTCGGAGAGTGGGTGGCTCTATGCAAAATTCTAGACTGTTCACCACGTAGCCGGATCCAGCGGAAGGCGTAAAAAATACAGCAGTCGTGAGCAGCCTCTTCTTAATTTTTCAGATATTTTGGAATCCAGGCGGAAGGCAAAGGGTTGAATTATTTTCTGGTTTTTATTATTCAGGTGGCTCAGGGAGGAATTCTGCGGTGGAGTACCGGAGAAAGTCCCATCTAGAGGATAACAATGGAGGGTGGAGAGTGGAATGGGCGAGGAGTAGGGGTGAGGAAAGAGGAGTTTGGGATGCCGAAGAAAGAATGGGATCAAGGATGGAGAAGAGGGAATGCGGTAGAGCAAATGGCAACGGGAAAGGCGACCTAAAAAGTCACGATACCTTTCACTTAAGTTCATACGGCAGAAGTCACGTATGAGTGCGAGTAGAGATTCGGTTCTCGGTCGATGAATCCTGCTGCGGAAATGTTTAATTTCGAAACACTAACTCTGGCATCTCTCAGGGTAAACTCTGACCTGGGAATGGTAATATGGCACGTAATAAATTATTATTTAATATATGATAAGGATTATTTTAACCCTTCCGCGGACAAGACGGCTATAGTCATTGAACCGTTTCATTTTATACTGAGATCATAAAAGTTTTATTAATTGATTTCCAACAGCATTATATTATTTTGCTAGAGCTAAATAATTCTCGACAGGTTACCGTTATTGATTTTTCTTTCCACAACTTAAGCGAGAAATTTATGTCCTCATCGGTAATTTTTCCATATACCTCTCATCCATTCGTTATTAAGACTAATGATCGAATTCAGCTGTTGATCTTTATTCACTCTGCATAAATTGTATATAAGCTGAAGTATGTATTAAAGCTATCATTAGCACGATTAAGTTAAAGCAGGAAATATTTTTACAAATTTTATTCCATAAATTTGTTTTTCTGCATGAGAGGTGTTCACCTTTCAATCGAAAAAGTTCTGTAAAACTCTTCAGTTAATATTTTATGATTTATTTTGTAAATATTCATGCAGATACAAGTCTTTAAAGTTATATACCTCACAAACTCTGGGTTTCATTTAATATAATTTACAATTTATTAGCCGGCGTATGATATTCTTTTTTGGAGGGATGTTTTTATTTTTACGTATATTTCTTTGAGTTTTGGTTAGAATTATAAACGAAGCGTGAAAAACAATGTAAGTAGGGTTGAGTATTCTATAAAAATCAGTCATTATCTTAATCCTCTTAGAAAAAAGTAAATCAAATTGAGCCAAAAAATAATTAAGCTACCGCTTTATTTATACTCTCCATATACCGAAAAAGGGGAGGTATTGCCTGCTCAATGGCAAATGAAGAAGCAAAGAGTCATAATCTTCTAAGAAACTACTCTAAATCCGTTAACCTGATGCATGTCACGCTGGTGAAGATCATCACAGCTTTATCTGGGCCAAATTGCAAGTAGTATGTGGTATATTTATTGCGGAGAGTAAATAGATTCTTAATGATGTTACAATTCTTTCTGAAGTTAGGCTCATTCTCATAAAACTTAGGTACAAGGTGTTTAATTGGTGTAAGAGACGTGGTCACCTGATTGGTCAAATGGTCAGTGTGCCTTTGAAAGGTTTTTGCTAATTCTGGAGATCCAAAAATCATGGTTCGAGGAAGTACATCCTTCACTTCTTTCTCAGATTTTTCCGTAGAAAATCTCACCCGCTGATGTGTATAATTTATCAACAAAAATTAGTCCTGGCATTATTTGTTTTCAATGTCTAATTTAGACTTCTTTCTTTGTATATTGTAAACGTATACATGTCTAAATGAAACATGTTGGTACAGCCATCTTGGAGCCTCAAAATTTTCATAATCAATGGGCATAGTTTGAATGTTAGCCAAATATGTCATAAAAAAATTGGTATGTCTGCATGATTCTTCCTCCTCTCTCTCAATGAATGATAGGGTTGTTTTTATTTTCAGTCCACAACATTTAATCAAGCCTATGAGAAACGTTTATCTGGCGTTTACAAAGCAGTTTCTCAATTCTTGATTCTTAAATAGTTTACTACAAATCGTCTCCTCTCGCACTTAGATATGATAAAGCCAGTGTACCAAGCAGTGTTTCCCACAAACACAATATTAATTTGCGCCTGATCGTACCTTTCCACTCAAAACTCTTGTAGTGCTGAAGTGGCACTTTTCTTGTGGAAATCGTTATAGTCTCAACTAAACTACCTCAGTAAATAATTCTTAATTGAATGACAAATTACACGGAACCTTTTCTTTTTACCAATATTCCAAAAAATATAAGTTCAACCCAAAATTTTTCAATTATTCAGGAATCTTACTCGAGTGCTGATTTTTATCTAGAGACACAGTGATAAATCTTCCACTACGATTCACCCTAGCCTCGCAGATATTAAATGACGTTTATCTGAATACGAGAAACTGCTTTCATAAGCTGAGTTTCATGAATCAAGACACTTGCTGGATTGGGATAATGAGTTCGATCACTTATACTGTACCCCTTTCCTACCACTGAAAAGGGGACCGGTAGTTTATTGCCGGGCAATGCATTCCGGCTTGAGAGGGATATGAATCCGCATCAACTTCTGCCTTTCCCACCACCACAATATACAGCATACGCTATCCCTTCAACCCTCTCACTTTCCAACCGCCACTTGTGTTCCAGGAAAGCGCCAAAGTTTCCTAGAGTACGGCTTTAATTTTCTCGAAGCTCTGAGGGGATATAATCGCAGATGATGAGAGGGGAAATCATGATGAGGCGCTTTCATTACCGTGAACAACTATCAGAATATGTATTTTTTGACAAAGAGCTATAAGTTATTCTTGTAAGCACAGATATCCTAGGGGTGAGAGGAAGTGAGAAAGCAGAGTGGATGCTTTGTAAGCTCTCCAAGAGGAAAAATGGAAAATGATAGAAAATATTTCTAACTATATTATGAAGTTTTGGTGTAGGAATTTTTCTACTCATTGCCCCGCACATGTGTAAAC
Organism: Ceriagrion tenellum; assembly: GCA_963169105.1. Taxonomy (NCBI): domain Eukaryota; kingdom Metazoa; phylum Arthropoda; class Insecta; order Odonata; family Coenagrionidae; genus Ceriagrion; species Ceriagrion tenellum. The sequence goes on along the minus strand of OY720634.1, from coordinate 141,122,039 downwards.
TAGATTATTAATTTTATAGATAATAAGTCAATGATTAATTTGGGATGAATTTAAATAAATTCTTAGAATATTATTGCGTACTAGTGTAGCTTTCACTACCATTCTTAAGATAACTCCCGCTGAGTAACACATTTTGTAACAATATAAATGAGGATATTTCCCTGCTAGACGCCAGCATGGTATGTGACAGGTGAGATATGGCAATATGAAGGGAAAGCAAATAGGAATAAGTTGAATTTAAAGATGAAATCTATCCTCGTGAGGCTGGTAGAGTAGAGGTATATTGTTTATTAAGGTAAATATTTGTAGATCAATGTGCCTATGACCATGTTGAATTATAGAGCCGGAAGAAATTTTATAACTTTCCTGGAGTCCAACGGGAGGCCTCAGGACAGATATGTAAACAAATTCTATAGCCGCTTAGTATTACCTATCAACTCGAAAAGTTTCATTGCATAGTATAAATTATTCAATAAAATATACGTGCCTATGTTATCTATTCATTTACATGCAGAATTTGGATCCCGCCAAATATTTGACCCAAGATCACTCACTTCCGTCAGTATCACTTGGTGGCATTCCATCATTAAATAAGAAAGATGATAAATGTTACTAAAACCACTAATTTTATTACAAAACAACCCGGGTTTCGTTGTGCATTCACGTCATCTTCAGGTAAATGGAAGCCGAAGTGCAGGCCTTATATATTACACATTACCAGGTGAGGAGAGGGGGGGGAAGAGAAGGGGAAGAAGACATAAAGTAGGAGGGTAGTCGCGGGTTTTTAAAAATCTCTAGCTGCTCTAAAGCATTCAGCTTAACCATGTTAACTGTGATAAATTCCTTGTTAACTAATATACGCTCCCTGCCCATTCCCCCATCCTCAAAGCTTTAATCCCCTCCTCTTCGTCCTCCTAGTCCCCCCCCTTCCCCGCGACCACCCTCCTCCTGTATGTCTTCTTTCCCCTCTCCTCACCCGGTTATGTCCAATATATAAGGCCTGCATTTCGGCTTTCATTTACCTGAAGATTATGTGAATGCACATCGAAACCCGCGTCGTTTCGTAATAAAATTAGTGGTTTTAGTAAAAGTTGTCCTCTTTCTTATTTGACCCAAGATGTTGGATTGCATTAGGGAAAGTGTGTATCATCACCTGGGTGTAAGGACCTCGCTCTCGACGATTTTGCTCTTTCACCACCTGGTTTTTGACGCCGGTACTATATCAAAAATATATAACAGTTTAGGGCCCTCGGTGAGCGCTCTAGCCACTGCTTACTCCATGGCTATATCTAACGTTTAGTATACTTTATATTTCACTACCTATAAATATACCCGCAGCCATAGTTGACTCAAATGAAAGAAAACTGAGAATTGTTAACACGAGGAATAGCCTAAGATGATGAAGAAGTTGAAAATTCAAACCATCGACCAGTGGGATAATGGCGTGGATAAGTCTTTTGGTAGGAGTGGTATAACGTAGTCGTGACGCCATCTGGCATGAGTCAATTTAAACATCCATCACCATTGTACACATTTTATTTACATTTTGCAATTCAAACGTGTAGTCCGTAATGATTTCCCGTTAAACCATCTTGCAGAAGGAAGAGATTCACCCCGATAACAAGATAACGTTTATGAACCAACGCATTTGAACCAATGAAAGTTTTTACTTACACATATTGAAAATTTCAGCGTATAGGTTTATCATAGAAATAATATAATAGGAAAATTGCATAAACAAAGGTCATTTTTGATGTAGTAGTACATACTCTTAGTCCTGCTAAGCTATTCTTGCCTAATCTGTAGATACCCGTTTACACCCAGCTTAGATACAGTTATGCAATGCCAAAATTTTTTAATTGCTTAGACTTTCCTTTCATTATTAATGTTTTTTGAATCATCTATCATAATTTTGAAATTTTGGGATGAATACACTCAATTGTTTACAACCCTTATCTACTCAATCCCTCTAGATACTTATATAAGTTTATTTTTCTTTGTTGAAGATTCTGATGTACCACTTCAGCTAGATGTCATGGGGTTCATTTAATAACGTTCAATAACCTTTTATGGTTAGCTTTAAATCATTTTAACTTTTTAACTCCACATACATCTCACAGGGTGAGAACTCAAAATGCTTTCAAAAAGACCATGGCATATCATTGTCAACTCACCAATTGTCACAATGTTCCTTGTGTTACAGAAAAACTTTTAGCAGAGTTTATTATTTTGTTTCATTATACGTGTTGATTTTTTGTCAATAATCGTGAAGTAATCATGATCACCCTTGATAGCCATATCGATGCTTGTATGGCGTATGCTAGTTTTACAGTCGCTCCTCGCAATCTATCACAAGAATTGAATTTCAATAATTTTCCAGAAGTCATAGTTTCGTAACGCCTCTTTAAATATATTTCAGTAGTCTGAAATGCTCTTTAATACACAAATACGCCCGTATTTGAAAGTATCCGTTTATTTATTGGTACATTATGAAACAGGTGTGGATAAAATATAAATAGCAAATGAAGTGCAATAATATAATAGCAAGAAGAGTTCATGATTTACGATGAAGTCTCCTTGAGTAACACATAGGCATCACCAGAATGACCCAAATAAATTTTTGTCATCAAATGTTGTTATAATTTTACAAAAAAAGTATACTTTTCTTTTTAAGCTGGAGACATATTGATTGTAAAATCGATTGTTATTGTAAAATGCACTCAATTTTCTAGGCACTTTAGATATTTTATCTTTAGATTTATTTTAAGGTTATGAAAAGGAAATATTCTCCCTGGAAGCCACAGTTATCATCTTCTTGTACATGGGATTAGAACTTAACTCCACCGGTGATACATATGATTTATAAATAAAACTTATTTCCTTTACAAGTCACTGTGATTAATCTCACATGACCCCAAAAATATAACAAAGGAAGTCAACCATTATCCCTACCTTCAGAGAAAATTGCGGCTGCCTCACATCCCATGAAATCAATTGTAGTGGGAGACTCGCAGCTTCAACCTGCGAACAAAATAAAAATAAAGAACAACCAGTGAAATGTCAAGGGAGCCCAAGTAATTTATGCGAATAGTGCGAAAGGTAATTCAGAGGGAAGATTGCTAAAAAAACATGTTGGATACTATGATTGGTCACCTGTTTTGCTTTCTCAGACAGAATTGAACGCGTTTCCTAGTTTTTTGCATCTCTGTCAATTGCGCTACTATTTTGGATTGATTAAATTATAAGTTCTTGCACTGTAAATCATGTAGCCATACCTAAATGGAAATATATCACAATTAGTAATGGACTTTTACTATGTTTACCCTGAACCACTTGAAATTCAGGAATGCCTAGGTGCAACTCTAAGTATTGTAAGCTTCTTACTATAAAACGTATTAACGACCCGGGCAGTCTAATGTTTAAATATAAAAGGAATTATAATAAATATAATATCAATTTTTGATTAAATTATTTCGACTACGTATTGCCCCACGTGGTTAGAAAGCCATAAATTACTGCGCACCTGAAGTTTTTACAGCTGAGATTGGAAGTAGAAACAAATACCAAGAAAAATCGAAATAAAATTAATATTACCGATATAAATACTACTTAATGATTAATACTGACGTCGAAATTATAACCTATGGATATATTAAGTATTGGATTCAATATGGGGAAAGTTTTAAGACATAGCGTAAATAATTCTTGAAACACCTGTATTTTTTTTATTTTTAACCAGATCCAGGAAGGCCAAGAAAGTTGAGCTGTCTCTGTATTTTTCACTGTAATGACCCGTAGGTGCCTTAAAGAAATTGTTGCAGGTAAATGAAAGGGACTGAAGTCAAGAAATTGAAGATGGAATATTGGACGGAAATTGAGGAAGAAAAGGAGTCGGAGAAATTCCTTGAAGAGCGAGAAAAGTGTGAAATGTTTCTGATGCGGTGTGAATAAGACGGGAGGCCCCAAGGAGAGGAATCCGAGCGTGAATGTGAATGACGTAAAAAGGAAAGGAGAAAGCAAAGGCGAGGGTAAAGAGAGAGGATTAGTGTTGTAGGAATTGAGAGAAAATAAGAATGTCTGGGTAGTTCTTCCCCAAAAATCAACTCGCCCGTCGAATGAAGACATCTTCTCCGAAGCGAACGAAAAGCGACAAATTGAAAAACACTAGATGTTGTCTACTAAACACTCTGCTAAAAAATTCTGAATAGTTTCCGAATAAATACCTCTACAGAATTTCTTAAATAGTTCTGTAGATATTCCTTTAAGTATTGAAATGTCATTTTACGGAATTCCATACGACGTTCTGCAGAATACCTTAGGATGTTCTGCAAAATACCTTAGGACGTTCTGCAGAATTCCTTAGGATAATCTGTGGAATTCCCCACGACGATCTGCAGGATTCCCCGTGCATAAGAAATCTATGGAGTTGCTGTAGTTCCACAGAACAGCTTGTAAAGAGTAATTTTGTTCTGCAGAAAATAACTCTAAGGAAGATATGTTCTGTAGAGTCAGGCTTTCATGTTCCGTTCAGATCCTTAGAAAAGGAACTAATTCTGAAGAAAAAGAGTCAATTTATGTTGAATTCCTTATGTTCTACAGAACAACTTATAGGGAATTTTTAGCAGGGCTGTTTACTATATTTAATAATTGTAACTGTACCACATGTGTTTCGACACTCTATGTGGCCATCATCTGGTACAGTGTGATAATTCCAGTTATGCCATGGGTATCATACATGATTCTTGGCGGAAAGTGGGCGAGGGAGGGAAGGAAGAGGAAAGAGTAGTAGTGGCATTAGGGATCATCGGTATTGAGGTGAAATGGGGGGAGAGGGAGAAAAAGAGGAAGAAATGGGTGCATTACAGTGGGTTGTTTAGGTCATCCAAACGCCGCTCGTTAAGTGGGTGGGGGAAGGAATGTTCAGTAGCGGGGGTGAGTTGGGTGGGGGATAGTTAGGAGGGAGGGGGGTGTTTCGTGGTTTGGGTTCTGGACAAAAAGGTAAGAAGGGTTTAGAATGGGGGAGTGGTATTCAAGTTCAATATAATTTAACAATATGACCTTCTTTTCTTTCCTCTTTATGATTTCCCATTGCTCATAGGCATCCAAGCAACGTCCTTTGTTTTGAAACCTTAAAATGTTCACTCGGAAATCCGTATGGTGGGATTTTTCCATCAGAAGTTTTGCCAAATGGTATCTATTGAAAATTTAAACCATGTCATTAATACCGGTCGAATATAAGTTTTCTGAATTTCTCCAATGGACAGGTATCTAACGCCACATGAAATACCTGTCAAAATCAATTTTTAGTCGACGCTTCCTTTAATTAAAAATTTACTCACTGCCAGTTTATACGGTAACAGAAGAGGAAGTAAAGCCACAGCAATTCATTTTTGGCATTTCCTCCACAACGGACGTTGAATCCTTCTGTAAGTCGGAAATTTTGTCAAACCGCTTCCCTAACATCAACATTTTGGTTCAGGAATCACGCTAAATTATAGTTCCGTGCGTCGCACAGATGGCTGAAATCGAAAAATGCTGCCCAAAATTCCAAGTAAAGACTTTTTCAGTCTGAAGTTATGGACAAATGGCTTTAAGAAGTGGTTTTTCATGACAAATTTTATAATATCTCTGAGATAGAAATTGATACATAAAATTAATAGTTTTCGAAGGATGAAGATTCTATTCATAACAGACAGCCATCTTGAAAATAAGATACGTTAAGTATTGAAAGCAACATTAAAAGGACAAATATAATTCACATCACCGAAAAAAGTTAAGAATCTCCTAACTAAATATAACTCAATGACATTTGGTGTTTCCAGGTCGTCTGCAGAATGCGCTTGAAGAAATGTTTGCGTTGCCATAACTCGGTAGCTAGAACTTAGCGACCCGATTTTGAAAATACAAAAATAGTTAAAATTATCTTCTCTGCCCCTTCTTGAAGTTATGCACTTTCCTCCTGAAAAACCCTCTGGCATGTGACTGTCGAGTGGAGTGCCATAATGGAGATAATCTATCCCATCAAGTAACTCGTAAAATTTGTTTCTCTTGAATTTCTGAAATCCTCCTTGTAAACATTTAAAACTGTTAATTCATTCAGAACCAACATTTTATTAAATGATCTGGAGATGTGAGGTTTTTCAAAATAAGATTTAAAATTGTCTTGGTTGCGAACCGGGAATATGTAGCTCTGGCTATAGTTTTATTAGCAATTCTTGACTAAACAACCAGCTTCAGGGGCGGTGGGGTGGCGCAGCTCATCCGAATGTCATGGGATTGTGTCCTGCCTGGGTTGGTTTTTTTCTACAATACGGCTTCCATGGGCTACTTATATGTGGTGCTTTAGGTGATTTTTGTGGTGATAATTAGAATAGAATGGCAGAATCCTAGTCTCGTTCTTGACGAAGTCGTTGCTACTATTGACAAAAAAGTTTGGTAAAATATTAGCAATAAAATCCAAACTTTGCTACTACAAGATAACAATTTTGGAAAATAAAATATATTCATTTAGTATGTATATTTTATAAATGACATTTCTCTTTTTACTTATTGTTCAAGACTATGGTACGTTGCCAATCAACATTGCCTGTTGATTTTTCTTTCCCACCTTTCATTCCGAAGATTGGGTTGGTATAGTGGCTAGAGTACTCGCCTACCACACGGACGGCTAGGGTTCAAATCCCCTCAGAGGCGGATGTTTTTCAGAGGGTACCCGATCCCTACTTGAGAGTCTTGTGGAGGACACTTCAAGTACAGTACTCCGTCTGTCGAATGAGACGTTAAACCGTAGTACCCTTGGCGCCTTTCGTTAAGAGCAGGCTTATGCCGACGCCGGGTTTCTATCCACTCTATCCCTTACCTGTCCCCTATGGCGCAAATGACCTTAGCCGTCGGTCGCCTCCCCAAATATCCAATCCAATCCTTTCATTCCTGTGATGAAAAATATCTATGTTGTCTTCTCAGAGACTACCAAATGACTTATCTTATGGTTCTACAAACTCTTTAAGATTCCACTTTATATCACAGCATAGTTATTTTGCGGTTCATTCAAAGACGAAAATGCATATAATAGTAAGAAACGTTTTTGCGTGACACTTACGGGGCAAGTTTTTCCGGCAACAAGAATCCACTTGTCTCGCCCCCCATATTACTCGTGCACAGTAATTAATTTCGAGTTTGTCTCGAGAGTATCCAATCGTGAACGCTGTGTTTAGCTTGTTCTCCTATCGCATTCGCCAGTTGTCCTTCACGCCACCCCTTGCAGGACGCACTTGGACGATCTAATGCGGCACCGTGAGAGGGGAAGAATATCACCATGACCTTGTCGCATCCCGTTTCTTTTTTTTCTTTTCAGCCACACTCGAGCAATTTCCAAGTTCAAGTTCATATCGGTGTAGGCCAGGCCAGGAGTAGTCAGTGTATTGCTGTCAGTGAGGCAGGAGTAATCTGCTCGAGTCCCAGCGAACGACTGTCTCTAAGGGGGAGAAAGAAAACGCAGTCCAGTGGAATGGCAATCCATTTCCCGGTCTCCTATTCGTCCAACACATGGGTGCTGGTGAGTTGAAACTTACTTAGAATTTAGCCTCACTCTGTCCACATAATTTTTATCCTGTAGTCCAGCCCAAATAACTTGATGACTTGTCTGACGAGTATACATTTTACATGTAAGATCTTTAACTTCAAAACGAATGACATTTATAATTTATCGTTAGTTCTTTGAAATTATAGTTGTACCCATTTCTGCAGTTGTTCTTCATCACATAATTCACATTTAATCATGCTACATAAAGAAAAATCAAAATTTATGATACGAGGGATACATTACGTTGAACTAACAATAAGTAAATGGAAATATTCTGTTGAGTGATGTTTGACGATAAACTGGCAAGGACTAAGAAGGGGAAGCGAGTTACACGTGCTATAACTATCAAATAAAATACTTCTTAGCGCAGGAGATTTCATTTTAACATTCTTTAACAATTTCCTCGATATAAATTAGTCTTTAAATGGCTTAAGTAAATTAAATTTATAAAATGGTGCGTTTAACGGTCGATACCGCCAAAAGAAGTTCGTTAACTAAGGGGATATATTTTGCAGTATTATCTTTGTTAATTATACCTGAATGACTGATAAAATGTGCGCTAAACCATTTTGTTATGTGCGGTACTCTTATCCAAATTTAAAACATAATCCGTATTTACTCCACTTTCTTTGTACCTTGAGAGATTCTGGTCAAAACTGTGGAAATTATTGTGCTATGCTGAATTGTTATGTAGGACAGACAATACAGGTAAAATAAGAGACATTCTCCGGGAATAATATTAGTTCAAGAATCAATTGCTCTCGCGTTCAATCAAAGATAACAGCGAAAACAAAGCGAAGACATAACCCGTTGAAACGCTAGGCCATGTTCGCCTCTCTTCCCATTTTCCAACATGTACTCGCTGCCCAATGCAATTGAATCGTGTTTTCTCCACCTCCACCTCTTATCTGCACATGCAAAACATATTTGCAAGCTTGAAGATGCAAAATCCTCGGCTAAATTCGTCACATTAGAATTGCAGATTTTGAAGCAGCTACGTAGAGCCGAAATTAAAAGGAAAGCTGACCACTCATCCATTTTCTGTTGTGCCCTAGTTTCTATCCATGCTTCCACTTCCACAGCTTACCTCCCGTTCCCATTCAATTCTGCTCCGTCCCCGTTGTGCCCAGTCGTTTGGGTACCGGGTTTCAACATCCGATACTACTCCTGCCCATAACAAACCTCCTCCCAATATGCGTCACGACCACGTCCAAATGCTTCGAAGACCTCACTCAGCTTGGCTTCCCTTTGAATTGGTATCATTCGCGAAGGTCTCAATATTTGTGTATGAATTAGGGAGCTGTTTTTCGAAAATATCGAGTATGCTAAGTCGGATCGATGTAAAAGCCAATATTGTAAATGTAGTAGTTCAGACTTAGGCCATGTTAACTAGTTTATTCCCAGAAATGTTAGTTTCCAAGTTCGTCGGCGCATTCGGTTAAATATGAATATTGAACAGGATCCTATATCAACGGAAAAGTATTCCAATAAATCCAGCCCTCAATATTTCTCTTGGCTATATCATCATTATCAAAGCAAGGAAACATAATACACCCGTTTAAAAACTCTGCTCAGCCTTTGCTTTTATTTTAACAGCGCTAGAATTCCCGCCTCAACAACGTCAAAACAAACAAAGAGTTATATGACTAAGGGAAGATAGTGTTTAATTAGTAAAAATAACATGAAATTACACAAATTTGAACCGAGTATTATTTCATTTATCAGGATAAGCTTTACCCAACCACGGCCATAATGTATGCAATGAAAATTTAAAAAATAATTTTTTTTGGAAAAGGAATAATATTCAGCAAAAACTCAATTTCACATGATGACCAGTGTACATATCTAGTGGCAAATGTTCTAAGGTTGAAAAATGAAACAACATTGTGTCCGTCCATCTCATCATGTTCCATTTGAGTAATTGCTTCAGTAATCAAACAACTGGCTCTTGATTACATTTGAATTCGCGTTGTAAAAAGCACACACACCGCGTGGCATAAATTATAACATTAAATTTGACACTCTATCCCGTTTGTAAAGTTTAAACAGTTTAAAACCCTATGATTTTCTGAATGATTGGTAATTAGAACAACTTTTGTAGATCCAGATTATCTGTGAAAATCTCACAAATACTGTGGGCTCGCCGAGCATGGATAAAAAAAACTTTCGTGCGGGTGTGATTTCTCGTGGGAATCATTTCGAGGTAATAGACATGTAAGACAACCTTATCCCGATATTTGTAGTATTATTTGATCATCAGGGATCCATTTTACTTAATGAAAGGTATTTAGGCTTTTTATAGTTATTTTCTGATTCATGATTAGAATCTATCCTAGTTTTAAGTAACTGTCTGTGTGAAGGTAGAAAAAGTTACTGAAATAATTAAATATTCTCCGTATCGTTGGCACCGGCATTTTTCTACAAAGTTCTTCTGTTCAAGTAAACATCAGCAATAGAACAAAATTTGGCAATGTTATGGCTAATACGTTACATTCATACCCATCACGCAGGTTGTAATCGATTCATAATAACGACTCAGGCGGTCATAAACCCTAAACCATCACGTAGGTTGTAATCGATTCAGTTAATAACTGCACAGGCGGTCATAAACCCTAGTATTCGGTGATTGGTCTCACTGGGGGATTCATATATTTTATACGTATTATCAAGCGGCATGTCAATATAACGTTGTTTAAATGATTCCGTAAACATTTGAAAATTAGAAGATAAGAAAACACATCCAACCATTTAAATGTTGAGCATCGTAGGAAATTATTTTGATTCTATTCAGTGGTATTCACATTCCAGTTTAGGAGCCGTAGGAAAGAGCTCATGCTGGACAGCAGCCTAGTTTTCAATCAAATACAGTCTCTTCGCTCAACGAAGCATATCACACTGCCAAAGGCTCCATCATGCAGCCAATAGAGTAGGTAGGACGACAAGTACGCGAAAAGAGGAGTGAGTGGGAGTGGAAACATCAAAAGGTGAGAGGGCATTATGCTCCGTACTGCGTCGTGGTTTAAGCGGTATGTGTTTCAGAAGATCGTGCTGGCTGTCAACCACAGTCGTCTCATTTTACGAGGGGTATTCACATCAACTCTGCGTCCTATTGCGCCTTATTTCAAGATTCAGATAATTTTACCCACAAACAGTGTGAAAAAAAAGCATAAAATGCTTATAAAAATCCTTAGTCTTAGAGTGATGATTAATGCTGATAGGAGTTAAACAAACCGTCACTCTTCACCGTTCAGTGATTTCTACTCTCATTCTTGCTATATGAAAAATAATTTCAGACATATATTTTAAAACAAAAATAAGCTTCTCGATCTGGACGGGATATAAAAAATGTAAATAAATAACCTCATAATTAATAAAATAAAATAAATTATTGCACAATACAGGGTAAAAATTATCGTATTTAGAGTACCATCGACTCCAATGCATGATTATACCACTGGTCCCTTTCAATTTCGTAACCAAATAGTCATGAATTAATCTAATTATTCATTGTGTCCATAAATAAGGTTATTTAATATAGTTGTTTATATTTTAGCAAAAATATAGAGGTCAAATAAAAAGTCACTTTAATTTTTCTTTGATTTATTTTTGTCATAAATGACAGACACAGAGACAATTTAACATTCCGTTTTACTGAAAACAATTGACCTTTAATATATACTTCTGCGAGTTAACAACCATATGCCATTGATATAATATTTGTTTATGAGGAAATACGGATGGAACACTAAGAAATTACTTAAAACAAAATAATGGTTTCATTTTTAGTTCTTTTCTATAATTTTAATTTAAACTTATTTTACCATTTTAAATTCTGATTAGTTATCCAATATCCCTTCAAATTATCACCGATTAGTTTATTAAGCACCGTGCGCAATATTTGGGAATTCCTACCTATCCAAAATAAGTACTCTTGATGACCACAGAACATTCTCAAAATGTCTCTGGCAGAAGCCATAAAATGTTTAACCGTTTCTCAAATGAATTAGCCTTATTACATCGGTACGTCGATTCATTTTCTAAATCCGTTATCTGTCAAACGCTGTTAAATTCTTTTAAGCCACTCTTTTTTCATACTTTGGTAAATCTTTTGAATATTTTAACGAGATAAATCTTTTGGCTATGTTAACGAGATAGGAACGAGTGATGACATTCCTTTTTTTTCCAAGAAAAGCGCTTTCAGTAATTATATGGAAAATACCTATCCATAATATAGCTGGGTTTGGTCCCTTAATCGAGCAATCGATATAGGAAAAGAATGAAACATAACCTCTTTCATTGCATTTTCTGAGTTTTGAGTCAACGTTTTCACCAATGGTAACATCCCTAAAGTATGTGTTCACCCAAAAATGTAAATATTGAGATTTATCGGTGCCCACTATGTTTGGTCCTTCAATAATTCTTAACAATTTAAAGACCGTGCCTCTCCTGACAGAGTAAGTGTTCATTCTCCAAGACAGGGGTGTACCCCAGAAGTGCTAAAAGCAACGAACATTACTTTTCCTGACGAATTTCTCTTTCACAAGTTTGAGCTAGTAAGGTGAGAGAGAGAGATTGACTAAAGACAAAGCTCCACTTTAGATTAAAAGCTTAATCCTCAGATTATCAATAGCCTGTATTTGGAAGCAACAGAAAAAGTTGTCACGGCGACCCCGATGTACGTGTATTACGTCAATATTCGAAAAAACACGAAGTCTAAGACACTCAGAAATGCTACATTTTAGTATCGTCCTTCGGACTAAAATGATTAAATGACTAAATGATGCATCAGATGTTTTAAAGTATAACCAAAAGCGTCCCAAATAATGAAAAACTAATGTTCAGTCTACCTATGCTCGCCTCTTCGGTATGGGGTAAACCGCTATTTTTCATACTAGTTCCTGGCATACGAGTATGCCTGGAAAGTGAGTTTTCATAGTGTGCAATTGAGCAGATCTAGACCCATTTTGAGCTTCAATCTAGACCAGGTTTATTGATGGTACACCGCATATTTGCGAAGATCCTCATGCAATGGTGCAAATATGACTGAGTAAGACGTTACACAAAGCGGATTTTCCTGGCCCATATATTGAAGAGTAGAATATATGTAACCGCACGGTACGTATATCATACAGAGTAATATTGAAACCGTCAAAATTTGCGCTCGTTTCTTGCCGCAAATAGGCTTTAGGAGGAGGACACCGCGGCACAAGAGTTATTTGTGTAGTGAAATGCAAATAAATTCCAACATGAACTGCATTATACATATATGTCGCCGAAGAAGGTCGTGTGATCGCCATGTGAGGTGATCGTTTTTGAGCAGCGAAAAGACAGGCTTCGCTTTCTGCGTCGAGGCACCATCCAACCGCTTCTCAAATTTTCGCCCTGGCCTTGCAAGGAATATATTTCACCGGAAGCGCGCGTTCCTTGCGTAGATAATACGTGCCTGCCAGCACCATCACACGGCAGCTCCTCAAAGTTCTTGCCGCCTGTGACGTCTATGACTAAGGAGAGGGGGTACGCGTTGGTGTGGAGAAAGGTCACGTGAGGTCGTAGGGCCACGGATAGTTTTTCTGCGGGAGAAGGGTTTGGGAGAAGGTCGTTCATAAATCCGCCGGGAGCGACGGTGCTTCGCTGCGGTGTCCACCGTTAGCAAGGGGCGTCACCAGGGCCAAGGCAGGGGCAGGATCAGGGAGTGCCAACTTATATTATATTAGTTACAAGTTATATTTCTTTGATTGGGGTGCTAACTGCTTACTACAATAATAGATGGCGTTACTTGTCACCGCGAAATTCAAATCCGAGAGGTTCACTACTGTATATTTTAAGTTTTTTATTTTTTTGACCATTTTTAATGTCTCTAATTATTCTCCATGACATAGAATAATGGTATACCGAAACATATTCTGAAAATAGCTTTATATACTGCCTGTTTATTGCAAAAATCCTTTTATCATCAAGAATTGGAAGAAATTACCTGGTAACTTGATCCCAAATGAATGCCTGAAACACCTACAAATCCTAAATTCTCATGATTTTAATGATGAAGAAACGTAAGGTAAAGAAATTTAATTACTATTATTATAAAAATAAAATTTATTGTATAAAAAGTAAATTAACAGATAATCAATTACACATAAATACATGAGGAACTGATATAATGGCTGTACCTAAAAGCATTCAAAATTTTTCCCATCAAGAGTCAATCCTCGACTGCCTCTGAAATAATAATTGCAGCATTAATTTAAGAGAAGTTGCAAATTCAATTGAGTGGCATGAAATTAAATGGCCAAAATAGGCTTGTGCCTGGTACCCAGACAACTGAAAAAACCGGAAGAATGGGTAGATTTTTGAAATCAAAATTATTTTCTGCTGCAAAATTACCAACCATTGATCTGAGGAGTGTGCTAAATGAAACTGTGGAACACAAAGATATGAAAAATAATACAAAACATGGCAGCAATGTAGAAATCCCATTAAAATTTAAATTTGGACATTGAAATATACACATGCACATCATAGTAACACAATATTGATTCCACGGAATCAATATAAAAATGACATAAAGTACTTGAATCACTTTTAATAAATTTTATGACTCAGAAAACAGCTAATATAGATACCATTATGGAAGAATCACTATTTCCTCCATTATGTATTCCAGTAGCTGAAGTAGATGAGGTTTTTTAATGTAAACAATCTTTACATTCATTACATTATACAGGGACATATAGTGACAATGAATAAGAAGTGCTTATTGATAAACAGAGTTTATGAGTAGTTTTAAAGAATGTTTATAAAGTGTACAAGAGGTGTGCATTAAAAATAATAATAATGTTTATTCACGTGCTAATGCCCTTTTACAATAGTGCAATTGAAATACACATATTGCATAGTCATCACACATATGAGTTAGAAGTGTGTAGAGACTATGCATAGAAATATTCAGAAAAAAGTGTACGGAAAGAGTGTAAAGACCAGCATGAATATTTTCTGCACACTTTTTCACATTTTATTTTCTCCACTTTTTCACATTTTATTTTCTCCAGGGTATAGCTATGAAAGGCCACATCTCCCCAACCATAAAAAGCACAAGCCAAAGCCATGAGAAAATATACCACCCAACCAAAAACCTGGCATGCAATGAAAATTACTTCAGTCACCAAAACTGGACACAACTCATTTCATATATTCCGAACAAATCATGCTTTGCACATAAAAATTACGCTCACCAATATAAAGGTTAATTTAAAGTAAAAAGGGAATTATATGCATGGGAATGCAACTTATGTCATTGCAAAAGAAGCAAAGAAAAGATTAAATGAATAATGATCTGGACCACAAGAGAAAAATAATATCCAGGATTATCAATATCGTAGCTAATGGGAATCTAAATCAAGACTCGACATCTCAAACCACCATACTCTTAAAGCAATACATAAGTCTCTAGTAGTTAACCATTCCTCTTTTCCTGCTGCGATAATTTTCACTGTCACCGCTGAGTCTTTTCTTATTCCTCTACCACTATAGGCACACAACCTGCAAAATTTTCAGTGCACGGTACGTGGGCATTTTATTTTCATGAGGTGATTAATGAAATATAAACAACAAATCACAACTTGAAAACCTCAATTCTCCAAGGAAAAGGACAAGGTTTTTCCAAGGAAATCTGCTTAAAAAATCACGTTCTGCAATTACTCGAAGATGACAACAAAACAAAAGTTTATTATACCATTGTGTTTGTCTTTTTTCGACCGAGAAATCCTTAGAAAAACACCAGGTTATTATTTTAAATTAATACTGTGTCAGATGCTGCGACTGTAGTATATTAATTGCGTAAAAGATTGAATATGTGATGTAGAAAACGTGACGACACATATGATAAGATAATTTATAATTAACACAATTTAACCACAACGCCTTACAAGGGAAGAAATATTTTTTGAAAAAATCCCCTTTTTAGGTGCATAAAGGCATTAGATGCGTGGACATAAAATATCTTGAAATTCCCTCAATTCCGTAACCATTGTGGAGAACGAAGGCGAAGAGGAATGTAAGACACTGTTACGAAGAAATGGGAAAATAAGATTCCCGTTCCCAACGAGCTTACCTGGCCATAGTTTTTCTAAAAGGTGTAAATAATTGGCTGTCTAAGTGAAACGAGATCTCAGTCAAATGAATGACTGATGTCTTTTTTTATTTGGTATCTTTGAGCTTTGGAGCTTGGAGAATGAAGGATCTACTTTCCGTAAAAATCAATAGATCTCCCGCAGATATTGAGTGGTTATGGACTGAACTTCGTAAAAGGAATATTCCATAGCTTTTTACAACAATAGATCATGTACAGAAATAACTCTTCATCACAGAAATCAATCCATTATATGGCATGTAGCTTAAAGTGTTAAGGTTTAAAAATGAAGATTTATTTCTGTCATACAATTAGAAACTCAAGATTATGCTCAGAAACGGATTGGATTAGCAGTTTAGGAACCAGTTCATAAAAAATCTTTGGAAAGGAAAAAAACACTGATATAGTGTGTAACTTCTAAGTTTATTTCTTATTTCTGCGGGAAATGCTTTTCTCTAAAACCTGAGGCCTAAATTTCCCATTCAAAGTAGGCAACTGTACAAGTATACCACCCACACATTCATAATAACTCCTAGATTTACGACATACTTTTGGACGCTTTTGCTCTGTTTTCAGAGGCAGACCTTCTATCATATTCCTTCAAAAGATAATTATTTACGACAAAAAGAAAATAAGCTAGCTGAAACTAAAATTCATGCACAGGAAAGGCAGAGGTGACTGTTGTAAGAACAGCCTGTCTTTTAGGGTAACTCTTGAAATCAGCCAAGAATGGTATTGGAAATTTTCAGGCTTTCATTAATAAAAGATCATAATCTAGGTTAATTCCCAAATTTAGGTTTTTGGATATGTATACATGATTTTATTATGCGGATGGCCATTGAATTTGTTAACTTTGTTTTGCTTTGTTTGTCGCATTTCCCTTTTCGTAGCTGAGCTCATGACCTAAATCAAAACTTTTCCCAGAGATTTTACTTCTCTTTTTGTTTGAGCCTTAACTATTTCTAAAGTGAAATCGGTAATTGCACTAATTTTATGCATCATATCAAACTAGAAAGAATACCCCAAGAGACTCATTTGTGAAGCGAAATTATACAGCTTTGTGTGTTACATAAATATGATACTTTGACATAAGACATGTAAACTAGAAGTGATAGCACAACAGTATATTGGTCGGTTTCTCATTTTAATAGCAAAAATATGTGATAAACTGCTTAAAACGAAATATAACTATAATGACTTGTTTCTTATGAGAATTTGGAGAGCCATCAATGCATACCAATGCAGTAATTGAGCTATCCTTGTGCGTAAATGGAATGCTAAAACTTAAAAGTTGAGCAACGTATCTTCGACTATGACCAGAGGAATGCATCCGCGGCTTTAATGCCCTGTGGGAGTAAGGAACTTAAAAGTTACAACGTCGAACTCAAGCGTACTTGTTATCGGGTGACACAGCATGCAATCTCTGAAAGACAGAGGGTACATTGGCTCAAAAGTTTGCTAATTAAAATGTTAATAAGGCTGCGACATGTCAATAGAGATGAATCACGTTCTTCTGCTAATGAGATTTGCTTTTCTAGCGTAAATAATAGAGTTAAATTATGACCTCTACACCTATGCTAGATTTTTGCTCGTTTATGGTTGGCATGAAACCATGCAAGAAAAGCACTACATCGCCAATCATGAGAATGAAATATGTTATTGAGTTTAACGTTGGCAAATAAAGTTAGGTTAAAACGGAAAATTATGGACGCAAGAGTATTCTTAGTTTAATGTCTTTTATGATTGTCGTAATGCTTTATTAATATATAAATTATATGACTATCCACTTTGTGGATAATTTTTTGGTCAGAACCTAAAATATTTCTACTATAAAAAACGTCTTAGACCCTCGTAAAAAAACTAATTTTATCTCGCATTCCTCAAGCATGGGCTTACCTGGCGCCAGTAGTATATGCAGCAAATATTTTACCTTTTTTTAAATAATAATAATAATAATTTTTTATTACAAAGTTTACAAGTTTTACAAAAGTAATAACAAATATATAAGGGATAAGACGGTTTGGTCCTCCTAAGCCTTTAAAGGCTTGTCAGCAGGTGCCATATTTTAATTCAGTGATCGGATATAAGTTCAACGAAATGAAATGAATGACATGAAATAACGTTCATAATATTTTTTAACAATAGCTATCCAAAAGCAACTCAAAAATAGTTTATAATACAAGTTGGTTTACAATCCAAAATATACAAGGTTTTTAAAATATAATTTACATCTTTTCTTGTACAATATCAGTAGCAGTAAAGCGAAAAAAAAATATAATAATATTTAAAAATACAGGCAATATATCTCAATTACATTGCATGTATTTTACTACGTATAAGAAATATTGTCCTAATTATATAAACATAATGTCTCAATTATATACATATTGTCCCAATTATATAAATATTATAATCCCAAGTATTTCATATATCATTTTCATTATAATTTTCGTACAACCAATGTCTTAATTGTAACTTTAACACTGAGAGTTTTTCTATCGATTGTATTCATTGAGGTAGGTGATTTTACAATTTGGGAACTGTATGTTCTTGAGTTCTTTTACCATGGACGTTGTTGTATTTGGGTACCTTATATTTCTCAGATTTTCGGAGTCCTATATCATGTTGAGCATTCCTTATTGTTTTAACCCTTTATTGTTTAAGTGGTTATCACGTATTACAATATATTGAAATAAATCAGTTGAGGGAAGTATGTTTAGGTTTTTTTAAATTGTATACACATTATTCTCTGAAGGATCCAACGGAATTACCATCTTATTTTGAATTTTTCCCACATTTGTCATTAAACATTTGTTTGTTGTACCCCAGATTGTTATTCCATACCGCAATAAGGGTTCAGCAAGATTCAGGTAAATTATTTTTTTCAAGGGAATGGGCAGGGTGTATTTCAGATATGATAACTGATATAAAATGCATCTTAACTTGCCACACAAGGAATTTAAATGTGATCTAAATTCAAATTTTTCATCTAATGTCATCCCTAAATATTCAAAATTGTTAATTTGAGAAATTAAGGAGCAAGAATAAAGATGGCAACTTTTTCTTTCATAACCAAATTTACTGGAATTTTGGCATAGATGCGTGTGAAACCTTAAATTTATCAATTTTCTCATTTCCTTGGAGTTTAGAAATTGCACTTTTATTGTTTTTTTGTTATTGATAACTAATTTATTATCATGACACCAACTTTGGATGGCACAAAAGTCTTGCTGCAGTTTTTTCTTAGCCGTGTCAAAGGATTTGCTAATTGCAAGCAGTGCTATGTCATCAGCGTGCATGTATATTTTGGAATAACTGATATAATCTGGAATGTCATTAATGTATATAAGAAAAAGAATTGGTCCTAAAATTGAACCTTGTGGCACATCAGAAGCGATTGATTTAATTGTGCTGCTCTGATCAAATAATTCAACTCATAACTTCCTATTAGTGAGATAGCATTCTAACCATGAAAGTGGGATTCCGTGTTTTCCACATCGTTCAGTTTTCTCAGAAGGATGGTAGTATCGATTGTATCGAATGCTTTTCTGAAGTCGATAAATACAGCTAAAGCGGACCAGTTCTTGTTTAGACTTTTGCGAACATCTTCACTGAAATTCTCTAGAAACATTTTAGTACTTTTGTGACTTTGGTATCCGTATTGATGTTTTGTTATGATATTAAATTTGCCTAGAAAGTTTCTAAATTGCTATGCAAATATCTTTCAATGATTGGCTGTTCCTTTTTTCGGGATTCATTCCGCGATGTATGTTTTTTCTGGAATGAAAGAAAGTACGTCCGAAGAAAGCCAAAGACCCGCTTCCACGGAACCTCTACGGAGGAATATATGAAGTAATGTGCAGCTGTGGACAATCATATGCAGGCCAGACATGCAGAGCCCTAAAAATACGCCTCCAAGAGCATCAACGGGCAATTAAAAATAATAATTGCCGCATTTCTGCAATAGCCGAACACATCTCAGCGGCCCCACTCATAATTTCAACTTTGAGGAGACAAGATTAATAGCTAGGGAAATATGCTATTACCCAAGATTAATCAGGGAGGCTATAGAAATTGCGAAGAGATCGGAGAACGTCAACCGAGAAGACGGTTACAAGTTGAGTAGCAGTTAAAAACGGATTTTTTCAAATTTAAATTCCGGCAACAATGGGAGTCCAGACTCATATATATAAAGACGAGCGAGACAAATGAAGCAGTTCAGTTAACCTGATGAAGCTGGAAGGAGGACCAGCGAAATATCGTTGTTTAAAAAAACATACATCGCGGAATGAATCCTGAAAAAAGGAACAGTCAACACTGCATCCGCGGAAGCCTACGAGTTATCTTTCAATGATTTTGTCCATGGAAGGAAGAATAAAAATGGGACGGTAATTTTTTGTACCATTTTTCTTGCCTTATTTATATATAGGCCTGATTGCAGCTAGTTTTAAATTGTTGTGTAATTTAACCTTGATTTATATTCAGATTTATTCAGTGGAATATTGCCGCAATCATGTCGTATTTACAACTCAGATCTACCATTCTTATATTATCATGTCCTGGACATTAATTTTTTGAATAATGTAAAATATTTTGAACATTGACTGGAGTTGGTGGCAACAGTAAGAAGGTGAATGTTATAGTTCTTTAAGCACAAGAATTTAGGACGGGTTGTGACCTAGAGTTAAGAATTCTAAGAATCAGCTTACCTTGTCCAATTTAATTAGGTCACAGAACTATCATATTTGATGGATTAATTTAGTTTCCTACTTGAAAAATTCATCAAAATGGTTTTAAATTAACTAAAAAAACCAAAGATCGGTAATAGGATATCAAAACTGAAACATCTATGCTCAATTTAAAAATGTTTTCATTGCAAATAGATTTTTTCCCGGGTATGGACAGTGTTTGAAGGAATAAATGGCAGCCGAGGTAGCGACAGTAACTTATCTAGCTATTAGATCGTAGTAACATCTCCTTTGTAACCACTGATTAGTGAGATTGCGTCCTTCCTTTATTGCATCGATCCTTCGCGTTGCACTACGTGACTTTTGTCTGCAACATATTTATTTTCATTTGACAATTCGCAAAAAGGCTGAGGATAGTGCTAACGTAACTTATTCTCAGGCTCAAATAGCGCATGTTCCGGCCCGACGACACCAGCAATCTTTGTACTTGTTCCATAATGAAAAGAAGAGAAAAACCCCTCTCAAGCTGCTGTGGTGCCCAGACCCATTTATGGTGTTAAGAAAACAATAGAGTTGCTTGCTTTAATTATTACTTTTATTGGGGGTCTTTAAAAGACCAATAGACGATTATGCGGAATCAATTTGTCCGGTGCATTCGAGGAGTTCAGCTTCGCTATGAATCTCGTAGGACTTCCATGCAATACTTTGTCGTTGGCGCATCAGCTTTAATTTAATTTACTGAACAGAGAAGGTAGCTTTCCAAGGGTAAGAAGGCAATTAATGTGGACACTCATGAATTAAAGTTGGGTAGTCTGCATTGGCCGACGCAAGATGAGCGTACTATCTCTAATTCAATAAATTTTATCGTATGTTATGGTAAAATCTTAAGTCATTCGCCCTTACTGATGATTCTGCATCGCTACTAACTGCTAACGCTTATGTCAATACAATAGGATAGAAATTGATCATGTCGTTTGATGTATCGTACTTATTTATCGCACCATATCTGCTGTCGCTTGCACAAATTTACTGATGATACTCGAATGTAAAATATAAAAGGTGGCGCTTGTCATTATGAGATATATCAGTTTTAATTGTCAGCTTTGTCTCAGTTGATATTCTAACACTTCATTTTATACTCATATTGGTACAGCGTTTATCGTATAAATTATTTAGATATTGTATAAATATATTATTTATATTCCATAAGATAGGGAAAGCAAAAATAATTAGTCATTCTATAAAAAGCTAAATTCAAGCGCTAAAAACTTGTTCTGATCAATCTTATAGCACTGAAAGTAACTGTCAAGTCGAAAATATATGAGTTAAATATACGAGAACATATACGATATACATAAAATGTACGAGACTAATTTTTTAAAGTAACTTGGTTGTGAAATTTATATAGTTTTGAAAATTAGTCGCAAGTTTCTTACTTTTCTAATCCTGCTATGCTTACATTTTTGCATGACTTATGAAAAAATCTCAAACTAAGCACATGTGCCTATCATCTATAATCAAATTCTAATATTTTATTGCGAAAAAAATCCCTACAACTAGAGTTGAAACCTTGTCACATCTTCTTCTATTCGATTATGAGATATCTCATGCTTGAATATGGACGGTTAATTTTTTTAAAATCTCAAAACGCTCAACAGTTCGGGGTCCGAATGCCCTAAACTGCCATCCGCCTTCTTGGATACAAGAACATCCAAGAAAGGAAGGTTTTTGTTTTCTTCCAATTCCATTGTAAATTGAATGGATGTATTCTGGGTGTTTAGGTGCAGAAGGAAGTTTCGCAGTTCCTTCATCCCATGAGGCCATATAACGAAAGTGTCATCGACATATCGAACGAACAGTTTTGGCTTCTTGTCGTAAGTATCTAGAGCTCTCCTTTCAAATTCCTCCATGCAAAGGTCTGCAATGACTGGGGGCAGGGGGAACCCATTGCTGCTCCTTCACACTCCTCGTATAATTTCCCATTCCACGAAAAGTAACAGTTCTTGAGACAAAGTTACACCATTTTCGGAATATCTTTTCGGAGACCTTTTTCCGTTAGCGCCTTTGTAATTTGGATGGCATCTTCAATAGGAATTTTTGTGAATAAAGACACTACGTCAAAACTGACGAGTAGATCTTCTTTTCCAACTGTGGCCTTCTTTATAATTTCAATGAAATGCGAGTTTTCACATATGTCGCAGGCCTGAGAATGGCCGCAGGATCTGGGCTAGATATCTCGCTAGCCTTATGTGTTGGGGAATCAATGGCACTCACAATTGGACGGAGTGGTATCCCATCCTTATGTATTTTGGGAAGGCCGTATAATCTTGGAGGTTTAGGCACCGACTAGATCAGAGACCATCTCTCCTCTTGAGGTATTGATGAATGTGTCATAAGTTCTTTGATGTTCCTATGAATTTTCCCTGTAGGGTCTGACTTGAGTTCTTTATAGGTTGGGTCGTCTAGCAACCTGCAAATCTTCCTCTGATAAACATCCTTAGATAAGATTACAGTTGCGTTCCCTTTATCAGCTGGTAGTATTAGTAAATCATTATTCCTCCTCAGATCACGGATAGCCTGTTTTTCTGTCTTCGTCATATTAGGTTTCGGAGGTGTCGCTTTCTTTACAATTTGGCTGATTTCTTCCCTGATTTCATCGGCCTCTGGTTTCAATAGTCTGAAACATCATAGACTGAAGCCATATATTGAAGAAAATATAGGTGAACATCAAGCATGCATTGTTCAAGGACGATTCACTACATATCAAATATTCACTCTAAAACAAGCTCTATCTAAGTATTGGGAATTTTATAAAAATGTATAAATTCTCTTTATTGATTTTAACAAAGCTTATGACAGCATCAATAGGGATAAGTTATATGAAAAAATGGAAGCTGTCGGCATACCAAATAAACTAATAAGGTAAACAAAAATGTGCATTTAAAAATCAAAAGCAAAAGTGAAAATGGAGAATGAGTACACAGAAAGTTTTGATATATCAACAAGTGTTCGCCAAGGTGATAGGCTATCACCACTCCTTTTTAATTTGGCAATTAAGGAAGCCCTGGAAGACGCTAAGCAGTCAGTATTTGGATTAAAAATGGAATCAAAAATCAATGGTTTAACCTTTGCGGATGATGTGACACTGGTGGCAGAGAGGAAGGATGATTAAATAGAATTATCAAAAATTATAGTAACGAAATCAAAGGAAGTAGGCCTTGCTGTAAACCAAACAAAACCAAATATTTAGTTGTCTCAAGAAACCCTGCGAGGGAAGAAAACTTGATGGTTGGGGAAATGGAATTTGAAATGGTGAGAGAATTTCAATATCTAGGAGTGAAAATAACATCATGTCAGCATCAATTATGTCAGCATCAAAAAGCTACTGGGCTCTTGAATAACTGCTTAAGTCAAGAATGCTATCAAGGAACACGAAGATAAGGATATACCATACTATATTCCTACCTGTTTTACTGTATAGAGCTGAGATATGGGCTCTGAGTAAAGACATGGAAAGGAAGCTGATAGTGTTCGAAAATAGAGTGCTTAGGAAAATATACGGCCCAATAAATGACAATGGAATGTGGAGGATTAGAAAAAATAGAGAACTAAGAATGCTGTATAAGTTCCCAGATGTTGTGGCTCTAATAAAAAGTAGAAGAATAAGGTGGGCAGGGCACGTGTGGAGGAGCCAAGAGTCACTTATAAAAGCAGTGTGTGAGGGGCAGCCGCATGGACGACGTCCACTTAGGAGACCAAGGTTGAGATGGCAAGACCAGCTTAGGAAGGACCTAGCGAGAATGGGGAGGACACCATAGGAAAGAGAGAACAGAAAAGAATAGAGGCACATTGTTGACGAGGCCAAAAACCTACTGAGGTTTGATTGGTCAAGGAGGTAAGGTAAGGTAATGATGAATTGATATTGGTAAAGATTTGTCTTTTTTGAAGGAAGTTTTATCAATTTAAAATCATTTTAAAATAGCATGTGTAGCTAATTTCCCTACTTTTTGTTACAAAAAGTTGTAAAAATATAACTTAAATACTCCATCTTAGACAAGGCCGAATTGTTTACAACGTTTAAGTACTTAATTTGGTTTATTTCTACGCGAAATTTCAATTCGTTTTTTCTAATTATTCATACATTTACATCCTATACTCACGTCCGACTCCCCAGTCACTACCCTGGATCACCCCGTCAGCAGAAACGTCACAAATAGCGATTATCAAATAGATGTCTCCAGCTCATTGTAGCCTTTTAAATTGTATCATAACGTATCATTTGCAATTTATTTTGTTAAATAAGTGTTGTTTGACAGATAACACACATTGAAGATTTGTAATTACATTCAGCTCATTAGTAGTAGAGTTCAACATACATATGCGTGCACAAGACTGAAAATGCCACTCGTATTACAGAATATCTTTAAACTCAAGTTTATCAAAATATTTCAGTATGAAACATCCGAAAAAAATGTTGTTTCTCTCTTCGAGTACCTAAAGGCATGAATACAACGTTAAGAAACGTTTGCATTAATTGATCACACGCCAAAATGAATTCATCACTCCTTATCTTTATTTTCTGCGTAAAACAGTGCCATGATCACTGATGCATGCATAAGACCAATTTGTCCCTCCAAAATCAGGCTGCTGAAAATGTCTTTTTGAGTTCCTGTTCTTGTATTGTGTGGTTATCATTAGATATGCTATAGGAAAATATGCAATTCAACCATAGTTCTCAGGACTCGTTATGAAATTTTGGTGGTCTCGGAATGAATTTAACGCTTCTGCAAATTCTCGACAGTTGACAGCGCACTTTATATTTGGGATCCCCATGATCGCCTTCTATCCGTGTCAACGTGCAACGGAATCGAAGTGGAAAAATTTGGTTCCGAATCGTGCGGAGCACTACTCGATAATTTACAATTTTGTGAGACAGAGAGCATATGTATGCATTGGAGGCTTAAAAATTTATTCGATGCTTTCCATGTTATCTCCCAAGGCAAAATGTATTGCTAAATATCCTATTTTTAGCTATTTAGAATACATTCTATCGCAATTCTAGACATATAAGAACTCTTATTTTATGTACGTTACAACCTTAGTCCAAGGAACTTGAGTGGAAAAATCTGATAAAGTAAGCAATGAAAATAAAACCGAGACAGAACAAACTATTGCTCCATGATAGGTGGTACTGTAAAAGATAACTCTCGTATGCTAACAACGCAACTTATTTTAGGCGAATGTTTAATCACTCGTTACGATTCCGCAAAGGGATTGGATATTGGAGCACATGCATAGTCAGACAGATTACAATAAATACATTATGTTTCACATTTGTTGACAAAATTTTAGTAGCCTATTATCAATCCCAGAAATCGAGCTATAACTTCATACAAGTTATTTTACAGTTCTTAAGACCACATTAAAATATTTACGTGAAAAATGTTTTGAAATCGGTCCGTATAAAATAAATTGGCGGAGGTGATACAAAATTGCGAATGGCAAAATATTTCTTTATATCTCCGACACTGGAAAAGATATCACACAAGTTTATGAGGACAATCGTGTAATATAGACTAAAAGAGACTAAAGTAACTGGCTAAGTTTGAATTCATTGCTCCGTCACACAAAAGATGATCGCCTCCAAGGATGGATATAGGATTATATGCCACTGTGTGTAATTTATTCATGAAGAAGATAATATGAGTTTCTAGCACTACAAGTGCCCAAAAGTGGGAAAACGTTATAAAAAGTGAACAATTTGTACGAAATTCCCATGGAATAAAAATAAATTTATCAAAATTTTTATGGAAAGAAAATTACTTAAGTTATATCATAGGGGATTTTGTGCACATGATACAGTTATCTACCGATAGATAATCGAAGGCGCAGACTTTGAAGTTCTGTCATCGGACCTAAACAACGTTTATTCGTGGTACAAGAAGTGAGGGTTGGAATAAAATATCAGTAAATGCTACATAGTTTACTTCTTGCGAAATTGATCACAAAATGCCATACCTATACTCTGGGTGGAGTAAACATAATATCTTCAGACACAGTAAAATATCTTGGAATTACCTTAACTTCTGATATATCGTGGAGAACACACGTACAAAACATATGCGGCACAGCCTTATAGAAACTAAGTTTTATTAAGAGTGTGATAGGAAGGTCCTCGGATGAAAAAGTAAAAGAGATATGCTACTTTCCTCTGGTTAGGCTACACCTCGATACGCCGCAAGAATTTGGGACCCTGGTCATAAAGATTGAATAAAAATACATAATAAAATGCAAAGGAAAGCGGCGCGCTTCGTTAAAAACTGCAGTGAGCGTACATGGAGTGTCTGACAACTTTTAGAGGAATTAGGTGGGAGCCCCTAGAAACTCGTATCTACTCGTTAGGCTTAGGTTGCTTGAGAAATTCAGAACTGATGTGTTTCAGAGCGACTAAGAGGATATTATCATGACGCCTCGTTGCATCTCCAGGTCTGACAGTTTCGATAAAATAAGAGAGATACATTGTCAAACAGGTCAGTACAATAACTCGTTATTTTCTCGCACTGTAAGTGACCACAATAAAAACTCAGCTCCACTAAATACACTCCTATAATACGTGTCACCATTTTACCTCCCAAAAACTTACATCTTTACACTGCTGGTGACCTAGCACCCCCTGCTACACGCTCATGCGGCGGCTTGCAAGATATTATGTAGATGTAGATGATGGTCTGACCTTCAATGACTTGATATGCCACGGATCCGCGGATTAAAGCTTAAAATGGCAGAGCATATTTTAGTAGATAATTGAGATACTTGATGTACAGTGCTGCCATTTATGCTATATATTGATTAAATGGGCGTCTTGCTACAACGAAACGTAATAAAGCGGTAGAGAATGCGTTGCATATGATGCGAATTATGAGGTTAAATGTCGTCATATTTTTCGATAGGAGCTTTTTGTAAATCCTTTATTAAATGGGGCGGGCCGAGCATTCATAATTGTGGTAAATAAATCAGTCCATTTCATTTTAAAATAACGACAATGAGTTCAAAGACATTTACTAAAATCAACAAGTAAGAAATAATGACGATTCGAGGTTATTTTATTTTGAATATACTTGCTCAGTGAGCAACCTACATAGTGTATGGAAAAGGTCAGTGATGTCTTTAAATTAATTATTACAGCCTTCCTGAAAACGGTAGTATAGACTATAATTACGATTTATAATGCTGTCAGGAAACATATTCTCATCATTTCCCCTTTTCCAGCTTTCGAAACCTCTACCCTTTTGATCTATCTGATGAGTTTATAGCCTGATAATATCCCCACACTTGAAACTCAGGGGGAATGATTCTGCTTCGGTGGGTTGCTGTGAAGGGAGAATGCCGGCTGTAGGACTCGACTCTTTACCTCCAAAGGTCTACGGGATCCGCACGCCCCGTTGAAAGCAAGTTCCTCCTCGATTAGGATTCCAATCGCGAAGAGGCCTTACACGCACCACTTCCTTTAAGTCATCCGCTTAACTCCCTCGCAGTAACTTAAGACGAACCAGTGAAAATTTTTCCCGGGTGGAAAGAGAAGGGTTGATGATTAAGGCGCTGGGGAGTCGTATATAAGACGAAAGTCAGAGATTAACCCTCGCGGCTCAAGATCGGTTGATCTCAAGATTGGGGTCAGGAATCTTTGCCTCAAGTGCGAAGCTTATGCCTCGAATGTTTCTGAATCACACCGTTCGCCATTGCTATCCTCACGTCATGTGAAGCGTGAATAGTTAACTGCCTTATTACGGTGTCAGCGAAGCATGGCATCAATTACGCAAAAGACCCCTAAAAGGGAAGAGTCTATTGTCTTTAAACTAGAATTATGCTGGGGAGTTAAGTTGTCTCATGGTTTATCTCAAAGTTTTTCCAAGATTGCAAGAGTCCGTTTCTTGTAGAATGCAAAACTTGGAGAACGGTATGTTATAACATTTCAGTTGTTCATGATTTATCCTCAAACAAGGAAACGTTTTATTCTAGCGATTGAAATTTTAGTACGAAATAAAAAGTTAAAGAATAATAGCATAATGGATTAATCCCTTTTCATTCACCAAAAGCAGATTATTAACTTTACTGCAGGTAGATCTTGTAGTGATGAGTGATGTAATATTTAGTGGTAAAGAGAAATTTGCGGCGATAACTTTCAAGATTTACACGGAGAAAATTCAAAAATAAGCAATGATTAGTAACTGTATCAGCTATTCAGACTAGGGATCTATTTTTAAAACATGAAAAAGCTCCTCGAGATTGACACCATAGCATGACTTTAACAACGGTTAGCAATTAATCTTTCCGGTACCAGAATTATTTTTTGTGGGTTTGTTTGAAGAAAATGCAGTTTTACTTTGAGCTCTCCAACGCTCGCGCATGGTGTAGATATTAATCATCAGTTATTAGTTGTCATTCGGCAGAAAATATTGTTTTTCATTTTCTTCCATCGTAGATAATTAGTGAGCCTACAGTGATGTCAGGTTTATTACTCAATGTCTAGGAATTCTCACTTCTTTCTATCTGTCCCTCACCTTCCTTGTATTTTTTAACTTCGCGCATTTATTGTCTGAGTTGTTTATTTGACAATAACATTTTTTACTTGTGCTTAAAAAATACCACTAGCCTTCTTGCCTTCAAACGGACATATTATTTTCATTCTGTTTCAT
The DNA here is from genome assembly GCA_963169105.1 of Ceriagrion tenellum. NCBI lineage: Eukaryota > Metazoa > Arthropoda > Insecta > Odonata > Coenagrionidae > Ceriagrion > Ceriagrion tenellum. Next base: position 141,092,948 of record OY720634.1, on the reverse strand, counting down.
TCAACTGCTTCATTTTAATCAATGATAAAGCACACACAAATTCGACGAAAAAATATATCAACACTTGTTATAATCATGAATAAATACATATTTATTCATGCACCATTCCCATTATAGATAAGATTTTGGTGTGCACCGAATTTACATTTTTGATTTGAGTGAAAAAGGGAAACGTCATCTCTGCTTTGATGCGCTCCTTAAGTCATAAAAGGGTGTATTTTATGTACAGATGCTTAGATTAAATAGAGAATTTAATTACGGGAACATATTGTCGCACCTTTAAAAATCAATATATTATTTTTTAAACTATCTAAATTACATTCTAAGTATGATCAGGACCTTACAAGGAAAATAAAAGGATTCGCATGAAAAAAATTACGACACACAACTATGGACAGTTTTGCCATGCAGCTAAATAAATTTTGCGTTTGATGCATTACAATTTTTAATCCTTCAAGCAAATGCATTTTTTTAAATCAACATTTTCATTCAAATCTGTGAGTAGTATAGCTGTAATCATTCATGATTTAACAAAAATAATTCATTAAAATTGAAACCCGATATTTTGCGTCAAGTCATTTTGTGCCAAGGTGAGAAACAATCACGCTGATCGCACAAGTATTCTATTTGTTATTTTGTTAATTTTTTATGCAAAAGCAAAAGTAAAAGTATAGAATTTGATATTGAACTGAAATATATTTGAGGTCTGTTATTTTGCTTCGTATAAAGACTTGAAATATTATTAATAAGTCAGAGTAACTGCAAGAGTAATTGATGGAGTTATTCCCTCGAATGCATAATCCCAGGATTGGCATTTGGCTAATACAAAAATCAACCGATGATGAAAAGAAGGGAAAAAGATACTTACAAATTATGATTGTGCCTACTCGATGGGTGAAACTTTCTTATTCCAACTGGTTTAATCTTACAGATTGTGGATAGCGAATGAAAAGATACCAAGTTGTGAGTGAAGTCAGACTCAGAAATTGATTTTGACTACTTATTGATAAAATATTGACCTCTTTTTTACTTTAAAGCTCTTTAAAAATAATTTTACATTTAGCGTTTATCAAAATTGTACCTGGTAATTATTTGCTATGTAAATTTATAACATCCGATTTAATAATGTTGCTCTAAAATGGATTCCTATGATGTTAAATGCTATTTTATTTCCTTATGAAGGCTAAAATAAGAATAAAATTGCCGTAAATGATTTTTGGCGGTTTATTTAAATATTACCGTAGCACACTCACCATCTAGCTTCGGTCACTAGACTGACAATAGAGCACGCCCAAAACCAGCGTGTGAAGAAGTGAAAATATCTAAATATACCTTTATGGCAGGGTCCTATGAAAAGGTATAAATTTTAGAAATTTTGATTTTTGTTTGAGGCCATTGTCGGTAATTCTAAAAAGAGCCTTTATTTCATAAATTTACCGACGAAATAAATAAATACGATTACATGCAGTTTTCTTAAAAATGTATAATACATTTTTGCTTTTGGTTCACATATATATTTAATGTATGTCATTAAAAATAAGTAATGATCAAATAATAGCAGCTTTACATTTCGGTCATTTTTGTGATCACATATTAAACGTTTACGGATGTGATGTACGAACGACTCGTGTGAGGGAAACACTGAATCTGCGCAAGTGACTAGCCTTATATTATGATACCTTAGATTAAAGCATTCTTATGCGTATAAGATATAGGATTACTCTTCTATGACCATTCTTGGGATTCTGTTCCTCCTTAAAGGAACACAGGCCGCAGCGCCACTGGTATGGGATTTGACATAATAAGTGAATGAGCGTTCGAAGGAGAATGACAGAATGAAATAGGTTGGGACGTGAGAGGAGAAAAATGAAAGAGCAAGAAAGAATACCATAAGAGAGAGATCAAGTAGCGCGGTTTAAGAGACAGCAGCGTGATGGAAAAATATCATCGTGTGACGGCGCAGTCCGACAACAGAGACGGATGAGCTAACCAAAGAAAAAAGGGAACGTGAAGGATAGAGTATTTTTGCGGAAATAACTGGGTGATTTCAGCGTTCTTGAGGATGAAGAGTGATGAATTAAGATATGTAATCCAGTGATTAATACATGTGCGAATACGTTTCCCTATTTCAGTAGAATATACTAAATCTTCCGTTACCACATTAATTATCTCGGTTTTCACCGGTAGGCATATTCCGATTTCATTTTCCATTTTCGTTAGCTATTGCTTGTGTACTACTAAGAGCTTTGTAGTGTAGATATTTGAGTTTTATCCATCCCGTGAACGCTCACATTTTGCTAGTTTTTCAGCTTCTGCTGCTCTCGATGGTATGCTGGATACGTGGTTCTTTATTGAACATATTTCAGAGCTGGAATAAACCGTTGACCAAGGTGGCTATGGGCCTCCCTCTTGTCAATGTAGACTGTCTCATAACTTCAAAGATGTAAAAGTAAAACTTTTAGATAATATAAAGAAAATATCTCATTGCCACGTCCAGCCGGTTTGGGAGGTGTATGAGCAGAGGGGCTCAAAGCGTGGAACCGCGGGATGTAAGGACAACCTGCTCATTCATAGGTGCATAAGCCAGGATGCCATCCAGCGTAAGCGTAACCTACCAATGGCCTGGGTGGACTACAAGAAGGCATTTGACACCACTTCACATGAGCTCATCATAGCCATGTTGAAGTCGATGACAGTCCACCCAGAGGTTGTGTCCTGCATCCAACGCCTGTTACCTCTCTGGAGAACGCGCTTCGTCCCGAAAGCGGATTCGGCAATCGGATTCGACAGAGTTGGTAACATACCACCGTGGCGTTTTCCAAGGCGATAGTTTTAGCCCCTTGCTATTCTGTATTTCCCTCCTACCTCTCTCGCTAAGGCTACGCCACACATCCGATGGGCGTCGGACATGGCTGCGAGTTATGCCCAACCCCACTCGAGTCCTCGGCCATCATAACGGCAATGAAAGCTGATGCTTGCCGAGGGTTCGGAGCGGGAAAGTTACCAAAGTAACGATACGAGTAATAATAATTATTGCGTTATTACTTTTGAGGGATAAATAAAGAACTGCATGAAAGCAGTCAGTCCAGATTTTTCAGCTGGACTTTTTGCTTCAGCCTTCAGCATTTGAAAATCATCGGAGTAAATATATGTTACCATAAATTATGATTTTATGGTAACGTAAGGGTAAATTATATTCGCTTCATAACCTTTGAACAAGTTATTCAACTACTAAACGCTACAAATGAGTGAGCACTTGAACACTGCATTGCTACTGCTAGATATTACAGGAACTGGACGTTAATGATTATACTTGAATATCGTTCTTATTGATATGGTAGCAACAATTTTTTATTATAATGCATACTTAAATACTCCAAATATATTCTATTTTGGTGTATATTAAGTGAAAATACTTGGTTTTTTACTGTCTGTCCAAGAAAACTGGTTTCCATTTAATACTTTCCTTTCCAATGCCCTCTCCTTATTCTTGTTATAGTGCCCTAGCATTATTGTTACAATTATATTTTATTTCCCCAAATAGTTGTAACACGATATGCAGTTTTTCAGACTTCAAACAGCCACATAAGTACAAATATTCCAATGCATTTAACACACACTGAATATCATAATTCACACTTACGAATAAATGGACAAAAATATATTCAGCAAGCTGATTAATTCTTATTCTTTTATGCTTTAAAAATGCTCAAAATGGAATGTTTTCAAACTCATGAGACTGGTCATATTACATTGATTGAAGATACTTAAACAGTTAATTTAAAGTATTGAATAATGTGTACCAGTGTGGCTTCTTTAGCCAGTCATAAGCCTTTAAACTGTGATATTGATATGTCTGTTGAGTGTTGTGCGAGTGCATATACCTGTGTTAATGAAACATTTCTGGATTTCAGACTTAAATATTGAAAAACTGCTTAGTATAATTAAAATTTCATTGTGCACACAAGGAGAGGTTTATCACTGAATACTCCTTTGAAGGGGATCCAATCCCTGCGTCCCATCCAAGTGTATTTTGCACGGTGCAATGATCGGAGTGAGACGACTTTTTGGCATGACTCCTGCGTACACAAAACATGATGCCATGTGAAACGAGTATATTTGCAAAAGATGGCAGTTTTTGGGTGTCAATTCCTACAGTGTTAGCTTCCCTATGGGACATTCACTAACCAGTTAATAGTTTTACGCGATACCTGATCTGAGATGGTTGTCATATTGAGATATTCACTTAAATTAGTGGATCCAGATATTTTGTGCGGAGTATTCTTCTGAAAGTGAATGAATAGACCTTGTTTAAAATACTACATAGAGGAAGAGGCTTTTAATATGAAACTTAGGTATACATGAAGTCTTATTTATATTAAGAGGTATAATATGTTTTTGAAAACTAACTTTAAAATATATTGCAAGGTTTTGAGTAGTTATCGCAGAACCTTTTTCACATCATTTACCTACCCTATGACAAGAACTTTACAATCGACTACGGAGATATCATTTGGCTGCTTGGCTGAGACCCGTGGTTTTTAAAAGTCGTCGAGGATCCTTGGTATGTGCGGTCACTCGCAGACTAAGATTTTTCTGGTTACCAGAAGCTTCTGGGAATGACTACAACACTGGAAAAGACTATGCTATCCATAATCTCTTTCCACTATAATCAAAGCAATATTTTGGCAAACTGGGAAACTTTTGGGAAACTTTGGAAAACTGAGGCTCTGGTGCCTTAAATTAAGGTCAACGGTCGTATGTTGAAACGGATTTTTCATATCAATCGTTTGTGTGATGATATTTTCCGACCAAACCAAATTGGAAACGGTATTAAAGGTTTGTGACGAAAACATAGGCGTTGCAGGTTGCCTTCTAAAACTGTATTCAATAATAGCTAAATATCGATTTTCCTTCTGTTGCATTTATGTCTTGCCTGTGACACCCATCCCCTTTAAATTATAATACATCACATTTACACTGGATTTATCTAATTTTTTTTATTTTTGTTTTTGCTCTAATTTGCTATTCTTTCATTTACGCTTCTGAACTTCACTCGCAGCAGCCAACAAAGCAACATAATTTCGAGTAGTCAAAAAAGTGGATATCCCACCAATAACTTTTTAAAAATGTTAGAATTATTTTTCCTGGCCATGAAATTCTTTTTTAGTAAAACTAATTGGCCACAGTTTCATATCACCACAATTTATTTATGATCATTTGACCACAATATTTCCCATTTCATTTCTGTTAAAAAGGTATATTTTATAATGGAAAAATTGACTTGATTTTTGGTGGAAGCTACATAATTTTTAATACTATTTACTTTCCATTTAATGTCCTTCTTGCGGTTTAAATATTTCCACCTTTGGTTTCCAATGCTATGTGCATTTACTTGCTAAATCGGTGGAACCTTGGAACCATAAGTCGATGAAACCACTTTAATTCTCCGCTTTCAGTTTGAAGGGCATTAGGCACTTGATACGGGATCTCTAGGAAGTGGTCTGGATGAGGAAGTTGGGATCCAATCCGGAGTAGGAGAGGGAAAAATGGAAAAGTGTAGGAGGAGGAAAAAGGGAGCAGTTCGAAAGAGACGGATGCAAATACGCTGGGAAGATTATGATGTATGGGATCAAAATGGCTTTCCGTTTCCCCTTCCAAACGCTCATGAGACTCCGTTTATCCCACCACAATAAAGACTCCTCCAGTGATACCACTCCGCCTCTGGAAGTGCTCACAAAAGGGATATCAGTGGAGTCCGAAAAATGTTCCCAGTCGAAAGTAAAACTTCCTCCCTCTCTCATCCGGCTATGCTTTCATGATGTCTTTGTACTTGATAGTGATTATGGAGATACATAAATGACTTTGGCTTTGGCTAACCCCAGATACAGTTTCAGCGAGATTTGTATACTTATGCTATATCGGAGGCCTTGTTTCAATTCCATTTATAATTGAAGGAATTACAAGTTATATGATATTCTAATGGTAGTTCGACTGACAGTAGTTAAAATTAAACGAGCATATTCGTAGCATTTTGCTTGTTTCCAGACTTGCATCAAAATGTCTCTGTAATTGAAAATTATTTTTCTAACTTATCATAAAAACTGAGTTGAGTAATAAATTCATTTTTTACTTACTTCACAGCTAACGAGCAGCCAGCCATTTCCAACGGGAATTGTGTGTTCTCTTTGGAGAACCAAGTAAAACTAAATCCAATGGAAAATTGCTACTTTGCCCATCAAGTTATCTCAAAACAATATAATAAGTGGATACATATTGGTTGAATTTGAAATGTCATATCTTGTTACTTAAATGAGACTAATTTCATTAATATATATAACCTATACGATACATTGCTCAAACTAACCTAATATGATTATTTTCACACCCACAGATCGCAGTAATGTAAAAGAAGTGTGCCAGATAAATAATGGGATGACGTTTGTTTTTTCTCAGAAGATATTAGGGGTGTTTAGAGAGCTATATGTGTGCTCTGGATACAAATGCCTGGATACGGTCGCCTGGATAGCGTACGCTGTGGTCTGCGCATTGATCCGGCAAACCAAATCTTTCGACCTCACGGTCCAGGCCGACTTTTTCTCGATGCAACTTCGACGTATTTCACATATTGGTTTACATTATACACGACAGACATTGTACCAATCGTGTACATACTAAGGACGAATGTTTGGAGAGGAACCGGGAGCTTGACACTTTTGTGTAAGGTAATAGTAAACGTTTATAAATAGGTTATTAAATGTTAAGAAAGAAAATAGATTAACTTTATAAAGTCCTAGCGTAGTGAATATTTGTTTGGAAATTTGAGCGAGTATTATGACAAGTATCGTGTTTAATTCTAAAAAAGACATGCTCAATGAATGCCTTGGGTTACAATTGTTTCCTAATATTGCTGATGAGATATTATACGACCGCACGTTCTGCAAAATTATCTTTCGTAAACACAAGGCCTTTTTTAATTTCCTAGGTATCATTTTCATGAAACTATTTTAGCAAGCGAAAGAGGTTAATTGTATTCATTTATTGGGAAATTTATATACTACAATTTCATTTAGATGCAGATACAAACCTCTGAAAATTGAGGTTTATTCTTTTTGTGCTAAGATGAACATTTTCAAACTACCCGCTTGTAAGCGAGATGCAGAAGAAGTAATTTCTTTAAAATTATAGCAAGGAGAAAAACTCGTTCGGTGATGATGAGCTTCGACCGAAATGAAAGACATGAAAACCAAAGATTCCTCGACCTGGTTAAATCATGTTTAACGATGCATTGAATCACATATTCGAAGAAACAATAGCTCATCTGTAGTAAGATAATATGATTTGAAATCAGACTCCATGGATAACTAGAGTAGAATTTTCTCTGATGATATTCTTGCGTACTTACCAATTGAGTGATTAACTACGAAGAAAAGTAGAAAATCCATAGAGTTACTCGAAACGTCGTGGAAATTGTAATTTCTTGAGTTTAAGCCATGCATTCATGCTATTGAGGCAAGAAAATTTTACAATACGAAGCGTGCTCGTCATGAGCTAAAATGATCAAAAAAGTTTTTGACCAGATTAAATTTTGTTGAGGAACATCAAAATCGGTATGGATTTATGTCCATTCAAGTGGAGTACGCAAAAAATCTTTCATTTGATGGTTATTGAAAAACAGAACGCTAAATTTAGCCATATAGCTTACAAGTTCGAGTAAAAAACCGTATAAGTACAAAATAAACATATATAGACAAAACTTTTCACTATTTGAATTTATGGACTACAAATAAGACCTCTATAAGTGGTTGTCAGTCCTAAGTAATATTTTGTCATGGTTGTTCATGACTAAACATTTCCAAAATATATTTAACAATGACAATATATTTTGGCGGAATAATCAAATGCAATATTATCCAAATAAGAAAGATAGCCTAGCACATCTGTATACTCTACTTTATCCCTGATCATGGAATCATCAGCTACTCGGCATACCATATTTAGTTCACAGTTTGGGTCCAATAGGAAATGCCTTTGCCAAACTTCGTTGTAATGGCTGTCTTCAACACCATGTCGACTTCCTTCTCAACAACGCTTTTATTTATTACACGGCTTTGGGGAATGATATTTCCACATTATATAACCCATAAATGTAAGTTTAATGTACTGCAGAAAACTATGTGTATTATTACCTGCTATAGACAACACCACATGCTCTGATCACATGGACATGTACACTGGGAATCTGTGTTCACGGTTAAAAAAATACATGGTTGGAAGATAAATAGGACAGTGAATATGGGGTTACTAAGCTATTGTTTTTAATGAAGTGACTAGGTCTGCAGAGTCTTTTCAAATGCATTACATTCCATGTGATTTTTATAGATTACAGTATTAATAAATATAACTTTTGAATACATGCTGTGAAAGTCTGTTCCAGAATCCAATCAATTACTACATGTAAAGATGTAGCACTAATACAAGTTTCATCTGCATTGATAATCGCTAAAAATGCTTAGTAATCTTTCAGAGGTTAATTTAAATGGCAGCACGCGTTTAAACTATTTCCACCCGAAGTCCAGCATGAAAATTTCAGTTATATTCTTTTATCTACTTTTTTGAGTGGGTAAAACTGTACTCATACTGGCACTCATCTTAAGGAAAACGTAAAACATCTTCATTTTAAAACTGCATTACAATGCCTGATATATCTGAGTCCATTAAGTCTTTATTAACCAGCTCCAAAAAAACGTAGTAGATCGGCATATAGTGCTTAAACATATTCACCCTATACCTCAAAACCATACCAACGAGAATGGCAAGAAATATTTGCTTAAACTTGACTTCCTGCCCAAAATTCTCAGCCAACCACAGGCCTTTCTCCACGCCTCATTTTTTGCTTTAAGTTTCCCGCATAATGAGTGAATGAAGAGCACATCTTAATCGAAGGAAGCTGGAAACTTCTTTTTTTGGACTTTCAATCGAAGAGACTAAACTCTGAAGGTCTCATCGTTTTTTTAGGAGGTATGTTAATTTTTGGCTGGACTTGGTTCGGCCAAAAATTTCCATAACTTACAAAAAAACGATGCGGGTTACCTCAGATGCGGGCTGGCTAATAATCAATGAAGTGAAGGTTATAGATTTCAACTGCCAAAATAGTACTGATATAAGCAAATATATTTGGTGATATCTTGATTTTATATGATTACCAGTTGTTATATTGATTTATCATCAGATATAACTCAAAATCATTGAATTTTTCACCGCGGAGGAAAATTATCTATCACTATACTCAACCAATATTTATGTTAGCTCTCATCTCTAAAGAACAAGATAAATAGGAGAACTGCTTCACTTTTTTGCATATTATACGTGACTTTGACCTTAAATGGGATTGAGGAACAACGCGTATTTATAGCTGCACCATCGTCAGAGAGTTTTCATACTTGATGATAGATTATAACTCATTACTTTGGCTCACAAGAAATAATTTATAACAAAAAAGCCTGAAATAGCATATAGGTCAGCAACCTCTTCTTCATACTCCTAGTAAATGCATTGCAAATCAACTCCATATTTATTTACCTGTTCCTCGCGACATGCGAAAGAGTGCACACAATTTATAGAAGTGAGACGCTGTAGTAAATTGCGATTTAGCGAAATACCATATCACCTAAAATTGATTGGCTTTGATATTTTTTTACTTCAAACAAATTTTAAGAAAAATATTTCAACTTTCTCACGGTCCCAACATATTCTCGATTTTCCTCACTAATTTTTGTTGTCTCTCAAGAAATAGAATCCGCATTTTTTAGGAAATTATACCCGTATGCCCTCAGAGAGGCTTTATTTGAAAACTGAAGAATTTAAAACGAATTCATCTCGTCTGAAATTCAACGGTGTTCATTTCCCATAATCTCAACTATTTCAAAAATAAATCAACTACTTATCGCTATAATTTTTCCAGAGGTGGATGCAAATCTTTTCATTTACGTGCTCCTCGGTTTTTGAGGTCAGATCAATACATTAATGAAGAGAGATTCTTCACTGACTAAGCCACCATTTCACTCGCAACGAATGGGGTGAATGGATTGGTTATGCGTTTACATCAGAGAGAACCAATATTAAATGTGGATTTAGCTTGATTATGCATGAAAACTGCCTCAGTTCTTAGTCCTCTTAAAACGTACATTTTTCGCGCAATGGTCGTAATTCTCCATATTGGTCGGTTTTAAACTGTCCCATTTTTCGGGAAGTTTCTGCACCAAGTAAAGAGGAAAGTACATAGGAATAGCAACCAGGAAATAGGAAAACTAGCGAGGGATAGGGAAGGCAGTTGGAATTCAGTGCCGACTCTTTACGAAAAAGTCGCCAAATCGGTCATTTTCTAATGCAGGTTTCTTAAAAACATACGGGTCACTGAATATTTACCAACATTTTCAAAATGCGCTATCATTTGACTACGCCATTAAAGTTTTCGAATATTCCGGGAGCTTCTCAGGTATAAAGCATTTACCGGTGATAACAAAGCCGACGTTTAACCAATAAAATTTTTAATTCTATTTATTAAATACATTTTAATGAAATGATTGATTATTTGAACCTAATATCAAGGCTCAAGCGCATAAAAATCAATCGGTTGCTATGTCTGATGTCGTACGTGCATGCTCCCTCTGGCCCCGCCAGCAATTCATTGTTAGGATACCCCTCGTCTCCTCCAATGTATACGTGCAACAAGGTCACACCCTCTGTCGACAAAAAGGAAAAAGCGTGGAAATGGATGGGAGAGGAGAATGGTGACGGACTGAGATGAGAAGTTGGGTGAAGGAACGACTTCGGATAGGATTCCACAAAATGGATCGGAGGGTTTGGCGGAGATGTTTTTCCTTCCTTCTCGCGGATATGATCGCTTGGCACTTGGGAGGAGAGGAAAAAAAAGAATGTCAAGGGTAAAAAAATGTGTACGCTTGTCACGCAGAGAGCAATACCATAAAAGCTATGAGTTGATGCTCCCTGGAGAAACGGGAGAAGGGTATGGGCTGAGGTCTGAACACTCGGGGGGGCGGGATACATAAATGCCCTAAAATTCCAACCTGAACCTTGGAGAAGTTGAGCAAAACGTTTGGAATTAAAGGGAATAGCCGATGGGCCGTGTAAAAAAAGGACTCTTGAAGAAAATAAGCATTATTTGTGCCCCGATGCCTGAGACCTCAATGACATAATTGAGGTCACAGGTATAAGATATAGGGTTTGATTTTTTTACAATGGTAATCTCTTGAACATTAGAGAGTCAACGTCACTGTGAGCAACACTGGCAAGATTTTTTTTCTAAAACATCTTACGTTGATCCCAGTTGCTCCATATCCGATGACTATATTAGCAAATATCAAAAGAATACTTCGTATGTTATGTTTAACTAGCGGAAGTTACCCGTTGAAATTCAACGGGTGTGAGAATCATTGAACTTTGTTTTATAAGGAAACTACTAAGCCAGAAGAATACTGTCAGCGTGGTCATTTGAGGATCTCGTAACCTAGCTTGTAATAAGAATTTGTGTTCGTTGTTTTTGAGACGCTGACACCAGGGTATTTATGTGTATCGTTTACTACGTGTTCTCTCATATACATGCAGAGCTCGTATGAGAGCTAATTTGAGAATAGACATTGAAGAGTATATTTGTTGTAAGTATACATTAAATGTATCAATTACCCCCAGAAGCAATCTAAAATGCTTTCCTTGGAATTCCTTGCCCTTCTTATACAGATTTTATTTTTATGTGCTAGTATAGGCCTGCAGGTAAACGTGATGTTTAAGGTAGGTTGAGCGAAATATCATTTTACCTAGAAATCAGTGAATCTGGTCTTATTTTAGAGAAAAATATCTCGCCCTTCTATTTTTAATTTTCTATAAGTTATTTTACTGCATTTTGATGGTTTCAATTTTTACGAGAAAATTATTCAAACAATTAAAAATCATGGTAAAGGTTTCTGTTCATCTGAAGTGTACTAAGAAATTCGAGAATATACTTCCTTCAGTTATTTCTTGCTCCAATATCTGTTCATATTGGGATTTCCGAAACTGTCATCGAAACCATACTTCTAGATAAGGGAGCATTAAAGCTCATCACCTCTCTCCTTGAGTAATGACACTCTTAATATTATTATTATTACCGTGCTTTCCAGGAAAGTTTGCAGACTCACCACTTCTCATCAGTGACGATTATATTTTCAGGATAGGCTACCTTTTTAGCTTTTAGCACAGATTTATAGGTAGGATAAATTGTTACAACATGAATTTTTAAATACTCCTAATTAACAAATACTGGTATTGCGTAAAATTTCCAGATTAAATCATGAAAAGAGCTCTCCTTCTCCTCCGCCTTCCACTTCAGTAAAACTCATCACGCTCTAGTAGACGTAATTTTTGTTACGTCTTTAATCAGCTCAGCGGCTGACTCATCACATTTGCTGTGGTAGCTCTTGGAGGTAGCAATGGCTAACTACACTGGCGATATATTAGCTAAAAGTGTCATCGTTTATCTCCTCTTTGCCCTTTCACTTGACCCTTCAATTTTTTTTTGGGTCGACCACTTTGAGAGAACTCTGCCGAACTACAAAGAACACTTATGTTATTAAGATTACGCGAAATATTCCATGCGATCATAATTTGCATTGCAATCGGTCACCGCATAACCTGGTAAGATATGTATACACAGTTGAGGGAAATTTAAATTTTAGCAACAGCCAACTGTTGAACTTTATTCTGAAAACACTCTCAGATCGTAAAATTTGTAATAAGATATTTGGGGAAAAAACATTTCCTCGTGAAACTAGCCAAATTATTTTTAGCATTTGTATCTCCGTTTAAATCTAAAACCTAAACCAATTAATCCGGCACACGTTTTGAAGGATATAGATTCTCCTCTACATTCGTTAACTTTTTCATGAAGTTCCAGGTGCGTGAGGTTTCTCATTTCCATGGATCACTAAAGACGATCTCTTTCTGGGTGATACCTCATGCGCAAATCAAACAAATAGATACTGATTATCAGCCAAGGTTGCAACACTCATGGAACAGCACTTAAAATAGGTCACTCACAGCACTAATATACACCGAGAATGACAATTGTATCCTGCCCTATGTTATTCGTACGATACGTTAATACGATGTAGATTTTACACACCTCCTGTGAGCTTAAGGTAGTGCGAGCGAGATAGTTCCCTAATCATAATAGAGACCATATTTGATATAAAAATTTTAATGTCACCAACTGCGAGACATATGAATTAAATATTGCATTATTAAAGGTTCAATAAAATAGTTTTACATGACAGAAATTATAAGCAATCAAATGAAAATGTCTAAATAAGTCTTTAATCTTAGTAGGAACTTAGTTTTAAGTGGATCTCTTTCAACATTTTTAGCTCGTAACAAAGACCAGTTTCCCGAGGTGCTCTGAAAGCTACTTTGAGAATTGTTTTTCTTTAATTTTTCTTTATTACATTAGGTAAACTATGCAGCGACTTAATTATTGGTCCTCCACCAGTCCTCTGAGACGTCATTTAATGAAAAAATAAAGAGGTATGTGCTAAGCCCTTCGGTTAAACGCAAAATCCTTTACAATTATTTGCTAACTTCTTGCATCGCGGCGTGGCGGCTCCTACCGGCCGAAGTGAGGACGAGTAGCTCAGTCGTTCGCCCAGCACAGCGTATTCGACACGACCGAAATAGCGGAGTGTGAATGCTACCACTACGCTACTCTCCCACCCTCCCGTCACACCCTTTCATTGTCTCACCATTATTTGAAATGCTTGTTAATGAGAACTCAGGGATCCCTCGCCAACCGCGGGGATTAGGTTTCCAAAAGACCCAGCGGTTGGTGAAACCATTCTGTGCATGGAAAATCTGGGGTTAGGTTTCGCCATCCTCAATACAGTGCGTGAAATTTAGCATTACTTCATTTACACTGTATAAACACTCACATACATGTACGTAGATAAGTTTCTTTCCTAATTTTGACACGTACTTCAGTGCGATATACAATTATCGTCGATATCTGTTTCGAAGGAATGTGTAGAACGAATAACTGAGTTGGAATGTTTTGCTGTAACGGAGTCGCACCACTCTGCAGCAAATTTTACCTACGCAGAGAACGAAATAATTTCTCAGCATAAATGCGTTTTCTTCGTTTTTTTTCCGAGTGGGATTACATGTCTTGTCCGTTTTGCACTGCTTTTGTCCTCACTTGATTTACGCTTCGGCTCCGTCACAGCTAGTTTAAAATGAAAGTGCGTCACCAATGAAGAAAACTGTGTCTTCAGTGCGCACAACGAAACTTCATTCCACTGAGTCCAGGTTTTTCTTTCGTAATTCCCTTCCGAGAAAGAATGACCATTAGCATTTTGGTCAGACTGAGATGCCCTCACCTTTGGAGAGAACGACTGCAAGAGTGAATCTCCCTTGCGAGGTAGGACAAAGGTCTTACTAGACCTTGAGAGTGTCTCCTAATCACATACCACGGATGGAACTTGAGTCATTCCCCTTCCAAGTCTTGTTTTTCCCTTTACCTGCGTAACACGAAACCTTCGCTGCTGACACCCTCTGTAATTGATCCGGCGCATTTTATCCCCGAGAGCTGAATATCAAGTTACAAATTTTAGTCAATGCTATTGCGAGTCGAGGCGAGGGAAGAGGGTCTCCTCCCGTCCTTCACCCCTCTCTCCTTGTATCCTTGAACGAAAATATAATTGTTCCGGGTGACTTCAATGTCAATTTTGAAACCGATAATCTGGATAGACGGTATTTATCTAGTCTCTTCTTCTCTCTTAGTCTCCACCTTGTTCCATTTAGATCAACGCATCATCTAGCCAAAAGTAGCTCGTGGTTGGACCTAATTGTAGTGGATCAGGCGGATAAGGTCGCTAAACACGGTCAATATCCTGTGACTTTTCTATCCTTCCATGACTTGATTTATATTTCATATACTCTATCAGTTCCGGAAAAACAAGAAAAAGCCTGTAGCGGCCGTAACTGCGATAACTCTCTACGGACGTAACTACGATAAACTCGGAAAATCTCACCAGAGAACTTGAGACGCAAAACTCGAAAGAGATTTTTGAAGTGGAAGGTATCGATAACAAGATAGAATTATTCTATGGGATCCTTTCCAAATTGTTGGATAAATATGCACCATTGAGATTCTTCCGAACCAAGCATGAACCTGCCCCTTGGCTTACATCTGAAGTACGACTCCTGATGAAAGAGAGAGATCGCGAGAGAACAAAATTTATCAGATCAAAAATTACATGCTCTCATGATCGCTTTAAAATCCTCAGGAATAAAGTAGCCTACCTAATTAAATTCCATAAAAATAAGTTCCTTGAGGAAAAACTTAGCAGTGTAGTGGACTTCCGAAGTCTTTGGTCGGACTTGCGTGAATATAGAATCATCAGTCGGAGAAGAACACCTAATAGTATTCCTCCGTTGGAAGATCTCAATGATTTATTTTTACTGTCACCTCATAAATATCAACCTCACCCGGCTTCTAATAATTTGATACCGTTTGAGGATAAGAATTTTTATTTAACTTTGCCACTTCCTACCACTGTAAGACAGGAAATTCTTCGTACGAAATCTAATGCAATCGGTCCTGACGAGATTCCAATTAAGTTAATTCATCTGTGTTAAAATAAATTCAACCTGTTATTCAAAACATTTATGAGTACAGTTTACTGAACTCATGCTTTCCTTCTCGTTGGAAAAAACAGCACTTATTCGGCCAATTCCAAAGGTGACCAATCCAAAAGAAGTATCGGACTTCAGACCCATCTCCATACTCAGTGCGCTTTCAAAAGGACTAGAAAGAATTGTTGCCTCACATATTTCAGAATACCTTTCAAAGAATAACCTCATTGATCTACAACAATCAGGATTTTTAAAAGTCATAGTACTCAAACAGCACTTCTAAAAATAACTGAAGACATTAGATTGAATAAAGAAAATAGAAGATTGACTATATAAATCTTATTGGATTTTAAAAAAGCTTTCGACTCCATCGACCACGAAATTTTGCTTCAGAAACTTGTTGATTTGAATTTCTCATCAAGCTCCTTGAATTGGTTTCAATCATACCTGACAGGCCGCATGCAGGCTGTCAAAGATGATGACGGTACAGTTTCCTCCTGGAAACCAATATCCACTGGATTACCTCAGGGCTCAGTCCTGTCACCACTATTGTTCTCTATTTTTATAACAGAAATACCAAAGTGCCTTAAACATTGTGACTACCACCTATACGCTGATGATATGCAGATTTATATCTCTTGCCCTTCTTCCCTACTGCATGACACAATCAGGAAGGTGAACGAAGATATCAATAGCATTTGCACTTGGGTTAACAATAATAATATCTTGATAAACCCTGCTACAACAAAAGCAATCATTATTGGGAGTAACAAACTCATTAAAGATGTAAGTGAAAATATCCCCAAAATAACAGTTCAACATTTGAAGATTGAGTACTCTAAATCGGTATTAGATTTGGGTGTAGAAATTGACGAAACTCTTTCTTGGAATGAACACGTGATGGATATTTGTGACAAAACATTCAAAACTCTGGCCCAACTAAAAAGACATCGTAACAGCCTGCCCATCGGAATTCGTCTGAAATTGGTTACTTCGCTTATACATAAATACTTTGATTACTGCTGTGCCGTATTTAATGACTTATGCGAGAAAGTAAACTGTTGTGTTCCTTAGGCGTAAAGAAGAGACAGACTTTCTGGGATAAGGCTTTTATTTCCAAACTGCCTTTACACGGCTATATCACGGGCTAACTGTTTCTCTCCGACTGACCGCCAGGCCGGCGCGCATCTCCCTTTTATCTCCCCGGCTCCTCCTGGCTTCCAGAAACTTCTCCGACCACCTGGAAAGAAACGAGGGGGAGGAGGGAGGATCCTTCCCGTGGGTTGAGGGGTCAAGGGAGGAGAAAGAAGAAAATGGGATCGGGAAGGGTTCGTTTGACTGCCCCCGTGCATACCCAACACCCTCCCTTCCTTAATTGCCACCACCGCCTTCGCCGAGCAGGTCCCGCAATCCTTGGGCGGCCTGATTATCCTCCCATAGCGACTTCTCTGGACTCCTTCGCTGCCAGGGTTGAATGCCGTCTCTGACTGGTCTCCTTCCTCCGGTCGAGAGTCTTCGCTATAATGTTCTTTATTCGGTGCGAGGATTAGATAGGCCCGATTCCTCCGGAACTCGCCGACGGGTGTTCTTACGTCGTAGGATCGTGGCTCTGCTCTCTTGTTCACCACGGTCCCATAGCATTTCTTATCCACCACCCAAACTCGATCCCCGGGCTGCAGCTCCGTCAACTCCCGAGTTCGGTGGCGTAAGTCAAATTGGTGTTTGACTTTCTTTTTCTGGGTCAGCAACATTTTCCTCTGCTCCTTCATACTGGGCCATTTCGGTTCCAGCGCCTTCTTTACCAAAGGAATATTGGTCCGCAGCTTACGCCCCATCAACAGCTCCGCTGGGCTGTGACCCGTTTCCAGCGGTGTGGACCTATAAACTAAAAGGCCAAGATTAGGGTCTGTCTCTTTAGATAAAATGTTTTTCACTATCTTCACCCCGGCTTCCGCCTCTCCATTACTCCGCGCTAGGTACGGGCTGCTGGTAATCAGACGGAAGTTATATTCTTCGGCAAATTTACGAAACTCTCCTCGAAATTGCGGACCGTTATCTGTCCTCACTTCCTCCGGAATGCCAAATCTAGCGAATATTGCCTTTGTTTTTCCGATTACGGCTGTGGCTGATGTTGAGTTTAACAACGCTACTTCCGGATATCTGGAGAAATAATCAATGACCACCAGGTACTCTCTTCCCTTAACCGAAGCAATATCGATAGCTACTTTCTCCCAGGGACGTCTGGGAGGATCAGACGGGATAAGTGGTTCCACTACCATTGGACGGTGTTCGATGCATTCTTTACACCTTGTGACCATATCACGAATTTCAGGCGAAATCGTCGGCCACCAAATGGACTCTCTTGCTCGCGCTCTGCATTTAACTATTCCAAGATGTCCTCGGTGTAATCTCGACAGCATCTCTTGGCGAAGCGACCTCGGGATGACCACTCTCCTTCCTTGCAAGAGCAATCCGTCGACCTCCGCCAAGTTGGCTTGGTATTCAAAGAACTCCGTGACCTCTGGACTGACGTCTCCTTTGCTTTTGGGCCACCCCTCTTTGACGTACTCTCTTACTTTCTTTAACACCTCGTCTTCTTGCTGCATCGCACGCACCTTCTCCATTAAATCGTCTGACATTGGAACCTGGGAAAAGACTGCCTTTACGTAGTGTTCTATTTCCTCCTTGAGTATGTCACCTTCCTTGGAATTTTCCTCTAGTGGGGCTCGAGAAAGAGTGTCTGGTGTATGCAGTTCCTTCCCTGGCACATGCTCCATGTCGAAGTCAAATCGCATAAGGCGCATACGAAAACGTTGCAGCCTTGCGGATAGCTCACTCAGCGGCTTACTTCCTAATAATTCTACCAACGGTTTATGATCCGTCCGCAATTGGAAGCGAGTTCCTACCACGTAGGTGGAAAATTTCTCACAAGCCCATGTCAAAGCAAGAGCCTCCTTTTCAATCTGTGCATATCGCTTCTCCGTGTCCGTGAGAGTGCGAGATGCGTAACTCACCGCTCGCCATTGCCCATCATCTTGTCGCTGCTCGATGACTGCTCCCAGCCCGTATGAAGATGAATCGGCCGATACTCTGCATAACCTGCTGGGGTCGAAAAATGCTAAAGCCGGTGCCTCTACCAACATTCTTTTCGCCCGTTTAAATGCTTCTTCGTGCACTTTTGACCAAGGTAGACGTCCTTCCACTGTAAGTAATTCCTGTAACGGGTGAATAACATCGGTAAAGTTTTGCAAAAACTTCAAATGGTACCTGACCATCCCCAAAAATCGTCGAACGTCTTCCTTGGTGGACGGTCTTTTCATTTCCAGTATGGCTTTCTTCTTTTCTGGATCCACGACTATTCCGTCTTCCGCTGATATATGGTGTCCCAGGAACCTGCATTCCCGAACTCTCCATTTGCACTTATCCTTATTAAGTGTTACCCCTGCTTCCTGGAGTTTCTCCAACACTGCTTTCAGTCTTTTGTCGTGTTGCTCCTGAGTGCTTCCAAAAATTAGTATGTCGTCCAATAAATTCACTACTCCTTCCTCCGAAGACAATATCTCCGCCATTCTTTTCTGGTACAATTCTCCCGCTGATGATAGTCCCATCGGTAGGCGATTAAAATAAAATCTTCCAAACGGAGTTATGAACGTGGTGAACTTTTTACAACTGTCGCTTAGTGGCACTTGATAATATCCCCAGGATGCATCCAACTTCGTGAAATACTTCGCTCCCGCGAGACGCGCCAAAACCTCGTCTACGGCCGGTAAGATGAGGCGCTCCCGCTTGACGTTGGAATTTAATTGCGTATAGTCCACACATATCCTCACGGAGCCGCTTGACTTCGGGACTACGACCATTGGTGCACACCACTCCGTCGGCTCGTCGACCGCCGTGATTACTCCGTTTTTCTGCATGCGTTCCAGTTCGTCTTTGACCCTGTCTAACAGCACAACCGGAACTCTTCTCGGAATGGACACCGAAAATGCTTTGGCCCCTTCCTTCAGCTGAATCTCGTAAGGTTTCGCCATCCTCCCGAGGCCGTCTAGTAAAGAAGGATACGCTTCTTCCACTGCTTTTGACGCTGGTGTTATTGAATTAACCCACGTCATTACGCCTAATGCTTTTATTGCCGGTCGGCCGAGAAGAGCTTCTTCTCCTCCTTTAATGACGTACACGTCTTCTATGCAGTCTCTGCCGTTCCACGACATTTTCGCCGACCACCAACCTTTTACCGGGAAAGGTCTCTGCCCCACACCCGCTAGCCGCTTCGATGTAGGTTTTAACTTCACATTCGGCCAAAATTTACTCCAAGTTGCAGATCCTATTACTGTTACATCTGCTCCTGTGTCCAATTTGTAGCGCACTTCTTTTCCCTCGGTGTTGATCGTTATCCACCAAGTTTCTGCGCCCGCCTCAACTCTACCCATGAAGTAAGCGTCGTCTTCTTCTTCTTTGACTGTTCCCACGGATTTCTTCCGGCGACATGCCCTTGCCCAGTGACCCTTTTTGTGGCAGGCGTTGCACACTGAATCACGCGCCGGGCACGCCGAAAATGCATGTTGAGGCACTCTACCGCATCTTCCACACGCCTTTGGTAATTGATCAGGTTTAACTGCTGGGCCCATTTTCCTTTCATTGAACTGCTTACGGTGATTCACTGCCTTCGCCTCTACTCTGGACAATTCCTGTGGTCTCCCGCCGTTTGACCCTCTCCGAACCGTCTGCTGCTGTTGGCGTATTTCTTCCGCTGTACGCGCTTTCCTTATTGCTCTGTCCAACGATAACTCTGAGTCCATTTGCAATGCCTGCGAGAGTTGTTCGTCTCGTACCCCCGCGACGATCCGATCTCTTATTAGTTCTTCTTCCAGACTTCCGTATTTGCAATACTGCACCAGGCGATACAGGTCCGCAATGAAGTCGTCCATCGGCTCAGCATCCCGTTGTACTCTTTGATTAAATTTTGCCCTCATGTATACCGTGTTCATTTTGCCTTTGTAAAATGAGGAAAAACTATCAAATACCTTGGTATATGAAATTAACTGTCGCTCTGTCAGCTTGAAGCTAGGGAGAATGCTGTCGGCTTTTTCCCCCATGGTGTATAGGAACATGTTCACTTGCTCTTCCTCCGCCTGCCGGCTCAGTCCCGATGCCACTCGGTACCGCTCCCATCGCTGTGACCACCGTGGCCAGTCCTCTGCTACGAACGTAAATTCCACCGGAGGCTGCACCATCACCGGTGGCTGTACATCCTTCGTTGTCATCTCCTTCCGTCGTACTTCGGAACGTTAGTTCGCTTACGCTGCCACCATGTTGTGTTCCTTAGGCGTAAAGAAGAGACAGACTTTCTGGGATAAGGCTTTTATTTCCAAACTGCCTTTACACGGCTATATCACGGGCTAACTGTTTCTCTCCGACTGACCGCCAGGCCGGCGCGCATCTCCCTTTTATCTCCCCGGCTCCTCCTGGCTTCCAGAAACTTCTCCGACCACCTGGAAAGAAACGAGGGGGAGGAGGGAGGATCCTTCCCGTGGGTTGAGGGGTCAAGGGAGGAGAAAGAAGAAAATGGGATCGGGAAGGGTTCGTTTGACTGCCCCCGTGCATACCCAACATAAACCATAGGCTGCAGAGAACCATGAATGCGTGTGTAAGGTTTATCTACGATATACCTAAATATGACCACATCAGCGTGCATTATGGGGAAGCAAAACTGCTCAAAGCTAAGACAAGAAGAACATACTTTATTGCAAACCTGACCCGTAAAATAATAACCACGAAAACACCCAAATATCTTTATGCACGATTCAGATTTTCATTCTATTCTATTCTCTCCAGTGGTACGGGTCGGAGCCTCGGCGCGACTGTTGCGCCAAATACAGACGACTCCGAGAACTACATCGGACGCCGCACAGTGGTCCCAAATCGAAAAAAGCTGGCCAAAAGTCATTTTTTCAACTTTCTTCGTGGAAATTCGGAAAGTTTTACAGTAGACTAGACCTGTGCCACACACCACCACACCAACCACACGTCCACGCTTCCTCGGCATGGATTTTACTCTGCTCAAGCCCATGAATGCGTTATCCTCAGTTTTCCCCTTGATGCCGCCCTAATCAATATTGTGCAATGGGAGATTCAAATAATGATATAACAGGCCGCATAATCGAACAAGGTAACGGATATTCTTATTACTCCATTTCTTTATACTGTGCGTATTTAGGACATGTGATATCCAGATTTCCCTTCCTCCCTCACCTACCTTAAACACTTCTCGTAAGTCTTTCGGTCTATTGCGCTTTTTCTGTTCTCCCTCCATAGTTATATCTCAAAGACTTCGATTTCTTCCTTTTTCCCTTCCGAGGTTTCATGTCTTCCAACCATTCACTGCAATGTAAATGTGTTTGACAACGAAAGTTTAGCCATTTCATTTAAATACGATACATGCTGTGGAGGCTCGAATATTTGCTACGTTCAATATAAAAAAAACTAGTCGTGTATGAAACAATAACCCTTTTGCATTTTGATCGTAGGTAAACGAAGTTCAAGGAAGTAAATCAACAAAGCAATCATAGTGTATACAGATTGATGGCGACTGCATTCGCTGTTTCGCTTGGAGATGGGAGAAGAAATCGGCATCATGAAATTCCATACCAGGTTTTTATTTACCTCGGCATAGATGATTTGTAATCTTCCATGAAATGCCATTCTTCATAATGCAAATAGCATTTGAATCGATTCCGATTCCTCACGTAAACAAACACTAAAATAACATGAAGATAGACCTCAATCACCTAAATTTGGTTAACTTAAAAGCCTGGTTATCCCCTAGGTATAGTGTTGTATCGCTGTGCAGTTACTTTTCTTTTCGTCTTAGACCTATTCTGAAGAAACCATGAAATGAGCAAGCTATTTTAAGTGTCTCCGGAAAGGCTGTAATGAATTTTTAAGCTAGGGGGATCCAAGTGATGATATGAATATTCTCTTCTCCTGCGGAGCTTGAAACAAGAAAAATATGTACTCTTACTTTTACCGCTCTTAAACTTTAGGTCTTTAGATATTCACTAAAATATGTACATCAATTCATGTAAAGAATTATATGAAACGTATTTTTGCAGTTTTGTATTCCCATTAATAACAGCAGCCTATTCTTCGGAATTTTTTACCGTTGCGTCCCCTCCTCACCACTCCTCCCCACACCGACTGGGATTCCCCGGCTTGGGTTTGGCCGGTCAGCCTTAATGGGTAATTAAGGGGTGCCTTATGAATTTTCCTCTGCGAATGAAGCGAGTGCTGAAGTACAGGTAATGGATCTTAAATAAAAAGATAATAAGCGTGATTGGTGGGACGGTTACTAAATAAATGTGTTTGCTTCGGGGCTGAGACAACTTTTCTCCCTCTCAGATTTCCGCAAAGAGACTGTGGGTACGATTGTTGTTTGAACGATTGGCGAGGTGGAGGTCTCTTTAGAAGCACAAAGGGAGAAGGAAGAGGCCCTGACCATTTAAACTGACAAGTTTATCCGATATGCGGCACCCAAGGAGAAGAACTAATGTGCCCATCAGATTCCATGCATGGCTCTCAAGCAATAATGTCCCCTCTTGTTCTTTGTCTTTTGTTTTACCAAAGGAGTTATAGAAAGATTCTGTCCACATCGTCCTTGAGGTCGAATACCACTGAAAATGTCCCTCTAAAGTGGCAGTTTTGATCCCTAAGGTGCGATATTGACAAAGGGGGAGCGGTGCAGTGGTTTAAGGTAGGTGCGTGGATTTTCCTCCGGATTTCCCAGGCACCGGGCATTACCTAAAAGGAGGGAGCAGGCCCATGTCTGCTCCAAAGATGATTGGGTCGTCGAAAATCTGGTGGTGGTGTTTGCGTGCATTCTCTTCTTAAGTCATCAACCCAAAGGTTGGTTGGCGGCAGTTCTCCATACTCTTCGGTCCTGTGCCTAGAAAGGACAAATATAGACACTTGCGCTATGGTCTTCATTGAGACAAGTCGTTTTACTGTCGATGGTCTATTATAAGAGTGTCATAAATCTATCATAGCTCCCTTTCGCTTAAACCGAAACTATTCAAGAGAAGGAACAGTTCCGAAATGTCATATTTGGTTTAATTTCTACTTACATTCCGAAACAAAAAAAACCAAGCCGGATTTAAGGTTTCAATCTGAAACAAAGTTACATTGAAATAGAAAGCTTATAGTTTTGTTCCGGCAGGAAACTACTCATTGGTCCTTGTTTCATTTTGCAGCCCTTTTTTTCAGCGTGGTGCCTTTCGATTAAACAACGTGGTGACCATATTATGGGTGGCAAAAAAGGGGTTGGTGCGCAATAGATACTCCCATGCTTTTCGAACAATCATTGAAGTATAGAAGACGGAAGGCATGATCATCTAACTAATTTTGATATTTGTGATACTGCATTGTCAATGGAAACATTCGTCAAATATATAAAACACAGATTCAGATGTGATATGGAGGAAAAGTTCCATAATTACAGAGAAAACACTTGCAGTTTCACTATTGAAAGAATTAAACTCGACTAGTCACGATATTACGTCATCATCATACTATTCAAGATTTGGGCATAAAATATATTCATGAAAAATGTGGGTGACGGAAGAGATATGGGTCAAAAAAGCAGTTTTACAAGAGCGTGGGGCTGGAAAACAGAAACCGTTGATGCTCGGAGAAACTCTGGGAAAGGGACGTGTGCTGAAGAGGTAAGGGGAAATCATATAAGAACATTGGAAGTCCAAAAGTTTTAAGTCGGATGTCTGTAGATGGATCGTTCACCGCTGCTGGTGGGGGGTGGGAAACAAAAACCGTCAAGTCTTGGGAAATCCTGGGAGAGGGAGTATGCTGGGGAGGAAGAGAAATCACGAACAAGAACATGGAAAATCCAAGCGTCGTATCCTTGATGATGGGTCATCGGCCCCTGCCGAGTATCCCCTGCAGAAGACATCGCCTGGGTATGGCGGTTTCTGCTAAAGCCGGGTAGTCAATTTGTTACTCCAAATTTGATTGGTTGATCAATTTTTATACTTCATTTGACTTTTCACCATTCTCGAATTACTTTTTCTAGGACACAAATTAAGAGTAATGTTGAGAGTTCATCTCTTTAACTTACTCCTGTTTTAATTTCGAAGGATTCCAAAATTTTTCCCCTGAATTTTACTTAAAATCTTTTGTCCGTGAGCGTCTGTCTAATGGTTTTAAGTGTTTTTGGGACGAGCCCTTGTTCATTCAAAATTTGATCAAGAGATTCGCGAACAACTGAATCAAAGGCCTTTTGAAGTCAACGAAGGTGCAGATAATATTCTTGCTGTACATCTTTTGCTGCCGAATTGTTTGTATCAGATTTTGAATCTGTTCTGGGAGTGATTTACTTGGCCTGAAGCCTGCTTGATATTCTCCAATTTTGGATAAAAGTTGTTACTGAACAAGAAAGCATTGTGCGAGAATTTTATATGTAACAGGAAGGAGTGGAATTCCTTTGTAGTTGTTTACATCTGCTCTATCTCCTTTTTTTAATAAAATGGATAAAAAAGGACATTTTCCCTGTCATTAGGGATTTGTTCAGTTCGCCAAACTTACGTACTTTTGTGTTATTTCTGCTATGGTTTTTGGTACATCTGCTGTCGCGAGTTCTGCTATGATTCCATCTATACCTGATGCTTAAATGTTTTTGAGCTTTTTATTTGTCTTGTGATTTCTTCTTTATCTGGTGCCTCTTAATTAGGGTTGTTTTCTTTGGGATCTTTTGGAGGGAATCTTTCCTTGGGTTCTGGGCAGTTTGAAAGTATTTGGAAGTAATTAGCAAATTCTCAGCCATTTTCTTGATTGATAAGTTCCAGTTTCCCATTATCTTCTCTAAAGCGATGATTATGGAAATGGTACCCCAATAGTTTCTTTTTAAATGTTTTGTAAGAGTTTGATGTGTTTTTCTGGAAGCCTCATTCGAATTCCAAGAGTTAAACTTTTTTATATTGCCTTTTTGTTCGTCTGACTAATTCGGATATTAAGCTATAAATATTAAAAATTTTAATAAAAATATAAAAAACGGGAGGCCTTTTCCATAAAATCCTCCGCTGTCAAAATTTACAATGTGGTTCATAGATGAATGCAAGAGGTGATTAAAATATATTCAGGATCGTGTGAACGGTAATTCATCATATTTGAAAAACTATAAATAAAATTTAAACTGTGTAATGGACATAACTGTTTACAAAGAAATTTTTCGCTCGCATTTGAGATAACAGGTTAATTAGTAATGAATTTGTCTTATTACATTTACTAATGAAAGGGTATAATATTAGGTTTGATTGAAGTTGTACTATACGATATTCGCTTAAATACTTAAAATTATAAGAAATTTCTCGCATACGTTAATAAAAATGTAATAAAATAAGTTTTAGCATGAAATAAACAATTGAATACATAAAATAATGAGAAAAAATGAAAAATATGCAAAAACATGCTGAAATACTTGTAAATACATTATGGGTGGATAAGTACGCCGCCGCCGCGCCGGTGAAAACCATCGGCTCGGCGCGCCGCTGGTCGCCGACCCATTTACAGCCGGCGTCCGCTGACGATAGTTTATCCATCGGCGCACAGGTCTACAGTACACCCTCGCTTAACGATATTAATCCGTGCCGGAGGAGCGATCGTGAAGCGAATTTCATCGTATGTTGAATCGGCATTGTTTCCGGACGAGGAATTGGTTTAAAGAGTATCAGTGCCAATCATTTACTGTATGCGTCAAAGCCAATGCATACGAAATATTTTAGATCAAAGTTACTTAAAATATTTCTAAACCAATATTAAAAACGCTATCGATATTTTAAACAAAATCGGAGAAATTTGAAATTTTAAAAAGCGCGCGCAAAATCAGCTCAGATCGTAAGTCGAATCCATCGTTAGTCGAACCCATTGTAAAGCGGGGATCTACTGTATTTGTATTCTACATTGTAAGGTCTGCAATATCAGCTACTACAATAGCCATTGCGCTGCTCATAGTAATCTGTGGAACCCATCAAAGATGGGTCATTCGGGGTAAAAACGCCAGTCGTACGAACTCAGTCAACATTGGAGAAGTTTATCTTAATAAAAGGTAGCGTTCAGACAACGAATGTTCTTTAAGAAAATTACTGCACGTGAATTAGTATCTTAATACACCATTGTTAATGATTTTATTTACGTCAATATTTTTAAATTATAATTAATAAAAATGTTTAAACTTTATGCTATTCTTACATATATTTTGAAATCAAAATAGCATTATCGTTTTTATCGCCGCCGTGCTCCTCGGAAATGTTGACAGGGATTGAAAGAGTATAAATCAAAAGAAAAATCTTGCATTCGTTTGCAAATTTAACCTCTAGATTGAATCGGTTGAGCGGTGCAGTGCGCTGCCGAGGCTGTGCGGCGGCCGGGCCAGCTCGTACTTTATACAGAGGAACGGATATGGCTAGGTTCCCGAGTTGCTGTTTGCTTCGCTTCCTTTTCAATATTGGAATCTATTTCAGGAAAGATTATTCTGTGCATTAAATTCTCCAATTATACCAACGTATGTCATTCTGGCTCCAATAAAATACTCGCAGCAAGACTTGATATCCGTTAGAAACAATCTTGGGAACGACAACGGAGGAACGGATATGGCTAGGTTCCCGAGTTGCTGTTTGCTTCGCTTCCTTTTCAATATTGGAATCTATTTCAGGAAAGATTATTTTGTGCATTAGATTCTCCAATTATACCAACGTATGTCATTCTGGCTCCAATAAAATACTCGCAGCAAGACTTGATATCCGTTAGAAACAATCTTGGGAACGACAACGGTGGCGAATGTAGTGCAACTTCTATTTGGTGCAAATTAAGGTTTTCAGCATTCCTGGATGGCTAAGTTCCACAAGTTGCCAGGCTACCTTTTCATCGGCGTCCATCAGGAAAGCAAACTCCTCAAGGCTCTCCAAAGGCCTCTCACGGCACACCTGTTCACAAATACCCTTGTAGCCTCCGCGCGGTCCAAAAGGAAAATTGCTGCCGAAAAGGGTAGTACAATGCCGCAGTGCTATTGCCCTTTAACAAGAAAATCCCAAACACGTCTCTGTTCCAATATTAAATGCATCATTCGCACTACGACCACCGAGAATGAATTTTGTCCCTTTTACAACATTTCTTGGAAAAATAGTAAGGGGGTTTAAAGCCCTTATCGACGGAAACTTTGTCACAGTTAGCTTCTTTTAGGTATCTATCCATTGTATGAAATATGCTTGCCAGAATTTAGTTTTGCTTAGTTCCTTGCATAGAAAAGTGATGAGTGGGAGTTGCTTAGTGTGCTGAGAGTTGCTTTTAGGTTAAGGTAGCTTGAACGATATATCATTTTACCTTGAAATGAATGAATTTGGTCTCATTTTAAAGAAAAATATATCACCCTTTCATTGGCACCAAAACTTAAAACCCTTACCACATTACTTTCAGAGATGTTTTCCAGAAAATACCAGCCCTTTACTAATGGAAATGGTACGTACATGCACTCCAGAGAGACCTAATAAAAAAATGTGGCATTTCCTGCACTTAAATCTCGTCAAAAAATTAACAGCGTGTAGTTTGTGTGTTATCACAACTATTTTTGAAAATTAATCATATTGTCACCGCAGTAAATTCTTCAAGAACACAATAAACCTTCCGTTTTGATTGAGATTCAAACGTACCGCGTGAAAAAAATGAGTCAAGTTAAGGCGCCGAAACGAAATTTAATCGATGTCAATATTTTTTTATAGAAACATTTACGTTTACTTAGCGATATCGTGTCAGTGGACGCATTATGCTTTAGATTATACTCACTATAAATGCTAAGCTTGATATTAAAACGAGTAGCTTGTAATAATTCCACACTTAATTCTACTATGCTAACCGGATTTTTACTGGCTATATCATCATCAAATTAACAAGCGGAATATTATATTTATGCCATGCTTCTATATTCATCCCTTCTATAGGACCATATTGTAAGGTTCCTTCATGAAATTGGGTGCACTAAACATTTCTAAGGTAGTGGTTCAAAGTAAGTCTGCCAAAAATACGATATAGCAGCACAGGATAGGATTGTGTAATAGACATGATAATAAAATTACGATGAACCTTTGTGAAAGACAAGAGGATGCTAGATGGACTGAGCGCAATACTTAAAACAACCAACGAAGATAAACACTTAAAGGATTTTTAAAGGATAAAAAAAGGACGATGGAAAAGCAGCGTTACCTTGGCAAAGCTGTAATGGGAGAATGATTTGAATCTGGGAAAAAAATCAAAATTACAAAATTAGCTAGAGGCCACAAAATCTCTCTCCACAAAATTTCTGCAGGGTACTCGATTTTTAACATGGTCAGAAAATAGTGCGGGAGGATACCAGAGGACCTTTTGAGCCCATTTCCACAACTAGCTGATTTAAACATGTTCTAGAAAAGAGTGAAAATGAAATAACTTGGCATATTTATGATAGAGTAGTCGATGGCTTGAGAGGGAGGGGTAGATCTAGAAGCCAGAAATTAATACGGACTAGGTACTCCTCAGATGAGGAATTCTGGGATCTATCATGTTGAGAGGGTATGTTTAAAGAATTCCACGAGGGCTACAGAAAAAAATAAATATACCAGCATATGGCAGTGAGGGGAAAATTACTAACTATACTATTTAATACTCTTATAGGCAACTTTATAGGCCAATCACCGAGAGTCAAGTTTTTAAACTGTCAGAGGGCTTTCTTGCTAATTTTTGTGGTTATCAAGCCTACAAATAAATATTCTGACTGAAACTTATTCATCTCACTTTCCATATTTTATTATCAATGATTTCATTCTCTATTTTGACTCTATTTGAATCCTGGTACGCAGAATAACCTCAAGAGTCTGAATCGTTTTTCATGATTTGATGTAGTTTACCATTTAGGCCACATCGGCGAAAGGGTTTTCATCAACAAAGCAAAGGAAACTCCCACTGCCCACTAAATAAATTAAAACTACGGCAAGGTAACAGAGTTTTAATAAATAGTAGAGTAAGTCAGCGGAATAAGAAATCCCTTGCTGTTTTTTTTTAAAACATTGCTGACCCGAGTATTGGACAATGTCTTAAATTCAAGAAAAACTGATTGTCTTATTTACATCATGTTAAAGCATATTTACTGCATTTACTGACAGAAAGTAATTTCTCTACCGCTAATTTAGTCTTTCCCTGATAAAAAATTCTGTATAGTTTCCTTATAAATACTTCCACAGAATTTTTTAAGAAGTTCTGTAGATATTCCTTAAAGTATTGAAACGCTATTTTACGGAATTCCCTACGACGTTCTGCAGAATACCTTAGGATGTTTTACAGAATACCTTAGGACGTTATGCAGAATTCCTGAGGACGTTCTGTGGAATTCCCTACGACTCTCCATATAGGTCCTTAGAAAAGGAACTGGGTCAACGGAAACCTCACATATTTCCGTAGAGTTGCTGGAGCTCTACAGAACAGCTTGTAAGGAGTTATTTTGCTCAGCAGAAAATATCTCTTCAGGACATATGCTCGGTAGAGTCAGGCTTTCATGTTCTGTACAGATCCTTACAACGCTCAACATTTTGCATCTATTTTGCATTAATAAAACAACTAAGAAAACTGCCTTATCTCCTGAACCGCAACACAGATAAAAAGCCCATTGCGAAGACTCAAATGGGCGTGAGTCTCTCTCTTCTTGGAATCGACGTGGTTAATTAATTTCAATAAATAAATGAAATAAAACTTTCTTTACATCGATGTTGCATATGGAGTTCCATCTTCACAACTATAAAAATGAACAGCTTTATCAACTTAAGGAAGATTTAATGCAAAGATTATAATTTATCTGCAACAATTGAAGAAGTCCAATCGCAGCATTTATAGGCGCATTATGCAAGGTTACTCTTTTTACAGCTTTCGTAGTTTGACTTTTTTTTAACGTGCATTATGTCAATATGATTAAAATCTCCCCAGTTATTTCTACGTAAAGCCAATTTTAGCTTTCCAGAGTATCTGAAGTAGAAATAAATTTGATTAAATAAAATTTTCCGTGTATTGTAGTTCAACTCAACGGACAATGAATCTATCGTTTACCAACTAAGAATAAACATATTAAAAAAAAAAGATTGATTACAATTTCCTACTTCTTATTTGATTATTTTTCAGTAACTGAATACTATTATTTAAGAGAAACCAAGCGAATAAATGTTGGAACTTTGGACAGTACTGTAAAATATGTGTGCGTTTTATCATTTCATTGCGAATAAAAAACCTGGCGGGAAACCAATAGTTACCCAATTCTCCCTGCAATGATGAACGTATTCTCCATATAATTCTCTATGTAATTCCTTATCTCTTGGATGAATTTTCATATCCAAGAGGGAATAAGAGTTGAAATTTAAATGATTTAACTTAGAAAATGTAATGCCAAGAGGAGAATGTGAGCCCGCTACAAATTTCGTAAGGGCAGCATATCTACAAGCTGTTAATTTTCGTATAGTTGTGCGTTCTAGTTAAGAGGAATATCAAGGTGGTGCACTAATCCCAACCAATAATTATAGGGAAAACGGTAATAGGCTAGACAATGTGGATTCGATTCATCACAAAGGGAAGTTTTTACCATTTATATAGAATGCACTCGTATACAAATGTAAATGGGCATAAGCTATATTTAGGCAATGTGTGCATACTATGTATTCATTTTCCTCGTTCGATTATCAATCACCGGCGTTAAGCCTGATGATTAGCCTCTAGCGGCTCTTCACTCCATTTCCTTGTCATCAAAATGTTTAATTCCTTCATTTTCCCTCATTTCGGCATTCTTCATAATTTATTGATTGAACCTTTGATTAACTTACTCTTCTCCTGTGAATGTTCCCATTAGCGGCTACCGAATTATTTTTATAGTCATTTATGCTCCATTTTCAGATTGAAACGTGAAAGAACAGAAATACAGTTTCACTATGATAAGGCCACACCTAAATATGCCCCGACAGTTTCAACCATCTAAGATTTCTCCATCTTCTACACAATTAGATTCAATTAGTGAAATAGAAATTAATAAGAGTCGCACACCTCATTAAAACTGAGACGAGCAAATTGGAAGTGCTAAACATCTGTTGAAATGATCAGGTTGTCAGCTGCTGAAGACTAGCTTGCTACTCATTTAGGTTGATTAATTGAAAATTCATATCAGAGTGTTTCAGTGAAATACGGCTAACATAACTTTGATCTCGCACTACAGCATTCCAACTTGGAGGCATAAACTTTTAGGCTAAGAGGTACTACAATTCAATTTTTACTTGCACAACTAGGAGCGTGACATTGACCTATGGAAGAGCGACAGCATGCAATCAACATTTATCCTATCCCCCTTCCGTTTTCCTCTTCCCTTCGTAGTTTATTACACTTAAAGAGAGAGGATACATTGACAGCCTTTGATAAGAGACGCTTTATTACCAGCGCAAGATCTGGCGTTATTTTTACGATTACTGACTGCGAGCAAGCTCGGGCACTTCCCGAAAGGACGAGCTGTGACGTCACTAACTTGGAGTGTGACATATCTCCGGGCCAGAAAACGCATCGCATCCCGTCTGTGTGCTTTCGGCAGTTTGAATTCGATTTCAGGTATCTTTCCAACGCGCCGTGAAAATGGATATAAACGGAGTGGAAGCAGCAAACTCACGCGCCCCTCGATAAAAGTATCCATTGTAAAAAGGACGCCGGATACCTAACTGGTAATTTTTAGAATAAACCGCGTTACTCGCCATGCCATACACAGTAATAGCTGTCTAATATCTCTAAAAAGTATTAAAATAATATGAGATTACTTATTTTTCTTCTATTACTTCATTTACCCGCCATTTGATAAGTACTTTTGCCGAACACATACCGTTCTTATTCGGTAAAAAGTTACTTTGAACCTCATTCGTACAAAACCGGCTATTAAGGCAAAATCTGGCTACAAAACCTGCCTGCCCATTGCATTTTGGATTTCTGCCTCGGTGTTGGATTTATCAGCTTATGTCCTAGAGTTAAAGTGTTACCTTAGATGAGAAGATTTAGCAATAGATTACTCGGTTTTTATTAGAAATGATCTATTGAAAAATATTAAGGTAAGGTCTATTGAAAGGCCTAAGCTATTGAGGAAAATGGACGTATTTATATTAATGTTTCATAGTTGAATTAATCGCCTCCATTTATTTCTTTCGTTCTTCAGCTCGGCAAATTCATACTACTCTCTCTCTCTCTTTCTCTTCCTCCCCTGCTTACCCAACATTCTACCCTTAAGCGCTGCGTTAAGACTTCCAACTCATCTCATTTGATGTTCCAAAAACTTGCTCCACATTTACCTAATTTCCTCAAGCATTTTTCTTTCCTTACCTTTCCCGGGGAGTATTTGTCGCATTCAAATTTAATTAGCAATATATAGGGAGAAAACGGGATTCCCCGTCAAGGGCGCTCGGTATTGCTGCAAATCTGGTGATTGGAATGTTAGTACATCGAAATGCCTCCTTAACTTTAAGATAGGTAGTATATAAAAGTGGTGCTGTGCCGTGTACTATATGCAATGTTATTGAAAATCTGATGGCAAATTTACTTAGGTAAGAGTTAGATCTCATCTGAACATTCTCCTAAACTAAGAACTGAACGAAGGACCTTTGATCTTCATGGCAAAATCACCACGCTTACGGGGCCCACATAATTCCCAACGCAATTATGGAGAGATTCAAGGAAACAAGATGCTCCGAGTCTAACCAGGAATGCTCATTGTCGGCCGAACTAGGAATGCACTCGCAAGGGTATGTGGAATCCAAAGATGCCACTATCGCGAGAATAAATCCTCTACGTTGCACCACTTATGCCGTAGTCAGCTGTACATGAAATTTTTTTACATTTTTCCGAAAGCAGCACTGAAAACACGTCAAAAATACCAAAGAAAATATTTATTTCATCGGATTCCGTGCATAGGTGTCCCTTGTCCCTCCCAATTTTATATTTCTCCACTGCTGTTTACGGAATTCTATTAACCTCTTCAGTGGTATGCCCGGAAACGTTCCGGGCCGTGCTCTACTGCCCAAAACGTTCTACCCCGGAAGATTTCCGTGGTTGACTTGATGTTCAGTTCATCCACTCCCGAAACATTTCCGGGCCAATTGTTCTAAGTTGGTTAAGTTCAATTTTCAATCCATTTCTAAGCTAACCAATTTAAAAACCCGC
This sequence comes from Ceriagrion tenellum, assembly GCA_963169105.1. Classification (NCBI taxonomy): domain Eukaryota; kingdom Metazoa; phylum Arthropoda; class Insecta; order Odonata; family Coenagrionidae; genus Ceriagrion; species Ceriagrion tenellum. The sequence goes on along the minus strand of OY720634.1, from coordinate 141,059,012 downwards.
CCTGGGGGTATTAATACGGGAAAATGTAGTCACCACTGAAGAGGTTAATCCTCAGTACGTAAACCAGTACAATGTAAGGCACTGCGTATATTGCACCAAATGCGCCCATCATTTTGCTGAGGTTTTTCTTCCAGCTGTCCAGCAAGTGACGAAATTAATTAGTTTAATTTTAATTTGCAGTAGAGGTGCAGAGAGTTTCAGGGTTGTATTAATGAATTAGAGTGCTCGAGCAATTTTAAAATAACTAAAATAACTATGGCGAGGATGGAGAGGGGCAACCCATGCTATGTTCGGTAGTTGACTACGTGAGTAGTTGATCGACAGTTTTAGTTATTTGTATGTCCCACAAAATTAAGAAGACCAAAGGTCATTGGTTCAGTTCTCAGTTCAGGTGGATGCTTTTCCAAGACGATCTCCACGCAATCAATTAAGATGATATTTGAAAGAAAAACCGATAGTGAATAGTACTACAAGTAACATGAATTAGCGCGGATTTAATATATCTATAAAATTGATGGTGAGACAATGGCTAATATACCTAACACCAATGTCACGCTTGTTCACTGTTTAAGGTAGAAATTGGAGAAATCGGCCAAATTGATTTTAACCTGGATCTTCAAGATGGACCACGATTTCCATTAAGTTTGGATGCTGAACGCTCCAAAAAATATTAACACACTTCTTCCGGCTCACTTTGACGGTGAAGAACACCTTGCGTGTGCCATTGAAAATTGATATTTTCCGTTTCCCTGATTCTTTCTCGCCGTCGAGTTTATCAGAGATTGTCTACCCATTGGTTTTTCATCCCTCCACTAGAGGGTGTCCCTTCTACGTTAGATCCCTTCTTTCAAGTTCCTTCCACAAATGCTTCCCACATACTTCCTTTGTTCAAAGCCTTCTTCCTGGAAGCTGGTTATTATTTATTTTATACATCGGAGGATGAAGGGAGAAATCATTCTGAAAATAATTCATTCATGGAACTTGTCAAGTAATTTCTTCCTCTCCTGGTATTCCTGAGTCCATGAAACACCAAAAATCCTCACTAGTCCTCAAGGGTGAGCGTTTATTCACACTTATTTCTGCTTGGGTTAGAAACTTTTAATTTTGTGCAACTAGCCAACTTCCCTTATATGTATTTTCTCAAATTCTGACGAAGCATAATTTTATTTTAACAAAAAAATATATAAGTGAATAAGCACAAGTTTCTCACATAAGCAAGAAAATATTGAATCTATGGCCACTTTTGTGAGAGTTGTAACATCTATTTGTCGATTCTGTAAATGAATGCAAGGATGACTGATAAAACAAAACATGGCTAAATCCTTCCCATGGCATTACGTTAAATGGATAAGCGATTGAGTTTCACATGCAGCTTAGAAATTGTGTAGCATGCCCACAGAGTTGAAGCAGAATGGAAAATGAAGCGAGAATATTGACCAGATATAGCTTGAGGTTTGGTGATGCCAAAATTGGATTTATGGATGGTTTCGGGATTCAGTTTTGTTGGAGCTTCACATCATAAATACAAATTTGCGTTCCATCACTCAGTTGATTACATCCTGACGGAGTCCCGAGTATGGCTGTGTGGTCTTCGAGATATATGAAAGGGAATATGTACCAGGTAGCACATGTAAAGACAAGCAAATCTCATCAGAGGGAACCTGAGGCGTCGAGCGAGTCAGATGGGATTCATAGTCCCTACTTGTGTAATTACGCTTCTCCTACCCGATATTATCTTTAAAAAATAAGAAAAAAATAGTGCCTTCTACGTAATACAGTTGTATAGTCTGTTTAGAGGATCCCATTGGTGTGAGATTAATCATGCTCCACTCACTACGACACATTCACCGCTCCTTCCTCTCAACCTGCACCACAAACAGCCTCCCGCCTCATCAACCTCCTTCTCCCTCACCTGAGCTCTTTTCAAAATCTTAAATCCCTCTATGATGGAAATTTAAAATCTCTGAAGGCAGCATTGAGATACAAGAGCTTGTTGTATTAATATAAATAAAAGATTTCAATACTATATTAGAAGAAATCAGAGAGTATTTTTAGAGGAAACCGTTAAAGTAACCCATGTGGCTTCAAAGGGTGAGCGTCAGAGAAAGGAGGTATTGAAAAAAATTCTTATTCCAGACACCTTTGCCGTCTGCGGGGTAAAGGAAGCCGAATCTTTTAGAGCGTCCAGCGGGTCCATTCTGTGAATGTCATAAGCGTCATTAGGGTGATATATATGACGGGCAACTTATGACGGCTATGACGCTCAAGCGATTCTATGAGCAAGCGTCATAATTGCGCAAAATATTACGTGCGCTTTCAAAATTACAATCATATTCTAACTACAATTTTTGAATTCCACATTTGTTAGAGTAAATATGATGGTATTTTACTATTTTTCAATGGACAATTGCCGATAATTGATTTGCTATCCTTCGCAGTTGACATAAATACTCATATTCCACGACCTTATGACGCCTATGACGGGGGTTTCCAAGCATCGTACGCTATAACGGCTATGGCGGACCTATGACGCTAATGACATTTACGGAATCGCTCCTTTTCGCCAGCCGTCATAGCTATGACGCCCCCGTCATAAGAACAATAGTTATGATGCCTATAACATTTACAAAATCGATCCGCAGGGTTAATTATCAATTGTGTCATGGGGAAAATATAATAGTAATGATAATAAGACGTCAACATCGCGAAATTCAAATACATTCTGGGTACGCTAACTTATTTAAGAGTTCATTTGGGCTTTCTTTCCAATGTCAAAAGTACAAACACACTACCGACGACATTTTTCTATTTTGGCCATAAAACCCTCTCCCCATGCATACGGAATTGATATCCTTCTTCAAGCTGTTTATCTCGTTTTCGACGACTTATGCAGCAATGACCTTTCTTGACTTGTAAATCCTATTCCAAGAAAATAAATGCGACTTCCTCCGGAAATGCCTTTACTTAGGCTTAGGCAGATACCATCCGTGGCATAACAATCTACAAATTACTCTTCGGACGTGCGGTCCATATTTACCTAACAATAAGTAGGTACTCAATCACTCAAAAATCTGAAAATCCACCCAGATCTTTCCTAAAACACATGCAGTCAAGGAAATAGTTATAAAGATAAGACCTTACCACTTATACGTCTCGTCTCTGAATGGACCACGTCAAGATACTCAAATAGTTTTCCCACATTTTCTCTGGCAATTGTATACCAAAAAAAGCTCTACCCCATATCATGAAACAGGAAATTCATGCCTAAAATTCTGCGAAATTATCTTTCTGTAGCATTCCAATTTTGCACATAGGAAATGGAGCTTCATCCAACTCCAACCCAGCCAAAGGCCATCCGAAAAATATAGAAATTCGATAACTTACCAGGGAACTCTGATTGGTGCATTATCGTTGAGATTTGCTCATACCAGTGAATACTATAACAGGTAAATTTAAACGGATCACTCACGTTTCGAGAAACTTGCTTTTGTCCACCTAACCTATTGCTAAAATAAACATGAGGAAGTTGAAGACACGCGAGGAAGGAAGGACGATGTTTTTCAAACTCATGAAAATTGATCGTCTCCATTTGCGATTGTTCACTTCCTCCGTGTAAATTCCTAGGAACGCCTTGATATAATCGGAAAGCCAATCGCGAGTCATTTAGTGCACATTTCAATAATCTTTCAAGTGGATCGCAAAAAAATTCTTGGACCTTAATTCACGTAAGTGCATTTATTCGTTGTAATTTACCAAAAATGTTGTAAAATAAATGATTCAAGGATTATATTTTAAATACTTTGTTCACTATTGAGACAAAACTATCGCATGTGAGTAACCAACTTTTATACGGGATGATACCTTGGCATCAGTTAACAACCATTTAAATATTATGGCACGTATGTACTCGCATTTAGGAGATAATTCTTTATAAAATTACCAAGTTATTGCAATTGCAAAATTTCATGGAAGGTTGTATGTACTGTGACGGCTCGAACAAGGGTTGATCGAGTGTTGGTTCAAGGTGTTTTGAAATAGAGTGCATTTACCTGGTTGTGTGGTGTTTTTGTGTGAGTGTGTCAGGGTGAATGGTGACCGGTGTGGCGTCCTCAGGTTAACTAGGGCTACCTAGGGACCCACTTTATCCCCGGCATGTGTAAGGTAACCCCCTCTCACCGAAAACCCCCCTTCGACGAGTAACTACCCCCCCGAGGGATATAAAAACGCCCGGTGTGTGTGCTTCGCGAGGAGAAAGATTATGGGAAGTGCCAAGTTGAGCATTATAGCCATCACCCTCCTGACCAAACGAGGCTTATGCTGGTGGAGGACGGGATAAGCAAGGAAAGTTCTAGAGAAGCAGAGAGTGAAGCGGACGAGTGACGGCCGTGTTCTTCGCTGGTGCGGGAGAAGATTGTTTCCCGGTGCCGCGATTATGGGGATCCGAGCAGTGACTCCATTGACGGCTTCAACAATTTCTGCATCGACAGAAATCAGTAAGAACGTCGCTGTTTGCGACCCGTCCACCGTTCTGGTTATCCAGATAAACTCTCACTTCCCCAGTCACGAAATCAGAATCTCTTTTCCCTTTGCCCCTGTGCATGTTGCCCTCACCAAACTTTCGGCAAAGTGTTGAAAAGTATCATACAGTGACCTATTTTAGTGATCAAGAAACTTTATTTAAGGGCACATGTGAACGTTAGCCCAAAGTCATTTTTCTTTGTAAAATGTATCATTTTTGGAAGGGGGAAAAGTCTCATTGCATTCACCTTTTTTTTGTTTGATGTATGTATTTCAGGCTGTCCATCTTCAACCGAATCCTCAAGTGATGGAGGTTTCATTATCATATATTCATCCTCATCAGGGTATTTTTTTGTAATTTTGTACGTCATCAGGCATTGTGAAATATATTTTGGTGGATTCAAATAGACCAATTACTCGATCATTCCCTCACTCGGGACGGCTGGTGTTCCCCTCTTCCTACCACGTATGCGACGAACGTGTTCCGTCACAGTACATAAACGAAAGTCGCTCCAACCACCTTCAAGTCTTCCCAGCTACCTTCCCTTATCAATCATGATGGATAAGAAGTTGTCCATGCTGTTGAAAAATCACAAAGCAGCTTCCATTTAAGATAAAATGTGAAAACGTATTTTCTCAGTTTTCAAGCAAGAAATAAAAAAACGGAAGTTAACCATTTGTACATGCTTATAACTCTGGCAATACTTTATTAGCTTATAATTATATTTCATGACATGTAGTTTTAAAATCTGATATATGTTATGAAAAACACCAATGAGTTGAAATTGTATCACAGTTGGTTTTATTGTTAGATACGATTATTCATTAATGGCATTAGTGCGGTTTACATGGTCGTTTCAAGGGCTAGATTTGAATTCTATTGCTGAATGGCCGTCCAAGTTAATTAGGTGTAATATTTAGATTAATTATATATATTAACACTAAGTATACTGTCTAGTTATTCCACAAATATAGTATTTCAAAATTTGACAGAAAAAGATAACACTATTTTTATAACTTTCCAAATTAGGTATATGCTGCATTTGATGGCATGATGAACTGTGATAATTTAATTATTGCAAATGACATCTAAATAGTGATATAAAAGTGGGTATTTTTTATAAACTTCCTAATGACAAAAACTAACAAAGAAGTTATTGAAAATATTTTTACATGTATTTACATCGATTCGATATGACAGCTCATTAATTTCATTCTATTCCACTTAAAATGGCTGTTTTTGCTTTGTAATTGAATCACTTGATATGAAAAGATACATCTACTTTTGACTTCATTGTTGGAATTTAATAAAAATAATTTGTATATTTTGTCAATACATTCGTACACTTCTATAAATAATTCTTTGTCTCTGGCTTTCACCAAAAAGTTTAGATGTAGCTCAATTTCTCCTGCGAGCAGTTTGAATTTACTTAATCTTGTAGTTTCTACTTCAATATCAACTATGGTTGGAGAGATAATATGAAGATGGACCTTTACTCGAGGAAATCCGTACTTTTCTGCACGTCGCTTCCACTCTCACCGTTAGCTCTCAATCCGAACTCATATCCCCTCCTCACAGCTCTCCTCCACATTGTTCCCAGTCCCCCCTCCTCGTCCTTTTAGTCCCCACCACTACTACACCGCTACTATTCGCCCCCTTCTCATCCCTTATAGGGGAGGGAGTCTCTCTTCCTCGCCTTCTCTTCATGACATAGCCATGTCGTATCCGCTTCCCTATTTGCTCCGACGAGTCGCTGAACATATCCTTTCTCCCCACTCATGTCTCTTCCTCTCTTTCTCCCTCACTTTCCCCATTTCCCACCTTCCTTTCTGCAAAACCAACACTCTCCTTCACTTCACTTGGATTTGAACTTTTGCTCACTAAGAGTTGGCTGTGTAATGAGATTTTTTATGGTTTTCCAAAGTTCTCTCAGTATGTGGCTAGATTCAAGTTAGATATTGGAGAGCGTAAAAAAGGGCTTGTTCTACTCTTTTAATTTGTCAGAAGTATATAAAGTCCGAATACTAATGAGACAAAACTAATGTTGGGCGAAATTTAGCATAAGGTGAGGTGTCAAAAACGGCTCACTTTCTTCCTCATTTCATTATCAGAACCGTTTAATAAACATTTGCTTGTATTTCTGTAAGGATTGTCGAATTTGAAAGTAACAGAAGTTTGAATGGTGACGTATTCCCGTTTATCGCTTATGTGTCAAAGAAAGCGCTTTAGGTGCTACAGTTAGGAGCAATTATCTATGGACCTATATAGAGAATGGACCACTCACCCTTCTGATGATGGGAGGCAACATCATTGAATCATCTCTGTCGATAAACACCATCACTTAGCGTGGAAACCCGATACCTATTCATTTTATGTAGTTTCTGCAAAAGTATGAGATCTTTAATGCCAAATGTGTGCATAGGTTCTAATGCGACGTTTCGTAAATTCATACCATAATAATTGTTTTCACACAGATATGAGAAGGTTGGTAAAATTAGTTTATTCACTAATATATCGAGGGCTGAAATTATATTAAACTAGGATAAATTCATGAGTTTCGTCAATCTACGCAGACACCTTGGGCAGTATTGACACTCAAAATGGCCATAATTTTTTGTTCTCTCCTTCTGTCCGTCTCTGACTCAACGGAGAAAGAATTTCTCAGAGAGAATGGCGTCTGCGTTCACTTTCATATTATCGCAACTTGCTTGATACCAGGGGTAGGTTCACAGATTCATCAATGGCGTTGTAGACGAGGAGTATTGAGATGACGGATGTACCCACGCTTCGACTAGAATTGGCCCGAATTGGCCCTCCATGGTGGTCCCTGATTTGATGACGTACTCCGGCAGACCGCACGGCTTCTACCCGTAAAAGGGAGTCGGGGGAATACCTAATCCCAATTTTTTGAGCAACGGGCTCCTCCGGTTTTCATTCGATGTGCGGTAAGTTTTCGCAAAAGCGAGACCGATCGGGACTCGTCTCACGTTGTTGGGGTAACAGATTCGAGCACTGCGGGGAAGCGGTGGACCATTGACGTCGTTTTGACGTCAATCCGCCTCATGGTATCGGCCTCGCAGGGGTTGTGGTTCGCTAACCTTCCCTTCCCTTTTCCTTGTCCCACTACTTCCAACTAGGGTATAAGCGAAGGCATGCAGACCTGGTGGGGGGTTTTTAGACCTCGCGGGGAGACCCGAAACACATGTCTAGTGCTCATATTGCTCTGGATAGCCAGTGCCCACAGTGAGTTTTAAAGCACGTGACAAAAGCTGAATAATTATGATAATTTTCAAATTAACGATTATAAATTAGCTATAAAGGAAGAGCGCGCGTTATGGAGAGCCGTGATCGCCTCCCGGATATTCTTGGCCCAGTAAAAACCTGATAGACAAAAGAAAAAATTCACTTAGCTGATCTGTTTATTTTTTAAATTCAAAGGAGGAGTATATATTTTGTGAATGAAAGGTTTAATAGATTGGTTTAGATGTGGCATTACTATGAATGGCGGTGATACTACATAATTATTTCCATAAACGGGAAATGTCCGGAAACATCGGATCATATTTGAAGTATGCAAACAAATCATGCAACACGCAAAAGGGAAAGTTTGGAAGAGTGAATATAATAGCCATTTTGGAATTCATTGTGTCATTTCGACAAGGCAGATGGCCGTCAAGTATGGGTACTAAGTCGCAAGTCACCGCCATCATTCAACCACAACTTTCTCGGCCTATCTCTACCTCTCGCACTATTCATTTCACTCTCATATATCTGATTCGTTATTCGACTCTCAACCATTCTCTCAACATGGCCAAACCCACAAATCACACTCCTTTCATACACGTCCATTACTGGAGCATCTAACCCACATTCATTTATTACCCACTCATCCTGACCCTATCCATCCTACTTTATCCGCAAACACTCCTCAGAGAACTCATTACCACGGCGTTTAGTCTACTGTTATATATATTCTGACATACCCATGTTTCACTATCATACGACAAAGTGGGGAGAAGTCATATGCCATAGTATCATGACATCTTCAGAGTAGGAGTAAATCGCCTTAGAGACAAAATAACCAGACTAGAGATAAAAGATTTAAACGCATGAGCAGGGGCGATCCCAGGAATTTATTTCGGAGAGGTGGGGGGGGAGACTACCATTAATTGGCAATTTTCAGTCATCCTAAAAAACTATTTAACTGTTACATCATTATATCTATATAATAATGAGCATAATAATAACTATTATACTTTTCAGTTGTTAAAATGTTTTGTAAAACCCAAAATTTTCGGGGGGGGGGGGATATATCCCCTAACCCCCCTCCTGGGATCGCCCCTGCACATGACTAGTTACACAAAATGTATCGTAATGGACTCGTTGGAATCTATTTTTTCCGGGAATATATAATTTAAATTTATCTCCGAATACTCTCAACAGCTACTTGTGCTTTCAAAACATATAATGGATTAAAATGTAATAAGCGATAAAATCTTTAAATTCCACTTTCCTTCGCTAAGTAAATAATAGTATATACTCGATTAAAATTGGCATGGAAACCATTTGTTATTTTCATTGTTAGAGAAAAGTGAATTGATAATAGTTTATATTTAGCAGATTGTGCGCTTTTATTTGCCGTTATATGTGATAATGCAAAATTAAATATGATGTAACAGTTAAATAGTTTTTTACGATGACTGAAAATTGCCAATTAATGGTAGTCTCCCCCCCCACCTCTCCGAAATAAATTCCTGGGATCGCCCCTGGTCATGCGTTTAAATCTTTTATCTCTAGTCTGGTTATCTTGTCTCCAAGGCGATTTACTCCTACTCTGAAGATGTCATGATATTATGGCATTTTGTTTTAGGGATTTCGTCCATCAAAATCAGAAATATTCCCATGGGAAACTCAAGCCTTCCTCGTCGCTAAGGTCTCTCGAATGTTCCAGATCTAGTTCTCTCCATTAAAGTTGAGCGTAAATACGTTCCATTCCATCAAATAGGAATTTCCAAAGTGCCAGCAATATTTATGATATGATCTCTTCTATATAAATGCCTTAATATATTCTCTCATTGTAAAATTTAGCATTGAGAAAGAGATTTGATTTTGGGCTATATCCTATCTCAAAACCATTTTCAGTCATCCAAATGAACGACTGCATTCAAATTCGAATAAATAATATAAGATGGGACGACGGTCGCAACCAGAAGCGCGACTCCTAGGCATATTTGGAAATCTACCCTAGGAGTATAGAAGGTGAATTTCCCTCCCGTCTCTAGTCTCCAGTCCCCTAGCGAAACTCGATATCGTCGCAGCTATGCTTGTTGGTAACTGAGCCGGCAGTATCAGGTTAAATTTATGACCTATGTCATAAATCTTCTCTGTCTCACTCACTGGCAAAGGGATATCTTCCCAGGAAAGCTGATAACTTCTCTACTTGCCAAGAGAATTCATTGGCATATGTGGTTAGACTAAGGCCTGGTGATTTTTAGAACTACACAGTTTCCTGGGTTGAAGAAATCCTCTTGATGTAGTCATCAGTTTTGGGTGCATATTGTCCCAATGCCTGTGATAAGTGGAGAATATCGACATGGATTCGTATGAATAGGTTTTCTTCATTGCACGACTTTTAACCTTTTTTATGCTGACTTCCGAGGGTCTTACAAGTGCCATTATGTCAATATTTTTGCTCTAAATACAGCTTTAAAATTTGGATTATTTACTTGGGAGTGCACTAAAAGCTGACTTAAACACAGCGATCTATTCCTGTGTTTGATTGAATTCCCTCTCTTCTGAATGTGGTTCTCAAAATCTAGCATAAAATGAATAACCATATTCATTACTGTACAATGAGCTGTATTGGAGGGTAAGTGGTATGCACGGAGAACCTAAATTAAAATATATGCATGTGCTCTCATTTACTATAAGTTACCATAGAATGTGTGAAAATAAACTTGCTATAACGTCGTATGTTAATATTGTAATACTTTCAATGAAGTGGTTTCTGATCGTTTCATCTTGACTTCCTAGGTTATTTTCTTTTTTTCACTCAGCTTCCAAATAAATATCCTGTTACGTGTAGCTTATATGCCTCAACGAAATATGGGGTCACAAAGAAAATGGTTGCAGGCTTTACTTTGCGGAACTTATCCATAATGGGCCAAATAAAATACGGGGTATTTCACTTTACATCCCCGAAATTAATTTGGATTATCTTAATTTTCTATTTCCTCGTCTCATTGTCAATGGTTCCTTGAAGTCAGCGATGCTTTTTCTGTCGAAGAGAACTTTTGCTTTTAACGACATGTCTAAATTTCATTCATTGTTATTTTAGTGCTCCACCTCCATTCTACATCTACATAATACCCTGCGACCCGCCGCATGGACGTGTGGCAGGGGGTGTTAGGTGTAAGTTTTTGGAGATGGAATGGTGACATGTATTATAGGAATGTATTTAGTGGAGCTCAATTTTTATTGTGGTCACTTATTGTTCGCAGAAAGAACGAGTTTTTGTACCTATATATTCCACAGTGTATCTCTCTTATTTTATTGCATCTGTCAGACCTAGAGATGTAGTGAGGAGTCATGATAATATTCCCTATGTCGCTCTGAAAAATATCAGTTCTGAATTCCTCAAGCATCCTAAGCCTAGCGTGTAGCCTTCGAGTCTCTAGGGGCTCCCACCTTAATCCCTTTAAAAGTTGAAAGACAATATATGTACGCTCGTAGCAGTTTTTAACAAAGGGCGCTGCTTTCCTTACCTCCATTAACTTAGATCAGGTTGTAGCTTTTGGATTACGGCATTTAAAAAATAATTGTTGGTCGACTTGGGCTAATCTCGCCTTAGTAGCCATGATAAGAGGTTGTATAATATTATGATGTTGGAATCCACGATATGTATTGACAGATATAAAATAAATTTCTGATGTACCGAAGTGTCAGGTGTAAGTGTACCAGCAAAAATTTAGTGTGAAAGCTGAGTCGTTAGTTATTGCCGGAGGACGTAACTTTTTCCCATTTATATCAATCGTCGCAATCCTCGGAGAAGCTGGTTGCTTATGAAATGGGAAACTACATAAGAGAGCACTGATATAACTCTCATTAAGATATCTAATTTCCTCATGGTCTGTTCACTACATGAGGATAGCGGGTTTGGCTAAAATACAAGAAGTTTGGTTAATGCGGATGCAAATGCTATTACCAAAGATGTGTTTTTACAGACGGAAAATTTGATTGAGATGGATGATAGTTCAAGTACATACCTCGCGGAGATATCTTGCGCACATAGGTTGCACTGTATAAACTTATGAACAGCACATTGCAAAAATGGCTATTAATACAAGGAGAATCTTTACTCTAAGATATATATAGGTTGCATCGATTTTTCTCCCCATCTCTATCTTGTTGTCACGAGGGGGTTTGCGTGCCTAAGTGAACCTGAGAGCTATGCCGGCGGGAGCGTACGCTCCTGGTAGGGCCACCCAAGCCGAACCGGTCAAAAGGGAAAGGCCAGACAAAAAAAGGTACCCTGGTCCTCCAGGTTGGGGGTTGTGCGTGGGACTAACAACCACACATTATTAAGAATGTACTGTTACGAAACCTGCATAGAAGCCTCGGAATATGGACGGATTTACAGATGATGAACTTGACAAACGATCAGGAACTCGATAACGGACTGCAACACTGACCTTAGCTACATGGAACGTGCGAAGACCCAACAGTTAACTTGGCTAGGTCATGTGGAAAAGGATGGAAAGAGAAAAATAGGAAGACTAAGGAAAAGATGGATGCAGGATTTGGTAGAAGACCTAAAGACTATGAGGATCGAAATACGGTGGGAGAAAGTGAAAAACAGAAGAGAATGGACAGGCGTTTTGAGAGAGGCCAAAGCCCATACTGGGCTGGGGAAGTAAGTAAGTAAGCAGTCGATTTTTCTTAATAACTTCATCATTAACCCCTCGATATTCTGGAAATTTTTATCATATCGCTTTGCTAAGTTGCAGCTCACAACGGCATTAAGTCATTACGTTGCGTTGACGAAAGTATGATCTGTTCAGAAAATCGTTTGCTGCAAATAAACCTGTCCTAGGAGATGTCTCTTCGTCTCTGTGAATTACATGGTTGAAGCGAGCGATAATTTATTCGTATGAGAAATATAAGAGATATTACGATCGAGGTGCTAAGCAGACGGAATTGAGCAGCCATGCTTGAGCATGTTAAGAAGTGGTGGTCGGGGTACCCGATACTATGTAGGAGTCGATCTCGCGGCTGATCCACTACATAGCAACTTAAGATAACCTTTGAAGTGCGCTACCAAGAAAGCCAATCCTTTGATGACATCTTGCGAGAGGGAGAGCTATGTCAAGTCGTCTTTCTACACGGCCCTGAGTTTAGAAATGAGTGGGTCATGAAAGAAAGTGGATTTGATGCGCCAATAATGGACATATAGGAAGGGACGTGCAACCGTGTTTTGACCCTGCCGAGGTAATAGATGAGAGTCGAAAAATTGAGTGAAAGACTGGAGAGTATGGAGAAAGTCACGACAGTCATGGATGAATTAGTGCAAAATAAACTTTAGTGTAGGATTACTAGGGGCCTTAAGAATCGAAGGGCGGGAGAAAGGGTTAATCCACCAACAGATATATGTAGGCAATCAGACAAGGGTTTGGCAAAATGGAGGACCCTCTTTTTTTAGTAGAGTCAGATTTACCGGTTTGCCACCCAGGATTAAACTTTATTGTGTGCTTTATGAAACAGGAAACGGCATATAAACGGCAGGAATTTGTGTACTGTAATCTTAAAAATGTGTTAAATATTTAACAACAGTAATAAGAGTAATAAGGAAATAGATTTTTTTGAAGAAATATCTACAAGAGCTAATCAATGAGATTAGGAAGCGTCTTGAGTGAGTACTTGAGTGGGCATTTGAAACCATTAACACTCAACTGTCACGTATTTTAGATTGGAACCACTAGCGTGATCCGGGATCAAAACCTGCAGAAAGGACGACACTCAAGGTTTCGGTTTGGGATATACGTGGATGAATCGGAAATCAAATAAAAACACCGAAATCTCCTCCAAATAAATGACGTAAATGTCATTAAGTTGAATTCCAGGAGAGAGATATGGAACAGCACAATTCTCAATTTTTAGGGAACAGTAAACACATGCTGGATATTATTTTATGATAAAAATTATTTTTGAACCGCCCGATCTGGCAGATCTCATTTCGATCGTCTTGCCTTTCTAGAGAGAATAGGATAGCGGGAAAAGTGACCAAGACACAGATCCACGAGACATTCTGCGAGTCAGGCAAATTATACAAGACAAAGTTATTGGTTGTTACAATAGCAGACCCTCTTAAAGAATATTTGCTGAGGCGCATGGCTCAATGGGCAGACGCAACTGACCATTTTCATACTGTGTAATGAAACAGTATGAAGCAGAACGAAGGATGGATTCAACCGATTCATTCATGTATACCCCATACCTGAGCCTTGAGTGTCGTCCTTTCCCTAGGACCGGATCCCACATCGCTCCAGTGGTTCCAATCAATATTGAATTTACATTCCTTGTTAACATCAATGTTAAAATTAATGCTATTTCTTGCAAAAAGAAGTATGAATGAAAGGATTGAATACATTTCAGGGCAGCTTCACCTCTATAAAATGCTATCTAAGCCCATTCTGATTACAGGATATTTTAACCTGAGAAATCAATGAGTTTAATCAGTTTTTGTGGTAATTCTCACTGCTATTTAATTTATCATAAAGGCAACAATTATTATAGCAGGAATTATATTCTGGGTTACTTTTAGAATAGCCTAATTCTTTATTACCAAAAAATATTGGGTCCAATATTACCAAATATTACCAAAAAAAAATAATGAGAAATCTAGAGGTTGAAATCTCGGATGTGTAAGCTTTAATTAAAACTCTCTCGTAAGCAATTTATCACAATTTCTTAACATAAAAACTGACCTATTCTTACCTGCAGTAATAATTTCTTAGCCATCAATTATGACGTACTAAAATATGAGAGTAACGCCGGTCAGATATAAAAATGAAATGCCTATGTTGGGGAACGCATTGTAGATGGAGCTTTTACTAATATACGGATGTTGCATCATAGGTTTTCTATCTCTCTATGTGAATAGAATCGTACGTTTTCCTACTAAATTTCCAATTATAACTTCCTAGTTGCAAGATCTTAATTGAATTATCACTGAATTTCACATTAATGTGACATGAAAAATATTCAAAATCAATTCATCGATTTGGATGAATTTCTTAAAACAATTTTGAGATGTGTATCCGTTTTGTTTAAAACAAGAAGTATGGTAAGAAGCCTTAGAAATGTTGACTTTAAGGAGTGCGTTAAATGTTATTAGATAAGGCTAGGAAATTAATGGTTGCAGCAAAGAGTAAGTGTCTGAAGGTTGATAGTTGGCCCAATTAAATAAGGGAAGAGAACTTTATAGGTCATGTGATTATTACCGGAATATAAAGCAAAGAATTAATTAGTGTACTCAGGAGGAATCTAAGAGATCGTAAAAAATTCAGAAGCAGATAATGATGCACACAATACTCGAGACACGAAATTCGATCCCACCAGTGGGAACGTAAGTCCGAGTTGACTTATGGAATCGATATAATTAACCTGCTTAAAGAAATATTGCATGCTGATCATTGGGAAAAAATAGTTTTTTCCTTGATTGGTAATATTTTACGAAAATATCCATTGCATTTAAAGTGTAAAAGTCAATCTAAACATGTAGCTAAAGTGTATATTGGCATGTTTAAAATATTCAGAACAGAAATAACTGGCACACTATTTTTTTTTAATCTCGCGTCATTGCGCTTCATACGAAAATTGCATAATATAGTTTTAAAAAGACTGTACGAGATCGAGATGTTGGATCGACGTGATCTTATAGGTATCACACTAGTGTTTGAGGTGTCATATATGTTTCGAATTTTAACTAATCCTTTTCTTTACTAAATAATTGAAAACAATTTAGCGCTGTGTTATTGATTAGTGGATAGTTTATAAAAAATAATTTAAACCCCTTGAAAGATTTCTGTCGGAGAAGATGCCCATGGAATCTTTTTTTCGAAATAATGACGTAAGACGTCACTTAAATTAAGTTTATCGTAGCAGGCGATATTTTGAGGAAATGGAGTACAGATCCCATGATCTCACATTAAAGCTTGAAAAAGACATAGCTTATGTCGAAACCTGGGTTGTTGAATAAAATTCTGAGATAAATGAAAAACAACTTTTATTGTGAGATCACGGCATCGTAAGATGTCACGATAAAGTATTCGTTACTCTAAGCAATCGATAACAATTTCTTTCCTCTCACTTATGGTCCAAAAAAATGTAAAAACTTTATAAATCGGATTTTTAATTTGCTGCTTCGTAACCGTTTTCTATTGACCCTTATGGCATACAATCCACTCCCCCTACTAATTATTTTAATAGATTCGGCCCAGTGCGTAACCTCATTCTTATATTTGTTCTTGGCGTCCGCCTCGGTTACCATTTATTTCAGTACTGACATACCCGTCATGCACTTAGACCCAAATAAAAAAATTCATCGATCAAAAATGGGAGGTGCAGATTTCATTTCCTGTAAGATAGGTCAGAGCTGACTGAAGCCGGGTGTACTACGCACGTAACGGGTAAGCGCAGAGCACTATGCCGTGATATGGATGAAGTCCAGCGCTTCGGGTCTGGAGATGCGTAGGTATTTTGGCGCTAAATATGGCTTATTAAGGCTTTGCTCCACCAGTGCCCCTGGAATTACAAACGGATTCAAGCATATGAATCCTCAAAGCCTGGCCTGGCATTAGTAGATCTTCTCGATTCCACGTATTTGGAATACGAATAGATAGTTTTCTGCAGCGGATGCCAGTGGCTCTAGTGCCCCACTAAGAAGGTAAAAATGAGGAAATCCATGCCTTAAATTAAATCATATTATCAGTGGTAACACTAAACCCATTGGAGGTGGAGGCCATTGATGCACTGTCATCATACTCCTCTGAACGTATCTTGTATTTTGTCTTTTGAATGTGATGACCGGTAGTTAATTGTGTCTTTTTTAATGAATTTATTTAACCTGACATCAATATTCCGATGCTGCACTCATTGCTTCCTCTCGCATTGTAGCCACTGCATTTCCAGAGAACGATACATCAACAAATTAAACAAATACATGCAATACAAAACGAAATAAGGTTATTTTCATGGAATTTGGGCAGTAGACACCAAAGGAGTTGCATTTTTGCCATTCCAAAAGTCTTCCAGAGGAAGATTTTTGCTATTTTCATATCAAGAGGTACTGTTCGTTTCTTTGTGAGAGGTCTTTGTGCCCCCGTTTGTGACGTAAAATTAATAACCAATTTAATGCGAAAACATAGATTAAATAACATAGATCAATTAAGCCAACAACATACTCCTTGTGATACGCTTGCTAAAATCTCCTTTTATATCTTTTTTCTAATTCTTGTCGCGAAATCTTTCTATCTGTAATCTTTTTGAAGATGGACTAAACGAAGAACTGCAGACTCGAAGATGAAAGCTTTAGCATCCAATAACTCAGAATCAACAATAGTGCTGTTACCGTCTTTTAGCTTAGCAGGTATAGCTTCCCAATAATTGGTTTTTTTTATAGGCGATTTGCGAAGAGGAAGCGAATTGGAGCGTATATTTTTTTTACGAAATTGTGAGGAGAGGCGGTTTTACGGGATTCTCATTTTAAAAGGGCATTCTCAATTTAAATTACTGGACTGTAGCTGTGCTCAAAAGGACTTTTTTTTAGTAATTGATCATGAAAGAAGATTCGAGGTCTTTTACTGATAAGGCTTTCCGGCCGATATAGAGGGAAAAAGAAGAGAGGAGTTCATTACCATTTGTCTGCGGTATGCAGGCGCACTCTTTTGAAGGTCGCCTTTCTTTGTTTGACGCCTGAAAAACTACTGAGCTGCCGAATGATCAGTGACGGAAATGGGACGGTGTCGTGCGCGTGTATCGTTGAGGGGTGTGGATTGGCCAGCAAGTATCCCTCCGGCTTCGTTAGTTCTCACGCCAAGTGTAGGGTCAGCTTGGTCGGGAAGAAGAAACCGTGAGCGGGGAGTGCTACTGTGCTAGAGTAACGGGAAGGTCTTTAACGGCAAATTGTATACGAAATCGTACAATCGATGCGCCGTAGCGGCAAGAAACATTTACACGCTGTCGTGAACTTCGACCACGTTAGCAAGGCATATAGTAATCGCGCCGGGGGATATAAACCACGCAAAAGTGACGGAGAGATTTATCAAAAGCTTCTTTCATATGATTTCTTCCTCTATTTAATGCCACGTGGGAGTTCTCACATATACGATTCCTAATGTTGTTCCTCACATTGTCCGTAATGATTTTTCCCCAGATTGTCTTCACTATACGCAACGAAATCTTAAATTTTATCTGGAAAATTACTGCTTAGCTAACCGCTCATTGCGCCTCAGAAATGAGAAGTATATGCTCTCATATCTGTCTTCCTTACGACATTTTGTTGGATTTAGGAAGACTTATATCCTGCCCATCTTTTTGATTATTATTGAGTATGTTATGTTTTCAATCCAAATATCTGTATCACTTTGTCTTCATATTAATTTAACACTGCCAAATGTTAAATAAATTGACTTTAGCCGAATTTGCAAACAATTTAAGATTCGTGATAAAATTGATGTAAATCTTGGCATGTAAATAGGTGAAAAGAAGCCCTTTCGAGAAATAGTGATAGTACTTGATAAAATAATGTTTTCGAGGAAAATATTTCAGTTATATTTGTTCCAAGCGACATAATAGAATAGATTTGATACTTGAACATTCCATATATAACTCTATATACCTCTTGTGGAAATAATGTGTGGAAATAATATAAGTTTTACCTTAGGGTATGAGTATTATTTTACGCTTGAATGACATACATTTACATACAAGTGACTTACTGGTCGACGGATATTACGGCGAAAGAAAATTCGGAGACGGCCACAATGGAGTTGGACACAAAGATAGAGAGTGAGCAGTAGATGGCACCAAATGGCCTATCCCCATCCAGCATTAACACCAAGTTGAAAGTGTAGTTGAACAGAGACGGGGAGGTACACGAGGAAGCAGTTGGAAGCCGTCTGCATTCTCCGGTGACCTGAAACAAAACAATTGGCGCATGAGACTTTTAGATAAATGGCTGTTTCCCGTGGTAAAGAATCCTCTACCTATTATATGAAGTACATGAGAACAAAGAATAAGAAATAGCTTCCGGTTCGGAGACCTTGGGTTTAGTACCTTCTTCTTTTGTATTCAACCCGAAGGTTTGTTTGCAGCAGTTTTCCAAGCATAGCGGTCTTCTGCCAATATCTTCAGCTCCACGTACTAGAAGCAGCCTAGATCCTCTATGATATGATTGACATAATCCATCCTACGTCTGCCTTTCACTTTTTTTCTTCCACAGAGCCCTCTAGTAATGTGAGCAGCAGCTAATCCTTTATGTCTCATAATGTGCCCAATCGCCAAGAGCCCTTTAAGATAGCACCGTAGCTCAAATGCTTCTATTCTCAACTTTCCTTCCATTGCATGAGTTCATGTCTCACCTCCATATCGGAATTCGCTCCATATCAATGTTTTTATCATCTGCTTTACTATCCCCCTGTCTATATTGTTCAACGTAAATAGTATGGCCTTACGGTCGAAGGCTAACTTTGCTTGGTTACTTTTGAAAATTATGTCTTTTAAGCTTCGTCCATCTGTTGTTGTCATGTATCCGAGGTATGTTAATTCATCTATATTCTCCAATTTCTGACCATCCAGTACTCTGTCAGTCTTCATGCCAACCTGCTTACATATAGAATCATTCTCTTATTATTGAATAACATGTCGTATCCAATTCAGAGGGTTAGAAGTCATATTAGATCCTCCCTCTATTCGATAATTACCTCTACATCATCTGAAAATCGGATGAAAATTACATTTCTTCCATTCACTCTCACCTTTCTGGCATCTTCTGATGTATCGATTATCTTCTCCAATCCATTCTGGATGTGTGTGTTGGATAGTATGGGTAATAGCAAACACCCATGTCTTACCCCTTTCCTAATTCTAGCTTCTTGCATGTGTTAACCATACTTTAGAGACATACCGGGTGAGATGCTTTTCACTTGGAGTCTGATAAGATATTTCCCTCCTTAATCTTTTTCTTTGACGCATATCCAAATTGATCTCTTTGTGGTGCAATCCCGTGCGGATCACTCGCCGAATGAATCCATTTTCGAAGCTTCACTCATCGTGAAAATTTTATTTGCGTCCTCATGATGGTAAAGTAAAGGTACCTAGCGATGAAGTGTCTCTCGGAATCACTACTATTCAAACTTCAGGTCTACCGTATCGCCCAGTACTTAAAAGTAAAAAGGTTGTGCTTCACAGCATTATATAAAAAGTGTTATTATTCCAAATGCACTTTGATTGATTTCATTTTTCACATATTTTCATTGGCAAAAGACCTGTAGAAATATACTCGGGGCACTCCAATCCCATTGGCTTTGAGACATTAAGTTTTGCTAATGTTTTTGGTAAAAAGGTGAATTGGCGTAGCATATTAGAGGTCTCATTAGCACGTGAGTGTCTTATATTCTAATATATAAAAATTTTATGTTCATATGTTTTTTCTCTTCTCCTCGTAAACTACTGAACCAATCGATATTGCATGAATCTAGCCCCCTTACCATCTTTTTCTGTTGTATCTCAATACAAGGTCCCAGGGCTTCAGATTTTCCAAAACTGGTCCATGTATTTTACTTTCTTAGTAAAATCATTGAAATCAGTGCGTGTATTTCTTTTTTCTCTTTAAATTTCCCACAATTATTATGTAGGGCTGAACATATATGTAGGGTAAGGCTACAAATAGGGCAGAATTTAAAGAAGCAGGCAAATTCACTCCTTAGAATGTGGTTAGTGAGCATGTATGACATATTTCCGGAAGCATAAAATAAATTAAGATAATATTTAAAAATATGAACCATCGCACAAAACTCTCAGTAACTCATCACTGAAATAATTATAGTATATTAGTAACCAGAGGGTTTTCGACACCACAAGGAGTTGCCTATGGCATATATACGTCAGTATTTTAAATTTTTTAAAAATATTTATCATTACGCGTATGAAATAAGTCATTAAATAGAAGCAAAAAAAGCAGCGGAGATATAGACGGAGGTTGGGCATTTCACGCCTTCCAGCAGGTATCGCCAACAACAGATAATAGAGCAAGCGAAACGAGTCATTAGTATTCGCCCACTCATTGTGTGAATAGAAGCCCAAGCCATCCCTCCTTAGGAAAATCCTTTTACAGATCAAAATTTCCCCTACGAGCATCATCTCCCATACCAGCTGCAGGTAGGAGGACCCTAGCTTCGCTAAGTTATTGCTTTCCCTCGCATCGGGCGTGGTTCGACCTTCCTATCATATCGATGTCACCTCAGAATTTGGAAATGTTTTGGCTCAGAGTTGGAACTACTTTTTTTATTGAGGATTGTGCAATGTAACTTTACTTTGACTTTCGTAAAGGTTATATACTTCCATTTAGATATCCTTCAGTTTTTAACCACGGATCAGAGAACAAACGATCTTCCATCATAATGCTGTAATGTCACCATTATCAAATAGATATGTTATTTTTAGAGTCAGTGTAGTTTAAGAGTTATTTTATTCATTCGTTTTCTGTCTGAACGATGGACAACTACCGTCGACATCTGTGATGTGACATCTGTTATTTTGACGGTAAAGATGATGTTATTATGTTATAACTTTGTATGACCTTTCCCATTGACCTCACATGTACCGCCGAGCTCAAATTGCTTTATAACCAAACCTGGGGGCATTGAGCCTAAAGCTGAGACTTTCGAGAGCCTTGCATTAGTATACAGAACTTGGAGGGTCTTTTAAGCATAAATAAAATGTTCAAAAGACATTTAACCTATCGTTTCGGTAGTGGAAGTCGTCCTCTGATCCGGTCAAATAGAGACATGAGGGTAACAATAAAAGTAAATTTAATGCTGTTTGAAAAAGAGTTTATGGGGAAGTGAATAAGAGAAAAGATTGGCAAACGTCAGCAAAGAAAAACATTAACTTTAATTTTGAGCAAGTGGCGTTAGCGGGCAACTTTTCTCAACTTCGATTATCAAAAGAAGCATATTTTTTCAATATTTGGCTACCAAAAGAGCCCTTTTCTTTTAAATAACAACCGTCTCGAATTTCTTTACGCATTTATAAAAATCAATCAGTTATTTTTTAATCTCAACCAACCTTAACACGAGAAATATGCAAGAAAATGACCGTTCACAAGTTGCCATTGATATATCATGTCTATCTGGAGAATGATTTAATACTCAACGAAAAACTAGGTGAAAGAAGACAAATACAGTACCTTCTGAATATCGTATATGAGGATTGCCTAAGAAGTCCTCAATCAGAGAATATTTGAGGCTTTAAGCCTGATTGAATGATCGACAAAAATTTCGCAAACCAACATTTAGCACTATCCTTTAAAAATAGTGCCCATAAATTGCAGTACATCTTTACTCATCTAATTCAATTAATTCTTAAAAAACTACATACACCTCTTTTGGTCTGGAATTTCAATGCAATACTTACCTTTTTAAATTATACTTAAAGGTATTTTCTCTTCCCCAGTGTATTTTAATTGCAAGATGTCGATGATGATTAAACAAAATCTGACTTCAACCGGTTTTGAAACGCCTGGCCCTTACACCAGCTCTGCTGATTTAGATGCCTCATTACCAGAGACTTTCTTTTACATTTCTTTATCTTTTTGCCGAAGTTAATGGAAAATGCGGTAGCTTAGTAGCTGTCTATTTTCATAGTTACTTGGTGGGTGCATGCTGTCACGAAACTTCGATACAGCGAAGTATTGATCAATTTTTTTAAACCATCACCTTTTCTCGTTTCCTAAGCTTGAAAAACTGTAAAAGCAATCAGTGCTTGTAGAAAGAAGTTCACATACTATGAGCACGATTGAAAATATAAATTCTTGTAACCTGTGCATTGTTTATTGTGTAGAATATTTTTGCTTCCAAAAATGTAAGTCTGATTGTATGTGAACCGTATGCAACATATGCTTCAAATCTCAAATTTCAAATGCTAAAACAAATTTTGGTTACTTACTTTGGATTAAGGTTTAAAAAACGTTGTATTAACCGCTCTAAATATCTGTATGTAACATACTATAATCTCAGCTGGCCGAACTAACCTTAAACGGTTAATAATTCCTTCGTAGAATTAGTCTATGCAATACGTATTCCTCGAAGATATTCTGTAGCCTATTTCTATAGTTTTACCGACTTAGCATTTTAAGCTAGGTTTACTTTTGTGATTTTTAGGTAGTCGTATCTAGATATTTCCCAAGTCATAATAGAGACCATATAAGGATATAAGGTTTTCAGCAGCTGCAAAATATTGGGGCTAAATATTGTTTTATAACTAAAATTATCAATAATTAAATTAAAACATACTTTAACTTGACTTATTTTTTTACCGTGTAGAAAAATAGTAACACAGTAGTGGGTTTTAATTTGGTGATTCTGTAATAATGACTGTTATGAGTTATGAACTTATATTTCGTGGTTTAAAAGGTTAAGAAAATAGTAGATAATAGTTGAGAAAACCTGCACACTGCGTTTTATTAAATTTCTGACGTGATTATTTTTTTCAATTACTAACAATACTTTAAATCAGTGTGGTGGACACCTTTCTTTTAGTCTATTTTTCGCTTAAATTGCATTTCGCTCGTAACGGATTGATAATTAGCTCACAATTCATTGCTAAATTTCTTCTTTTCAAGATAGAGCAACGTGTAGCATTTTATGAAAATGTTTCCCACAGTATTTTAAAGCTACGGGTAATTGAAATTTGGAAGCAGCCAAGGGCTCTGTATGAATAGAGCTCCTATTGTGGAAACCTTATCTTTATTTGATGCATTAAAAAGAAACGACGCCATTTTTTGTGGCCAAGTGGTCAACTAAGGTTGTTTTTGAAAAAAAAGCAACTAAAAGTTGTTTTTTTTTTCAAAAAGGACCAGTGGGAGGATTTTCGCAAATGCACCGTATTTTTTCCTCTGAAAATAGAGTCTCGTATCATTTTGCGATCTCGACCACAATTCTACGTGAACAAAAGCTTTCAGAAATGAAATGCTGTGGGCAAAAAAATATTTCCAAAAAATTCCATTAAAGCCTATTCCCGCGTAAAACAAGGATATGAAAAGTGCTTAATCCTCTTAAGCATTAATCAGGATTAGCATTAACCTCCTTGAGCGACCCTCTCCGCGGTACAAATTAATTGGCGAAACGCCCTTTACTCCTCGTGTTTAACAGTTTTGGTGTGAATGTTACTTATCTTCATGATCTAAATTTCGAATTTAGGGTATAAGGTGTTAGTCATGTATTTGATTAATGTGTATGAATCATGTGTTTTATATTTATTAAAAAGGGGGAACATGTGATGTATTTTATATATGTATAATAATTGTTAATTAAGTTGGTTTATGTAATTTTTCATTGTTTAAGATAATTTGGTTCATTTTTTTATGCTTGTTTTTTGTATTGAATTTGGTTCTATTGTTTTTCGCTGTCAAGAGGCACCGGACGTCATTAATAAAGCATTGAACCAAGAGGCCAGTCACTTAAGACATTATTAAAACTCAACAGTATTCATTTCAACATAAATATCAGTCGCTGAAAAATTAAATTGATTCATCGTCCTAAGACGAATCTTTGCTGTTTACAGACGGAAAACTATTTACTGAAGTGATGAACTGCTAGGGTAGCTTTGTCGTGAGTCTCTAACGGCTATTGTTTGTTTGTAAAACCTAGATACTTGATATTTGTTTGTCAATTGACTCAGATTTCTTCAGATTCTCCCTTGGGCTAAGAGTAAGTCCACAAAATACCTTTTAGTCTTAAAACAGTCATATCCATTTATGTCAAACAAAATAAGTTCAACACAAGGACCTAGATTTTACCTAGAATGTGATAATTATGATTAAAATTAGAATACTGGTGTCTTACATATTATATCATTTCTTTTCATTTTTGGAAATACCATAGAAAAATTGGACATAAAAAATTGGAGACAAGTATTGATCATTTACAATTTCTCTCACTGGAACTTGCTTCATTTAAATATACTTTTTAGACTCAGCTCAGCAAAATTAAAAAATTTGAACTCCACCATGAGTTTAAAATCATGTCATGGGTATAAAAATGAAATAGTACCTTGCTAAGAGAAACATTTTATAAAGTCTTAGAGCTCCATAGAAGGAGAAACAAACATTTAGTGGTCTACTTATATAAAGATAAAGTTATTCTCGGGCTGCTCATTGTGCTAAATGGATGGCCAAGGTATTTGAAAACGAAGGTTTTTATTTTATACCATGATAAAGAGCCATTTTATATGATTTGGAAGTGGAGTACGAAGGAAGTTAGAAAAAAGACAGTAGCCACATACTTGTATTATAGCTGACCTTTACCACGTGATTTAGGATTATAGGCACATAAAAGCGATGTCTCAAGGTTTTTATTTGCTAGAAAAAATTGCCAAAAGAAAAGATTCGGTCGCGAGACTATCTCAATGCTTGTCATGGTGGTAATCAGCTGGTTTACTACATATAAATCATTCATAAAACAGCAAAACTGTGGTATTATAGTTTGATGGTTGGCTTAAAAAGTATAATAAAACGATATCAAAAGAAAGAATACCATTTTTGTGACCAGTAAGTCAATTATGATACTCAAATGGTGAAAGAGAATAGAAAAGCGATAAGGTGAAATCATGGAATCGTTCTTCGACAAGGGAAGGCCCTTCAAAACATGTTCTTGATTCAATTTGTCTAATTGAGGCATGTTAGTTAGAATTTCCTAGATATATTCATTGTTGGTACATCTGAATAAAATTGACGAACGCCTAATTAACTGAGTGTTTATGAAAATGAGTCATTACGAAAAAATATCATTAAAATGAATGATTAAGCTAGCCTTTGGAATATTTCGTCTGATCTTTTAGGTCTTGGTTTGCAATCTTTCTGCCAAGAAGAAACCCGTAGACCAGGCACCGCTTGGATGACCGAGAATTCTTGAATGTTTGGTGTGAATTGATTACATATATTTATTACGTACATAGAATTTAAGAACTTTAGATCAATAGATGACTTGGAAACTTTCTTTATGCCTAATCGGGTATCAGGCATGTACTTTAATGTTGCTTAATTGTTCCCTCATTGCTTGCACAAGATATCGATCAATGTTTTCTCTTGATAAAAATAGAAAATTCTCCAAGCAAGCGGGTGCTATATTTAAATGCAATACACAGGAAAATGCCCTGAAAAAGTCTAAAGACGACAAGGTCGTCAAGGACGGTCTAAATGGGTGGAAGGAGAATTAACGTCAGGAGGAAAAGCATGCGGGTTTTCCATTGGGATAGTGACCTCTCGTGTTTGCCGGCTAATACTGGGACTTATTCCAAGTGGAATTGGAAGTCAATGTCCTTTTTCGACTCAGCGTTTGTCACTCCGCTGCTTCGTACCAATCACGTATGATTGAGGGTAGGTGAGGCTTATTCGTATCAAACAGGTTTCTCATAAATATTTATCAGGTAATAATATCGTTGGATGACGAGTCTGGGGAAGTATTTTCATTGGACGACTGGTTTATCCCCCTCTCCAGAAGCGAGGATCTTATTTCCCTCACCTGGTAATGAATGAATTTTTGAGTTATCGTTTGAGGGAATGCTTTTATATGCTAAAATGGACTGGATAGATAAAAACCCATATTTTTACCTTCAAATAATGAAAACGACGGATTAGTATTATCCACTATGAAAATACGACCTTTATTTTACCTAAGCACTGCCATTGTCCGACCAACGATCTTAATACCGAGAATGGCCTACTAAACCTGTTGTGGGTTATAAACGTCGGTATGGATTAGTGCAACAATAAGCTAATAATTTTACAAATTATGAATTAATTCCTTGAAACTGGCCTAAAAAATGTCCCATACTATTTCATGTAGTAAAAATAATGTAGACAGGCCTTTGATGGCGAACATGGTCCTAAATCGTGGGCAAACATTCAGCCTACGTGATCACGGTTGTACGTAATCCCTTCCAGTTTTCTTCTGAAAAACCACTTCTTGTTTATGATATTTAGAGCGTTATATTTTATGGAGAGAATATTACCAGTGGTAGAAAATGCATTTCTATAAGTTTTCTCCTTTCTCTTGTTGTCAATACACCAGGATTGGTTTGTGACAGCCCATCAACTCTCTCTATCCTCTTCAGAAAACCGTCCTCAGCCCATGTCCTCCATTATCTGCTTCCAATACTCCAATCTAGGGCTTCCTTTATACCTTTTGCCTTCTATCATCCCTTATAAAATCACCTTCGACAATCTCTCAAGCCACAGCACATGGCCGATCCATTCGTCTCATCATCTTTTCACTGCTATCCACAGGCTTCGTTTTCCTTTCTCTCTTCTCAGTACCTCTTTATTCGTTGCTCACTCCGTCCAGCTTTTATCGCACATTCTTCTATAACACCACATTTCAAAATCCTCTATTCTTTTTTAATATCTTCTTTTTAATATATTTTTAATATCTTCCTTATAATTTCTCCTTTTTTATTTGTCCCACATTCCATGTCTTGCTACTATACAACAATACACCGCACTCAAAGGTCTTGACTAGCTTTTTCCTCGGCAAAATATCGACGGAGTTGGATGTGGCCAGTTATGTCTCACTACTAAAGTTAATATATCCCCTAAGTATTCCACTCCTAATTTATTTCCTACTCCTTCCATTAGTAGTTATTTTGCTTCCTTGAAGTATGCAATCTCTCTCTCTCATGTTTTAGCAATTCACCGTCCAACATAATCCTCACATAATGATTTTCTCCTCTTGATTTTATTTCTATGACAACTGGACTGGAACTCGAGTTTAAATTCCGATTCATTCTAAGATTATATTGGCTGTTAAGAATGTGAATCAAGCCTTTTTCACTTTCTGAGAGAACCACAATGTCATAAGCCAATTTAAGCATTGGAATTCATCTTCCTTGTATTACTCTTCACCATTTCATTCTTTCGAGGAGTCCGTTTATTGCTCTCTTCTCTCTGTTTATCGAAGAGTTTTGGTGATAGTGAGCACCCTTGTCTAACTCCTATCTCCATACGAACTTCCTCCTCATATTATCCGCACTTAGTAATAGCCTTCTCAGCGGACTCTGTATAAGTCCCATATCACTTTTCTTTCCTTGATCTCAAACCAACATTCTTTAGAACTTCAAACAGTAACATCCAAGTTGCATTGACGTAGGTTTTCTCGAAATCAACAAAGCCATGTATGTTACCAACTCCAAAGTGATTATATTCTACACATTTAACTTTAACGACAGGATTACTTCGCGCAAACCTCGCATTGTTCATTCAATTCTCGGAAGCAAAGTGGAGGTTAAAATTTTATATTCAAGACACAGTATGCTTATTTATCGATAATGCTCGAGTATTGAAGGAGTCCCTTTCTTAGGGATAGGGGCTATAACACAGTATAATCGAATGGCATCTTTCCCGTCTCGTATATCCGACAGATAATTTCATAGATAGCTCAGATTACATGGATAATAAACATAAATAGCTTCAGAAGATAAATATTACATAAAAATTACAAAGATAGCTTTGGGAAAAAATCAACATATTTGGAATTTTTATTTTCATGATAGCTGAGAAATTAAATAAGAATTTGGAATCGGCTGCTTGCAGCTGGGATCTCATACCCAGGATAAATCTTTGGTCGATCACTTACCACACTATCCACATCTAGCGAAATATTCTATCCTACAAAATTCCGAAATTGGTACTCTCACGCAGACTGGTCGCTTGGAGGTGTAGAGTGGGATGCAAATACAGAGCGGTCGTAGACTCGCACGCGCCACCAGGGTTCTCCTACTCTAACCCCTGTCTAGGTCTCCGGGCAATGCTCCCACGGATTTCTCTCGGAGGCAGTCACTTTCACTCCGTCTGCTCTCATCTGCGAAATCCTGGGGAGACGAGGGAGGAATGGGGCGAGAGAGGGAGGAGTGGATATCCGAGGCGATAGGTGTCAGCTTTGTTGTCGTCAAGGATACTCTCACGATGTGAAAAATGTGTAGAGTGAAAGTCGAAGACGAGAGGAAAAAAAGTAAAATGGTGAAAAGAAGGAGTTGAGTGAATATTTTATTTTTACCTGATAGTGCGCCTTTTGGAATAAACAAGGCGATTCCGTCTCTAAACTTGAATTAGATGATACATTTTTATTGTGAAAGCATCCTCTTCCGTTGGTTGGCAGAGTAGGCTTGGACATAGGGATTAAATATTTGCTTATTCTACAAATATATTCTTCATTCTACTGAAAAGTGACTCCTCAATGCTCAATCATCTAATGTGAAAGCTGGTATTACTCTTCCGAGGTAAAAAATGAATGGCTGTTTCGTTTCTAAGATATGTGTGAACAGTCATCCAGCGGACGTATAAACGTAAGACGTAGTATCCTTGTTAGTCAATTCCTTGCGTAGCATTTGATCGAAAATCGATGGCATGTAGCTGTAAAAGGCCATCCCTCTTCATTTCGTTCATTGAACATAAAAATTACCAATATTCTTCCCCTTTTATCTGTTTATTTTTTAGTGACCACTAATTTATTGTGTTGACAGCTAGAACGTGCTTTTATAAGATAAAATGCGTACTGAATGTTTTCTTCTTTATCAGCTTTCATAATTTGTAAAATTGGTTTGTTGCAGTTCTCAATTCTATCCACCAATCAGCCACTCACTAAAATTCTACGTTTTTTTCACTTTGACGAGCTTCAAAATTTTTATAATATCCTTTCCCACATTTCATTCTTGATTTTTATGTATAATTACCCGATTCCATCCATGAATAATGTTTAACTGCAAATTTAGCGTGTCCCAAAATATGTCCAACACTCTTATTAGCTGCTGGCAGACTCCTCTGCCGGTAGAATGTCTCATTTACTGACTCACCACAACTTGCTTGCTTCTTCCATTGCTAGTCAACCTGCTTGCTAGATTGCACACGTTTTCCACGTACTGGATTATACTGCCCAAGGTTGGTTTTACATTCTTGATTTCTTCCAAAAATCATGATTTTGGTTTTAATAACGGTAATCTTAAAGGTGGATTTCTTCAGAAGTTTTCTCCATAAAGGTCAGCATTCTATCCAGATATTTCTCATTGTCTGCCAGAATTTCTATATTACCAGCGAATGTTACGTGCAAACTTGCTCTTCGTGCACTTGTTTTTCCATTTTTCAATAAATTCTTCTTTTATCTAATTAATTTCTTAAATGTTCCCTTGCGTCTTGAAATTACTCATTATCGTCTCTATTTAAATTGAGGTATTAAAATAGAGGGTTATGATGTTATATGTGTTATATGATGGATCAGAGCAATCTACAAGCTCATTGCCCAGCGAGCTTAGCTTTAGATGGAGCGGGAGAAAGTTGGACGGAAAAAAGAGGAGGAGATTAAGAGGATAAACTTCCAGTATTGTATAATTCAATTCCCTTCAGATTTACTTATAAAGAAAATTAATACTAGAACACCCGACTTGATCAGCACCTAGAACGCCCGTGATGCGTCATTTCGACTCAATCTAAAAGAAAGTTATTTTTCCATAGAAAAAGCGATATGATCTCAAATTAAGCATTTTATGTATATTTTTCTTTATTTATAATGATATCATACACTTTTACACCCATCAAAGACAAGAGAAATCAACTAAATCTCTTAAACAAGCAAAAGAGACAATTTTACTCGATTTACAGCCGTTTTCTCTGTGCCATCGTCGGAATAGACTGCAAATTTTACTCCAGTGGTGAACAATCAGGTGCTTGAATTCTAGGAGGTTGAGAGAAGCACATTATTATACTTGACATCACTGTACATGGAAATAATAACTGTACCATATTGCGAGAAATTGAATGAAGATAGTCATCAATATAAGTTTCTGTGTTATATAATGAATAATAATGCCGTATCAATCATAATATGATCACGAATAAGATACCAGCTAAGTAAGATACACCTTGTGATTGGATGGTTGTAGTGTGGCATTATTTGCCAATATCTGACCAGGCAGGCACCGTGGAAGGTCGTAAACATTCTTTACCAATGGTGGTGCTGTAAGCCCCGGCTAAATCTGCTCACATTTTCATTATTGAGGTCGTCGAATAATGAAGGACTCGATCTAAAATGTCTTTTTTAACGAAAATAATACCTGACATGTAATTTTTCCCACATTAGTAGTGATAATTTTTTAGAGGACCTGTTGGTGACTCATTTTCCTCTGATCAGTCTTTAGTTAAACTTGGAGAAATAATTTCTGTTTTGCCGTCCTAGGAGAGAGATACTTTTGTAAGGAAGGAATCTTTGACAGCCTCAACCATGTGACCCTCAATATTGAACGTCGGTGAAAAATTCACGTCACATTCTGAAGCGCAGTAAGATTGGTTTGGATCTTGGCAATAAATATATCGGGTTACCGAGTCAGAAAGTTCTCTGGAGTCGTACGTATACGTCTCTCGGTACGTATAATAGGAAGGTCTTCGGATGAAAGAGTAAAAGGGAGATGCTACTTCGCTCTGGTTAGACCACTACTCGAATACGCCGCGAGCATTTGGGACCCTGGTCATAAATATTTATCCAGAAAAGTTAATAAAATACAAAGTAAAGCGGCGCGCTTCGTTAAAAACTGCTATGAGCGTACATATAGTGCCGCACAACTTTTAGAGGGATTAAGATGGGAGCCCCTAGAGACTCGGAGGCTACACGCTAGGCTTAGGTTGCTTGATAAATTCCGAACTGATGTTTTTCAGAGCGACACGGATAATATTATCATGACTCTTCACTACATCTCTAGGTTGGAAAGATGCGATAAAATAAGAGAGATATACTGCGGAACAGATAGGTACAAAATCTCGCAATAAGCTACCACAATAAAAATTGAGCTCCACTAAATACACTCCTATAATTCATGTCACCATTTCATCTCCAAAAAACTTACAACTTTATACGGCTGGGGACCTAACACATCCTGCCACACGCCCATGCGGCGGCTCGCGGGGTATTATGTAGATGTGGATGTAGATGTAGGGGCTGATTTTACCATTCCCCTTTCAGTCTACCCAGTGGAGTCAACCTCGGACACCGATGCTGTGATCCGTGCCACCTTTGCGATCGGCTCGCCTTCCTTTAGCCCATTCCTCGATGATGCCACGACCTGGCTTCATAGATTTCTCGTCGACCTCATTTGTACCCGACTGACGATACCTGCCTCTATTGTATTCCGTAATACTCCGTAATTCGACCACAGGCGTCTCAGGCCGGATTATGTATGCTGAGCGACCATGGGCTGTCGGTGCGGACCTTTGGGTGTATCCTATATCTACAGGTATGCGGATGATACAAAATCATTCTTTTGAAAAATTTTGCTGTGGTAATACTGCCATTATGGGTGCTAGGCACGAGTTTTTCTCAGAGACTTTCAGGGATTACCATGTTCTGCTTGTTCTATTGTTTCAATGCTAGTATATTATAAGAATAATTTTTAGTGCTAATATCTCAGCCTTCATTATGTTCAACGTAATCATTTCTCTGGGCAAACAATATACTTTAAATACTTTTAATCTCAGAGAAAACTCGAGTATATTTTTCTTTCCAAGGTTGTGTTTTCGTGGAAAGTGACTCATAATCATGCGTCTCACTAATCCCATTCTAGTTACTTTGTAATTTTCACCGAGGCAGACAATTAACGACAAATTAAAAAATAAGCCTCAAATTCCTCAACTCTAATAAAAATGTTTGTAAACAAATCGAGTCAACCTAAGAGCTTTACTCTTTGAATGTGTTATTTTGTTATATAAATAAAATAATTTAAATTAATTAATTAATTTAATATAGTTTAAATTCACGTAGAGCCTCTGTCTTTTTATTTCGAATTACACAAGTCATCAGTAAATCCCGTTTATTTTTCACCATTTCATTTCCTATGTCAAAAATGTACCATCTGATACTCATTTGGAATATTTTTCTCAGATTTTAATAATGATTTTGATACAAATCCTTTCTAGTCTAGATATCAAATAGGAAAGTGGATCATATTGTATTGCCTTTCACTCATCTCTTCTAATCTCCACTGACATGTTGAAATCCTTCTCAGGGATATTATTTCCCTAAGAGTTTACCCTAGCTCTTTAGTGGTCTTAGGCCGTATTTGTAGATAGAATTTCACGTAATTTATTGGCCTATATTTTAAATTTTACAGTGAAAAATCAAAAATTATTTTTCTACCTAGAAAATTAAGAAATTTTAAGCAACTGACAGATCAGTCAAAGTATCATTGGTATTTTTTTGGGCATTAAAATCCGACAATTTTCTTAGTTGCGAGTTGCCAAAACGTTAACAGTAATTTCAAAGTTTGTGTGGAGGTTGATCTATTATAATTCGTTTGAATGAATTAAATTAAACTGTTCCTGTGGGGTATCATATTGAGTTACGGTTTACCGAATAATATTCCCAGTTGATTCAGTTTAGTAATATTGTTCAATTTAGTAATATAATGACGATTTAGTGACAATTTTCTATTACAAAATTTTTTATATTCATGAAAGATATGGCGGATGTTGTGGATGCATTAATTTGCATGGACCTCCCCAGGAACGGCTCCGTGTGGAGTCTCACTACTTTATCTTTATTTTAATATCCACCCAAAGATTGTAGTGAAAAACTACGTTTAAAACTATCCTCATGGTTTATTTTATGACGGTAAATGCCAGCAAAAAAGGACATATCATTATCACATTAACCCGCTTCTCTTACAGGTGACTAATAAACATGAGTCGACATCTTCATTGCATTCAACTTCTTGGCAGAAGCAACTATGACTTAATGGCAGACCCGTTGTAACTCTAACTGATTAGTGGAGGAGTAAAAATTATTTTTGTTTCTCCGTCACTAACCAACGTCTCAATTTGGTTAAAAAATGTTGCAATTTGGATGAAAATATTACGATTCGAGAACGCTAACGTTTTCTTCGAGTCATCTATGGTATTTGCATAAAAAGTGACTAAAAGTGATCAGAAAACGTTCCCCAATTATATGTGGTAAATGATCTTCATATTCAAATTTTTATAAGAACGTACGAAAGTATTGATACAGTTAATGTCATGCCTGAAAATTTGTACCAGCGTGGAGATGTGGCGGCAGATTTCACTACATCTTTTTGGGCAAAGGAGCTGGAATAAATTATTTTACCACCTGCGATTTTCAATATCTATGAATGATTATGCCTTTATTTTAGACTGCCTCAAACACAAGTACCTATGCTACTTGTGAGAGCCCTCAAGTACCTGAGTGAGCCTTTATATCATGAAGTGGAATGAATCTAATGTATACGGGATTGTGAACATATTGTTGCATTTCATACCAGGATAGATTACGATGAGTGAGCTGGACGCAGTGTGATTAAATTTTGCAGTTGATGTTTAATGTATATAAGTGTTTGTTTCGCAATAATTGTGGAAAATTATTTTGGTGGCAACAGTTTTATTATTTAATGATTTGAAAATGTAATTATCGATTAAATCGATGTAGTGTAGTTATGCTTTTTATTGTACATACGTATTGCGTGTGCCAAGCGAATATAATTAATAATAATGAATAAACTTGGCATCAACAATTCAACTTAAGATTTGCTCAGCAGCAATCAGTTAGTTCCTTGGGATTTGGTTTGCTTGGTAATATATTTATTGACTAATGAAACAATCACAAACCACATAATTAAAATCACGCTCTCCTACGACCCCGACGTCTAAGCATTATCAAGTGGTTAAAATCAGTATCAAACCCCCTTATATACTAATAGTAAGTGGAAGTGGCGCTGGGGTAGGGAGGGAGGAAGGACAAATTTTTGGAGAACGGGAATGCTCATACAATATATGGTGCACAGGATGGGGAATTGGTGGGTGGCAGACATTCGTTAGTACGATTTAAATCAGGGTGACGATTTCGTTTTTAAAATTAGAGGTTTTCTAAATTTACAAGTAGAACAGAGATGAATTACATAAAATCTGATTGCATGTTAGCCATTTGTAAACAGTTTCATTAATCATTTGTATTTTTAAAATTGTTTCATAATGAGATGTATTGGGAAATTTTATTAGAATGTTTTCAGATTTGCCTTACTACAATGTCCCATGACACAAGCTTGTAACAAGACACTTTATATCACGAACATTTTGAAATGCGAAGTACATAAAAATTCGGTTTCCTTTCACCATTTCTTGATCGGTTTCTTAACTCCACTTGTCTCTCGCCCATACAGTAGCCTATGAGGTAATATATAGACGTAGGTGAATGCCACTTTGGGTGGCCCTA
Source organism: Ceriagrion tenellum (assembly GCA_963169105.1). NCBI lineage: Eukaryota > Metazoa > Arthropoda > Insecta > Odonata > Coenagrionidae > Ceriagrion > Ceriagrion tenellum. The sequence continues at coordinate 141,023,957 of OY720634.1, read as the reverse complement.
ATTTAACCGTCATCGTTAGCTGGAGGTCTACGAGGCAAAACATGACGTTTGAGGAGAAGCAACACTTAGTACTCCAATTCGAGAGGCACAGTTGGTTGTGGTGCGACTTCATGAGAGTATTTAACCATCTGACAAGCTAACCCATGGTTTCCGAGGTGTTGGAAAATAGATGGAGAAGGTGAAAGTAGGGAAGAAAGCACCCTGTAATGGGAATTGTCTTAAGTGGAGGGATGCGTGCAGGGAGGAAGGGTTGGTTGTGTCGGTCGGGATCGACGGAGAATCGCTTTTATACGCGGGTGGTGGATTGAGGGCAGAAGGGTGAAAGGATTAGGAAAGGAGAATGCGATGTAATTTGTGCGCGTCTAATGGGTGTTTGGTCGAGATCCTCTTCGGTTTAGCGACGGGACGGCGTCAGTTATAGGGGATTGGAAGGAAGTGGCGTTGAGTCTCCCATTGAGGGGAAAATGAAGCTCACAAGATGCAATTTTGAACGACACAGTGTCCTAATCTATAAAAAACAACGTTATTTCGTGTCTTTAAATATACCCAAAACTATTTATTTAAAGTAAAATAGCTCATTTTAATTTTTGTGCTCACCTACGACGTAGTAGAGTGCACATTTATTGTAACGCGAAGTGCAGCAGTAAAATAACTACTCAGTTTGACATGTAAATATCATAATATTTAAATTGACTAGCAATAATAACGCATCAAAACAATAAATTTATTTCTTTTAGATGCACAATAGATTTTAAATTCGAACACAATTAAACTAGAACATCTTTCGCATAAAATTTCAATGTCTTCCTCTTTAAATCTGCAATTTGATAATTTATTAATTGACTGGAATTGGGACGTTTTTGTAGCGATAGATATCATCTCTGCCCAAGAGAACTAGATTTAAATCTGCAGTGTTTAAGTTTTTCGAAGCTCTTTCCCCGTATTTTTTTCTTTTTCTCAAGCCGTAATTTCTTTTGTTGAATTTAAAACTATGTGTTGCTCCGAAGAATTTATTGTTTATGTTCGCCATATCACTGTGAAAATCCCAGTTCCATCGGGGGCCGAATAAAACTGAGAAAAATACTAATCTGGGATTTCATATTCTTTGAAAGTCCGTGCTTTGGAAACTCCGTGAGTCTTCATGACCGGAACCTAGTTATCCAGTGATTTCAATAATGGGAAAGACACGAGAATCCTGCTCATTTCACTCATGGCGTTCTTTGTCTGATCCGGCTTGGGTACTCTTTTTCCCTGACGGGCAAGGAAAAAAGTGTTTTGAAAAGTTGAGCCTTTTTAAATGAGTTGAAGAAAAGCATTAAAACTTTAAATCATGAAATATGAATATTTGGAAAACAGCAGTCATTTCTCATTTACTGCAATAACTGAGTCGTTAACTCATGGAATCTTGAAGTTGCATTCCGCAAAAATCAACGCTCTTCGGCATGGCTCATAGAAACCAATGCATTATGAAATAGCAATACATTTTTAATTCTAGAAATTCCAGAAATAATAATTTTACTATGCACAACTCGTCAATACGTATGCAAAAATGGCAGTACTTAACCTTTTGACTAACTATGACGCATGTATATCTGATGGTGCCATAGTCTACGAAATCACTGCATGTTATTATAAAACTGTTTAGTGGAACATTGAAGCATTATTTTATAGTAGGATAATAGTAATAAATCCTAATTTTTAAAGAGATACCCATTGTTTAGCTTGCGACATTCATGGTATCTAATCTTATACCACAATCCATAATTGGCATCAGCCGTCCAGCATCAACCAAAATGCATTTTAATTTCCGAAAGAAGTATTTAAATTGTAGTTGTTTACTATTTTACTCGTGACCTAATATGATTGTCGTTTTTATGTGGATTATACGCAGATGAGTAGAAACAGATATCCGTCCAAAAAGGATTTATGCATAACATACGACCCTGACAATGCGCCGTATGTCGACCGTGGCAATGCCCTGTAAAATGCATCTGGAATGACCCAATAGACTCCTACTCAGATTGAATCTTTGGATAACAAGCTTCATTTTACTTCTTCTGTGGAGTCTTTCATATGTCTTTGATTGGAGAAAACTTCTGTGGGAATTCAGTGATATGTGTTGATGTCGTAATTAATTTAGAGCTGAAGCTCTATTTTTCTTTGCTATATGTATGAATTTTCTGGGCATGAAAAAGAAAAAAATTATCTACAGTTAGATTATTTGGAGGTTGATAAAGACCGTATAGCTCCGTATGCAGAACATTCATCAAAATAAACCGAATAGTCTGCATAGATTCTAAAAAAGGACGACAATATGAAGTCCACATAAAGTCTGAAGGGGTCAAGGCTTTTAAAGTTTAAAAAATTGCTTTACTTGGACATCAGATATGAACTCTGGGAATGGATTCGCCTGCTTCTGCTAGAATTCATTTTAGTTCGAATGTTTTTAACATGACTCACCCTTCCTCGGCCCAGCATTTTATCCGAAGAAAGCAGTCGCTTAGGATCGTTCGCAATCCTTAGAGTAAGCAGTTTGACTAGCTAGTTGTACACCGAGGCTTTTCGTGCTCAAGAAGGAAGAATGTCCTCGCCTCAGACCCGCGCTGAACTTCGTGACTATCGCACACCTGGATTTACAAATACCGATGGTCTTATCGGATACGTGGGATCATGTAGTGAATGGTGTATGCTTTTTTGTGTTACATAAAATATCTTATTAGTTTTTTAAAGTAATCGAAGACACTAGCCTGTTTCATATTTTAGTGTGAGTGAATGAAAAATTGCCGGTGCCCAGCAGTTTTCAAGATGAAAATTTTTCCCTAGAGAACAATTTCATTCTCTCTATCATTGTTTACCTAGAAGATTAGCCATGGTAGAAGTTCATTATGCGATGATCAAGGTCTTTGTCTATATCTTGAGTTTCTTGGGAGCGTCTATAAATTGTAAAAGATTAGTGTTCATAGTGCTCTGCGTTCAGGAGTAGTGCCGTGCTTTTCCCATACATTAACGGGTATATAAATTCATATTTCCGTTTTCTGTTCATATAGCGGTGCTTTCTACCTCTTTAACACAGAGTGAGTGAATGATTAATACGCCTAAGTTCCGTGTGATGTGACATTTTATCAAATTGTCCCATCACATTGCTGTGAACATTTTTATTCCCGATGTATGTGGTCAGGTTTCCAATGGTTTGCAGCAGCTTTTACTGTAGATGATTGTTTGTGCCAAGAGTTTGCCCTATAAAAGGCCTCACGGAGGCTATGGAATATTCACACGATTATTTATGGGCCTGCAAGAGGTAAGTTCATCTTTTTAACAGCAGATAAGTCAAAATTCTTGGAGCATTTATACATACGTTAAAGGGACACATATGCAGACGCTATTTGTGTACTGTGTCGTAATGATTGTAATGCAAATGATTGTAATGATTCTAGTGATATGAGGGACTGTGAGAGATCTAGGGTGTTCATATCGGTGAAACCATTTGACCTCTTGGTAATGTTAGGAAAAACCTATTTGAAGGTTCAGCAATTGTGTTGGAGAAACTATTTTAAAAATAGCTGCTTTTCTCTACAACGTTTAATTGTTTACTAGAAGGTGGTGGGTTTCCGTTTCTACGCCTAAGAATAATAACGCATATGGGGAAAAAGAAACGTTTCCTCACTTTGGATGCTCTCAGTGGCATGCCCAAGAGGGAAAGTAATTTTAGCCTGGAATATGACACTTTACTGTTGAGTTTCTGGGAAATATCGACTCTGTCTCATGTTTTATTCCTTGGAGCAACTTCAGTGACATTTTTCTCCATTGAAATATAACAGTGATCGTGGGAAGAATTCTTCCGTGGACTGCACTTTTTTCAAACATTGTTCACTTCCTCAGAAATATCCAAATTATGATATTGAGTTCACCATTTTTCGTAATGAACTGATGTTATTGTTTAGAGGAAATAAAATGGAGCGACCGTAAGTTAATGTTGCGTGCTTGTTGTTAAAATACACAAATGAAAACGTTTAGAACTTCGTCATAATAATTTAAATACAAAATATAATTATTTTGAACATCGATTAGCATTTATATACCAGATTTATTATTTTTAAATTCTATTTAAAAACAGTACACAACGTCATGCTGTGGTTAAATGCATAACCAAGACTACCAACGAAAACCTTAGCTGTCACATGGACACGGGAACGGTGAGAGGTAAGACAGTTTGCAGAGCCAAAGGGCTGTTTTTTATGTCAATTTCCAAGTTGGCGTATATTTAACTATTTCTACTTATGGTCAAGTATACCTTTGTTCCGTTTCGATAATAGTTTCTTGCCTTACCGATTGGTAAATATTTCATGACCGGACATACAGAGAACGCATTCAACGGCATTGGTCAGTAAAATAAGAGTTATAACTATTAAAAAGAAAGTAATGGGAGATAAATCTATTGTCCAATTGGCTACTTACGGTGAGATTTAGTTTGTATCCGCTCCAGCTTTATTCCCCATAAACTCTACTGAAATCATCACTTTTTCAGGAAATTTGTCTATCTGCTGAAGTTTGAGAATCTAAGACCTAAAAAGCTAACGATCGCAGAAGGCATGCCTTAGATTAACTTTGATATTACAATTTAGGCAGACATTATTTCTCCTGAATAACTTCTGTGGCCATATTGTAAAAATAAAGTTTTCTACTGTCCTATGGTTATCGGAAATATAACGACTCGCGCAGCTCGTATCAACGACTTACGTAATCTTCCAGTTTAACATGTACTTTCGAGGAAAGACATATGGTAGAGGAAAGATTGTGTAAGGAGATTGATAAACTAATTGAAAACGGTTGAGGTCCGGCGGAGGTAAGTTTGGCGAGGTGTTGTGGGAAATAGGTCGGGTGAGAGGTGGGGTTGGGTATCGAGTTCTGGAGATGATATCAAATTGGGGAATAATATTGAAAGGGGCTCTCAATATAATATAGATAACAGTAAAGAGCTTTATTAGCCTTATAGAAGAATGGAGAGTAAAACCTGGGCTGGTGTGTGGAAAATAATAAGCATTTAAACAGTAGAGTTGAAGGCAATAAGCAGGAAAAATTCGGAGGCATTGAAAGGGTAACGAAGTAGTATTTAAAGGTCACATCAAGGTGAAATCAGCCGTGATGGATGAGCTAGGTTAATCTAGAAGACAAAAAATTAGTCAATTTTGATAGCGCGGAGGTATTTAGTTGATATATTCAGGCCCTCCCATCTATTAGTTGGAAATATGTAGATGTTGGCTTCATGATATATCTTGGAGTATTGAACATCGCTTGTATACCTAGTAGCAGAACTAATCAACATAAATTAGAAAAGTGTGGCATTACCACGTACAGAGTCCTACAGATACCCCTAAGCTTTTCTTACTTAATTCTTATTTTCCTTCTGTTTTGGCTGACATGGAAAGTTAACGTCATTAAAATACCTCGCAACATTCGGCTTCCCGTCTTTTAATACGAGAGATTTTTTTCTCTCCTCGATTCCAGTTGCTTCGTACTCGATGCTTATCTGGAGGATTTGATGCATATTAACCGCTCGGGTTACTCGGCTGATGTGACTCAGAGTCGATGGCATGCGATGGCGAATCGGCGATCGATGCTTTCTGTTACGAACATATTGAGGGCGACTCTCGAGCTCAGAGACGCAATATAAAATCGATTCTCATCAGCCAGTTTAGCTGTGGGGACGATTGCAAGGGGTTAAAGGATGGGGAATAGGGTAGAGCACAAGAAGGTCGCCATGCCTTACGTCTAGAATCTCAAATGCAGTGTGATTCAACGAGATTAAATTCTCTGGGATTATCGGTTCCCTTTAAGATGGCTGCTATTTAGAAGAGCGACCCTCATCTCGGATCATTGGGATGCAGAGTGGTGGGACAAGCATGTCTGCATTTTTTTTCCTAGCGAGGACATAAGTGTTCAGAGTGATGTTGGGTTTAAGGTGACGGGAACGGTAATCGTTAGGCATTGAGTGGACCTTTTTGTAACTTTTAAAGTGAGTCGATGGAAACATCTTGGACTCCATACTTTTCTAAAGCATACATGAGCTCATGCGGTGTTAATCACCGTACTCAAGGCAAAACAAATTATGCAAGAATTGTGCGAATTTCCACAAAGAAAAAATCATCCGCCTTGATGATTTTTTCTCTGTGGAAATTCGCATATGTGTGCAATGCGGGTGACTCTGTAAAAGAGGAACTCCGTGGCTAGTCCCGGATAGCTTGAAATTTGTATGCAAGAATTATATTTTAAAACTTTCGCCTTGATTAGAGAATGGCTATGAGTTGGTATATGGCGCATAATTCTAAATGTATGAGACAATCATACGTAAATATGTATTTTTTACTCGCCATGATGCATTCATATTTGTTACAAACCATAATAATAATAGGAAACGTGTTATTTAAGTCTCAGTTGAACATATTTACTTCTGCAATGAATTTATTTCAAAATATATTTCCAGTTCCATACGAATACGTCTTCAAATAGCACTAAATTGACAAGAAATCTTTGTTCGAAAAGAATTATTGAGATAAAATTTGAGGTATTTCTTATTGGGAAACTTTCGATTTAGACTGACGAGAATCACTTGCATAAGAAAAGGATTCTCTTAAAGCGTGATTATTTCGTTTTATATTTCAACTTAATGTCATATAAAATAAATGGTTTCATTTCAACCAAATTATGTATTCTGGTGGACATTAAATAGTCAAATAGTTGGTTAATTCTATTCATAGCTGTCTCTCACCGAGTCTCAATGAATGAGCTCATGTAATGAAGATCTCTTTTTGTTACTTTGCGTGAGACCATGGGCACGTGCAGCCCAGAGGGAAGAAATTTATTCGTAAACCATGATTTTGAGAGAGTTTAAATGATGAATATGTTACTTTGATTTAAAAATTCATTAAATATAAGAAAAAAATACGTTGTGACAACGGTATCTCTGTCATGAGTCTTGTCTTATTAACTCACGTTACCTAATTATATAATTTACCAGCCATTTCAGCCATGCTTTATCAAATAATCGTGTGTAACAGTACCTAAAACAACTATTATTTTTCATGTGCGTCACATTTTTGTACCCTCTTCTTCAAAATAAATAGTAGAAAATATTAAAACCCCCTTAATTTAAAATTTTGGATGCACAGATTGTCATCCCTCCTACCCAAATATTTCCAACTCCTCGCTTCCCTTGTTTAACTGGACATTTGAAGAAGAGTAACGCCGAGGAATTAATTTGGATCTAATGGGAAAACTGGACCGCTAGCTGAAATGCCCTCCGGCGATATTGATCTATCTCCCATGGCCACCCTTGAGCCTTAAAATTGTCTTAGCTATCGACGCGGAATCCTTGGCAGCAAATCCCAAAATTATGAACGCTTATCACTCCCCAGATTCCTCGGACTATCACTTCTCGGCATGAGCCCTCTACTTCATCCGAGCTCCGTGACTGACAGAGTCGGCGAAATCCCCTACTCACGAAATCATCCTTTATTCCATCAACCACGCTAACACTCGCCTGACCCCTGTTGCCCATGTAAGCGCTGGTCACTCGATTGCCCTGGTCGCGTTGATCGTCCATCATGCTTCATTCCCGACAATCACGCCCACGCTAGCATCACAATTCCAATCCCACTTACGTGAAAAGTCCATTCATCTCCTAAATTTCTAGAATGAAAAGACTATAAAATGTTAGTCCTCTCTACTTCAAAAGTTATGTAGGAAGGCATACGACTTATATCGGGAAGGTGAGTTGTTTTCACAAATTATATGAAAACTTTAGTTTTATCCCATTAATTCTTATTAGTGCCGATGCATTGTTGCCATCTTCAGGTACCTATAAGGTGATTTGTTTTATTTTTTTGGCTTGAGTGATGCTGCGGAAAAGACATGGATTCGAACGAGGCGTGCGCTGTTAATCCTAATGATTTTTGTTCTTTGTTATTACTTGTTATTTTTAATGTTTTAAAAGTTTTATTCCTTTACATGAGTTCTTGTTTTGTTGAAATTTTTCTTTTTCTTTCTTCTTCTTTCTTTTGGCTGAGAAAGAGTTTGTTTGGGGATTGATGAAAGAGAGGACATAGTGAAGGAAAAAGGCCTACTGCGAACCCCCGTATGAGTGTAAACTTTTATTACAAGGCAGTAAAGGATTTAATAAAAAGTGGTCCAACATTACATATGTGAACGAAAACCTTATTTTATTTGTGGTAGCGGTGGTTTTAGCGGGTAGTGTCATCATGGCAGTGAACTGCAGTAGCCCGGCGATTGTGTAAAGACTGGAGAGGTTTCTTGGGACGGATTCGGCGAGCAACGTCCGTTCGAGAGCGGAAAGTTTGCATCTTTGCTGGTTCGGGAAAAGTTTTACTGGCCCCATTTAATGAAAAGTGTTGCAGAAAGATGTTGATGACAAGACATCACATGTTGGAGTTTGAGTCCTATGTGAGGATCACTGAGCCTTAGTTTCGTCAGTTGGCGGCTGAAGAATACAAATTCCGGCTGACCACGTTGATGTAGTGTTGTGCAACTAGATAGGTGCCTTTTGTCGGATGGTTTGCGCTTTCAGGGAGCTATTCTTTGCTTCCATCGAGAAGAGTATCTTTTTATCGTAGATTTGTGGATAGTAAAACTATCCTTCAAAATGGTGTATTGGCTAGAGCCATGAAGGATATTTTGAGCAAGACCACGTCTGAAGTAGGAGTTAACGTGGGAAAAAGTGTCGAGGGGTATTACGAGTGGTACAGACGGTGTAAGCTATGGAAAATTATTGCAAGAATTTTTTAAAGAGCTGCTGAAGTTTTCCACAGGGGAAAAAAGTTTGGCAGATGAATAAAGGCCGAAGATAAAGGATTGGAATGAGAAGCGTAGGAGTATGGATTGAAACGGGAAGCAGAGTAGAAAGGAACGAGAAGCCTAAGATGTCTTGATGAAAACATGACCAACAGTGTAGTAAAATGGAGTATGTCCTGAAACTTAGGTCAAAATTATTGTGGTCAACGGCATTTTTGATCACTTTTGGTCATTTTGACGAAAACTTACCCAACTGATAAAAGAAATCACCCATCGTTGGTGGATGACCGTTAATCCATTATCAATTGCGGCTAGCGATAGTTTCAAAGCCAGTGGGTCTAATCTGGACGATTTTCACCGTCGTCCGATACACTCTCGATTAGTCACAGGCCCGAATTTTTATAAAAGATAGGAATATCAAGAATTAAATCCGTGCCTGTAGTGTACGATTTCTTTCTTCCGCCGCTAGTTCTCGCTGTCGTTGAGCGATGCTTGCTTTTAAACGTTGCTCGGAAAGGATATTATATAAAGCTGTTGCAGAGGGAACGCATTGAGTCAAAGGACTTAAAATCTCATGCACAGAACACCTCACCGTGTTTTGTTCTTATATCCTCTATTTTTTAAAAAATGATTTGCATAATTAGCCTATATATTGGTGCGCCAGTTTTGTCACGCTGTATGCGTGTATGGAATTTTCGTTTTCCGTATTTCTAAGTATTAAAGTATTTAAACTAAAAAAGATAATATGAACATAGTGACATTTGAATTTTCATATTTAATAGTTCGCATCCTAAAACACATTCCTCACAAACTGAGTGGAACTGTATCACTAAATTAATTATCGTGAGGAATCTTTTGCGAACAACAGGTTTTCAATGCATCGTGAAAGTTTTATTCACAGTACTAAATTTTGTGTTACATTAGCCCTGGATAAAGCACTGGATAAATATTATCAATTCACTCATTAAAGTTACCTTGCATTTTCCGTAATCCGGGGTGATGTCGGTACACGGGGTGAAGATAGTCGTCATTGGTCGTTCAATCCGAAGATTGGTTTACTGCAGCCCTTCTACCCTTCTCCACCCTTCATTATCAATACAAGTTCTCTTACTTCCATATATCCCTTCCTAAGTACTTTCTTAGTTATTTGATCCATCAAATAATTCCTCAGCCTTCTAATGTTGACTTTTCCCTCTATTTTACCTTGAGTTATGCTCTTCACAAACCCATGGTGTCTCAGGTTGTATCCAAACGATCTGGTTCAAATGTTCTGTATATGGTTCCATATGGTCCTTCCCTCTTCGACTCTTCGGTATAATTCATCATTTACTATTCTTCCCATACATTTTATATTCAGTATCCTCTCAGAACCTGGTTTCAAAGGCTTCTAGTCTGTTCTGGTCAGCTTTTCCAATGGTTCATGGTTCCGATCCATAGAGCGACACGCTCCACAGGAATGTTTTCTCGTACGGTTCCCCGGTTGATAGCCCTATTTTCCTTGAGCACAGAAGCTATCTCTTCTAGATAGCATACATGTATTTTAGTCGTCATCTAATTTTCCTGTCGTATTCTTGGAATATTTGTCACATTACGCGTAGTGATCTTTGACAATCATCGCGATTTCCAGCTATGACTGCAATATCATTTACGAAGCAGAGCATGTTTATTTCTTCTCCGTTTATATTTATTCCACAGAGTTCAAAATCTTATGCTTCTTCTATGGCATCCTTCAAGTATATGCTTTACAGAGCTGGTGAGAGGTTGCATCCGTGTCTTACTCCTTTGTTAATTTTACTTTCTATCTGACTTCCGTCTCACATTCGCATTTTGACGTCTTGCTACTAACACAAGTAATTATATTATTTTTCCATATGATGTTATTGATATTTTAGTGAAAAACCATGAATAAGATGTGATTTATCCAAGGTATTGGATGACAATAGAATTTACGGTCTTGCGAATCTTACTTCCTAAGCTATTAACAGAGGTTAACTGCAATAATTGTTCTAAAACTGAGTCAATTCTGTTGAAATTCCTCTGAGGTCGATCCCTATTCAAAAGTATATAATAAAATCATCTTCTTCTATAGCATTATATATTTAATGACATAAAAAAACGGATAGGTTAAATTAATTAATAGTTTGAAAATTGCTCATTGGTATTGGATCCATCTTATATATGTCAGATTGTTCCACTAAAATGGTTTTCCTACCGTCAAAAAGTCGAAAAAAACGTCAATTTAGATTTTCATTGGTCGCTTGGTTATTCCAATTGTAAACGAATTGTTTCATGCATTATTCATCATTCCGTAATTTAGATGAAGTGGAATATTGAGAGTCGTAATGAAAAGGAGATTGAAGGAATCGAGAGCGGAGGAGTGCATCATAGGCCCAGCGATGGAGGCTTCATGGAGTAATGAAATTTGCATTTAGAGCTTTATATTGACACTGTTTGTGAGGAACTGTAATTACCTTTTGAAATTTGTGATTGTTGATCTGTAATTTTCCGTATTGGTCCCAATGGCGATGAGAATTCAGGCGTGAATAATCGAAATGTAATGCATTGTATCCAGGAGAAATTACAGGTGTAATTTTCAGTCATCTCTTCTCGGTTTTGACCACTAATTGTCAAATGTCTCTAAAATTGATGTTTTGGACCTGATACTGGTGGTCGAAAATAAATAAGTCATTCGAACTGACAATCTATTATGATTTGTTTACTTCCGAGGAAAAGTTTACAGCGAGAGATATTTCAACTGTTTGAAGTTAGGCCCCAAATATTTTCTCATATAGTCCATCTACTGTTATATCATACAATTCACTCCCATCCTTTCCCATTTAAACTGCAATTTTGCTAATCCATCACTTCATTGCGGTTTAAGCTCATACTCGGCGACTCACTCTCTAATAAGTAGATGTCAATATTATGAGACAGCAGGTAAAAATTGTGTTTAAACTAAAACAGGAGAAGCCGCCTTTGTAATGTGCTTTATTGGCTGTTTGCGAATAAACGTGGACATGGAAAATAAATATCCAAAGCAAAGTGTACTTTTTATGGAGCCTGGGTCGCTGCTTGCTTTCCGTGTCCCGAGAACCGTCCGGCAGCTCTCTATTTTTCCTCCGGTTGTCCATCCCACGACCTCCCCGGGCTCTTATTTTCCTCAATTCCTTATTTTCATTGTCTTTCAAACGTTTTCGTCCCATTCCTGCTCACTCCAATTCGAACTCCGCCCCTCTTTTATTCGCGCTCTCTGAACCCGGATTTCCTTTCCGCATACCGTGCAATTCCTTCTCTCCCACGATTTTCCACATCATCAGTTCCAACTCCTCCCACGGCTGCTTTTATTCTCTTCTTCTCCCAGCGAAAATGTTTTACCAAAGCGGAATTTGAACTGATGCCGTCCATCTGCCCTCCTTCCTCTCATATGCTCGCTTCTGCTCCACATAGTCGACAAAATGCCTCTTCTCTCTTTTACTTTCTCCTCCAGTGTTTTCAACCACGCCCCCTTTACCGAGGCTTTTCCTTCGCTCTGACGCCATTTCACCGATAACATTCACTCTCCTTTCACAGCCCACCGTTTGACCTTGCCGGTGGCAGTGGGGTTTCCAGTTCTCCCTTTTCCTCCTGCTATCCTCTCTACACCCTATCTCTCCCTCCTGATTTTCTTCGATTGGATTTTTTGGGAGGCAACCAACAGCTAAGGTCATTTCAGCTATAGGGGATAGGTAAGAAAGGGAGGGTGGATAGAAGCCCGGCGTCGGCAATAGTCTGCTCTTAACGAAAAGCGCCAATGGGACCACGGTTTAACGTCTCATCCGACAGACGGAGTACTGTACTTGAAGTGCCCTCCACAAGGCACTCAAGTAGGGATCGGGTTTCCTCTGAAAAACATCTTCCTCTGCAGGTATTTGAACCCTGGCCGCCCGTATGGTTAGCCAGTACTCTAACTACCACACCAACTCGATCCCCCCAGGCTTTCCTTCCTTCCTGAACTCTCTTCTAGTAACATCCTTCACGCCATCAACAATTAGGCTCTGGTACCTACGTTAATCGTACCACGTCATTCCCTTTGTCGACGTGTTATCATATTATTCAGTCAGTGGTGTCAAAGAACTCAAGTATCTCTATCTAACCCCACTTAGTAAATTAGGCTTGAGCCTGATATCACTTTTCACAACATTCGTAGAATTTGACCCAATTAGAAAGTAAAATTTCACATCTTCCCCATCATAACAAATTTTCATTTATCTTTTAACTTTTCGAGATGTAAACCAAGAACTACCAGTCATTTTCCATAGGATATGTTTCGGGCATATATTCCAGGGAGAGTAAATTGAATAAAACAAACGTTTTTATCGTATATCGAATGTCACGAGAAATTAAAGTGTGTTGTTAATATACTTTTTCAACTACTTCTTGAAAAATCAACCAATCACCTCGGTAATATTTTTCAAAATTGCCGAAATCTTCGATTGTGGAGGCCTTTTTAGTGTTTGGCGCCTCATTGCCAAAATATCAACTTCATATTTCATACTATGGCTTAAATTTCAAACTGAAATTTGCATGTGGTATTTTTAATGACTATCTTCTTTCCTTGCTATTTGTTTCCGTCATACCCACATGCCCCAGTAAAGACATGGTAATGGACTATTATCACCGATTACCTTGCGAGTATGGATTGCTAAATCCTCGCCAAACATTGTTGCCTAGAAATCAACACTAAAACCAAACTATTGAATTTGTCGATTGTGGAGCAACGTCTCTGGTACAAGTGATGTAAGGCGGTGGTTAAAATTTATATCCAGTCTATCACCAGCCTGCCGGTAACTATAAATTTAGAGAAAAATAAATTTATATTAAAATATAGAAATAAAGCATTAAGCCGCAACTCCAAAATAATCAAAGAAGAACCATGTTTGAATCTAATTCATTTATTATTTGCTACTGTTTTTTATTACCACTCAATCATTTTTGTTCATGAAATTTGTATTTTCCAAAATCGATGGCCTTTGAAATGTTTACTTCCATTTATTTAAAAAATGTCATAGGGAACTAGTCTTTCAAAAATCTTAAGATTTCATAATGAATTCACATATTGTACAGTGACGGAAGAAATTAACGAAAAATGTTTCGCGCGCCAGAATGCGGCATTCTTGGGAACTCCTAGGAGAAGGACATACTCCAGAAGGCTGAAAACACTTAGGAAGGCATCGTTAACAGAAAAAAATAGAGGCACTCCGGGAGTGCCGACAGAAGTGAAAACTTGAAATAACGTGAGCATTTTTGAATGTAGGGAATAATTTCTAATGAAGTGTTTTATTAATCAGTAGAAAGTAGTTTCATGTATATAATAAATTAAATATTCATTTATTGCGGTATTGTACACAATTATTTTACATAAAAATTGTACACTTCAGAATAATCAAATTTCATCCATTATTTCAACAACTCTTTCATCATCACCGCCATCATCATCGGCAATATATAAAACTGATACAGTAGGCTTATGGTAACTAAAGTAAGAAACGAATAATTTTGATTCGAATTTGCTTAAATGTCTTGTCAATACTGTATCAATAGTAGGTTTATATTTCGTTGTGCCAAGATTGCGATCATTAGACATCGTTAAACCAAACTCAATATTTAAAAATTCAATCAATGGTAGATTTTTATCGTCTGCAAAGTTTATGTTGAAATCTCACCTCAAAATCATTGGCAAATCATCAAATCTTTTCCCAATTTTTTGTTCAAGCAATGCAGATGCATCATGAGAATAAATGAATACATTTTCATACAAGAAGTCTCGTATCGCCCTCAATGACTTATCCGGAGAAATATAATGGCAACCATAATAATGAACTGATTATTCTCACGAGTGGCAACGACATATACACATATCGCCAATATCAGAAGCAGTAGTATTAAACATGCTGGTGAATTTTGCATGCACATCCATATAATTTGAGCAATAATGACCTGTGTTCATATTTTGATAAATAGCTACTCCTCCTGCTGGACGATTATTTCTTCTAAAACTTGCAACAAAGTTAAAATTTGGAATGTCAATTATTTCATTACCCATCATTACCCATATGAGTGACGCGAGTCACTCATATGGGTATGGGTGACGGTGACGCGAGTCCAATGGTTTTTACCCATCCACAAGTACTGTGTATATAGCGAGTATACTGTGTATATACAGAATATACAATTATACATATATTTAGCAGCAGTGACGGTGACGGTGACGCGAGTCCAATGGCTTTTACCCATCCACAAAAGTGTATATACAGAATATACAATTACACATATATTTAGTAGCGGTGATGGTGACGGTGATGCGAGTCCAATGGTTTGTACCCATCCACAAGTACTGTATATATAGCGAGTATACTGTGTATATACAGAATATACAATTATACATATATTTAGCAGCAGTGACGGTGACGGTGACACGAGTCCAATGGCTTTTACCCATCCACAAAAGTGTATATACAGAATATACAATTACACATATATTTAGTAGCGGTGATGGTGACGGTGATGCGAGTCCAATGGTTTGTACCCATCCATAAGTACTGTGTATATAGCGAGTATACTGTGTATATACAGAATATACATAATTATACATATATGTAGTAGCGGTGACGGTGACGGTGACGCGAGTCCAATGTCTTTTACCCATCTACAAAAGTGCTCAACGCGACATAAGAAGTTTTCACTTCAAAAATTTAAATCCATTGGGGAACTCTCTTAAGTCGGGGCCCAGAACTTACTCATCAGCTGCCTCTTTTCCGAGCTTACGTCTTAAATTCATTTACGCATTCTACTTCGGCGCACCGTCGTGTTTATTTCAGCACGTTTCTTACGTCGACTTCTATCATTTTAGAGTAAGACCTGCCAAAAAATATTTACTACCCCACCCAACTCTGAAATACGCTGAAATTTTCTTCTCCTCTGAGCAATGGATTATTATTGTAGTCGCCATTCCGATGGCGTTTTTATATAACTCGTCCTGTCTCTCTTTCACCGAAATAATAATAATTGAGATTTATTCGCTACAAATGTTGGTGCAAAAATAGTTAATGAAAATAAGTATTGTATGTGTGAATAAATTTTTCCCGTTTGGAATTCGTGGGCTGAGGAAGTTACGATCTCAAAACGGATATTTATCCATGGATCACTCATAAGCGAGAATTTCGTTCGTCAGGAGAGGAATTAAACTATGAAAACAGGCGTCATGTCATGAATTATAAAAAGATATTTTTGCATCGATACCGAATAATTTCGAGAGCTTTTTTCATTGTATAAGAGGGAACTTGGTGACTAGCAAATGTAGAACATTTACATAAATATTCAGATAAAGAGTTTAGCAGGTAGATAGGTTGAATAATGGTTTTAAAAAACTCTTTGACACTTGATTTCAAAGTATATTCTCATATTTTACAACTATAACTGCGCCAAACATTTAAAAATAATAAATATACCTTAAAAAGACATTTTTCTTTGATGGGAATTGTCATGAATTAGATAAATTACTGGCTAGCGGTTAATGTTGCGGCTATTAGACGTATTTGATCCGAGTAATCCGTGATTGATTTTCAATCAAGGAAAATAATGTTTAAATGAATTTTCACATATTGTAGATATAAATAAATGTAATATGTAATTAAAATGACTGACTTATGATATAAAATTCCATAAAACACCAAAGAAAACAAATTCACCGTGAACTAATCATTTTACTTGACCAGAATTTGACTACTGTTTTCAAGAATGTCTTGGCCAGGGCTGGGATTACAGTTATTTTCTTCTTGTGGTCGTTATTTTCATCCACTGCGTAAGTCACTTTGGGAGGGTATTTCTTGTAGTTACCGTCCTATAAACGCGCATTACTATGAGGCACCTAACTTTTATTTTTAAAGGGTTGTCACGTTTTCACTCTATTGAAAAATAAATTGCGCTATTGAAAAATAATGATTACACGAACGTGCGCATTACGAAGAACCGTGATCGCGATTCAGGTGTAGGATTAAGGGTTCATATCCTTAAGGTGTATTTATTTGCGTCCATATGCGCTACTGTGAACTGAGTTACTTTTATTATACGCAGTGGTATTGTCTATAAACGTTGAATGAAACTGTAGGGAAAGTAAATAGAACTCTATTCTCACTGGCATACAAGCAAAAACCTCCGGAATACATTTCATCGTCCAATACTCTTTGAGTCACACGTCTGTAGTTTCCGCTGTGCATGTATGGCCGGCAAACCTAAGGCTGAGTAAAGCAACCAGTAATCTTGTGAGTTTTTTGAGGATTCCAAGAGGGTTCCTCGAGGTGATACAAAGCTTCATCAATACTAATCCATCCAAATTGAATGTATAAAAAGCTTATGACAATTATTTGAGACGTTTTCTGCCTTTAACAAGAGCTTATCTTGCCCTTTTGTTTTGCGCCATACCTTTTCTGCCAAATATCAAGATTCGGAGGCCAGTTGTTTGGCTCATCGGAAAGAAGTGGCGTTTGTCGTCTTTTACACTCTCACAAGTATTTTACGGGTGCCTCCACACTCCTCAAAGCGTGACAAGCCTTTCTTGTGCAGCAGGGATTTGAAACATATGCTTCATTCACAAAATCAAGCCAGTGAGAGGGGTCTGAGCTTCGCTCAGATTTACAGGGGACTACTTTAGTGAGAATTGCATTGATAGACAGACGGGGAGGGATATATTTCAAAGTTTACAGTTGCCTCTCCATTTTTTCCCAGAAAATGTGGAGTTCTCTTAGGAATTGGATCAATTTTATAGTGGCTAACCGGTCGAATTAAAACTAAATTGTGAGTATGAAGATCGCAATTTATGGCAGTTCCTACGACTATTTTTTCACCATTAATTTGTGTCACCTGTTGCTTCTTATTAGCGGTGGAGACTTTATATCTTGCATGCGATCGAAGTTACATTGTCCGTTTTCTGCGAGCCTTTTGGAGAAAAGACTGCTGTGAGACAGTCTCGCGTTTGCCTTTCTCTCGCTCTAAAAAATAACTCCGTGTTTTCCAGGCTTTTTAATACCCGGTTACTTTCCGAGTTTATTTTTCATCTAAACAAGAGCCTGGCGTGGAACGGTGACAGTAAACGAAATTCAATGCTATATTTTCTAAAGATAAGCAATGCTTTATTTTCGATTCATTTAAGTTCCTTATTTAATTTTCGTTGTGAGTGATGAGCGTTTTCACTTTCCTCACTCGCTGCTCTGAAATAAATCCAATCAACCCGGAATTAGTTCCTCTTTCAGCCGATCGATGGCGCACCAGCAGCAAGATATGATTTTTCCATCCTCCGAGCTCTCATCACAAGCTGCGCTTGTAAGGTAGCACTGAAGTTTATTCTGTTTGATACATCGTTGGAGCGCTTAACACGGAGAACGCCCAAGAAATGTGGTCGATAGAAATTAACGATTGTTTGAAAAACAAACTTCTTGTTTGACAACACACAATAAAATTTGACAAATTACAATAAAATCGACTTAACCCATAAATGCTACCGTTGGGTCTCTTTTGACCCAACGATAAGACAATCGATCGAAAAATTACCCGTCTTTTCAAATTGTTCTTTTTTTGTAGTCGTAAAACGGCCACTCGCAGCAACCTTGGCTACAATGTAATCCTAGGGGATAGGGGGGATCATGCCAGTTGAACTTGAGAAAGTGCAGGTGACGGTTGTTGTTTGCTAGCAATTTGAAAACTCGGGTCAAAAAAGGCCCGAGAATAGTGTGTACGTGGACAAAACCACGATAATAGTTAAGGTTTAATATGAAAAAAGGTGTTATTGTTTAACATAATAGACTAAAAAGTAAAAAAATAGTAAAGGATTTAAAAAAAATAGTGTTTATTAGATACTCTACGGTTCTACGTGCAACTAAAAATAACCCATTTTGGTGCTGGATATCAACTTTATTGAATTCATAGTTTGAATAACCATAAATATAAGGGTTATGGCCTATTTGATATATTATAGTAGGACGTTATAGATGTGGTCCAAAGTTTTGATAAAATCATTGCGCCAAATTAACCATTCCTTTAGGCGTAGTGTCACACATTCCTTACTTGCATTCTTTAAAGTTGATAGATAAATATATTAAGCGATTTAATGCATTGCAGTAAACGAATTAAATTTATTATGATTTTAAATCGGTTTTACATGGTAACACCAGGACTAATCTCGTTTTCAAGCTTTATTCCACAATCAGTTTTAAATCCATTTTCAAGGCTTATTAAAAATTCTGGCCTTATGTTTTTTTTCTCGTATCGGTTCCACAAATTTCCATATTCATAAATTTCCATTTCCATAAAATTCCATAAATAAAGGCAAAAGTAAAGGATCCACCCGACTTTCCTGTTAACAGCATTTAATTGAATTCCCTACAAAACGCACCTCAGGCGTAAAGTTTTGAAAGGAAATGAAGATGCTGTGAAAAACACACGCTTATTTCCGCGAATTCCTCCTTGCTCGAAAACTGGCCTCATAATTATTTTCTCATTAATTTTTATAAAGTATTTTGCTTTCTACCACAACTGTAGGGAATGGAAAATTTTTTTTAATGCCATCATTAGGAGTAAAGCGCAAATATTGGGGATATTTGGACCTTAGTCAAGGGCCTGCGAAGACACATCTGAGAACGAACCGGTTTTCCAATTGGCTTAACGAAGGATTTGTTTTTCCATTTCCATTGAAGTTAGAGCTGGCGATTTTGATTTCTTCATGACCACCAGTTTCGTTTAAAATCCAACAAGAGGCTTACAGAGAAAGGTGTCTTGAGCGGTATGGAGACGGTTAGTTAGGGTTGCAATTTTTACCCAAGCCGACGGCTAGAGGCTGGTGGTAAAACCATTCCTACGCCTCCTCCCCCGGCCCAATCCCTCCTTGCCACTCAATAATGGCATTCGCTAAACGCACGTTTTGTGGTATCGGGGGACCGTTAGTGTGGCCTACTCTTCATATTCTTTTAATTGATTATTTAATCTTTACGCAACAAGAGTGATTTTTATTTTCGAATAAACTCGAGTTTCTCATTCAATTACAGTTGGACATTGCGTTATATTTATTTTTTTATAAACGACTATGCCAAGTGTTTGACGTGATTTATTTAGGTTTGTTTTTAATTGAGTAAAAAATAACTCATGCAGTTCATATTTTCAAGAGCACCTTATGTATTTGATTGAAATGATTTCATTTAATTTCATCGTTTTATTTTTAATGCCATTGTTGGGAGTAAGGCGCGAATATTAGGCAGATTTGGACCCTTGTCAAGGTTTTTTTTAAATAAGTTATCGATAACTCATACAGTTCATATGCTTGAGAGCACCTTATTTATTTAATTATAATGATTTCATTTCCCTGTCCTCCCTTAAATGTTCAATGTGTGCATCCAATAGGGTTCCCTTCTTCTCCTTTACCCTTTCCTTCGCCCAATGGGGTTCCCTTCTCTCCCCTTCTCCCGCTCCTCCACACTCAACCTCTGGCCCTCTCCCAAACATACTTCCACCTTCCATCCTGACACCTCCCACATCACCTCGCCCCCATCTGAGTTGTGTTTTGTATATATTAGGGTGCCTCGTTTTGCCACTTTTTTCTAGGAGCGAATCGTAATACGCGGCAAAAGTTGCGTACCCGGATGGGTATTACAGAAATGATTTTTTTTCCAAATCGGTTAATATCTTCTGTTCGCATTTTTGCCTTAAAATTTCGAAATTTTTTACGAAAAATGTTAAAATAGTAAATAATTTAAATTTGGATTGAGCGAGCACTAATTTTTTGCAATGGGGTATAACTTATGACTTAAATTGATATTTTAGATCAAATACGACAGTTATATTGCTTTTAATTATCGAGAAAATGACCTTTTATGGTGTCCCCGAAAGCAATTTTGTGGGGTAGGCAACCCGCAACACGCCGCCTCATTTTACGCTATGCATGCAATAAATGACGCGAAAAAGAGATTTTTTCAGTCCAAAACGTGGAAATCATGTCTGAAAATGTCAAGGGTAGTAACAATGATAGGAGGTTTCCTAATTATGCCATACATGGTCTCCTCGAGGGCAGCAAAAATGGTCAATTTAGTGTAATAGTTTTGTAGCTCTTTCCATTCTTGTCTTTTCCTTCACCTGGTGGGTCGTAACAGTAGCGGAACATACAATGTCTTCAGCTCACAGCAATATTGCATTTAAAGATTACCGACCCCTGAATCATCCACCTGCACACTGCAAGTTTCGCCCTTCCCCAGTTTTCTCAGACAGCCTTGCATTGTGAGACGAGCTGAACGATTGAAGTTCTTGATTTACCCATTCACATTTATCACTATAGTTCGCTTGCAACTCATTTCGCTTCTTTAGTGTGCCTGTTTTAGTGGATGTTTTGGTGTGCTTCTATTCTATTTATAAGTGATATTTGACTCGCTCATCTCTTTATTTCCAAATATTTTACTGCATATCCGTCCTGTGTGCTCTGGTTTTGCGCATATTTTCATTCAGTTTGCAGCATGTCTCTTTCGAAGTTCGTTCTACGTGGTGCAAACGTTGGCCCTATTTTTAATGAATACCCCAAGGATTTTGATGATACTAAACTCCCGACAAAGAAGGATGTTCTAATTTGTTGTCAAGAAGTTGGGCGGAAAATTGGAATAGAGTCACGGAGAAACAAGGAGCCACCCTACTCTACCATTGCCCAACAAGTTTCTGTCATGGTATGTGCCATTTGGAAAAAAGCGTCTATTCCAGCAGTTACGCAAACCAGAGTAATTCAACTCATCTCACGCTGCCACGATGAATACATTAGGACAAAGAAAATCCTGAAGAGGAAAACGGTAGTTCAAAAAACAAAGGATGACTTGTTGAAGTCTTTTACTGAGGAGGCAACGAAACTATTTGATAGAGCCTTCTGCAAATGTGCCAACTTTCCCAAATTTGTCTGTCCCAAGGAAAAAAAGGTTCCTATTCTATAGCACCAGTTTCTTGTGGATCCGAGAGGTCCAAGAATTGGCAGAATTGGATCTATTGACTTACCTGTGTCAAAAAAATTGCGAGAAAGGGCTGAACGTAATCATATAAATAAGAGGC
Source organism: Ceriagrion tenellum (assembly GCA_963169105.1). Classification (NCBI taxonomy): domain Eukaryota; kingdom Metazoa; phylum Arthropoda; class Insecta; order Odonata; family Coenagrionidae; genus Ceriagrion; species Ceriagrion tenellum. The sequence continues at coordinate 141,002,045 of OY720634.1, read as the reverse complement.
TTAAACTTGGACCATCTGAATCAACATTTTCCCCATTGTCGTTTTTGAATGACAGTCAACACTTTGAGGATACTCAAGTTGATGAGGAAAATCACGAGGAATGTTGCGCTAAGGATGTGGCATTCACCAAACCAAGAGAAAGAAAGTCCAAAGTCAAATTAGACTTAACTGAGACTGCCATAATTTCTCAGAGATACTGTGTAAGTGAGGGGGCTGCTGTTACACATTACATCCACTGTGCTTCACGCAGCTTTAAAAGCTGGAATTAAATCTCAAGAACAATCTTGTGATATAACGTCTGCATTGGTTATAGACAAGAGCAAAATTCGGCGTGCTAAACTTAAAATTTCTCGATACTTGAAGCGCTGTTCTACGGATGATGATCCGATCAAAAGCCTGTACTTTGATGGCCGTCTTGACGAGACAAAAACACCCACAGGCACCGTCAGGGAAGAGCATATATCACTTGTGGCTGAACCTAATGCGCAATACGTAGGCCACGTCGCTCCATCTTCCGACTCTGCACATGATGAGGCTACAGCAATTTTCGAGTTCATCATCAGTCAACTCAGTGGTGGATTCGATGAAATTGATGTTCTTAGCTTTGATGGGACGAACACCAATACGGGTTGGAAGGGCGGTGTCCTGCGAAAATTAGAAGAAATGTCGGGAAAACCTATGCAATGGGCTATTTGCCTTTTGCATTTCATCGAGTTGCCGTTCCGAGCTCTCTTCACCCACATTGACGGCGCTTGTTCAAGCCCGTATTCATACACAGGTGGCATAGGTTCAAAACTGCCAGAATGTGAAAAGCTCCCAGTGGTGTCATTTCATCCCATAAATTGTGACTTGCCAAACCACAGCCCAGATGAAATCTCAAACCTTAATAAGGACCTGAAGTACTTACTCATGATATCCCAAGCCATTGCGTCTGGAACATGTCCAGAAGGGCTAGTCACTATGATGCCTGGAAAACTAAATAAAGCCCGTTGGTTGACCACAGCTAACAGAATTCTTAGGTTATATATTTCGACTAAGAAACCTACCAAGAAATTCATCGAAATAGTGACATTCATACTAAAAGTCTATGTAGTGATGCAATGCAGGATCAGGACATATTCTTCCATCGCCGAAGGTGCTCGTCACGTCTTTGAGACCATTCGTAGATGTAGATACTTGCCAAGGAAATACCAAGCAGTAGTTTATTCATCCATACAAAAAAATGCGTTCTTCGCACTCCCAGAAAATATTCTTCTTGCAATGATGACTAATTGTCGACTTACTGTCCGTCAGGAGGCACTAAGTAAAATTCTTAGTGCTAGAGAAGACGAAGAAGATAATTTACATCTTTGCATTAGATGCAACATTGTTCCCCATTTGAATTTTGAAGTCATGGATTACGGAGAAATGATTCAATGGGAAAGCACCGTTGTGTCTATTACCGTACCACCAGTTGTGAAGAATATATCAAATGAAGAACTCGTTGAAAAACTGTCTCTTCCTGAAAATACTGCGCCAGAATGGTCATTCACCGTATTACCCTGCAACACAGAGGCAGTGGAACGGACAGTGAAGTTAGTCACCGAAGCAGCCTCCCGTGTATGCGGCAGTGACGCCAGGGATGGCGTCATCAGATCCACTTTGGTTTCACGGCTAGTTCTGCCAAACTTTCAATCGAAATCTCAATTTTTGACAATATTTCCGAACGGTGACGATTCAAATTCAATAAACTGGTCTGCATTACTATGGTTGGTTGGTTGGCTAGAAGAGGCGGAGGAGCCCAATGTGCAGCCACCTCCACGTGATGGGCTCTGGGTCGCTTGGCTAGCTTCGCAGGATAGGTGAGCGAGGAGCTGCACATTTGCTTGATCATACTATCAATCATGATCAATAAACCCCTTTTCCGACCGCAGAGGAGGTAAATTTGACCCTTGAGGGACATATAACCGGCATATTGAATCCCGAATGATGGTTTCCATTCTCAGTGATATCTTCTTTCCCGAAAATAAAGTCAATATAGTCGGCGATGGAATAAAATAGCGTACTCCCATCTTTGTGACTACCCTTGACATTTTCAGACATGATTTCCACGTTTTGGACTGAAAAAATCTCTTTTTCGCGTCATTTATTGCATGCATAGCGTAAAATGAGGCGGCGTGTTGCGGGTTGCCTACCCCACAAAATTGCTTTCGGGGACACCATAAAAGGTCATTTTCTCGATAATTAAAAGCAATATAACTGTCGTATTTGATCTAAAATATCAATTTAAGTCATAAGTTATACCCCATTGCAAAAAATTAGTGCTCGCTCAATCCAAATTTAAATTATTTACTATTTTAACATTTTTCGTAAAAAATTTCGAAATTTTAAGGCAAAAATGCGAACAGAAGATATTAACCGATTTGGAAAAAAAATCATTTCTGTAATACCCATCCGGGTACGCAACTTTTGCCGCGTATTACGATTCGCTCCTAGAAAAAGTGGCAAAACGAGGCACCCTAGTATATATATATGTGATGGATTTGTAAAGTCTTTACCTGAAGATGACGTCGAACGTCAAAACCCGGGTCGTAGAAAATAAAGATTTGTGGAATAACAAAGTTAAGTGTTACCATTACATTATTAAAAAGATTCCACAAAGTTACGCCTGATACTACCAATCATTATACCATTTATTCATTTAACTTCAAGGAGAGGGTAAAAGTGGAAAGGCACGTAGAAGGGCCTCTGCCGGAAGGGCTGAAACCACATGAAGATTTTTCATGACTATTCTAACACATAAGAAACACGTGGTAAACAAAATCTTCTTATTGCTGCAATACGCAAATAGAAATAGGCAGAGAACTACAGATCATATGACCGGTGGGACATTCTTTTCCCTCAGTATATGTTTCATATCAATAATATCATCAGTATTTGGCATTGGAAAAGAGAAAGAGTGCCCAATTGCGAACCATCGGGGTTTTCAAAGTATTATTTCCGTGTGACACTCATATTGACATCTCCAACAGTATAAAAAATCAGTATTCTCCACATTCCAGTAGTAACAGATATATTTCGAATATAGCATGTCCTAGGGGAACTTTTCTAAATGATCATGCAAAGCTTTTGCCTTTATGAGATTCATATAGATCGTTCAACCTTTTGGAATATCTTTACGCTACACAGTTATCATGGATATCAATCCAAATTAATGTGAAATCTCTTCCAATTAATCAATCCAATCAATCAATCCAAATTAATGTGAAAGCATTACGCGTCCAAATTGTAGTCAAAGGCCATAAGTTTATCAAATATTGCGCTTCTTTTCTTATTAATTTCATTAAGATCCGAATCTTTCCCTGCAACGTAGATTCTACAAATCTCCTCGGGTTTTCTAACAAGTTAGGTTATCTTAAAAATGTTACATTGCGCCAAAACCATGGTCGGTTAAATGAGTAAAATAAAAGTGTGAAATAATACGTGGTTATTACTCAAAAATGTTTTTCCCAATACTTCTCTTATGTTCATAACATTTTCCTATGACTGATATCTTGCTCATCCTATGTTTCTCACAATCAATTTTTTATACATCATACAAGGATTATCCCCCATCACACTCTGGCTAAATAACACCTGGTGAAAATTTAAATGGCTGCTTTTGACTACTGTCATAATGCTACCGATACTTCATGTAGTGCTCTTCTCGGATGTCGTGACATACAATTATTATACCAGTTGACATCGCTGGCATTAACAGGCATATATTTTCTGGTTATTTGCACCAATTGTTTTATATTGGAAGTCGCTCGCCTTTTCCTTCTTTTCTACTTACATCAATTATCATTCCGCAGTTTGACCTGTGAAGGTATATTAGCTAACCATTCCACAGAAAAATGAATTATACGGATGAAGTTTCAGCGGTAAATAGCCATCGTAACAAATAAAAATATATTTAGTAAAATTTGAATTTAGAGTGTGGAAAGTCCGTCAAAGATAATAGCACAGTTGAAAATATTGATTTGGCGTTGAAATAAATGAAAAGTTAACAACTTCACAATCGAATGAGTTGATAAAGGCCCTTTTTTTTGATTCGTCAGTTGCAGGATTCCCCTCCCCAAATTGTATTAGTCGTCTTTCCTATTTGACTGAATTTATGTAAACTTCTCTATTACTTTAGGCACACAATAAAGTTAAAATGGCGTCTATTTATCATCGAGCCCGAATTAGATACTAACGATAGCAATCTCAATATCGGTTTTTATTTAAGTTCTATATCTTTCTCGCATTTAAGGTCATATAAGGAAAGACGCCCTTTGTAATGCGATAGTAAAAATGATATTACCTAATTTAAGAATTAAATTGACCGCATATTATATGTGAAAGTTTGGATAAATGAGTACGGAACTTATGCTAAATTGGTAATATTACATATTTTAATATATAATCGTTGGCGCATTTCAAGCTATCACAAATAGAACAGTATCTTGGTTTACTCGGTTGTATGTTTCCATAATTATATTTAATGGTAACTTTTACCACACCAAAAAATTACACAAAAACACGATCCGAGTTTTAATACATAAGTATCATCATCAGGTGCAGTGCAAGTTCGGGGACACTTATATATTGAAAAAAAAGAATGGGGGCGGAAGAAAGGGAAGAGTGTGGGAGGAAGAGAGGTAGGTGGCAGGTATGAGTGGTTTTTCTCCTCTGTATAAAATAGCCCCCGAACTTGTTCTGCACCTGGTGATGATACGTATGTATTGAAAACCGGGTCATATTTTTGTGTTTTTTTTTGGTGTAGTAAAAGTTACCATTATATATGACTAAAGCTATCACAACGAGCACTGCTGCGCATCATTCAATGCCATCGTTGCCTCGATGTTCGCAAATAGCTGTGGTTTGAGGCTTAGGAAAATGGCAAAACTTGACGAGAAAGGGTCTGGGCGGGAAAAAATTCCTGGGAATATTTATGGCGACAGAAAAGATGACACAGACGGGAGGTGGACGGTGAAACGAGGGAAGGAGGTAAGGGAATGGAAAGAAACCTCAACGGGTCGATACTTCTAGCTTGGAAATGGAGACGAGCGAATGGGTACCCACTCCCCCGGAGGAATCAGTTATGATGCAAATGGTATTTCTTTTGCCGCGGAAAGTGGGAACGGGGAAATGAGTTCCATCCTTCTCTGGCGGTTATACCAAAAGACTCCCCAGGGCGTGGAAAAGAAATCGACGCAAAGGTCCGAATGCTATCCTAGAGCTCCTGTCCCGCCTCTCCGAAATTTCGCCCGTTTCTTTTTTTCTCAGTGCGATCCATTTCTTTCCTGGCGCGATGGTTTACATATATCACAGCTATCGTGAACCCAGCCAAGTCTGCACACCCTCTTTTCACAGTTAGATGCAAACACGTAGTTTTAGGTAGTCCGAGCGAGATAGTTCCCTAATCATAATAGAGGCCGTATTCTAACTATGCGTTTTAATTTCACCAGCTGTAGGGCACATCAATTAAATATTGTATTATTCATAGTGCAATGATATAGTTGTATATGACAGAAATGGTTAGTAATTAAATGAAAATATCTAAATAAGTCTTTAACTTGACTCATTTTTTTCGCGAGGATGCGTTTGAAACTCCTTCAAAACGGAAGAATATTTGTGATAGCCAAGAACCTATTGCGGTGACAATATGAATTATTTTCAAAAATAGTTGACAAAACATGCAAAACACACATGTTCGTTTTTTTTACGTCATCTAAGTTGTAGAAATACCTCATTTTATAATTAATATCCCTCAGGAGGGTACACACGTACCATTTCCCATGTAAAATGGCTGGTAATTTTTGAGAAAAATCTCGGAAAGCAATGTTGTAAGGAGTTGACTTTTTGGTGTCATTGGAATGGTGAAATATTTTTCTTCAAAATGACACCAAATTCATTGATTTCTAGGTAAAATGATTTTTATCTCAAACTACCTTTACCTAAGTGTAATTGGTGACGACCTTGCGGAAAATTCAAATGCATTTTACAAAACTTAGTGTGGTCTCATTTATAATGAACACTTTTATGAGCTGCGCCAATATGAAATGCATAATTCAAATTATTGTTCAGCATCCGCTTTTTCGACCACCTGATATCGGTAACCAGCCTATGGCGACAAATATTTCCTTGCTGTGTTTCGCTTGACTCGGATGAGTTTTCTTTTATTATTCATAGAGTAATGCTGTTTTGGGTGATCTTTTCCGAACGTGATTATATTGCACAACTAGCCAACATTTATAGTGGACTGTAATTTTCTTTGACAGAAAAAGGTTGAGCCACGATCAACCTCACAGTATTGGGGCGCATGCCACTCACCAGCTCGCCTTCCCATGAGGTGCAACCCAATGTCGAGGGTCGTGTCCAAGGCCGATCCTTTCTGCTCCGCGTTCAAGGGTACACTCACACATTCTCAAAAATATACACTCATATACAAAAACAAATGACAATCGAATACTGTTTAGTGGTAACGCCAAGTGATGGCAAGGCTCTACCTCCAATTTAAATCTGGAATACAACTAAACGTTGGGAATAGGTACACTTAGTATTAATGGTCAAATTGGAGTTTCATAATTGTGGTAGCATTTATACGTTCTGGGAAAATACCAAATTGTATGATGCTTTTCCGTTTAATCAAGGTGGTCCTATTCCCCCTTCTCTTCCCATGTTTATTTAATATGTATTTAGTATTTAGTACATGCTCTTACCTCTTGCTATGTTTTATTTCCTATTTCGATCAATCTTTAAAAATTCACATCCAGACTATTTTATTCTATTTCGCAAGTCAAAGTACTTTATCTTTTTACACATTCTTTTTGAAATTACCTTTTTATCACCTCCTTTTTTTATTCTAAACATTTTTATGGCGTCTAGTCAAGACTTCCCTTTTCTATCCTTCTTTTTTCCATTTTTAATGAGTGTTTCTGAATCACAAGAGGCTACTCCTCCCATTAAAAGTTTCAGAGCTGTATAAATTCTTTGAAAAGACCAATAAATGGTTTATGCACAATTGTCCCGAAATACGCGGAGCCAATTACGAGGTTCTCTCGTATAAAGAGACAGAAGTACTGTACATCTTCCTTGGGTAACACGATTACAGATTTTGTATGAAACATGCTAAAAATGGTCTATCTTTACATATATAATTCTTCGGTACGTGTGTATATCACTGAACTCCTTCTAAACGACTGGACCGATTTTGATGACTTTTTTGTGTGTATTTGAGTGGGTCCCTGGATGGTTTAGATTCACAAATGGTAACGGTAAAAATGACGGTAGGTGACGCTGCGATCGGGTTCTAGGAATTTTTTTGTACGACATTTTTGTGGTGACCGTAAATGGTGCCATCATCTTCTATATTGTTTCCAAGGAGGACTTGCTTATTTGTTGATGTTTATGTGACTAATTTAGAGGACTGAGATTGTAGTGGACATTGATAAAGGCTCTAATAAATTGATGTGATAAACGTGGAGATCTCCTCACCCATCTCCACATTGGTGACCCCGAAAAGGAGAATAAATAGTCAACATTTGGTGAAAATGGTTTTGCCGCGCGACGACGACCTTCAACGCTTACGTGAAGAAAACGCCCAGCTCCATTAGCTACTAAATGATTCTGATTCAAGATGCAGCCACCCGCCTGCGGTTCGTCGCGTTGCCGTGAAACTACCACCATTTTGGTCCGAGGTCGAGTCTTTGGTTTTTACAGGCGGAATCTCAGTTCTTGCTGTCGGAGATCACAAGCGAGGAAACGAAGTTCCATTACGTTGCCTCACATTTATATTCTCGCGTGGCCTGTAAGGTTAAGGAAATAATCACGAATAAGGACATAATCCTCCATCTCAGAATCCTCATTGGACTCTACGATCGAAGCTTATAGAACGTCTGTCAGCCTCTGATGAGCAGCGCGTTTGCCAGTTACTGTCGGACGAGGACCTCGGTGATCACAAGCCTTCCCCATTCTTGCGGCATCTTCGCTCCCTTGCCGGAACGACCGCTCTTCCGGATAACCTCTTCCGGTAACTGTAGCTGAGGCAATTTCCCCCGCACGTCCAAGGAATCCTGACTGCCCAGGCGGAGTTACCCCTAGACAAGCTGTCGGAGCTCGCTGACAAGATCATCGAGGTGTCAACTCCTCATATGGCCGACCATGCTGTTTCTTCTAACAGCATATCGACGGATGATAAGCTGTACCTAGCCATCGACGGTTTGTCAAGACAAGTTGCTGAGCTTTCGGTTTCACAAGGTCATCGTTCCCGGTTGCGCGATCGTCGGTGGTCAAAATCGAGAAGCCCGTCGCCCTCTCGAGGTGGTAGATGTTTTTGGTACCATAACCCCAAAATTTCACCCCCACCCTCTCCCCCAATATTTTTAAATGGAAAAAAATCATAAGTTCATGAATTATTGACCGTCTGAGAATAATTTATAGTTATGTTTGTGTACCATATGTGGCGCTGTCGAATTCTGTGTTATTTGATGTACACATCAAAACATGCGCAAGTTGTCGCACTCGCGTCGTAGCTTGGCGTTATTTTGACAAAACGAAAAGATGGAAATGTCAAACTCAATGTCAAATGCCACTTAGTAGGTAGTTTATCAAAAATTTAAATATCGAAAAAACGTTTGCTTAACCCGCTAATAGCTGGCAAGCCAACGTTTGGGCAGGACAGCCTCTGTCGGGTCCGCTCCGACGGCATGAGAGGGCCTTTTTTCGTGCCGTCAGTGTTACGAATTGTTTACAACCATTCAGATCGCGCCGCGAGCCACCCTAGACATATGACACTCTGCTACAACTTTGTATATATACCTTGCTATATATGTTATACCTTGCCCACTCCCGTTCGCCTGCGCGCGCCTACTGCAGACTTACTCTGGCACTACGTCCGACATCCGTGGCTCTGGCGAGTTTATATGGCGTCCGGTTTTCCCAAATCCATCATTTTTACGAATTTTTAAGAAAGTTCTCGAATTTTAGCCGCAACTCGAATATAAGCCGCACCCGGATTTTGAGGCCCCAAAATCGGGAAAAAAAAGTGCAGCTTATATTCAGAGAAATACGGTAGTTGGGTAGGATAGCCAGTGGAAGAAGTCATACGTAACGAGGAGTGGTCTCATCATTATATATTTTTTCACCCTGTGCTTATATACCACTTATCTTTATCCCGCCGGCCCAGATGGCGGCGGGGTAAAGCCCTTGTCAGCTAAACTGAGTATCACGGGTTCGAATCCAACCTGGGTGGGATTTTCAGCACCCAGAGAATGGATGTATGTCAAGTTCTGTTGCTCCGGTCCCTGGAACACCTTATGATAGGCTTTGTAGCCTATCGGGATTCCAGGGACATACGGGCCAACAGAATCGTCCGGCAAACAAATCACCCTTTTCTCAATGAGGAGCTAAATGTTGTGAGCACATCAAATACAATTTCTTGTAAATAATTCAATAAAATATTTTATCTTTTCTCTATCTATTCACAAATATGCCCACTGGTGAGTTATAGACTCGGAAGTTAAAAAATGCGCAAGGCACTTACGTGTAAATTCGACCAAAAATCGATTTTCAATCGAATAACGGTAAACTCGTATACTTTTTTTCAGTGACAAGTTGACGAGGGTTGTGAAAGTTTTTCCATTTTATTTGAGGTATAAATGGGTAGGGTAGCCAGTGGAAGAATTCTTACGTGACGAGGAGTGGTCTTATCATTATACATTTATTCACCTGGTACTTATATACCACTTATATTGATGACTCTTTTGTAAGAGGTTCTCATTTTAAACTACTTCAAGGTGACATCAGTCATCTTTCTTCCCCTCTCCTCGCCTCAATGCAATCCACCGCTACCTAATTTCCTGATGCCAGCTGCACGTATTTTAGTATTCATATTTACAGCCCAGGAGCGATCAAGATACATGCATTGGAGATACTGAGGATATTAGTGAGTGTTAAAGGTAAAGAGTAAAGGATTACAGGATACTTAAGTTAAGATCTATAACTATGCCATTAAAAATGAAAGTTTCTTGAAAATTTTTTTTCCAAATTGTATCCAGGCACATCATCGCATAAAATTTAAGTCATTGAATCGGTGAGGCACATTAAACGCTAGGTTTAAATATTTAGATCATTATGTAGTACGTGAATTTACAACGATATGTAGAAAAGTAGCTTTCCAAATCATTTCTGTTAACACTAATTCTTGAGACATAGTCAAACGGTCATTATTGCATACCCTGCCACTCGACCTGTTTGAATGGGGAGAATCAGGAAATGGAGAGGGCAAATGGAGGTGAAATGTCAGTAAACGCTATGATTCATATTTTATTACTCCTATCAAATATCAAACCTCGATAGCCTTCAAATCTTAAACAGTTCCCATTTGATACACTCCATCAACACTGTGATACTATCTGTTCACTCGGGGAAGTCATCAGAAGAGCGAGCAGCTTTCCTTAGCAATTTACTAGCGTCACTAATTTATTCTGTCTGTGGAAAAACCAAACTTTTTTCAGTTTTTTCTTGACGTGACCTAGCCAGAGCAAGGCCTTTCATTAGAGATATCTCTTTCATCCCTTTTTTTCATTAGAGAATCTCCCTAATATTTGTTTTATAAATCCAAGTCTCTTAAATTTTAGGCCGCGAATGTTTCGTGTGCGTGCCCCCACGTTAGCTTTAAAGTCAATGTCATTCCCCAGTATTTCAAATAATTTTTATAATTATCCATCCCATTTAATAAATGCAGTGTTGGTGAGCTTGATTTCGTGAGTTTACTAATTTACCAAGAATTAGAATTATATTCTCAGATACAGCCAATGAAGCCGGTGAGGCTACTGGCTTCTCTGTAACTATTTTTATCTTTTTATTCAATATTAAGTAGTAAAAAAATGAGATTATATATCTAATTATTCGCATACTGGTGACTAATTTGCTATTCCTTTCTTTTTCTCCATGTTTAAAAAAATGTAAATTACCTAATTTTTCGTCATCCGGATTGTATCCTATAGTTACGCAACACACCATTGCCATTACCATATTCGGCTGTAAACCTTCTAGGATATTTCTGGGGTCTTATTGTGAATGACGGAAAACCTACGAATAGTAAAGAATAAGAAGTCTGATTCTTATGAATTCTGGCCGTCCCAGACTATATTCTTTTCTCAATACACGCTTTTCATCTGTTCACGTTTTCCCAGTGTTCGTTTATAACTGCACAGTGTCAAACATTGGCATTCAAGCTAAATTCACCGCTGTTTAATCACACCCGTTTCATTTTAACCGGCAGCCTTATAAATATCTCTAATATATTATTTTAGTCCATAAACTACGAAATTTATGACCCTTCATGATGTGGTTAAATGTCAAGGTAACCCCAACCCAAAGTAACGCTTCTTCTTCATCAACAATTTGTTTGCCTTTGTATCCGACCGCCGAAGTATTGACTCTTTCCGTAAACCATCTTTCTTAGTTGGGTAGCCCTTTTCCGTAAATGAAGGAGTTTGAAATGATTTTATATCCTTGTACCAAACGAATTTATTTTTATGTCAATTGTTTATTCTTCACGTAAAATTGGTTTTGTGTTTTCATCAAATAATATATAGGTCTTAAGTAATCTTCAAATTTTAATTCTTAAAGTTCAAATATTCGAGAACTATTTTCAAAATGCATGTTTAAATAATGCTAAAAAATCTTTTATATCTTAAAATGAATAGCCGTATCGTCTATTTTATGACTTTGTACTGCAAATGTTAATTATTTTGGGTGATATATCCTCATCTTTTATAATTTGACGTTTTTATTCCCTCTCTCTTGCATTGAGTCCTTGTATTGAGTGGCCGATCTAATCCTCTCCTTCTCCCTAGTATCCTTCTCTACCAATGTCTTCCTTATATCCTGTCCCATCGATGAAACGCCAATAGTTTCAGATCCTTTCTATAACTCTGTCGAAAATACTTCACAATTGTAACGAGTAGTTGGATTAAAAAAGGTTCAAATAATGCAAGGTAAAACATTTTCAAACAAAAACGAATCTATACGTAGGCAGGCTTCTTTGACTATCCACTAGCTTATGATGAAAATTGAGTACTAGTAAGGAAAGTAGAGCAAAAATGAAACTGTTTAATCAGGTATTTGAAGAGATAAAGCTTCAGAGAATCACTGATAAAGTTGAGGATTGATTTGTAAGAAGAAGAGTAAGTATTTTTTAAATGCCGGGTCATAATATAGAATTTTACGGTAGGTAAACAGTATTTATTTTATAACTGAGACCTGACTTGCGAGGACTTTTAAAAGGGTAATTCCCTGGAAAAGGATATTTTTAATGTTATCTATTTTAGCATTTATTCTTAATGCCCGTTGGATCAATACAAATGATTTCTTAAATTTTCTAGAGATATTAGGAGAAAATAATTACACTACTGCTACTCATTCTGAAAGCAAAAAATAGGCACAGGGAGTATCTACAGTTGTCATTACATATTTTATCTTACCAAATCCCTCGCAGTATCATGTTTTCTTGGATGCTTTTTCGTCTTGCAGTTTATCTTTAGTATGAAAAAGGATTTTAAGTAGCAACCAAATGCCCCTGAGAAAATACAGAATTGCGGTCCTCAAGAAAATATTATCTTTCTTAAGTTGCGGTGACCCATTTAGGACTAGTTGCGAGGGTATAATTTTCTATTGCTATATAGTTATTGGTTCTATTAAAAAAAGAATAAAAAGTCTGTTTAAAAATTATAATTTAAAAAGGTTACCATGTTTCTAACTAGGTACGATAGCAAAGTGTGCTCGCCCATAGAGGGAGGAAATCAGAAAAACTTACTTCCTATTTGGGTAGACGCGTTTTAGAGTACCAAAAGTTATCTAAATGTTTGGAGACTTTTTGTAGAAAAATATACATATCTTTTTCCAAAAACAAGTTTAAAAACTCTTGGATATCAGCTTTATTGTCAAATTATCTCAACAGAATCATTTTAAAGGTTAGAACAAAAATGCACTAAGGATAGGCTTAAAGAATTTAGAGAGAAACAAACTAATTTTCAATATATTAGCAATTTACATATCGTATTTATTGTCAATAACAGTAGTATGGAAGATTGAAGATGAAGACTGAGAATAGATGGAAGCAATACATCAAAGAACTCTACCAAGGGCAGTCACCGCTCAAAGAAAACCTAATATATAACTAAAACGAGATTAATGAGAAGTAGTAGGGCGCAATCATACTTAGGAGTGAATTTTATTCTTTCTGAATAATTCTCCTGGTATACACCAGGAGTTGACACATTGGTCCGCTCCGTCTCTCTTGCCCTCTTCCGCAATCAGGGCACAACCCGCCAGACGTTCGAACTCCCTATCAATAAAATTCCCGCCCTTTTTGTCCAGCTAACCTCGAGAGCAACGTCTCTCAAGCCAGGAGGTGCGCTCACGTCCTCGTCAACAGGCGTAACTGGGCCATCCTCCGACAGCATCGCGAACCTGTTGCACACGGGGAAGGGGCAGCCTCCGCGCCCACCTCTCTCCGCTTCGGCCGTGTCGCTGCCCCCCAACCTTGGGGCACCACTATCTACTCCGGCTTCAGGATGGGCAAGTCCCCAGGCTCAGGGATTGCACCGTCATCCCCTTCCTCTCAACCACTCCACCTGCATTTGCACCCGAGCACCCCCGGGGATCCACTTCGGTGCTGTTAAGGGTCTTGGAGGAAGCACTACGGCCCCCGACGCCCGAGAAGCCCGCACAATCCATCATACGAGAGTGAATCTCTGTACACATCCATCTCGGCGACGCGAGCCTCCAGGAGGTCGCTCTTTGCCCTGCTGTTGAGGCTAGCCACAGACCCGCGGTAAGCCATACTTCGCAACTGGCTTTACAAAAACGACACTACAACACAAAACATTTTACGATACGATAAATTTTTGTCCGGATGAGAAACTATATTTTTTTCCGGATGAATTTCTTAAAAAAAGTAAAATGACACGTATCCTACACGGAAATCTAAACTAAGTTGTGCGATATGGTTGTGACGTAAATAGAAACGGTTGAGTGAGCAGGTGAACCCTTGCAGTAGGGAGTGGATGAAAAGATAAGTGGGAAAAATGAATGCTGTTTGTAGGAAAAGTAGGAATGATAATATTCACCGCAATATACTGGTAAAATAAATAATAAATGTACAAATGAATAAGATAGTAAAATAAGCACTTCCAAAGAAAGACAAAGAAAGCGGAAGGTAAACAGATAAATGCAATAAAATAATTTAAGGATGAAAGGAAAGAAAATGCTGGGAGCGTTTACTCTTCCGGTTCAATTCTACGTGACGGCACACCTGAAGCTAGGAGGGCAGATTGAGTCACCGGTTCTCCCGATTCACACCACACACAATGATAATGCTAAAAACACCGGTAGATATTCACTAGGGATCACTAAACTACAGCCGCAATCACTATTAACACAACACTATGGGTCGAAAATTTTTGGCACTTCTAAAACGCTGAAGGTGAGCGACTTCACCGTTCCGGTTCCGGGAGGTGCTCAGTTGGCACAACCTCACTCTTTTAGAGCAGGTGCAAGAACGAATGAAAAAACTTTCTCACCACTATTGCTACGGGTTTCCCTGTACACTACAGCATCGTCTGCAAATAGTCAGAATTTGTATAATTAAGTATATATAGTATTCAAAGTATATATATAATTCAAGAAATGCGGTAACCATACAGCCATGCATTCACACAGAACTTGAAAATAACCCCCCCGGTATAATACACCCTGTGTTCGCTCGTGTGCCGAGGAACATCTCCAGGCAGAATGTATTATAGGTAGCGTATGTAGCCAGTAACGCTATCGTCAACGTACCCTCTTGTATTAAGTGAGGTTTGAAATATATCGTATATGTGCCGATTTTTCTATGCCCCATTCATCCATGAGTCGGAAATCGAAATATCGGGCAGTATGAGAGCCTCACCCGGAGAGGAACTCGAGAAGAATTCTTGTAGGTATAGCTCAGTAAGCTATTATCAATTTATTTCACGTACGTACAATCTTGAGTATTTCTTTGCTGTTTCTTATCTCAAGAACTTTTCTCAGCCTCTCAATCCACTCGCAGAGCGTAATGGACAAAGGACTCGCTGAGCTCCAAAATTTATCCGCTAAGTGAACACATATCAACTCTTACGTAAATTGCGAAACGCTTTAATATTTACCTTCACCGCCGAGAGGCTGGTTGGGCTTCGTAGCCCGCTGACATCTCATCTCTCTCTCTTTTTTATGCGTATTTTCACATTAAACATTTCCAAGAAACGTTGACTATATACGGTCCTTGTGGTGTAGTATCTGGAGACTGTACTCTCATCCAATTATGACGCAGGGAAGTGCTAAACATCCTGAAAGCGGGGAGCTCACTCATAGAACGATATTGGATGGAGAAAAATTGTACTAACCTTTTTCGTTGGATTTATTATCGGCTTTAAGGAAGACTAGAAAAAATACAGACTATTATCAAGGTCTGACCATACTATTACACTTATGTTTTGGCATTTAAATACTATAATACACCCTCATAAATTTCTTATTAGCTACACTAATCCCAAAAATAACTGCCAGTCACCCTCGTTTGATGTGTCAACACCTGGTCCAGTACTAAAACGCAGTATTATATTTCCCTTAGTCTTTAGGTTCACCTCCCTCTTTTCTGTATAGTGAACTACCTTCCCCATTTCTTCTCTTCTTATGCCCCTTGAGTTTCATGACCTTGCCATTTTCAATTCGTTTTTCCGTGATTGTTCAAATTCCTTCCCTCATCATGGCATGACGTTGGACTGGAGGATGAGGAATTTTAGAAAGACATGTTATATTTCATGACAAAATTGTTCGTCAATCCCCGTGGACGTTTTTACTGTGACATCATTAGTCACTCGATTCTTTCACCACACTCGTGTACTCCCAAGAGCTCTGTCGATATTCTCTTTCTCACCCACTTCTCTCACTCGTCCACTTCCTTAGACAGATGTTTGGCATTGTTGATGATTCCTTGGATTGGCAAATGAAATAAAAAAGTATTCTTGAACAGAAAATATACTGACTGGATTGAGATAGAGGTGCAATACATATGGAATGAGGTCAACAACTGGTACACGTCACTTGCGCCACAACAAGGGTAGTATGACACGCAATATAGTGATCACTACGAAAACCGACTGAGAACATCCGAATGGGCATATGTTCTTCGAAATCAAATCACTTTCTTATTTGAATCTCAGATACCACATCACGAATCCGAATCCTGAATTCACCGCATTATCAGTACCAGGGTTTTCCCAATTAACAGTACATACCATGTATAAATAAGTTATAATTCAAAGACTCTTAGGTGTTTTTCTAGAAAAAAAACAAATTACTTAGCATTATATAACAAAAAAGTCTAAACCTTTATCTTTCATCTGTTTTTGTGTAGAATTCACTGTTATTATGCTTGATTACTGAAGAAAAGGGTATTTTCGTCCACCTCATCTTTAGATATCCATCCGATAGAATTACTAAAATTACAAAAATATGTGTGACCAGATATACCGATTTAACCTACTCTCGAAATGTGCCAACTTGATTGCCTCTTAGTAAAGTAGTAGGCTAGCACCATGGACAAATACTAAGGTATAGTAAGGACAACTAAGGATGGTAAGATTTTTGGTGCAAACTCAGATTATGTGTTGGGTGCGGCACATTATCGTCATATATTTTTTCGTAAATGATAAATGCGCTCACTTCCTGAATCCGTGGGCATGTTACCATCACTGAAATAAAATGATTTTAGAGCCTTAAAAATATACGTGTATTTTATCGGAAGTACTTTAAGACGAACGAACAATTACAATTTTCCACACTATACCGAACATACGATCCTCATATGGGGACTCGAACACAACACCACTGATCTAACCTGTTCCGAGAAATAAATCGAATCCATGCCTCAGTGCTTAGAATAATAAAGCCACCCTTTCACAAGCTTTCCAAGCTGAAATTCCTCTCCCCTTCCCCCTCGTTTTCAAAACTTGCCCCATTTGGCTACCTAAATTTACTGCAACTTGCTGCCCTGTTTCTCCATAAGATGCATTTGTCCCCTCTGCTGTGTTCGTCCCTTGCCTAGCCCGCCTTTCCGCTGCTCTCTCAACTCCTTCCCTTCTCCTCCCACCAACTCTCTTTAGGATGTCCCCCCTCCCCGCACATGTTCGTCTTTTCTTTCGTCAAATGCACCCTTCCGCCTACTTTTCCCTTTTCCTCCCAAACACCATTACTTTCCTTCCTCCTGTTATACACTTTCGCTTTCCTTTCCATCTACTCTCCCTTTTGTGATTTCCGACTCTCCTTCCATCACTTTTACTTTCTGGCCACTCTCCTTTTCTTCTACCTCTTCCTCATGGCACTCCAAATATATTCCGCTTAGGCCTTATCCCTCCCCCCTCACCTTTCCATTCCTCGGCTCCCTATCCTATCCGTCAAATTACATAGACAAACCAGGTTGTTTCTGTCATTCTCCCAGTGTCTGTTGGACGCCCTCTTTCTGATCCACTGGTCCCGGAAGCCGGCGCCCTTCAAAACTCTCCATTTTTATCGCATCCTATTCCTCTCTTTTGCATATCTTCATTTTTAAAACGTATGTGCAATACTTGTTTATGAATAGAATTGCGTGAAGCTTCGATATATGTCCTTTTGAGCAATATTTTTTTAATAAAAGTGAAAAAATTACATGTCAACGATTTACTTTGTTGCAGTTCAATGCTATTTTAACTCGTAACATACGGCTCTGGATATAAATTTGGAAATAATTCCATGATAAGTTCATAATGGTGACTAACAAACATCTAGATTTCATTCTGTTGAAAAATAATATTTACCTATGTTTGTTTCTTAAATTTAGAATTTCTCCCCATGGACCCAAATCATAACAATACTTAAATGAAGGAGAAATTTTAAAAACACAATTTTCACATATTTTGCTACATGTGGGATGATTACCATAGTATGAACATATGTACTTAAGAGATGGGAGGTCCAAGAATGTTTATTCAACTTACTAGTTAATTTATTAAATAGCTTACAATACAGTTCCAGCCACTGTATTTAATACAGTGTAACCATCATACATAAATTTCTTGAGCGGTAATATTCCTGGAAATATATTCCTAGCCAACTATGAGACTTAAGATACAACTGCGAATAGATACCATAGTGTAAGAAAAAGGAATCTCAGAAGGAGTGAATAGGTTTAGACCCTGGGAGCGGTGGTAGAGGGGGGGGGGAGAGATGTGCCCACACCCTGAGAGTTATGAGGAGAAAGGGTAGGTCGAGGGAGGATTTGTTGTGGAAAGAAGGCGTTCACGTATAAAATTTGAACCCCCACATCCCACCTTATTTCATTTTATGATAATTTCCTCCTCTTTTCTCTCCCTCCAGTATTCTCTCTCCCTAAATTCCTAACATCAGGTCACCTCCGGCATGCATATATTTTAATTTAATTGTTTCTTTCTCTCTCCTGGATAATGAATGACTACTTTTACTTTCTCTCATGCCTACGGCAAAAGTTTAACCACTGAGTGAACTTTCATTACGGTTGGACAGATTAAAAGTGACGTATAGTCAAAGTTTGAACCCTTTAGTTCATTTCAAATTTTATGCGCACTAAACAAATTTACCGTTTCTCGAATGTTAATTAAATTAATGACAATCCGAGGGCATGATGTCAATCTGAAAATTGTCGTAAATACTTGGAAGAGAGAAATTAAGTAGAATTTTCAGCTGAAGTGTGCATGTGAAGTGTGCACACATGTAGCCTCCTTGTGCTGTTGCACTCCCCAAAATTACGTTGGACAGTTTAGTATCTTTATTTATTAGAGAAACAGGAGGTATTAGATAAGAGGGCATTATTACATCCGACGAGAAAGTTAGGAGAAAATATACTCAAAAGTGGAGGATAAGTTAACAATTAAGGAATAACCGTATTATAGTGAGGCTAATTTGGAATAAAAAATTAAACTCATATCTTTGCCTTTACATGTCGGTAAGATATCTAATAATCGTAATTTTAATGCTCCATTTACGGCTATAATATATAAAGAGCGAAGCACCTCATCCTTGAACGCATGTCACTCCGCGTAATGTCTCCTGTACAATTCATTTTTCTTTCCCCCCGGTTTTTTGCCCTACATCCCCTACCCTTCGATCTTGTTGTAGCTTACAGAATATAATGTAAACGCAGATGTAGATGACCAATCATATATTTTATGAAGTGCTTTAAATGAAAAATCATTAGCATTTGGAATGGAGTCTTTGTCGCTTTCACTTTCACAGTCCAATTTCAATGAAGCATCACCTCACTGGTTCCATTTCACAGTGCTAATTTCTTATTTTTCTGCTCGCTACAACCACGGTAGTTTATTCTACACTATTGCTCAGTCGTCTGAATGTCCCAGTGGTTGAGAAACCGCGTCACTTCGGCCCATTAATGTAGCAAGAGAAACTGGTAATCCAACTGCTGTAAGTACTTATAACTTCTTGTGGCTACCGTTTTACAGATGTGGAGTTCTATTGAATATCATTAATAGTCTCATGGAGACATGAGTCAAAATGGAACGGATGATTGTTGTGAATCTTTTCCCACTCTAGAATGGCTTGTCGACGGCAATTAGAAAGGCTACAAAATGAACCACCTTTCGATCCCGTTTCGTAGGACTCAGAAATTTCAGTTTCCCATGCCCCAAAAATTATCCACTACGCAGCCCCAAGAACTTTTGCGAGAGGTCTATGTCATAGCTCTTTACCATATTATTGTGATTAGGTCCACGAAAATCGTATATTTAAACTCATAGAAATTGATAAATTTTTACTGCTTCTTTCTCCTTTATTCCTTATTTCTACTTTTCAAGCGTTTTTAAAATATCTAAAGGCGCGCTATCATTGTTAATGATAGTTAATGATGCTATCTCACGCTTCACATCATCATTAAGATGGCTATGGGCTTTGACTGTCTTCTCCGCTGATGTCATCTCTAGCAGTTTTTATTTAGTCTGTTTACCCTTGGCCCAGAGACATTATCGCACGGAACAATTCCAAGTCCGCAATTTCCTTGGAAACGTTTGCCTCACTCAAGGCCTGCCCTACGACTTCCTCGAGGGCATCATGCTGAAGCCTCGATGCCTTAGGTCGGTCGGTCATATATAATAGTGGCGAAACTTTGGCAAAGTCGCCTACACTTAGCGTACCTGTCGACGAGACGTAAAAGCACGTATAAAAGGGATAGGTTGAGTTGAATGAATGAGAAGATATGGTACCTCTCTCGGGTGACTCATTACAGCACGTAAACTGTGAGAATATTGCCCTTTCTTCTCAAGTAATAATGATACATTCAGTAATTATCATCGTTAAGTAATAATCAGACAATAATTTAACGAATTTAACTCAAATTTTATTATAAAGCTTTACATTAGAAAAACTAAAAAAATGTAATGTAAAGTTTTTAATCAAAAGCTTAGTTTAGTTTTGAATTATTACAGTAAATAGGACAATATTATATGAAGCGATAGCAGGTTCCAAAAATGTTTGGTCAGCGATGAGGTAGGAGTTAAGTTTGAGGTAGGTATGATTTAGGATACGTGGAGGAGGCTCTGGGGTCAGATCGAGTTAATCTTTGAGAAATATATGTTCGGAGGGTAAATAGATCACCTAGGTAAATGGGAAGTTGGGATCAATTTCGTAGCTAATATGCAAAGGGTAAAAGTCTGCACACAGTACACAAGACTGCCAAAGAAATTGTAATTTAAATAAGAGGATGGTAAAGAGTCAGCAGCAAATGGCATAATAATATTTGCGATCCCAAAAACGCTAGAACAAAAATACGCTGACAGCGTTTGCACTTATCTAAGATGCCCATTAAAAATAAAAAACCGAGCAACAATGAGCAGTTTTAGGATATATGAAAAACAGAGTTTTTTAATTCGACGCGGACAACGAAATGTTGCAACCGTGGGAACACTGCCAGTCACAAAGAGGGGCCCTACTCCCAATGAAAGAGATAGTAAGTAGTCAATAACCCCTAACAACGGTACTCTATGCATTGTCATTATCTTTCTCCATCACTGTAGCTTTGAGGAAAGAAGAAACCCCGGCGCCGGCCTGCTATTGACGTGATGAATGACATTAGGGACCTCCACATTCAAACGGCACCCTCCCTTTACACATACATAGCCATCTTTTCATCATCTGTTTTCTGCAACCCGTGCCATAAATTTTAAATTTGAAACCGCAACTTCTGAATAAAGTGATATGAAAGTCTGCACACCGCTTTAACTAGTAACACGTTAGTCAATCGATGTGAAAGCGGTTCGCAAAACTACTCCATCAACAGAATCTGGTTACAGCTAATCTTTTTTATTCGACCCTCGATATGCTGACAAACGAGGACACTAAGAAGGGGAATTACTCCTTGGGAAAATTTGTGATATTGTAATTTAACGATCTTAAGCCTCGAAGAGGAGCTTCCAGAATTCAATTAGATGCTAAAAAATAGAAAGTGAATTGGGAGAAATAAATATTTATTATATGCTGATTCGTATGTTTTTGCAGTTCTTTACACTTGCTTGTAGTGAATAGTTGTAGTAAGATGCAAAGCTAAACGCATTAAGTGTATATCTTTCATTGAATACTCTATGATAACAAAACGAGGCTTATCGAAAATTTCAAAGCCGAAGCCATTTTAATATTACTTTGGGTAGAAGTACGATATGTAAAGCAAAAAGCATTGTTAATTCCTCATATTTTCATCTTAAATAACTTATAGGACTACGCGTACGTATATACGTGTAATTCATCTGCTAGGCGTATTGAATCAAATACGCGCCAGTTTCCCGCGCCTATTTCGCCAGTATTTCTGCCTGTTCCAGCAGGCTTTTCAACTAGTTTTTAAATAATATGCAGATAAAAGTCTTGACAACTTTCTAGCATCGAAAGAAACACTTCCATGCAAATGGTCTTCTCAGTCGTGCCGTCGAAGAATTGATTACAGGAAGTATACGCTGCGCTAGAACAATGCTCTGTGAACGATAAACATGAAACTATTTACTTGCATAAAAATGCTTATGTTAAGCGCGCAGAAAGAATTGTAGACGAGACCTCGGGCCGTGGAAATCGCCTTACTTAAAATCTTTCGGTCGAGACGGGAGGTAATGCCATCGCTTCAGAAGGCCAGAGAACCCCGACGGCAGGAAATTCCGGAACACCACAGATTCCCATCCGCTTAACTCCGCCTCTCGGGTCCTAGCGCCCACAGCCACCGTTCAAAAGATAAAGCAAGACGGGATGGGGAGAAGAGAGTTGTCACTATAAGGAGATTCCCCAAGGTGTTGACTTGGGTTGGTTGGGATTGTGTGCGTTGCTTTAGACGTGTACGCGTCGAAGCGTGGATGAGAGGGAAGCGAAACACAACTCCTGCGAGACTCGGAGTGCCATTCGAAAACTTGAAAATCCAGCTCAGTTCTGTATTAACATTAAACGCTTAAAGCTACTCCAAGGGTGTGTGGCAGTGGATTATTTAGCACCAAAACGCACAGCATAATACCCTAAGTGTGTTAATGTGACGAAGACATAATTCATCACCAAAAACTTGCAATTGATTTTCACTAACAAGTCTACATGTACGCATAGCCGATATCTTTTTCTGCCAAGAAAGATGGTTGATCAGCTAAAGCTGTAAAAGGATTTTCCCCTTAACTCTTTTCTTGAGAAAAAAAGCTTTCGAAATGCAGTTAGACACTAAACAATAGTTGAGTAAATTAAAAAAAAATGTTTTCTCTAGCAAAAATATACTGAAAATCTCACGCAATACAGGAATATATAATCAAACGCATCCTAAAACCTGTTCAAATGTGTGGTTTGTAACATTACCTATGGGACACCAATGTCATTGGTATGTCTAATTCGCGTCGGGAAGATATAATACCATTTTCTTTCGAAATTTTCGTTGTTATTCGGGAAGCATGGGGAGCTGCTCCTAATGTTTCCAAGGTTCAAATAATTGATGCCTCTGGCAGAATCGAGCCATAGTTACATACATACCTACATACATACCCATCACGCCGTTCCCTTCCGGGGTAGGCACAGTCAAAATTTTTCACACATTATTACATAATTGTACACCTAACTCTGCTTCAATAATTTCCTCCATACTGACCTATCCTTGCAAACCTCTTTTGCCTCATTTACCCCATTACCATGTTTCACACACGCCCTCCTGTTTTTAAAACTCCTAATATTCCTCCTCCTAAGAATTTCCTCAACCACATTATGCCACAACTTTCTCGGCCTACCTCTACCTCTCATACCATTCATTCTACTCTCATATATCTGTTTATTTATTCGAGTCTCATCCATTCTCTCAACATGGCCAAACCAACGGAGCACACTCCTTTCATACACGTCCATTACTGGAGCATTTAACTCACATTCATTCATGACCCACTCATTCCTGACCCTATCCATCCTACTTTTGCCGCAAATACTCCTCAGATGGCTCATGCCCATTGCCTTTAGTCCACTCTTATGTCTATCCTGACATACCCATGTTTCACTACCATATAGCAAAGTGGGAAGAAGTACACTTTTGTACACGGCAATTTTCGCTTCCTTAGACAAGTACTCATTCCTTGATATGCTCCAC
The DNA here is from genome assembly GCA_963169105.1 of Ceriagrion tenellum. Classification (NCBI taxonomy): domain Eukaryota; kingdom Metazoa; phylum Arthropoda; class Insecta; order Odonata; family Coenagrionidae; genus Ceriagrion; species Ceriagrion tenellum. Next base: position 140,978,344 of record OY720634.1, on the reverse strand, counting down.
ATGCTACCTACCACTTTCCTTCCAGCATTCGCACGTCTATAAGTATAATTGGCATGTAAACTCAAACCTCATACCCTGAGCTGTAAAATATTTTATTTTTGGTATGAAAACCTTTGGTACCATTGTTATCCATTTTAAACAAACGCTTTTCAGCATTCCTAGGTTTCCGATTGAGCATGAATAAATCAAACTGGTTACTTTCCTGAAATTTAGCAAAAGATGGAATCGTAGTAAGACGATTGTTAACAGACGACAAATATGTATGTTTTCGATTTCCCTGCAAATTAGGTTCCCTAGTTCTAAGCAGTTTCGTAGCCATAACTCAGCCTGTTAGAGATCTTAACCTATTTGGAGTCTACTTTGGAATAGTTAAATTTAAAAGAATGAAGACCAGTGATTTATAATATATGCCTGCATTCAATATGTTCAAGGGTATCATCATGAGGTAGAGAATTATGTTGGAAAATTTAATCAAGTATTTTAATGAACTGAGTGCTTTGTTTTTGTGCTTTTTGTATAACATTCGGTATTTTGAGCTTACTTGAACTGCACGGTTAAATTAATGCATAAAATTCTACACCTTCAGGTGTCGCAAATTACCGGTATAGGGTGGCAAGAGTTAGTGTATAATGAAAACATTGACTCAATTTAAATGGCAGAGTGATTTAAGTGTCCATTGCAATTTTAATATTTCTCAAAACAAAGTAGAAATTTGAAAGCGTTAATTCCAAGCAATAGCTGGACAATGTTATCGCTTCGTTACGATACAAACGCTTCGTTTGATTTTCAGCCATTGAAGTTATTAACTTTTTTAATTTCTAATTAACAGGTTCCTCTGCACGATCGCCATGTTTGTCAGCACAACAAATTTTGTAAGGGAAAATGAAGAATTGTATGCTTACAGTATTACTGTATTGGCTTAAGGACATAACCCTAACCCATCATGCATCCAGGATTAGGATCCACGAATATTATACATAATAAACTGAAGGTATGTACCAGACAAAAACTGAGAGAAGGGCATTATAACAGGGTTGGAATGTTTATATCGGGCTAAGATGAACTATTTTCACGTTTAAAATCAGTTTCTTCTGCATTATCGACTTGCTATGTGAGAGAGCCTAGGTATCACGATTGTCTACAACACATCTAGCTGTTAAGTCGAATTGCATACGGTTTCCGCGCTACACTTAAGAATTATGACATACCCTTTGCTCCACCTAGGAATGGTAATGTAAATATTCGGAAATATACTGAGAGATACATAGAATTCAGGAATATACGGAGAGATACATAGAATTCAGATTAGAATAGCGGGAGCGGGCCATTATTTACAGGGAGCAATACTCAAAATTGTCGGAAACAAAAAAATCGTGAAGAGTATTTGTGATGTAAAAGCTTGAACTTCACCATAAATATTGACACTTCTACGCGCCACGGGGATAAATTATCACATGACGTATGATGAGGTACATTGTCCTTCGACGAAAGAGAAGTGAGAATATATGTGGGTCAATGCACTCCTCACTCCGGAAATATGAAATTTTTGGTTGGAAGAAGGCCCTGTTGTCATTTTAAATAAATAGAATACGTACGATTTAATCACTTATCTATGTTTTACGAGTAGATGTTGATTTCTTTGCTAGATGTGGCATGTATAGATCACAGTTAACATGAGGGCTAAAAATATATATTCTTAACGAGTTTAATCAAGAATTTAGGGTCGGGTTTAGGATTTGAGCATGATTTGGAAATATTTAAAATGCCTTGCCAGGAGTGTGAATTCAGAATCGCATTTATGTGTTTTATACCATATTTGAGAGTCCTTAACCGTATTATTAAAAAACATTATTGAGAACCTGAAAAACATCTATCTTTTTTCTTTTCTATCCTTTTCTATCTTTTCTTAAAGGATCACTCTTCCAAAGCCTATAATCCGACAATAGTGTCACAGCTTTTACGAAAATTAAGATTTTCATCCAAAGATGGGTACAAATCCTGTACGCGACTAACTCGGTTATTCTGGGGTGATTAAAGAAAATAACACTCTTCTTGATATCACCTGTTTTCTAAAATGACGGTCAAGTAATAGGGTAGGTTGCCGAGGTATCTGAATATCTTCAAGCATTTCCATATCACTTCTTTTGATACATCTCCAATTCCTTTAATACCATTCTCACGCACTCTGAACCCCTTTTTACGTTTTTTCGTACATCCCAAACTCATTTCATTTTCTACTCCTTCACGTCCCAAGACTGTTTACCTTTATTTCTTCTGTCCCTGTTATTATGTCTTACAAGGCTTTTTTGGTGCGTTGCAAGGCATATACGGAAGATTTTCGGATTCCCCTAATTTTCCCCGTTCATTGACCTCGCAATTTTCATTCTCAGGTCGAGTCAGGTCCTGCAGAAAACTAACGGTTTTCAAGCTTGTGATTATAATGCGTAAAAAGGAACTCTAAGTAAAGTTTATACGGTATATTTTGCGTCCTAGAACGTCGAAATACTTATGTTCTCAGAGTCTGCAGATCTTCTTGTATGTGTAGATAACGGGATGGAATCATCAATGATTCCCTTAAAAATATCGGGTAACAGAAGAGTTTTCTCTCCCAACCCTTTTCCGACATTGAAGTTGGAAATAGCCCCCGGTAATCACAAGACCTTTTTAAATGAATCGGAGTCAAAATCTTTTTACCAGCATCATAAAATTGCTTTTTTTATAAATAATTAATTTTCAGAAGAATCATTTGATATAGCGCAAAGTTTGAATTTGACAAAAAGATAAAAGATACTTAATTTTTCACATATTTAAAATTCAACTTTTGACCAAAGTTTTAATGCTACCACATCATCACCAAAGGACGTATATGAAAAACATTAAACTTAAGTCATAGTTATTTAAGTATAATTAACTTGTGGTACACAACTAATGACAGAAATATTAACTATTCATAAAATAATGCATTATTAAAAAAAACCCTTATTTGCACCACACTAAGTCTGTAAGCGGTACAATGGCTGGCCTATAATTTTAATCCATGCAGCCAGTGCATAGTGTTTGGGGGGACAAATAATAACTACGATTTAATAAAAGCACGTACGTATTCCAATTTGAGTATATTTAATCAACCAATCCCCGAGTCCAGGTCCCCTGGTAGTTTCCTTCTGATCCAGGTAAAGTCCTGACGTTCGAAAGACGTTATATACCATATCAGTAAAATTTTAAAAAAATTAACAATAGTTTCCACGTCATACATACATAGGTATACAACTTTCAAGATCCAATTCAAGTGAGGAAAAAAGCTGAGGTATCACGCCATCTTGGTCTAAGGAACGCAATTAAATAAATGCTTTCACAGTAAAGGGCCTACCAAAAGCAATTTGTGTCAGCCTCTTTGAGATGGGTGGTCTTTAGGTTTACAGGACTCAGTGTGGGAGTTCACTGCGTACCCAGTTTACGAGTTCAGCGTTTGTCTCTAGCTCAATATCGCTTTCCTCATAATTCTCCCTTTGTCTTTTTCGCTGTCACTCTCAGCAATAAAGTGAACATTTATCATTTTCTTTCTCTCATACACTACCATCGATTCAAATGCCTCTCTCCAAACCCCGTCATTCAAATTTCTCCCCACTAAGAAGTCGGATTTCCTTTTTGTGGGTCACTCAATTCCCTCTCACCGCCGATTTCCAATTTTATCTGTCCCCCTTCAATCCGTATTTCTGCTTCTATCACTCATTCCGAGCAAAAAAGCGATCCTCTAAAAATAAATCTAAGAAATAGAAAGTGAAAGATAATTTATCATCCCTCAATTTGGATTTTTTTAGAGGTTCTCCTTTTTTTAATTCTTTCTTCATATGTTTTACCCTTTGATCTTTTTTGACGGAAATGATCATCATTGGGCATTCCACCAGCTGATCGGTGGGTTTTAGGGATACCTTACCCTGAGTGTCCCATTTTTTTGCAAAATATATTTAGTTTTCAGCTAATCTTAAGTTCGTCACCATCTTCATTTAGTTCTTTATATCCCTTGCCTCCTCTCGTCTTTCAAATCATTTCTCCCCTTCTTCCGCTTCCAGGCTTTTTCAGCGTTGTATCTTCATTCTATAAAATATTTCCTTTCCTTTCAAGAAATCTTTTTTCTGTCATTAGTGCTAACTCTACATCTCTACCAATAATTACTTCTTATCTCCCACCTTCAACTCTCCAACCTCACAACTCTTGAATTCTAATCCAATTGATTTGAAGAAATCTCGTTCGTTGGTTATTTTCCAATTTATATTGTATGGAATGTGACTGAATGAATGTTTTTCAGAATAGTTTAGCCTGTTAGAAATAAATTCTCATTACCGATATTTTTTACCTTTTTTTCTTGACAAAATTGATTTTTGTCATGGTATATTCATGTTATTTAATTATATTATATTCTATCTCTGAATTCAATTGCGCAACATGTAGAGTTATTGTTTTTCACTGAGAGTAGTTGTTTCTGTCTTTCTCTTCCTGTGTTGTAAAGCTCCATTTATTTTCTGATGTGAACGAAATCATTTGTTAATTTGTTAATTACCTCGCTGCAATTCCATTTTATCGTATTGTTGCTCTAAAGGACCTTTTCCAGAGTGTAATAAAGGTTTAGTCTATTCTATTCTTTAACCACCTTCGATTCGACCACTTTTTCTCCTTCGATTTCCTCCTTATCCACCACTCTCCCGTTTTGCTCTTATAGACGTAGGGTTTTGAGAATGATCCGTTTAAACACTGTGATGTCTTACTTAACAACGCAAAAAAAACATATAGTGACCACATTACATTGGTTTACAGTTAGACCTGTGCGCCGATGGATAAACTATCGGCGGCGGATGCCGGCTTGCAATGGCTTGGCGGCCGGCAACGCGCCGTCGGCGCGCCGACCCGATGGTTTTTACCGGCGGCGTGACCGGCGGCGTAGTTATCCAGTCATAATGTATTTACAAGTATTTCAGCATGTAATAGCATAATTTATTCATTATTTCTCATTATTAAATGTGTTCATTTGTTTATTTCATGTTAAAACACATTTTCTTACATTTTATTAACTTATGCAAGAAATTTCTTCTAATTATAAGTACAGTGAAATCCGAAATTAAGTACGAAAAAATGCCGTTCCGAGGGGTTGCCGCTAAATAGGGGTGCAGTGGTTGTAATTTACACGCCATAGTGTTATGGAGGTTTAATAAAGTACAATAAGTGAACAAATACATACTTAATATGGCAATATAATTTTGCTAAATACTGAATTAGTACGGCAGAGTACGTATACGCAAACTTATACGTTCGTACGGTACCGTATGGTAAACTTATACGTATACGGACCAATCTTAGTAAAGTACATACTTATTATGTATAATAATACTGTAAGACGTTTGGAGGTATATTGGCAAAGAATTACAGTACTTAAGTTAAAAAAAAATCTTTAATGTTAGGATACAAAATGAAATTACAAGAATACACAACAGAAAAATGTATTACGGCTTAACATTTACGAAAATAACTGGTAATGTCCATTTTTTTGAATTTTTTAATGAACTATCGTGTCCTCTACGGCACTTGAAAGATTTTTAATCATATGAACATATTCGAAAGTTTTAAAAATTTTTTCAAAAAAAAGGCGTGATATTATTCAAAAGTTTTAGAACATCTTCAGGCGTTAGAACTCGTTCTTGAGGATCAGATTCTGTCTCGTAATCGGGCTCTTCAGTATCTGTACATAAATTTATAATAAGTATGTTAAATTCAATTTATAAGGTTACTTGGAGAGAAAATTTTAAATAAAAATAGATTACATGAAAAATTACTCACCGACATTATCTGGAAGATCCAGTGCGAACAAAAACCATTCTCTGGAGACGTTTCAGCGCAGTCCTCCGCAGCAGTCCATCTTCCGTCGTGCTCCATGCCAGCCTTCCTCATCAGGTCTTCTACTTCCTTTTGGGCTTCTTGAAAATCTTCTGGAGCAGGTTCAGAAGCATCGAAAAACTTTAGCGAAACACCACATTTTGCAAAACATTTCCTTATTGTCTCTGCTTTTACGTCATTCCACGATGACTTAATCCAAGATATCGTGTCTGAAAGCAAAACCTTTTTAGCTAACTCATTTGCACTGCTGCAATCATCAATTTTAGCCAATATTGATTTAACCACACGCTTTCGGTAAAGTGATTTGAATGTTTTTATGATCCCTTGATCACACGGCTGAATCAGGCAAGTCGTGTTTGGTGGCAGAAAATGCAATGTGATGTTTGACAGAGTTAGATTATGAACATGGATTGTCGCATTGTCTAGCAGTAACAAAATTTTCCGTTTTTCCCGGGCCATTTTTTCATCAAATTTTTGCAACCACTCTTTAAAAATGTCTGATGCCATCCAAGCTTTTTTATTGGCTTTCCAGGTAACGCATAATGTATTCATATCAGTTTTACCAAAGCATCTAGGACGTAGAGATTTCCAGATAATCAATGGTGTAGTTTTCTCACCAACTGCACTGCAACATAAAGCAACTGTGATCCTTTCCTTAGAATATTTTTCGCCTTAACAGTCCTCTGTTTTCTCGGAAAGTGTTTTCGCGGGAATCATTCTGTAAAATAATGCTGTTTCATCCATATTGTAAACATCTTTAAGATCAAACCCTTTGAATACACTGCTTAATCTTTCCTTCCAGTCTTCAGCAGAAACAGCATCAGCACCACCTTTTTCTCCAGAAATGGCCTTAAAAACAATATTGTGCCTAGTTTTAAACCTATTCAGCCATCCGTTGTTGGCACAGAAGTTCTGAATATGCAGCGCTTCTGCAATTTCTTTTGCTTTTTCTTGAATCATACGACCACTAATAGGAATTTTTTTTTTAACGTACTGTTCTAAACCACTTAAGTACACAGTCGTTTATATCAGCGAATTTCTCCTCCCGCTTCCGCTTTAAATTTTTAGACTCACCTTCAGCTCAGTCCTTCAGAATAGAGTCTTTATTTTTCAGAATTTCCCCGATTTGCGTTCTTCCGCACTTGTACTTTTTAGCGAGTTTAACTTGGCTTAATCCATTGTCGTTGTCTTGAATATCCCGCACTCGGTCTTTTAGAGGCAAAACAACTCTTTTTGTAGACGCCATTACACAATACACTACACTTTACAGCAGAGTATTTCACAAATTTCGGTACTGCTGCACCTAATCTTTAAAAAACGAAAGAATTGCAACACAAGAACAACTTGCGTACCGAATGTAACACTGCAATGTACCGGGTTCACACTCAGCATTCACATTCAACTGGGTTCCACAAACCGTATGCATAGAATACCGCAGACCTGAGCTTGTTTACTGTATTCGTAGTTAACAGTACGACTGACTGACGCCTTGCCTGACATTGTTAGATTTAGATGCTTCATAGTATAGCTACGGTAGTGTAAGATGGGTAGAATGGTGGGGGAGGGAACTACAATCGGTTCGGCGAGGGCGGTAAGGGAAACGCCCCTGTCACATGTAAACAAAAGGCTTCCGTGAGGAAAGGAGCCGCGATCGGACAGAAAGAAAGGAACCACAAGGTATCCAGAAAACATTACCACAGTAGACTACGGAACGCACGCAAGAGAAAAGAGACATTGCATGAAAAGGCTTGTTTCGGTGATTCATATGCATGTGACGACGATGTATGACTAGTCGAGAGTGTGAGGTCGTGTGTGCCTGCCTCCTGAACAATGTAAACAAACACCACTATTCCAGCTAACATAAGTTAATTAGATACTGTAGCTGTTACATTACAGAAACGATGACAATTAACGTGTACGTGTACGGTAACTAAGTAAATAAAGTTTTATTAGTAAAATTGTCGCTTAATAATTGTGACCGTAAATTTTCTTAACTGCCGTATGTAGGGGTTGGGGATGTTGTTTAACAGGAGTAATATTTAACGATTTGGGAAATTTCGTAAGGAAAAAATGCCGTTAGAGGGGTTGTCGTTGGACAGGGGTGCCGCTTAAGAGGGATTTCACATTTCACTGTTAAAATATTATTTATAGTTTTCAAATATGATGAAATACCATTCAAACGATCCTGTATGTATTTTTATCCCCTCTTTCATTCATCTACGTTCCACAGTGTTAATTTGAGAGCGGATGATTTTATGGATAAGGCCTTTAGATTATTCTAAAAGTTTAAATAATTATAGATTAATATCTGAATTAATCAGACGAGCAAAAAGGCAATATAATAAATTTAACTCCGGTTGTGCAATGTTACAATCAACTTTCCTTTTGCCCCTCACTCGACTTTGAATTCCTGCACTCTATCAATAAAATTTATTCAATTGGAATTCGAAGAAGACTTCCAGAAAAACACCATAAACTTATGCAAAACGTTTAAAATGAAATTAATGGGATACCAACCCCATATTCATCGCTATAAAAAAGTAAATGGGAAACTGGAACTTAACAATCAAGACCATGGCTGAGAATTTGCTAATTATTTCGAAATACCTTCGAACTGCCCAGAACCCTAAGAAAGATTCCCACCAAAAGATCTCAATGATACAACCCTAATTCACAAGCACCAGATTAAGAAGAAACCACATGGCAAATTAACAAGCCCCAAAACATAAATGAATCAGGTGAAGATGGAATCATAGCAGAACCCGTGATGGCAGCTGTACCAAAAACCATAGCAGAAATAACATGAATAATACAAAATTTTGGCGAACTGAACAGATCCCTTTAGACTAGGAAAATGTCCTTGATCATTCATTTTATAAAAAAAAGAGATAGAACAGATGTAAGCAACTACAAAGGAATTCTCCATTCCCATCACATATAAAATTCTCTCACAATGCTTTCTTGTTCAGTAACAACTTTAATCCAAAATTGGCGAATATCAAGGTGGTGTCAGGCTAGGTAGATTAGTCCCGTAAAACGTTCTAAATCTAAAACTAACAATTCGGCATCTAAATATGTAAAGCATGAATATTATCTGCACCTGCGTTGACTTCAAAAGGCCTTGGATTCAGTTGATCGCGAATCTCTTGATCAAATTTTGAAAGAAAAGGGCTCGATCCTAATGCACTTGCAACCATTAGATAGACGCTCACGGACAAAAAATGTTAAGTAAAATTCAGGGGAAAAATTTCTGAACCCTTCAAAATTAAAACAGGAGTAAGTCAAAGAGATGGACTTTCAACATTACTCTTAATTTTTGTCCTAGAAAAAGTAATTCGAGAATGATAAAAATACTAACGAAGTCTAAAAATTGATCAAATAATCAAATTAGGAATAACAAATGTAACAATTGACAACCTGGCTATAGCAGAGACCGTCATGCCCAGGCAATGTCTTGGATGAACTTCTGCGGGAGATACTCGGCAGCGGCCGATGACCCATCACCAAGGATATGACGTTTTGATTATTCCATGTTTTTGTTCTTGATTCCCTCTTCCTGTGCCGGCCTCGGTGGCGGCGGGGTAAAGTCCTCGGATAAAAGTCCTCGCCTGCCAAACCGAAGGTCGCGGGTTCGAGTCCCGCTGGGGTAGGATATTTACACCTCCCTGGACATGGTTGTGAGTGTTCGTCATATATGAGTTAATTGTAAGAGAGGACTGTACTGGCCTAAATTCGCTCGAAATAAAAAAGACAAATTATTATTATTATTATTATTATTATTATTATTATTCCTCCCCAGCATACACCCTCTCCCAGGATTTCCCAAGCCTTTACGGTTTTTGTTTCCCACCCCTCACCAGCAGCGGTGAACGATACATCTACACTGTCTGTATATTCTACAGACATCTGTCTGTAGTTTCTTTAGATATCCGACTTAGATCTTTTGGACTTCCAATGTTCTTGTTTGTGATTACCGCTTTCCTCCCCAGCACACACCCCTTTCCTAGGGTTTCTCCGTACGGTTTCTGTTTTTCAGCCCCACGCCCTTCTAAAACTGCTTTGTTTTACCCACATCTCTTCCGTCACCCACATTTTTCATGAATATATTTCATAGCCAAATCTTGAATAGTATGATGATGATGACGTAGTATCGGGACAAGTTGAGTTAAATCTTTCATAAGTAGAACTGCAAGTGTTTTCTCCGTAATTATGGAACTTTTTCACCACATTACATCTGAATCTGTATTGAATATATTCTACAACCTCATTTGACGACCATAGTAAAAAATTATCGGAAGGGCATTCAATTAGAGCAGAAAACATAGCAACGACCTAAGTACAAATATGACCGTATGATTTGTGCTATGTTCAATTAGAATATAAGAGTCGAAGTCAAAATGAATTTGATTAGGTGGTTCATTAATGTTTCAATTGACAATGCAGTACCACAAATGTCAAAATACGTTCTATCGGCATGCCTTCCGTCTTCTATATTTCAACGATTGTTTGAAAAGTACGGGAGTATCTAAAGCGCACCAACTCCTTTTTTTGCCACCCATAATATGGTCACTACGTTGTTTAATCGAAAGGCACCACGCTGAAAAAAACAGGGCTGCAAAATGAAACAGGGACCAATGAGTAGTTTCGTGCCGGAACAAAACTATAAGCTTTGTTATTTAATGTGACGTCGTTTTAGATTGAATCCTGAAGTCTGGCTTTGTTTGAGTTTTGTTTCGAAATAAAAGTAGAAACTGAACCAAATATGACATTCCGTAACTGTTCCTTCTCTCGAATAGTTTCGGTGTAAGTGAGTGGGAGCTATGATAGATGTATGATACTATTATGATTGACCGTCGACTGTAAAACGACTTGTCTCAATGAAAACCATAGCGCAAGTGTCTATATTTATCCTCTCTAGTGCACGCAAACACCAATACCAGATTTTCGATGTGCCAATCGTCTTTGGCAGCAGGCATGCGCCTGCTCCCTTCTATTAGGGAATGCCCAGTGCGTGGGAAATCCAGAGGAAACCCGGCGCATCTACCTTGAACCACTGCACTGCTCCCCCTCTGTCAATATCGCGTAAGGATCAAAACTACACCTTTAGAGGGGTATTTTTAGTGATTATTGACCTCAAGAACGATGGGGACAGAATCATTCTATAATTCCTTAGGTAAAACAAAAGACAAAGAACAAGAGGGGACATTATTGCGTGAGAGCCATGCGTGGAATCTGATGGGCACATTAGTCTTCTCTTCCCCTTGGGTGCCACATATCGGATGCACTTGTCAGTTTAAATGATCAAGGCTTCTCCCTTTGTGCTTCTAAAGAGACCTCCAACCATCCAATCGTTCAAACAACAATCGTACGCACAGTCTCTTTGCATCGGGGCCCAGACAACTTTTCTCCCTCTCAGATTGCCGCAAAGACGTTTAATTAGTAACCGTCCCTCCAATCACGCTTATTATCTTTTTAATAAAGATCCATTACCTGTACTTCAGCACTAGCTTCATGTGCAGAGAAAAATTTATAAGGTTCCCCTTTTATAACCCATTAAGACTGACCCGCCAAACCCAAGTCGGAAAATCTGAGTCGGTGGGGGGGGGGAGTGAGAAGGGGACGCTACAGTAAAAAATTCCGAAGAACAGGCTGCTTTTATTTATCGGAATATAAAACTGCAAAAATACGTTTCATGTAATTCGTTACATGAATTGATGTACATATTTTAGTGAATATCGAAAAACGTAAAGTTTAAGAGTGGTAAAAGAAAAAGTACTTATTTTTCTTTTTTCAAGCTCCGCAGGAGAAGAGAAAATTCATGTCACCACATGGACCTCCCTAGCTTAACCATTCATTACAGCCTTTCCGGAGACACTTAAAATAGCTTGCCCATTTCATGGTTTTTTCAGAATTTTTATAGGTCTAAGACCAAAAGAAAAGTAACGGCACAGCAATATAACACTATACCTATGCGTTAACCAGGCTTCTAAGTTAACCATATTTAGGTGATTGAGGTTTATCTTCATGTTATTTTAGTGCTTGTTTATGTAAGGAATCTATCGATTTAGATACTATTTGCATTATGAAGAATGGCATTTCATGGAAGATTATGAATCATCTATGCCGAAGGAAATAAAAACCTCGTGTGCAATTTCATGATTCCTTCTGCCACCTCCACGTGAAGTGGCGAATGCACTCGTCATCCTCCTATATACCGTATGATTGCATTTTTTATTTACTTCCTTTAACTTTGTTTACTTACGATCAAAATCCAAAGGGTTATTATTTAATACACGACTTGCGTTTTTATATTGAACGTAGCAAATATTCGAGCCTCCAAAGCATGTATTGTATTTAAACGAAATGGCTAAACTCCCGTTGTCAGACATTTACATTGCATTGAATGGTTGGAAACAGTTGGAAAGACATGAAACCTCGGAAGGGAAAAAGGAAGAAATCGAAGTCTTTGAGATGTAACTATGGAGGGAGAACAGAAAAAGCGCAATTGGCCGAAAGACTGACGAGAAGTGTTTTAGGTAGGTGAGGGAGGAAGGGAAATCTGGATATCACACGTCCTAAATACGCACAGTATAAAGAAATGGAGTAATAAGAATATCCGTTACCTTCTTCGATTATGCGGCCTGTTATATCATTATTTAAATCTCCTATTGCACAATATTGATTAGGACGGCATTAAGGAGAAAACTGAGGATAACGCACTCATGGGCTTGAACAAAGTAAAATCCATTCCGAGGAAGCGTGGACGTGTGTTTGCTGGCTCAAAACAAAATGGTAACTTTGTTAATTCCTATCGTACAGATTTAATTGAAAGACTATTTGCATCAACACATCAAATATGGCCAGAAGAGCTGGTCTCTTTTATCATTAGTTATTAAGTTTTACGTTATTTTGATGAGCCCTCAATAAAAAGTGAATATTAGTATTGTTCCGACGCAACGGGGGCAATGGTCGGTAAATGACCACTTATGACTGTGCCGGAAGACCGGCGGCGCGCCGACAATAATCCATCGGCGGCGGCGGCGCAGCGCGGCGGTCAGTTACGACCTTGTGTTCTCCACCCTCTTTCTTTTCTTTCTTTTTCCCCTTCCCTTTGTTCACCCAAACTACCTAGTTTGGGGTCCTTACGTGAGCATGTGTGTGTGCGGTAAATTGGTGTGAGTGACTGAATGGATTAGGAACGGTACTGAGGATAATGATATGGCACAGGTGTATAAGTGAAGTAGGGAGTATGACGATGCGTTGACTAGGACTTTGAGTTCGCTTTGACCGAGGCGCCTGTGCGAGGAATGCTCAAAGCTCCCCCCCTTTACCCTAGGGTTGGAGGAAGCACATAAAACAGAGAACAGTGGGGGAGACTCGAGGAGACGGTTAGCAATACTTGATGCAGGCGTAAGCTATACTCGTCAGAGTTTTGGTCGGTCTTGGAAGTTTGAGAGGCAGGTTTGCCCATTGCGGAGCCAAAGGGTAGCCATCAGCGCTAACCAGCAAGCCACCATCGGCGGAGGAGGAATTAATATTTGGAAGATTTCATCATCGGATTCAGGAGCTATCAGCAGAGTGCTGGCGTCCACTGCAGCTCCGAGGTTCAAAGGAACGAGGTGTCGGACGTAGACAGCCCAGCCTGCTCAACGAAACATCCTGGAATCTCAGCGGTCACGTAAGACTTTCCTCCTTCCGTTCAATCAATTGCCTCCCGAGCGCCCCAAAAAAGATCCTGTTTGGACTCGAACTTCAGTTGAAATCTCCCCAGATGTAAAAAGTTATTAAACTAAGATTTATAAGGGACGGACTCATAATTACCTCCCATGAAATTTTATTGCGTATCCTTCACAATCAGAAGCGGGATGGACTCTTATTACCTCCCGAAAATATTGTCAAAGTTTTTTTGTTTCTCTCGTGTGGCGCTGGTGAGCCTTTTTTTATCTTTTCTCGTGATCAGTGGAGACGACCAGGGGCCTGTCTCTTAGGTCCCACCATTGGTCGTTCAAATCTAAGATTGGTTGACTGCAGCCCTCCACACTTCCCTATCTATTGCTAGCTGCCCTACCTCTAAGTATCTTTTCCTATGAACTTTCCTCTTTATTTGGTCCATTAACCTATTCCTGTGTCTTCCTCTGGGGTCTTTTCCCTCCATTTTACCTTCAATTATGTTCTTCACAAACTCATAGGGTCTCAAGGTGTGCCCTATCCATTTCGTTCTTCTTTTCGGTATGGTTTTTCAATTGGTCGTGTCCTCTTTTCTTCTTCTGAACACTGTCATTTCTTATTTTTTCCGTTCATTCTATCTTCAACATCCTCATCTAACACCAGGTTTTGAAGGCTTCTAGTATGTTCAGGTCAGCTATTTCAATGGTCGATGTTTCCTCAGTTTTTATTTTTTCCGTTCATTCTATCTTCAACATCCTCATCTAACACCAGGTTTTGAAGGCTTCTAGTATGTTCAGGTCAGCTATTTCAATGGTCGATGTTTCCGATCCATAGTGCCCCGCTCCATTTGAATGTTTTCACTTATAGTTTCCTAGTTTGTAGTCCTATCTTCTTTGGGCACAGCAGTTATCTTTTTCGATGAATGCCCTTTTAGCTTGGGCTACTCTCCGCTTGTTGTCCGACAGGTTCGTTTATTGAGTCTCAAAAAAGGCCGTTTACCTCCCCCACTCCTTGTATCAAGTTACTGTTTCCCTTTGCCTCATTCCAAGAATCCCTCTCAAACGTGAGTGACCCAGTTGTTTGCAAGACTTATTTGGAGAAACGGCGGAAATTCGATGGGAAAAGAAGGAAGTAATGAAAAGAAATAAATTAGTGGCTAGGGCCACTTGGATTTTGTCGTCAATTGCAGTATTTGCATTTGAGCTCCTTTCAAAGATTTTTAGCGATCACGTAGCCAAACATAATCAACGCTACGCTCAGAAGACCCAAGAAAGTACAAGAATTTCCCAACCGTCTCCATTGATGATTTAACTCATAGGTATTACCATATGATTATTCAACGTTAGAGGTCGCGAGCAGGAAACATAATTTCTATTTAATTATTAATGTAGTTTTTTACCTTAAATCGGCTATCAAACTTGATTATTCCAGGCATTACAAAGATGATTGGGTAATGAGAGTAGTATGAAGAGACTCCTGGTGATACTCTTCACCTATCCGTCGTACAACGTGCCAATTTGTCCACAGATACCGAACTCCACCTTGTACTCATTGTCCACTAAATTAGATATTGGCGTTAAAATTGGTAGATTATTCTTAAAACTTATTCACACAAACCCGCTTGGTGCTCACCAGACAGACACGATAGCCGCCAAATAAGTTATTCATGCTCGCTATCCTACTATCCTATTATAAATGTGAAAGATTGTATGTTTGGATGTTTGTTACTCAATCACACAAAAACTACTGGACCGATTAAACTGAAATTTTTCATGTAGATATAAAATATATTTGTGGGTAATAAAAAATATATTCAAAAGCCCTCAGGGTCCCCTAAAGCCCCTCAAAGGCCCCTCTAGTGGTCCATGCTAATCATTGGATTCGGTGCAGTGGTTTTATTTTTTGCTTTTTAAAAGTACTTTTACTCAAGATAGAGGGCTAACTTTTTTTTATCGGACGGCTAAATAAATATAAATTCTAATTCTTCCAATAAATTTTATATTACATTTCGAATTTGTGTGAAAGTCATGGTTTTTGCTGAAAAATCTCTCATTTTCTCTGAAATCAGCAATATCATATTTCCTTGGCAACCAGAGATTAAGATGCCTCTATCATTTAAATATCATGTTTTCCTTCAGGCCCATGATAGCGTGTAGAAAAAAAATCTGTAAAATAAGGGCCCGTAATCCCAAGGGCCCCATGATAGATTGCTTCGGGGAATAATCGATAAATTCTATGTATACTCTTCAATGTATATTCTCAAAGTACCTCTCATAAGGGCACTGAATGTGTATGAAAGATCATTACGTAGTAAACGATACAGATATTACTCTACAAATATTAATAATTGCACTAAGAATCACCAATGATTTTTGATTCAGTACCCAAAACCAATGATTATGGATACCTTCAATGGTATCAGGCCCAACTATGTGGAAGTTGATATTCACAAATGAAAAAACGACTTCGTTTTCTTCCACTGATTTATTTCTTTGGTACAACATGTTTCGACACATAGAGGTCATTTTCAAGTACAAAAAATTTTAAAATTCAAGCAAATATATACCTGGAAGGGTCTTGGGGGAGGTTGGAGAGGGGTGGAAGAATGGGTGTTAGGAGGGGGGGGGAAGGGGAAACCCGGAGAGAGGTGAGGGGTGGCGGTTATGGTGAGAATTAGGGAAAACCCTTAGGAGGACCGTGTTGGTGAGGAAGGTGGGGGCGGGGGATGGAAGGTAGAGGGAGGGGTGGGTTAACTTGGAAAGGGTCGTTAAGGTGGAGGTGGGTTATCAGCGGGTGTGGAGTTGGGCGGGAGGGATCTGGGTGTTCGTCTTTCGGTGAGGTTTAGAGAGACTTGTAGGAGGGGGGAAATTTTTTCAAAAAGGATGTCGTTTAGTAATTTACATTTACTCATGTTCCTCCTTATTTCTAGCTCCTCCTTTTTGTCCATCTTCCTCCTTTTATCTCAAAGTGTAGTATCTCCGGTTTGAAGTCGCTCTCGTGGTTCTCTTCCCAGAGATGTTTGGCGAAAAGGGACTGCGACAGATTGCAGTTCCGGTAACATCTCTTATGTTCCTCGATTCTTCTCTCGAATGTACGCCCTGTCTGCCCAACATATGCAGCACCACAGTCGTTGCACTTTAATTTGTAAATGCCACTTCTTTCAAAAGGTTGCACTTGGTCTTTTGTGTTACCCAGGAATTTTTTGAGGTTTTCACCGTTATAAAATGTCACTCTATACTGTTCTTTCAAAGCACAGCAATTGCTCTTCACTCCAGTAGTAATGGAAAAGGAAAAGATTCGATGGTGTAAATTGCCATATTATGGCATGATCTCTGAAAAAATAGGAAACCTCTTTCC
This sequence comes from Ceriagrion tenellum, assembly GCA_963169105.1. Lineage (NCBI taxonomy): Eukaryota > Metazoa > Arthropoda > Insecta > Odonata > Coenagrionidae > Ceriagrion > Ceriagrion tenellum. The sequence goes on along the minus strand of OY720634.1, from coordinate 140,961,430 downwards.
AAAACAACAGTGTAACTTTAACTTATGTAGATAATTTCTCTTATTTAAAAATTTTCTAAAATTATAGGACAATAATTATTTTTTATCTACAAACAATAATTATTTTTTTCGAAACAGCCAATTTGGATATCAGGAATGCAAATGTACTGTAGCAGTTTAACAATACTGATCTTCTTATTGACTCAAAAAAATTCTATTAGATTGACCGCACAATGTAGTTGGAAAATTGGAAGAAGGTTATATTCTAATGTGCTCCTGACAATTGGTTAAGGAAATAGCTGGGTGAATCCTCAATATTAGTTTTTACCAATTCTACTAGTAACCTAACGGATAGGTAAAGGGAAAATAGGATCTGGATATTAATGGGACATTTGCTTTAAAAAAGCATTTCTTTAATATTCGAGGAGGCGAGGAATTCCTTGAATAAAAATATCCTGCATTAAGAGATAATACTCACATCTCAGGGTTTTACCCTACAAGGCGTATGTATAGAAATAGTGATCTGTTAAATCTCGAGCCAGCAGGATACTGCTTCCTTCCGTAATGTGCTAAATAGCTATAAAACAGCTAAATACGTATAAAAAAAGCTTCAGTTCCATCCTGATGGCATACAGGGACAAGACAATCGAATAATCTTAAACAAATTCAAATTCACTCCAACAAAAAAATTTCATTGAATGTTTTTTGGAATCTTAGCAAAAATAATAAAATAACAATGAATTAAAACCTTAAAAGTATTAGTCAAGCTGTCATTAAGAAACTTCCCACTCTACCATATTAGAAACTTTAACAAGGATGGCCAAATAAAACGAAATGTCATACAAAATTACGAACTTAAAAATTTCACAATACAATTAGCTTTAACGAATGCTTCTGTAATCAAGAAGCATCCCTGTTGGCTCTCTGACATCAAAACAGCATTAACCACATATAATAGAACTTGAACATTTACCATTCCAATCAAAACACCGTCGTTTTCACTTCATGAATCCCTAACACCCTTATCCAGAAATACATTAAGCAGCCATGATGACATTACGCAATCTTGCTTTACGCCCTGTTTTATTGCAAACAATTCACTCAGAATCCCGTTAACCCTCACACTTACCTTACTATTATCATACATTGCCATCATAACATTCAATAACCGCCCATTCATTCCATTTTCCTTCAAAACCTTCTACAACTTCTTTCATATGCCTTCTCTAAAATGACAAACGCACAATGCACTTTTCTTCGGACGCCCACACATTTTTCTATTACTTGCTGAAGCGCAAAAAGCTGATGAAGTCTTCTCGGGTTTTCCACCGGGTCAGGTCAAGAAAACCCGAAAAGACTTAATCAGCATAATGCGCCGGGAAAGAACTAAATCATATCGCAAATAGCTGGTCACTACTTCCTCTCCTAGGCGTAAATCCACATTGCACACCCCATATTCTGTGAGAAGTAATATTCCTCACTCTGTCTATTAAAATTTCGCTGAACACTTTCTCCAGAATGTTCAATAAACCAATGGCCCGATAAAAAATATATTCTGTATTTTCTCCCTTACCTTTGTACAATGGAACGATGATTGCATTCTTTCAATCCTCTGGAACAATAGAATCACAGTGTCCTACTTCAATTTAACATAATAAACAAAACAATTGACTCAAAAAATTCGATAAGGTTGACCACATAATACAGTCGGAAACTTGGAAGAAGGTTAGATCTTAATGTGCTCCTGACAATTGGTTAAGGTGTTAGTTCGGTGAGTCCTCATTGTTAGTTTTTACCAATCCTACGAATAACCCAACAGAAAAATTAAGGAAAAATAGGATCTGGATATTAATGGGACGTTAACTTTAAACCTGTATTTATTGAATATTCGAGGAGGCGAGGAGTTCCCTGAATTAAAATATCCTAAGTTGAGAGATAATACTTATATATCAGGGTTAAACCCTACAAAGGCGTATGTACAGGAGTAGTGATCAGTTGAATCTCAGACCAGCCGGATGCTGTTTCTTTCCGTAATGTGCTACGTAGCTATAAAACAGTAAAAAAAGGCTTCAACTCCATCCTGATGGTATACAGAGGCAAGGAATTCGGATAATCTTAAACAATTTCAGATTCATTAAAAAAATCTTATTAAATGTTTTTTTATTGGAAATTTAGCGAAAATAATAAATACCTTAAAGTATTACTCACTGTCTATAAGAAAATTAACACTCAACCATATTAGAAACTTTAACAAGGATGGCCAAATAAAACGAAATGTCATACAAAATTACGAACTTAAAAATTTCACAATACAATTAGCTTTAACGAATGTTTATTTCATTTTATCGTAACAAAAAGCATGTTTCTTATTTTATTATTAACTGTTATATATGAAGTATCTTTTATAAAGCGAATGTAAATAATATATCACTGATGACACTATTTATAAATGTGTCCTGCAATTAGTGCCAGGCGAAGCCACTATGGCTTGCTGACTTGATTTCATTCATATAAATTAACTATTTGATTCAAAGATGGTAAATTTTATATGACTAATACTATTCAATTGAAATGTCCTTACATATCAATTTATGCCTTGAGCAAGGCCTTCCGTTCGCATTCTTTTATTTACATATTTTAAGTCCAGTAAGGAACAAATACAAACGGTGGGGATGAAGGCATGAAGAGGGGAGAGGGAGGTGGAGGTAGACTGAAGAATCCGGGGGTCGATTTGGAGGAAGGGAATTCCCTGGAGGCTGAGGAGTAGTATGAGAGGTGGGGGGACGCTTAAAGTAGGCATTGGGTAAGAAAAGGATCTCACAGTAAGAAGTGGAGGCATCAATCCAGGATGGGTTTTCCTAAAACTAAGTAATTTTGATTCAGTCTCAATAAATGCCAAGTTCATCCATTTTACTGACATTTTATTTTTAACTACGCCTCCAAGCTATCCTGGCGGCCACCACTTGGGTGAGTCAGGGGAATCGCTTCAACAACTGGCAAGCAATGAAAGTGAAACACACTATCAAAGGTTAGATATTTATTTTTACATTTTATATTTATAATCAATGCATGTTAGAAGAGATTTATCAGTGAGATAAAGTCCTCTGTAATCGTTTTAGTCATACGTATTTCTTGCCCAATAGTCCATTCAATTGAACAAGGAAATACTGGCAACTTTTCATCTAATAGAGCTTCTTATCTTACTTTGCTATCTTATCGGACACATACTTAGATGCCCTCTAAGAAAGATTAAAACACCGCAACACGATATGTTGACAAGCAAGATTCATATATATAAAGCCCATTTTGAGTTCATGCGTCATTGAATGCAACGAGATAACCGACTTTTTCCTCATTTGTAGCCTATGACTGTCCTCGTCCTCATTTTTAGCTTTTAGTCACTAGTACACTTTTTCCCTAAACGTTACCTAAACTGGTGACTTATGAGTCAATTTGAGAAATAGACTCTGTCGTAAAAATGTGTACCTGTAATAAAAAAACCCCTGTAATTTACAAATGGACTTTCAACTGGTCGTTCGTGGTAAATATTCTAGACGTAGAAGTAGACTTTTAGACGTTTGTGACGGAGAATTTTACAAGTTATAATTGAATAGACTCGTAACTTGTATACCTGTAGCCTTAAATGGGGACCCGGCATTGGTTTATTAATCACCGAAGCAATAACATATTTAAGTAGATGTGCGAGGCACGCAGCGAATGAAACATGGAGATGTGATAATTATTAAAATAAGACATTATTCTGCAGGAAAAGAAAAAAAAATGATCAGAACTCTAGGACAGAAACTGGGAAACGTAGAGAAATTTAAAATTCTTAAACATGTATATTTTACATATTATTGAAGTGAACTTCTTTATGTTGGTATATTAGATAAATGTATTTATAAATTTTATGGTAACGTGTTGCAGTTGCATTGGATTACTATTTCATTTTTAAATTAACGTACTAAAAGACTTTTTTGCATGGATACAAATAGATACGCTTTTGGTATCGCCTGTGCATTTACGTAGTGTTAACGTAATAGTTGAATAGTATGACGAAGCCGCTTTTGACTCTCACCAAAGAGTGTGTGTATTCCTCCTTGATACCGAGTAAGAGAAATCGGGTTATTCTTCACTCACCACATTTCCAATCGCATGGCCTCTATCATAAGGAAAATACCAGGGCTATTAAAACAAAACAGTTTAAATACGTGACAATCTTAGTTTCAATCTAATGTGACAGCTATGAATAAATTATTTATATATACAATCGCTACATATTTTTAGCGGCATCTTTAAAACTCATTTTTATGTATAATAAAAGATTTCCTTGTTCCGATTACCGATTTCCTTAAATTTATTTCTAGATATTACTCGCCTCGTGCCTACTTTAACTACGAGCTCCTCTAACATTTGTTTGAAAAACAATACATTTAATTCAATAATAGTAATACTTTTAGATAGCCATCATTTTCGATTGTCATTTTGACTATTTTAACTTCAATTTGCACAGTGACTTTTTGCTTTTAGCTGTTTGTTGTTGTTCGACGGTGAATATAAGGAAAATACATTTATTATCTATTCAGGTAGTCTGGAAGAAAAACTGGCTACTTATTGCAACAAGGAGTGATTTGAGAGAGTTGGCAAAGGAAAATGAGCGCATTGACATCTACCGCCTTTGGATGTTTGATAAAAATCAGAGTTTTAAACAATGACGTAATAGGGATGACTGAAAAATATAGTTACTTCACGAATGGAAAGACTGGGTAAAACTCATAATTTTTTATAAATAAAATTCTAAACTACTAAACTAAACGTTTCTAGCTTATACCGAGAACTCTTCCTTACCTTAAAACCAGAAAGTTTTGCAAATTGGGTAAATAATGTAATCTACTATTTCTGACTAGTTTCGCTTTTTTAATTAGAGACGTTATCCTTACACCAAAAATTATATGAAGAAGTTCTTGGTTTGTTTTATTGTTTCTATTGTCCTATCTATCAAATGAAAAAAACCATTTCTTATATCTAGCATCTATCCTGCTGAACTCATTTTCGCCACAGATCCATTCCATCTAGTTCATAATACCCATCCAACTTCAATGATTGTTTCAATTATTTTCCGAAACTGTTCCTTAAATCCCTTGGTTCATCCCTGACTGCAATTTTTACCTCTTCATTCCACCAAGCATCACCTTTCATTCTTCCCACCACTCCTTTCTTTCATACACTTTCAGCGCATTCTATGATCACTTCTTTTAAACACTCCCACGCATCATTCACATTCTCGTTTCTGATATACTCGTCCCATTCTATCTGCTTCAAGGATAGAGCATCCTCAAGCATGCAAAAATACTGCATTCTTACCTCACTGTTCAGAAACCTCCTCACTTTTACTCTCAACTGCTTACATACAACATTCTTCCTTGGCACCCACTCTGCCCAGATTCACTTCGGAGAGTACCAAATTAAGGTCTGTTTCATATACAGCACCCCTCATCACTCTCGTGTCCCACACTTACTCCCACAATCTCTCATCATACACAACGAAATCAATCATGCTTTTTCAATCTCTCCTTTGCCAAGTATAGATGTGCATTCTTTTATTTTTATGGACTATATTGAGAGGCAGCATATCGTTTCTCGCGACCCACCACTAGGAGATATATGCGTTGTACGGACACACCGGGTCACGTAAATTATATGCCTAGAATAAATTATTGCAGCAGTTTTTAAGCCTCAGAATATTTCTTTTAAAGTATATATTTATTTCTAATTCTTGAGTACAGTGTTTCTAAAATGCAACGTTTACCCTAATTTGTAGTTTGTATAGCGTTTTATTCCTGTATTGTTAGGATAACGAAAGGGAAATTACCATTGAGAAATTAATGTAAAACGGAAAGTAATTTAAACCAAACTTCTAGTATTTTCTCTACTTTCCTAGACATTAAGCTTTTGCAGTGGTACAACGGTGTTCATGCAGCGTAATATATGAATTCTTAAAGAGAAATATCTGCTCTTTTTCAACGAAAAATCTTAGGTATATACATTGATCCATGTAAAAAAAATTTTTTCCATCAATTTCAGAGGCCTTAATATTAACACTTCATGTACACCAGAGAAAATTTTCGAGAATCTATTTTGTATGGGAAGATATGAAATGGGTTCCGTTTCTATGGGTTGCGAAATGAAGCATTCGGAGAGAATTACTACGTTGGGCTGGCGCCAGTTCGAAGCTAAAATATTGCGGTAGGAGAAGGAAGCGATGACTATGTTCATCTGAGGATTTACTATTCCTCTCCTCAAAAAAACGCATGATCAATGCGGGGAAGCAGGGAACGGTGAAACATGGGGCTAAATTAATTGAGGACTAGACTAATAATTAGCTGAGAGATTAATTACGAACACTATAGCCAGATGTAACCCGGCAGTGGTCACGCTGGGTCTGTGAGACCCAGAGGAAATGTATTTCTTTGTATTTTTTTCATGACTGCAACAATTTGGATGTAGCGCCCTCTACCTTCCTGTCACAATATCCCTGATCGTTTTCCGTTCAGTATGAACTCGACTTCCTTCGAGGTTCTTCACAATTGTGCCTTGTCTTCGTGCTTGGGCCTGACAGACCCGACGCGACCACTGGCGTCACTCTTAAGTAAATTTCCGGGAATATAATTTTTGCAGTTCAAGGTATGTATTTGTTTTAGAAATGGCGTTTGTGTACTTGAGTATCTATTAGGATACAATTTATTGACATTCAAATAATTTTGCAGCTTTTCAAATGGAGAGAAATTACCCTTTTGATTCCAAAACAATTCCACGGCTTTCGGGTGAGCCAATACCCGAGGAAGAGTATGACGACGATGAGGAAGACTCAGATGAAGATGATATAGGGGAGGCTAACGAGGAGTGCAGTGATCAAGAGCAGGAAATCAGCAGTTCCGACGATATTGAAGAAGAAACCCGTGAAACTTGTTTCCTAGGAAGGGATAAAGTGACAAGATGGAGGTCAGTGCAGCCAAAACAGACTGAGCGAACCCGTTTATGTAACATAGTTACTCATCTGCTGGGAGTGAAGGGTGATGCCAAGGGAACTGAAAGTGCCATTGACTGCTGGAAATGTTTCATCTCGGATGATATACTTGAAACTATTGTGAAAAATTCAAACAGGTGCCTGTATTGACTCTATAAAACACTCCTATTCACGCGAAAGAGACGCAAAATATGCATCTGCAACTAAATTAAAGGCTTTGTTAGGCTTATTGTATCTCGCCGGTGTTTTGCGCTCAAATATTCTGAACACAAGTGATTTGTGGGCCACCGATGGGACTGGGGTTGAGTTGTTCCGCTTAGCGATGACCGAAAAAAGATTTCTCTTTTTCTTGAGGTGTATTGGATTTGATGATCGTGCATCAAGGGCAACGAGAAAGAAAGTGAACAGATTGGCTGCTATTCGTCAAATTTTCGATCTTTTTATTTGGAATTGTCAAAAATCGTATACTTTATCGGAATATGTCACGATAGATGAATAATTGGCAAGTTTCAAGGGTAGGTGCTCTCTCTGACAGTATATTCCTAGTAAACCTTGCAGATATGGAATTAAATTATTTGCATTAGTTGACGCTCGTACTTTTTATACCTCAAACCTAGAAGTCTATGTTGGCCGACAACAACCCGGGTTATTTGAATTGAGTAATTCCCCGATGAACGTAGTTGAACGTTTGTGCTCTCCCACTTCAGGTTCCGGCAGAAATGTTACAACAGACAATTGGTTCACTAGTTTTTCGTTGACGGATAAATTGTTACAAAAATATAAACTCACCACTGTTAGAACGGTTAGAAAAAACAAAAAGGAGCTTCCTCCGGCTCTGGTTTCTGGAAAAGGACGGGAAATCAATTCTAGCTTGTTTCCGCGAAAATTGCACGTGTTTCATATATTCCAAAGAAAGGGAGAAACGTAATATTACTTTCAAATAAACTTAATGACAGTAAGATTGACTTGAATTCTGGCGAAATGCGGAAACCGGAAATTATCACATTTTACAACAGCACATAAGGTGGGGTCGACACAGTTGACGAAATGTGCGCGACTTATAATGTTGCCCGCAACACTCGACGATGGCCAACGGTCATCTTTTACTCCGTACTAAATTTAGCTGCAATCAATTCATTTATAGTGTACCTGGGAAAAAAACGATGTTTTAGTTAGAAGGAAATTTTTGAGGGTACTTGCTAAGGAGTTAGTCAAAGATCATGTGGCACAGCGATCAACATCTAACCTACCGAAAGAACTTGGTGCAAAACTAATGAAAGCTCAAGGTCAAAACCAAAATATTACTAAATCAATACCTGGTAAGAGAAAGAGATGCAAAAGGTGTACAGGGAGAGACAGAAAAAGTCAATGTTATTGTAAACAATGCAGTATGTCTTTTTTTAGAGCACACTACAATTGTGTGCGAATACTGTTTTAAATCAAAAGAGGAAGAGATTTGACAAAATATTTCGCCTTCGAATGATATAAATTTACTTGACTGGGTATTTTTACATACATTTGAGTATTTTGTTAGTTCAATAAAGTAGTGATATAAATAATTTATATTCTGTAGATAACTCTATGTCTTTGGAAAATAAAACCATCTATATCATCTGATTTTGGATACGCTTACTGTTTATCGAAGATTTTCATCCCTATTTATTTAAATTTTCTCCAAATATTCAGCTAAAAATAAAAAATAGCATTAGTGAAACGGAGTGAAGAAAATATTCTTAAAATAAGGTTTGTTTATATTAATTTGTAGAATTTTTATCTTCAGGTCTGTGAGACCCAGCGCGGCCACTCACGTGAGAAAAAGTGGCGCGACCACTGCCGGGCTAAAATTATGTTCGCGGATCAGACATCAATAGTTTAAAAAACCGTTTCCAATTTGAGGATTTCCTAGATTTTGTTATTGAACATGTGATAAGTGAAAAATAACACCCGTAGAACTTAAATCATCATGACAATTTACTGAGAAAAAAATTATTTTACTAGGAGACCGAAAATATGAAGTGGATTGCCGTCGAAAGGACAACAACGGGCCCCGGCATCCCCCTATTCCTCGTAGCTGTTGGGTTCCCCCAACAACGTTAGACGAGTCACCGCCAGTCCCACTTGCGCGAAAACTTACCACACATCTGTTGAGAACCGGCGAAGCCTATTTCCCAAATTCTTGGGATACGGTGTCCGGTGGTCCATTTGCGAGTGGACGTAGTGTGGTTTGACGGAGTTCGTCATCGGATTGGGGACATACCGGACCAATTATGGTCAAAATGTGAGTCCCTTCACCTCAGAACCCCCGCCATAGAAAAACCGTCAGCAAGATGGTGATTTCGTTGTCTTAGGAATAGTTAGAGGAAATTCTCTTTTTAGCAATTTTACTTAGTACCCATCGGAGTTAGACGCCCGGAATTGTTCAATAAACTGCTCATCAACTGGGGAAAGGTGTGCAATGAGAGGTTTGTTCTCGTATTCTGGTCCTAGTTTGACTACGATATCACTTTGACTGGTTAAGAAATACTTTTACTCTCACTGTTTCTCCGTTTATCTCACGTAGGAAACCACAAGATTGATACCTGTCAATGCTTGAATGACATAGATGGCAGAAATGGTTGCAAAATTCTTTTTTACGCCAACGCGTGAGAGCTTAATTTTGCAAGGATATATAATGGTGCATTTACCTCTAACTTGCACCTAAAAGCTACTAATTTTCAGTTAAAAGGGAAATACAGCCTTCCATTCATCAAAAAAGGGACTAAATTATTTTCATGTAGGTACTTATAATTAGCTTTCACAACATAAAAATAGAACAGTATTTAGACCGTACGCTTCTATTGCTATTTTGTTCATTAACATTATTTATTATTAAGTAATCTACCGGTAGAAATAAGGTGTATTGAAAGTTAGAGAAAATCCTTCTGAAATTTGCGCTTGAAGACCATTCCACACGTGAAGACGCATCCCTATCTGAATGTTATGGTAGACTAAAAATTGAAATTGCCTCATCATTTTGATATTATTCCCAATAATATGTATTGCATAGTCATTGAGTGGTTCTCAAAAACACAGTATTACTGGAATAATCATATTGATTAAAATTTTAAATTACCTTAAATAATATTTTACCAATATTTGGCATTCTAATAGCTGCATACCATCATTACATCTATGAGTACGCGACGTCGGAATCGAGCGAGGGAAAGCTAGATAAAACTGGTCTGGAGAAAAAAAACACGATAAATTTTACAAAAGCTATGTGCTCAGTAAAAGTGAGGTAATAGAACCACTAATATTTATGATAAAAGTTCAAGTGTAATCCAGGAAACAGTCTTAGAAATGTACTAAATTTGCTAAAATGAAATATTAGTCGGAAAGAGGCAGCGTGAGTTAAGGAGTGAATGGTTAAACAAGTCTGTGATTGGAAGAGGTTGAATTGGTAAAAAATTCTAAGGGTCTTGTCGGGTTGGATTGAAATGAATAGAGAACGGGCTGGAATGATTGAACGGCAGGAGTTAACTCACCATCAGATCATCAATTCAAGGGAAATGGGAATGAGACTGACTCCATAGCCTCGGGTCGCAAACAGTAAAAGATCATTCACCAACCTCCCAGTCGCCATTGTGAGGCTTATAGACGATGAGTGCGACAAACATTTCTCTGAATTAAAACACGTAGAAAGAATAAAATACCGTCGGAAATTTAATATTTTGGACCGTTCTGCTTTTATTTATAAAAATGTGGGAATAGAAAAAAAGAACTCCTTGAATGTCTGTAAGTCATGAAAAAGTGCAAAGGGTGAAATCAGAAAGAGATGTGAGAGACCCGAAAGATGTAAGAGTATTTATTTCTGCGTGAATTATTAAAGCTTGTCCATTTAATTTTTCGGTTGAATATCCTTTCCCAGCGGAGCTAGAATTTAAAAAAGCGCGCCATTTTTATCGAGTGAGAGAGGATCACTTCGGTGAAGGAGTGTAATTAATTTGAAGTCGTGAGATAATTTCCTTGGGAAGTTCCGATAGTGGTTGAGGTCGCCTATGCTCCGTGAAGTTATTTAAATTGGGATAAGGATATTCTCTATGAGATATATGAACTGATAGAAGATATTTAAAATGTTTTACGTTCGTATCGGATATACTCCATAATATATTAGCATCAAATATTTAATCTTCACAGATGCAACTTGGTCTCTATGCCTAAATAAAATTTTACGGTGAAGAATAGGTGTTTTTTGCATATGAGACCAAATTTGTATGACAAACCGCAAAATAATATGAAAAACTGCTTATCACATTAAAAATATTTACTTACTCACTCCATGAGCAGGGGTGTGTACCCACCCCAGAGCTATCAACTCTGTGGCTCTAGGGGTAAGTGTCCTAGTCTAAAAATAGCTCCTAGGTGAAAATATTTTTAAAAATTGACTTTTATTTAAATAACTAAAATTTAAATTCACTGTTCTCCTTTGTTGTTTTTAAAGCCATTTAAATAGGAGAGCACTGTGTGTTTCTTTTGTTTCAAACTTTGCACTCTTTCACTCTCTATTTTGTCCTTTCTCCCTTGTCAATGTATTTCCCAGCATCTGGTTTTTGCAACCACAACCCAAAAATAATCCATTTCATCTCCAAATAACTTACAGCTTTGCACGGATGGTAACCTAACTCCCCCTGCCACACGCCCAAGCAGCTGCTCTTTTGGATCTTATTTAAACTAACTAAATACACTCCTTTTAATTCACGTTTCCATTTCATCTCCAAATACCTTACACCTTTGCACGGCTAGTGACCTAACACCCCATGCCACACGCCCAAGCTATAAAAATCCAAAACTACAACAAAATCATGAAAACAGAGAATCCACATTCAACGCATCAAACCTCACTCTTCTAGCTTGAAAATTGACAGAGAAAGAAACAAAACGGATACAGAATGACTGACACGCTACAAAATTGACATCTATAGAGGGAAAATTAACAAATAGTTACTATTTACTGACTATAATCAAACGTTTTTCTAAATGCGTAAATATGTTCTACAATATAATGATATAAATTAGATCATACGTTCAATCATCCAAAAAGTTATTTACTTTTTACGCCCTGTGCTTATTTCGCTGGGCTAAACTACATTTTTGTACAAGTGGTGTTCATTCTACGGCAGATGTTCAGCTGCAATTATCTTAAATACAGGCCAATTGTCTTATAGTTATTCCCAAAAGTATCTAAATTACTAGAGCACAAATTTCCTTCTATTGAAATTGAAATAAGTAAATGAATATTTCAATAACCCAATACACGTTTAATTTTTCCAGTTATCAATAAATTGAAGCATTTTATAAATATGGCATTGATAAAAATTTGCACATTTTCATTTTTTCTGAAAACTGTTTGCCATGATCACTTCTTTGTTCATTCTGGACGGCAAAGGTATTGCCTATTCTCCTAAGATCTCATATTATCGTTTTCATAACTATCGTTTTAAAGTGTTACAGTTTTTGAGTAGGTGCCAAAAACATTTGGAGTACAAAATAAAATATAATAAAGTATTAAAGTACAAGTAATAAAGTCTCGTAAGTAATAAGAGTATTTTAGAAGATTAAATATCAGCTCACCTTTTTAAGGTGGCTAGATATCCATCGTCGTCAAAATAATTAACGGGAACGAAAAAAACTATTCGTCAATAATTTTCATGCCGAAAGGTGGTAATCTACTTTATTCCACGTCGTAAAATTTTCTGAATTTCCAATTGAATAAACACATATTCCACTCAACGTGGGTAGGAGTTCACTAAGCCTCCCCATTTCCCGCTATCGTTCCATTGCTCTTGTCGGACAACTTCATCCTAATGGTACCATCTTGCCTCCACGTCCCTACTCACTTCGCCAAGTCTCCTGCGCCTTCCTCTCGGTCTTTTACCATCCTCCATTGTGCTTTGCATTACTTTTTGCATTCTTTTTTATTCCATTCCTTTACTATGACCTAACAATCTAATCCAATTGTCTACTATTTTTGTCTAATAATTTTTATATTTAATCGCTCCCTTATGTTGGTATTTCTCACTCTCTCTAGTTTGGTTTACCCAGCGTTGATCTCAAAAACTTCATTTCTCCTGCTGTTACCCTACTCCACTGTCTTTCCGTAATTGTTCAAGTTTGAGCTCCATATAAAACTATTGGTAGATTAGTACGTCTTAAACATGCCCTTCTGTGGTATCTTCTTGTCCCATACTTGATGCCTAATGCTCTGATAACATCTACCTCCTTTACTTAGTCTATTTGAAATTTAATTTACTATCCTACCATCTTTACTAAATGTAGTACCTAGGTATGGAAAACTATACATTTCTTTCAGTGGTAGACCATCTATTGTTACCCGGGTGTTTTCATCTCTGCCGATAACCATCTTTACACTTTTTTCAGTACTTATTTTAATTCCATGAAGCTTCATTTGCCTATTCCATTCATCTAGTTTGGCCTGCACTTAATTCCCATCCTCGCCCTAAATCATTAGATCATCTGCAAATATCATGCTTTTTATATTTCCATAAACTTCTTTTTTATCTCCCTTGTGATACATTCCATTATAAAATTGAACAGACATGGTGACAGGACACTGCCGTGCTTCAATCATTTTTTTATATCAAACCTCTCAGTATTCCCAATATTTGTTCTACTCTGCGCTCTTGTATCCTATACTTTTCTTTGATCAAATGGAAGGGGTGAAGATTACCAAACATGTACTATTGCCATTGGTTCTGCGGCTATATTATTTTTCATATCCGTAACGGCATTTTCTAGCTCGTTATTTGTTATATTCTTGATGCTGAACTCACCATTACTATGATTTTGCTCTGTATTCTCCTCCAAACTACAATCCTTGTTTAGGAGATTTCTGCATTAGGAAGCCGCAATTTATTTAATTTCTTATGGTTCTTCAAGCAATAATCTTCCATCCAATGACTCCATTCTTCCCGCTCTTTCAGTAGCTTTTCTTTTGTTGTTCATCATATCATAAAACATTTTCTTATTCTCATTTACATAATCATTCATTTTATTTGTAAAATATTCCCAAGGTTTATCCTTGTCTTCTTTTATTACTATTTGGCAATATTTTTTCTCTTTTATATATTCTTCTTTGAGATTTTGGAGTCTGTGTCATTATTTTTCATACTTTTCCAATACTACCGAAACGCCATGCTTTTGTTTCTTACAGCTGCTTTTGTGCTATTATTCCACCAAGTTGCTTTCTTGTCTTTGGTATCCCCTGTGATTCTGCCGCATATTTTTTTTCTGCGGCCTCTATGAAGGTTGTTCTAAATATTTTCCATTCATCTTCTAGTCTCCCGACTTCTCATATTGGTAATTTTGCAGCAATTTGTTGTTGAAATTCTTCTTGCTTATTTTTCTCTTTTAACGTCCAGTATTTAATCCTCTTTACCCCTTTAACCACTAATGTAGTTTTAATTTCTATTAAAATCTCTGCCACAAGTAATCTATGATCGCTACCTTTATGTACGCTGGGTATAACTTTAACATCGTTCAGTTTGTGCTCCCACATCCTGTCAATCAGCACATAATATATCACTGACTTTAGTTTCCCGTCCCAACTATACCTATTACAATGTCTCCTCGTGATCTTGTAATAACATTTTCTCACTCTGTTTCCAATTTTGACTTCTCTTTATCTGACCACCCACTTTGTGGCTCATACACTTGTATAATTTTTATGATTTTTTTTCTATTTTTGATGGACACCAACATCTTAATATGGATAGGCCAAATATAATAGGCCAATAATGGATAGACCAAATTGTCTGTCACATACTGCACTTCTTCTGTTATCTTGCAGACTCTTTTATTTACAACAGCGGCATATCCATTGATTCCAAACCTTGCATGACCCTTCCAGAAGATTCTGTAGTCTTCCCTACATATTTTTTCTCCTTGTCCTTTCCACTTCACTTAAACCAAGAATTTCTATGTTTATTTCCTTCATTACATCAACAATTTTACCCACCTTCCCTCTTAAAGTAATAATGTTCAGTGTTCCTATTCTAATCGATGAGGTCACCATGGGTCGTTTATCAAGTTTCCAGCCATAATCCGAGGCTTAGTTGTTCAGTTGAAAGCAAGTTGAGATCCACTCCCGGCTTGTTAGACCTGTCGTAGCTTCACCAGAGTCCCATTAGCCGTCAGTTTTCGAGGTTCTCAGCTAGCTGGACCAGCCTTGGAGGTCCAGGGACTAAGTCCGCACCGGTATTCGCCCTACTGAGCAGTCCCCTACTTCCAGCCGTTGCCCAGCTCCCACTACGCTGACGAGGGGATGGATTTTGGGTGGCTCGTTTTGAACATATTAGAGTAAAATTTCAGCCGTCTTCATTTTCGAAAATACGATAGGGAAATTGTGTTCGATGTTTTTATCAGGATAAAGACACTTTGTTGAAAGGTTTATCTGAAAATTTGTTCTGTAGCCTCAATTGTATTCGTAATTTAAGCAAAGGGACTTGTTTCTCCTTTTTTTAGATTTCCATTGGAAGGAATATGATGCTTGACGAAGCCAAATTAAAAAAGCTCGAGAAAGAGATGGATAGTCGAAACGAAATATATTATGCAAGGATATGCTTGATTAACAGATTTTAATCACTTAGTAAACCAACAGGCGCGGGTAGAGGAATAAAAGGCCTGTTTACTTAATTATGAAGAATTCCAACTAACCGTGAAATAAAAACGTTCACAAAATGCTTTGATCACCCGGCGGAAATTACGAAAAGAGAAAATAAAGGTACCTAGCATGGACTTATAAAATTTTTATCTGAACCCCATAAGCTATTTTATTGTTGGGATAGGAATACAAAGATTATATTCATATAAGGAAAATGGTTTTTTCGTATGATTTAAACTCTACATTTACTAAATATAATTTTTTTGTTCTAAAGGGGTCATCATGATGTATAATACGGTAGCATACTTTTTCTTGGGGAGAGGAATTTCAGCTTGGAAAGCTTGTGAAAGGGTGGCTTCATTATGCCAAGCACTTTGAGGTATGGATTCGATCTATTTCACGGAACAGGTTAGACCAGTGGTGTTTTGTTCTAGCCCCCATATGAGGATCGTATGTTCGGTATAGCGTGGAAAGGTGTAATTGTTTGTTCGTCTAAAAGTACTTCCGATAAAATACACGTATATTTTTGAGGCTTTAAATCATTTTATTTCAGTGATTGTAACATGCCCACGGATTCAGGAAGCGAGCATAATTATCATTCACGAAAAACTATATTAAGCTTAATGTACCGCATCCAACACATAATCTGAGTTGGCAACGGAAATCTTACCATCCGTTAGTATTTATCCATGGTGCTAACCTGCTAGATTACTAAGAGGCAATCAAGTTGGCTTGTTTTTTGAGTAGGTTAAATCGGTAAAGCTGGCCACACATATTCGCGAAATTTTAGTAAATCTATCGGAAGGATATGTAACGATGAGGTGGACCTTTTCTTCAGTAATCAAGCATAATTACAGCGACTTCTACACAAAAACTGATGAAATATAAAGGGTTAGACTTCTTTGTTGTCTAATGCTACGTAATTAGGTTTTTGTCGATAAAAACACTTAATAGTCTTTGAATTATAACTTATTTATACATTATATGTACTATTAATTGGGAAAACTCTGGTACTGATAATGCGGTGAATTTAGGTTTCACACTCGTGATGCGGTATCTGAGATTCAAAGAAGAAAGTGTTTTCATTTCGAAAACAGATGCCTATTCGAATGTTCTCAGTTAGTTTTCGTAGTGATCCCTACATAGCGTGTCATACTACCCTTGTTGTGGCGCACTTGATGTGTACCAGTTTTTGACCTGATCCATATGTATTGTACCTCTATCTCAATCCAGTTAGTATATTTTCTGTTCAAGAATGCTTTTTTATTTCATTTGCCAATCCAAGGCATCATCAACAATGCCAAACATTGTCTAAGGAAGTGGACGAGGTGAGGAAGAGAATATCAACAGAGCTCTTGGGATTCACGAGTGTGGTGATAGAAGCGAGTGACTAATGGTGTATTATAGTATTGTTACGAGAGTGAATTATAGTATTTATGAGCCAAAACATAAGTGTAATCGATTGGTCAGAACTTGATTATAGTCTGTATCTTTTCTAGTCTTCCTTAAAGCAGATAATAAATTCAACAAAAACGATTGGTAGAATTTTTTCCCATCCAATTTATCGTTCTGCGAGCGAGTTCCCCGCTTTGTGGATGTTCAGCACCGTCCTACGTCACAATTGGATGGGAACAAAATTCTCTATATACTACGCCACAAGGACCCTATGTAGTTTACGTTTTCTTGGAAATGTTTAATGTGAAAATACACATAAAAAAGAGAGTGAGAAGAGGTGTCACCGGTCAACGAAGCCCAACCAGCCTGTCAACGGTGTAGGGAAATATTAAAGCGTTTCGTAATTTACGTAAGAAATTATGTGTGTTCACTCAGCGGAATAATTTTGGAGGTCGGCGAGTCCTTCCTCTATTACGCTCTCCGAGTGGATTGAAAGGCTGAGAAAAGTTCTTGAGATTTAAGAAACAGCAAAGAATCACTCAAGATTGTCTGTACGTGAAATAATTTGATGATCGCTTACTGAGCTATACCTACAAGAATTCTTCTCGGGTTCACCTCCGGGTGAGGCTCTTATACTGCCCGATGTTTTGATTTCCGACTCATGGATAAATAGGGCATAGAAAAATTGGCACATATACGATACATTTCAAACCTCACTTAATACAAGAGAAGTGTCCGTTGACGACAGTGATACTCGCTATATACGCTACCTATAAAACATTCTATTCGGAGATGTTCCCCGTCACACGAGCGATGACAGAGTGTTTTATACCGGGGGGGCGGGGGGGTGATTTTCAAGTTTTGTATGAATGCATTGGGGTATGGTTACCGTATTCCATGAATTTATACATACTCAAAATTTATGCCCACAAATTTCTATTATGTAATTTGGCGATTGATTTAATACCATTAATAATAGATTACTTAACTCTCACATACCCATTCTATCCGCGACTTTGTGGCATCAAGGTGTGGTCGAGGGAACGCACGATGGATAGGTAGCAATAGAGAATTATCTGTCTGTTTCTATTATTCTCCCACACCCTCACGTACCTGTTCTCACGTCAATGATCAGGACCGTCTGGGACCCGGCGTTGGGCTAATAATTCTCGGGGATTCTACTGGCTACACACACACGACTATGTCAATTATTCGAGTAGAATTGGCATTAATAATCCATCTGATTTTGTTAATGAAAAAGAATTTCACTGATAGCTGAGTCTCAGAAGATTTATTTCAAGAGTTTATCATTAAAACGTCGTCACGAAGAGTGGACAAGGTAAAAGAACTATATACTACTGCCTAATTCATCATGTAAACACTAAAACTATCGCTTTTTGATTTTTATCGCGTAAAGTGTTATTTTCTTGGCATTATTTGTAAAATAAAGATATATTTTCTCGTAAGAGTTGTTGTGAGTTATAATGAAGTTGTGGTTGTCGTAACTCCGGCTTATGTTAGGTGAGGATACATTGTTATGAAATTAGTCTTAAACCATGCAAAGGAGTAGCTTACCCATGTATTTCTTAATGTAATGAACTCATGTTCGAAGTGTTACAAAAATACGAGACTAACTACTTAGTAATTGTTAATTTTAATTAATACCTAATAATCACTCTGTAATGGCCTATTTCGATGAAGCTTACTGTCGTAGTATTATTACACATTTCTGCCCCTTGTTGGCAATAAATTTTTTAACAAATCCACAGCATTTATAAGAATAAAGTAGTCATAGATAGAGCAAATGAACTGTTTTACACCACGAACATCCCTTAATAGGGCCATTTATAGCACTAACCTACTAGATTACGTATTTCTAAATTTTAAATAACAAATCAAGATGAAGAACGCTTTCATGATCACTAAAAAATAAGACGTATTATTGACAATATCAATGGTTAAGCATTATCAAAATGAGAATGTTCCTAATATTAAGTATATGAGGTTAAATTCAAGTTTTTTACGTCATTCCACATTCATGTGTTGGTCAACTGACTTAATGTGTCAGTGATTCTTGTCACGTTACCCGTTATGTAGCTAGTAATATTTCTAACTTTAGGGCTCTGTCCATTTCATGTTGGTTGCGGAGTTGGTCTCCTAATGTTTATAGTTCTTATTCAAAATCACCACGGTGACAAGATGACAGGCTCTTGGCTGTGAGACGAAATTTTCAGAAACGGCAATGTGATGAAAAATGCCAGTCACATTTTCTCCCTACCTTTTATAACAAAGGAACATGTCGAACTATTGATAACCTGGCCTCAGATAATCCAAAAAACCATGTCGGAAATGCGGTAGAGAAATTATTAATATATTCATTCATTTTGCTCACAAAATTCCCTTTATATTTTCAAACATTTCAGAAATCCATTTAAAAAGTCATTGCTCAAGTTTGAACTGATGATACAAAACGTAATACGGTGTACGTCATACTTTAAGATCCAGCAAACTGGTCGTTAAGCTGGAAATTTGTATTGTTAGAAGGATTGGTGCGGAGTGACTTGGATAAGACGGACCTTTTGTATTCTCCATCGCGTGGGTTCATTCCTGTAACGACAATCTCCACAGGAGTGCTAGTTTGCTTCATCAAAATTAATCATTTCAGTGCTGTAAACCTACTTCTATGATCGCACCGCAGGATGCTGTGAAAATATCCATACACCAGCGCTCTTAACATTTAAATGGGAAAGCCTGTTTTGTTTCATATCCTGTCAAGTGGTGTCAATATTGACCCCAAATGTTTTTAGCCTTATTGGTTGATTTATTGGACAGTTACTTTATATTATAACTTAATTTTGTAAATTACTTTATTTTTAATATAATTACTTAGAATTAAAAATTGAATTTAGTATCTAAATATTGATTTTTTGACTCGATTTCCTGTGAGTCATATTGTGATTAGTTTATATTTAGTTATTAATGCGTTTTTCGAAAAATATATCATTTTATTTTATACAATTATATATTATTGCTTATTTTTCTTTCAAACTACATGATATTCATTGAGTTACAAGGTCTTAATCTTTTCTTTTGGCAAATTAAAATTATATCACAATGCTCGTTACTTATTAAATGAAAGCACTGTAAATTCTTTTGGCCTTTTTTATCGCTCTGTCTGTAACATATATTGCAAATAGCTCTTTTTTTGGTCTCAAGATATCTCCATTATTACAAAAAAAATTATTATATTACACCGCGATAAATGAATGTTTGGCATAGATTCTGCTCTTTGCTTCATGTTAGGAATAACCAACTCTTTTCCTAATACCTGTATGAACTATCTTTGTTTTCCTACCCATTAAATAATATCTTTATTATTTTCAGAGTTATGCAGCCAAGTCAAGCCTATTCATTAACAGTCACAGGGCGACCTGCGACCGCATGAATACTCAGAGATCGAATGGTCAATGGTGTCTACACCCTTGTGTACATAATGGAAAATTAAGACTCGGTTTCTGATCCATGACGAAATCCATTTCTATGTCATAGTACTGATTTAATAGCAAAAGCACAACTATCCGTTTTTTTTTGTTTGTAGCCAAAAAGCGTCAAGGTATTCGAAAATAAAAACTTTGCTGATGGGTTCAGCCTTCATCAAAGATGAAAGCATCTCACGAGGAACATCTTTATTATTTTTTCGAATAGTCCCAACTAGATTAAAATTCTTTTTTAGTAGTTCCTCAGCTAATTCTGTAGTTGTATAAAAGGTATCAGTTATATTTATCGGCCAAAACCCTCAATTGGCTTGACTAGGTGTAAAGCAACGCTTTTTCGCTGATTTTTTTCAGGATATTTGCCTATTTTACCCTGATATGTCTGGAAGTTACAGAAATAGGCTGTTTTTACATCGCAGCAGATCCAAACTTTGCATCCAAACTTGGCAGGCTTTGACCTCATGAATACGCGAAGCAAGTCCTGTGCGCAAAAAGCGAAACCGGTCGCAATAAATTTTATCAATGTGGAAGTTGCCTATTTTTTCATACTTATTAATGAACATCATTCATATCATGCTATACGGTTTACATCACGTGATATGGTAGCGTGGTGATAATACGCAATAATATCTCAATTCTCTTAATCAAAGATAATTTGATTCCGTTGGGAAAAACATCAACACAGTCATCTACCCGCCGCTTTTCTCCTTCATATACCATTAATGTACCGCCGTTTTGTCATATTCTATGTTATCGAGATACTTAAAGTTGGAAAGATAAATAGCACCATTTATTTAAATAAATTATTAGTGTATCCTTCCTCAGTTTGACTTCATTTCTCGTCTTCTGCTTCCAAAGCCAGCCACTTGACTATCTTCTCTCCTTCGAATTGGATAGAAATATTTGAGCTAGGGACATGTCGAGTGGAATTAATCTGCAATATAAGTATCTCATACTTTTGGTAGCGCTCGAAGATCCGCAGTAGCTAGGGACGAAGTTTTCGGGCGCTCCAGACCGCGGGGGTGTGTGACAACGGATTTTCTGTAATCATTCTACAGGGCTAGTGATAAATGGCCTTGACACTCAACAGTGAAGCGTTTTTTATCACCGCACACGACCAGAATTCTTTCAAAGTAATTAATAACTTCGATTTCTGCTACTGATTGCAAAACAGCGAGGCCTATCTCTTTAAAAATGTTGCTTGTCAACATATAGTCTCTTGTTGTCTCACATAGTACATGAATTACGCAAAACACAAACTTATAAAAAATCTGTTGTATGTTTTACAAAATAGTGGATGAAAGAAGTGAGTACTGCTGTTCCCAAGTATGTATGTACTGTGCATAATTGTTAAATTCAATTTCAAAAGTAGGCATGTGAGGTTTTTCACAAAGGTTTCTCTTAATCTCTGACAATTTAGTCCTGATCTCGCCCATTTTGTGACTGAGAAAGGTTTTAAATGTACGGCAGTGGCAATGGCATCAGGAAATACTTAATTTATAATCCATCTCGTCTATCGATCTTCTTCACGTTACTTTGATATTTGTCAGTTAAATCTTTGCCATAACTCCAAAAACGTCCAGCAATATTACCCTTTGTGATTTTAACTGAAATATGTTGTTAAGTGGCTAAATGCAGGAAAAACTTTTGCAACTCGCCAACTCATACAATTTGTTGCATTAGGGAGAACTCCCCAGAGGAGTCACTAAAAGATCTAATAATCGGCAAAATGTAATATTAACGTTTTATTATTCTGGTAGAATTGAGACTGAAGAGTTTGATCCTGAAATTTATGATCATTTTTTAATACTATCAAATTGAATTTCCAAAGAGGATATTATGTCCTCAGCATTAATATAGAAAGCACATATTCAATGAAAACAATACTGTGGAAAGTCAAAAGGCAATTAAACCGTAAACAAACGATTTAGTTGTAACTGTTAGCAAACTTTATTGTGTTTTTTGTTAATCCATGACGAAGAATGGTATTTAATAAAATTACACTTCAATCTTCAAACCAAAATTCAATCTGTTTCCACAGAGGTAACCCCTGAAAGTTACTCGTTTGACCTGTTTTAAGGCCGTTTTTCACGGGGAACGAAAATGCACCGTTTGAAACCGTAAATTTCTCCCAATCTGTCATGCAATAATTACCGAATTTGCGGTGGCTATTTTGCCATTTTGCGTCCATGCATTCGTGCATGCGTTCTTGCGATTCGTCTCGCGTTTCACGTTTAACCGTTTTTCACGAGGCACCTATTTGCGCCTTTTCATGAACACATATTTGAGAACGCCGGCACGAAATACGACCGCGGGGCTATTATTCCATATGTCGTTCACTTACATTAGCATGCATTCTAGCTATTCGCAAAGTTCAATGCATACATATCGGGTTACGCAATAAATTTACTGTTGAAAAACAGTCTGAAGAATAACTCAAGCAAAAATTGCATATTTTTACCAATGCATTTACATCAAATGTTAGCGGAAATGATGCCCATTCCTGCTTTCTTTGACAAATGTTTGTTCCACAAGTTACGGACAAATGGCTTCGTGACTCCTTTATAATCCACACACACACGAAGGACAATGAAAAATCAGCGCAAAAAATGTTAGCGTATGATTCGTAAATCAAAATGCATATTCATTCAAGATTGCGTAAAAAACGAAGGGCCCGCAGAAAATGGCAAAATTGTCTTATCTAACCCATTAATGATATACAAAGACAATGGCGTATACTAGAACCACCAAAGTCGATAGCTATCTTTATCGCCTTCCTCCTTAGATAGAGCGTCATAAAAACACCAATCGAATAGAACGACCTTAGGAACAGACATACCTATAGGATTGCAATCTTTCGACACGCGTCGGACCTCTTCATACACATGATGCCAGTGAAAAAGTGAGGCAAAAAGAAAGAAATGAAAATTCTGATTTTTATTAGAAATTTTGAAAATATCAAGCCAAATGCTTATATTGGTGATTTTTTTCACAGGCTTAACATTTTACTATTTTTTCCACACAAGAAAGGCAGCTTTTAGAATATGCCCGTTTTCGATCTAATAAAGTTTTATTTTTCGTCCCACCCTAATAGCCATCAACTGGTTATATAGGGTTATTCCACTGCCGTTCGATTAGATAGTTAAATATATTCACCCCTATCGTTTTCAATCGTTTAATTTAATTACTGTATAATGTGTAAATATTTATTAAGCTTATTCTCTATTTGAGTAAATAAATTTTTAAAGCAATTAGATAAAGCTATATCACAAGTTTAATCATCATTCTTCTTCCGAATATTCGGAAAATTTATGTAACATATGCAAAAAGCATTAAAAGCAGAAAAAGGATAAAAAAATAAATTACATACCGCTGTTACTTTTTACAGAGTCACAGTTGCAAAGGTACAAGAGTGTTTAACAAACTCTTGCCAATATAAAATTAAATTTGAAAACAAGACGCAGGTCAAGTTTGATTTTAGCAAGAGTATGTCACACGGCTTATTGACCTTTCTACCAAGTACCTATCACTCTTCCCAGAAAAATTGTGATACACAGACCCTGAGAGCAGACATCCTGACTTACTGACCCCTTTACTTTTTCCGAAACAAACCGACAATACGGACTCTCCCAAGCAATGAATTGTTTTAATCGTTGAAAATGACCGAAAGTGTTATAACCGGTCGGAGTTTAATATAAAATTGTGTAGTGAGTAAAAATATCTTATAGTTTCGCTATTTAATATGAATTTGAAAAGTCATAGGGTAAGTTCGCATATCTTTAAGGTTGCGAAAATGTATTTAAGCATATTAATGAAAGAGAAATTCAGTGGTCGTCCAATTCTTTCATTGAAAAGAAGCAAAAACAAATGAGGATAACAGACGAAAGAGACATTTATACTTAGATTTCTCCTGACGTACGTTTTTCTCTTCATAAAATATGGCCTCTATTTATGCATTTCCTATCCTCAAACTTTGCTGCCAAAAGGGTCCAAAAACAAACACTATATGCGCTGAATAATTGAGATTCTATCGCTGGGACGTTTTTAAAATCTTCCCGATAATCTCTCGAAGAAGAATTTCGGGCGAGATTAAACATATATCTTTCACCTATGATTCACCCAATGTTCCCCATCATCTCACAAAATTCCGCTAAAAATGGTTGACCGATAGGTAGAAGGGGATAAGTGTTGTCGATCGGGGTCAGAAGATAAGTTCATTCATTGGTCGTGCAACTCTATGATTGGTTGAGTGCAGCCCTTCATCCTTCCCTAACTAATGCTAGATCACTTACCTCCAGATAGCTCTTCCTAATTAATTTCTTTTTTATTTAGTTCATGGCCTAATTCCTGAGTCATCCTCTGGGAACTTTTACATCTGTTTTGCCTTCAATTACGTTCTTCACTAACCTATTGTTCCTCAGAGTATCTCAAATTTGTCTAGTCGTTCTTTTCTATATCATCTTTCATAGATTCCGTTACTCTTCTCCTCTGACATAAACTTCGTCATTACTTATTTCGTCCGTCCATTTTATCTTCAGCGTCCTCATCCAGCACCAGATTTCAAAAGTTTACTTATGCAACGCCAAACTGTGAGTTTGAAAGCGTAACAAACAGCGAACATGAAATTCACTTGACAAACTACCATGAAAGTGGCATTATTGATGTAAATTAAATTCAGATTATCATTTTAAATCATTCATGATTCCATTAGCAGTAAAACCCCAAACAAGTAGAATTACAACATAGTGAACAAAGTTGTCATTGTCGGTCATTCTAAGTATTCTAGAATCCCGGTCTTTTTAGTGTTAAGTGGCTTGAGAATTATGAAATCTTCTTCTCGACCTTTACAATCTAATGCGACGAGAAAGAAACACCACCCTGTTTCATAGGGTGATGCGAGAGTGTCGCAAGCACATTGATAAAATCTTCGCAGAAATCACGAATTGATAATATGCCTGTGACAACTTTGATATTGAGCGATATTTATTTGAGTTCTGATAAGCCGGATGTTCCCCACCATATCCCACTATAAATGATAGATCATTTTGGAAGATTAGGTATAAGTTGACTAGAAGGTCTTGTTGACTGTTTCAATTCGAGTAGAGCGTCGAAGTAGCAAACAACGGACATGAAGTTCCCTCGACTAACTCTCGTTGAGGTAAGTTCACATAGAAATAGCCTAGGATGTCATAATTTGATAGGCCAGCAAATGACTAAAAGTCATTTCGAATGTTTCTTGGTAAGAAATTCAGCCCATCTGCGAGTCACATCCTTAATGTCTTCTACTCATATTCATATGACGTTTGTGATTTAAGAATAATTAATAATTGTTATCTCTGCTAATACTTAGATCAAACGTGTTCAACCATTTAGAATTATGATAACATTTAGTATATATTTTTAATACTATTATAAAATTGGCATAAATAGTTAATATAATCGATAACGGTTTACAAACGTTGGGCATTACAAAATTTCATTTTTTTCATTAATCATATTATCATTAATCAAGGGGCCCGGCACGATACGAGCATCGTTCAAAGATCTATGAATCCTGTTCCTATGCTCACACAGAGTTCCCAAAGCCCCCTGTTCAGGCAGTCAATCCTGCTCCATACATGGTGACCGCGGTCGGACACGCGGAATAACACTACAAATGGACAGCCGCAAATCGACGCCAGATGCCCTCCGGACGCGTTCCAACTCTGAGTTAAAATACCTGAAGAAATTTAAAATCTCGTCAGCTCCACGCTCGCACCCATCATTGGTGCCAACATGGGCCACCACCAGCAGCCTGGAGCAGCCCGTGTCTCCCACCGCTGTGTGTATTTCGTGGTGTTCGGTACAAATCCTCCTGGTATACGCCAGTAGGTGACCCGTAGGTCGGCTCCGTATCTCGTTGCACTCTTCTGCAATCAGAGCACAACCCGCCGGACGTTCGAACTCCCTATCAGTAAAATTTCTGCCCATTTTGTCCGGCTAACATCGGGAGCAGCGTCTCTCAAGCCCGGAGATGCGCTCACGTCCTTGCCAAGAGGGGTCACAGGGCCAAACTCCACCAGCATTGCGAAGAAGTTGCGCACGGGGATCTCGGCAGCCTCCGTGCCCGCCTCTCTCCGTTTCGGCCGCGCCGCTGATCCCCGGCCGAATAGTGAATACAGCGTGTTGGAAGAGTAGGAATGATAATATTCACCGAAAAACTAGTAACATTAAGTAATTGATGAACAAATGTATAATGCAGTAAAATAAAATAAGCACTTCAAATGAAAGACAAAGAAAACGGAAGGTATACAGACAAACGCAATATAATAATTTCAGGATAAAAGGAAAGAATATGCTGGGAGCGTTTTCTCTTCCGGTTCACTTCTACGTGACGGCACACCTGAAGCTAGGAGAACAGATTGAATCGCCGGTTCTCCGGATTCACACCCACACACAATGATAAAGCTAAAAACACCGGTGGACATACTCTAGGGATCACTAAACTACAGCCGCAATCAATATTAACACAACACTATGGGTCGAAACATTTTGGCACTTCTTAAACGCTGAAGGTAAATGACGTCACCGTTCCGGTTCCTAGAGCGCTCAGTTGGCACAACCTCACTCTTCGAGAGCAGGTGCAAGAACAAATGAAAAAGCTTTCTTATCGTCATTGCTACGGATTTCCCTGTACACACAGCATCGTCTGCAAATAGTCGGTAAACTCATTGGATATGGCACCGTCTAATGCTACCCTCTCTACATGATCTCTTAGGAACTCTCTTATCCAGAAATTAAATTGCCGGCGAAGCTGTCATATTTTTGTTTAATTAATAATTTTCTGTGGGACAGTTTATCCAATCCTTCTTATAAGTCAAGAAAAATCGCGTCTTCTGGGACGTTATCTTCCCCGGAGGCTAAAATATCGAGGGCAGACCGTGCTAATTGAGTTTCGCAGTATCTTCCTTTCCTTAATTCGTGTTGTGCTTTCATCAAAAATTTGTACACATCAGGGTATTTCATGACTGAGATTACAGTTATATATTCTAGGACTTTGCATAAGATATTGTTGTTAGATAAGATTGATGTTATATGTATCGGTCTCTAATACAATGGCTGTTCCTTATCCCAATTTCAAATATAGGCATTGCATTGAAAATTTTCCACTCTTTGGGTACTAACTGTCCCTTGACGGATTTAAAAAAAATGTATCTGGAAGGAGGGAGCAAAATCCAAAGCTAGTTCTCTAAACACACGGGAAGGATTTCCTTCAGAACCAGGTGACTAATTTGGACTGACCGATTTTAACAAATGGTCTATTTCGCGAGCACAAATATCAATAGGTGGCATCCTTTGCAGGTAACGATCGTTTTCTGTCGTGGATGTATTCTGCAAAGACTTCGAGAACACGTTTTGGTAGAAGGAAATTGATGAGTTAGCTTTGTCCGAGCTGTTTGTCAGTACTCTGCCACTATAGTATTTCAGTGGATTAACTATAAATCTTCTGCCTTAAACTTCCCTTACTAATGAACAAAATGCTTTTGGGTTATTCTGTTAACTATTCTACAAGAGTTTTCCTCTTAAAACCCATGAGCGCATTCCTAAACGCTTCCTTTGTAGAGACTTTAGACAACTTATAGTATTAATAATTTACTCGCGATCATCAGAGTTTAAATCTGCACGTATTTTCTTCATCTTGGCGTGGCAAGATCTCTGTCGCTTCAATGATTTTCTCACTTTCGAGTCGTACTATCTCAGTTCGCTACTCTCTTGTTTTACTTTAGCTGGGATATAAGTTTTTATAACTGAATGTAGTATCAAAAGGAAAGATCTCCAAGTACTCTCCGCGTAATTTAATTATGAATTCTTGGAAGACGGGAAAGGACTTATTTAGATAAAATTCGAACCTTTCAAAATTAGCTGCTTATAGAATGTAAAATTTTATTTTCTCATCGATTCTATCCATTCCAAATATTTAGGGTGCTGTCAAAATAATATCATTCATGCCACCTGGAACTCGCACGATCCGATTTTTTTTAGTTTTTGTAGTCTTGCAAGCCGCTAGCCGCAGGCAAATGCGATGTATCTATTTGCAGTGGTGTCTATGCATATCTTGCAGTGGTTTTCCCGTATTTCATGAGTAGTTTGTTCAAATTGCTCATAAAATACTTTTATGCAATTGTCCATGGCTTACTACAATTGTTGCCTGAATAGAGGAAAAATGTATTTTTTTTGCTACTCATCACAGGACATTCCTTTAAATTTTTTATCAACTCTTCCAATATTTCTGAAACTAACCATATTCTTTGTTGCATGTTTTCTTAGCGAGAAACGGAGGTATATGTGCTTGATTGATCAAAAGGAGTAGTAAATCTACCGACAAAATTTTTTAAATATGCCTTAAGAGTCTCTTTAGGTTTTTTACCCCTTATGATATAATTACAGGTGGTCGTTGCTGTTACCCTTTTCCTCGGCATTCAAGAGGAAGCAGTGGCTGATTTTCTTCAACAACGATGCCCAAACGCCCAATTACAATGCAACGGATGTCAAGAAGTTGACCAATGTGTCTACGATGATAAACGCGGAGTGTTTCTTGCTGAGAAGACGGTACAAAGTTGCCCGGGAAAGCTAGTCTGTGACGCATCGGCAGATACTGCTATGTGCATGCCAGACGCCATTTGTAGGTGAGATGAGGAGCCATCAGCAACGATGGGGAAAAGCTAATGAAATGAAAGCTTGCCTATTCCGGGAATAATTTTACGTTTGGAATTTTAGGAGTTTAAAAAGTCTGTTTAAAAAGATTGCTGCCATGACGGAAAAGTATTTGTCGGATGGGTCTAGCAGGTCGTCCGTTATTGGCGCCATGAATCTTGAGCCGGCTAAAGTTCTCATTTTTATGTCTTCAGAGAAAAAACTCGAAGGTTTTTTTTGTAGAATACTAAAGTAAAAGAGAGCGCAACTTTATTAAGGTGACGTGGGTGATCCCATTATGTGATTTTAAATTACGTAGGTTATGCCTGCAATGTTAAGCGTGCTCGGGTTATGATTGCAATAGTGAAGCTGCTCTGAATTAAATGCGTAACGGTGATTTTGAATATTTGCGATGCTGATTTTATTTATGGCTTTTATTATTCGGATTAATTTTCTAAAATGGAGCTTACGAGAAAAGAAAAAAGTGCGTAATCTGTCATAGATGTATGGATTCATGCTTCGTTTCGTCTACTCTTTCCTCACTGAGGTAAGAGAATGCTGAGTAACTGACCTACGATTCAGGAGAGAAGTAAAGACCCGCGTAAAGATTTGCCCTCCGGGGGCAGATGACGGGACTTTCCATTAAAAATATCTGTAGCGGAATATAGCCTAGGTTGTGAAAGTGTGAATTTCATTGTCACATGTTAATAAATGCGATTATAGCGTTCCCATTTTGACTTCCGCTCCATTTTACCAGCTAACAATGGTTAACTGAGGTTAGAAATTCTACTCAATTTGGCTTTTGCCAATGGGGTTTTCATTACCAAATTAAACTAGCGTCAGGCCTATCTAACTTTCAGTGGAAACGATGTATCAGGAAACAGGCTCAAGTTTTTAATATTTGAGAGAGTAATGATTTTACGGTATCTAATGGACCACCGTAAAGATATGTTGGGAGAATCAAGTCTAGGCTTGTGCATGAATAATATTTCAAATTAAAATTTCAAAGTGAAGCGAGTTCATGGTGACTGCAAACATGAATGAAAACTACACATTGCTGATACTTTCTCATTTTATACAGGTACAAAAAATTTGAGTGCCAATGGACAACGTGGGACGGATATTATCTTGATCCATATTCCTGCGTGGAGTATCATCTCTGCGCCAATGGAGAACAGTTTAATTTTCTTTGCGATGCACAGATGTTTTTCAACCCGAAAACGAAGAAATGCGAGGTTATGGAGGTACCGAGCGAAGGATGCAGACACCCACCCATACCGCATTGCATGAACGTAGGAGACAAGGGAGTTGTGGAGGGCACGGATTACGAATACGAATGCGTGATGGAGACTAATCCTTTTCGCCGACTTTATCCAAAGGTGAATCTAAAAGCCCCTTATGACGTGGTGTCCTCTAATACCCAGCCGTTGATCTCAATGATAGAGACAGAGAAGCTGTCACCTTGCACTAGCGGAGTAGGTGTGTACCCCTTTCCGGACGACTGCCGTAAGTTTTACGTATGTTGGTACGACCATGACTACCATTTTTACTACGAGATCGTCGAATGCGCCGAGGGTGAGTACTTCGACACCGGAGAGAATAAGTGTCTGCCAGGATCTTGCACAACCCAGGAGCTTTCGCCATGCACCGACGGCTCCGGGAATTACCCCTATCCAGGCGACTGCCTCAAATATTACGTATGCTACTTCCTCCCGAACGGAGAGCTGACCTACGAGACATCGAAATGCGCCGATGGTGAGTATTTCGATGCCAAGGAGGGGGAGTGCATGCCGGGATCTTGCACCTCATCCGCAACAACGACTGGGGACTGGTTGCTTTGCCCGGACGGTGCTGGGGTTTATCCCTTGCCGAACAAGTGCCGAACGTTTCGTGTATGCTGGTTTCTGCCGAACGGTGACCTGACCCACGAGTTAATCGCATGCCCCGAGGGTGAGCACTTCGACGCCAAAACAGGCAGGTGCGCGCCGGGAGGGTGCACTTCACCACCCCCTACGACGGATTCTTAGGCGACGACTGCCGTCACCTGATGGTTCATCTGTGAATTTGGTAACTATGACTATTTTTACTAAAACTATTTATCAGAAGTAAAATATCGGTACATCATTGGTCGATCATTTCTAAAAATGATACACTACTGCCCTCCATCCTTTCCTGCATACTGCTTGTTCCCTCACTTCCAAGTAGTTATCCTTATGTGTTCTTTCTTCTTTCTTTATCGGATTAATTCTCCTTTACCTTCCTCCTAAGACATTCAACTCTACTTTTTCATGACTTTTATTCTTCAGAAATCTATTGTGCGTCCGGGGTCACCTAATCCATCTCGTTCTTCTTTTCTTTTTGAGATACCATAGGGTTATTTCCTCTTCAAATTTCCGGAATACCTCTTCTTCTCTAATTTTGTCTTTCCATTTGACCTTCAGTATCCTCCTCCAACATTAATATTGGAAAGCATCTTTCACGCCGCAGGCCTGTAATTTGCGGTGCGAAATTTCATCCTAAAAGTTGCTGCATTACGGCCTTTGTATCCAACTATCCAATAGTGGTTAAATGACAATTTTCGGAAGATTGCATGTTTTGCTCGATCATATCTGTAAGAATTGGGAGTTAAATGAAACTGTTAAAAAAATT
Source organism: Ceriagrion tenellum (assembly GCA_963169105.1). Taxonomy (NCBI): domain Eukaryota; kingdom Metazoa; phylum Arthropoda; class Insecta; order Odonata; family Coenagrionidae; genus Ceriagrion; species Ceriagrion tenellum. The sequence continues at coordinate 140,929,554 of OY720634.1, read as the reverse complement.
TTACCTCTCCTCTCGATGCTACTATTTTCTTTATATGGCGCATTCCTATTTATGAGATTTCAATTTTATCCAAGTAAGAATATCTTAGGAAAAAATATAACAGAGAACAGTCACTGAATCATTATTATTTTAAATAATGAAAAAACCATTTTTTTATTTTTATGTTTTTCAAATCCAATATTTTATTGATGAAATTGAACTCGAAGTCAGTCTTGTTTTCTATTGACATCTGGGCGGGACTCGAGAAAATCGATCGAAGGAGGAAAGTCTCATATTTTTAAGTTTTTGGACTTTAAATAAAGAAGAAGAGGGATAATAGTGTAGTTTTACTAACAATGATCATTCTTCTTGAACAAAAAAACAAAAGCAACTTAGTGACCAAAACCAAGCATTTTTGGATCTAATGTTCTCCGTTCTGGGAGATTTGAAATACTTTTGGCTTATGGGTTTTTTATATATGCTTTACTTCCACCAATATTTGTGACTTGTTGTTTGAGACACTACTTTAGTGAGCAATATAGTACGTAATGGGTCTAAGTAACTTAAGTATAAGTTGAGTGAAATCTTCTCGGGTTTGGCACCGGGTAAGGCTATTACAGTCCAACGTTTCGACGAGAAACTCTCTCATCGTCATCAGGGCTAAGACTGATTCTTCTTATCAGTCTTCTGATTCTGATCAGTCTTAGCCCTGATAACGATGAGAGAGTTTCTCATCGAAACGTTGGACTTTAATAGCCTTACCCGGTGCCAAACCCGAGAAGATTTCACTCATATTATGCGCCGGGATAGCCAACGATCGTTTAAGTATAAGTTATTTTCTTACTTAACTTTCTCCGTCGGTGGAACATTTACGGCTGAGAGAGTACAAAGATATGCTAATATAAAACATAGTTAAAACCTGGAATCAGATATTCACCACGTAAGAGATGCATTGTAGTTCGAATCCAACCGCATAATGGCGTATACTATTAAATTCAGACTCATTCTTACGCTGAGTTTCTCTCCAAACTGACTCAATTCAATAAAAAGCTACCTAACTCACTCGCCTACTTGACCAACGAGGAGAAAAACATCTCAGTTGCAGCCCACCTTCAGCTACCAATATATTATCAGCAGAATAAATATCGACAAAATTCAATCGCCCACATATCGTATGTGTCATTAACGCATTGATAATTTTTTCATTCAAGTGTCTCTGAACGTATATTTTGACCGATCCAAGTAAGTCAAGGAAGCCTAAAATCAATCAACGATAGCAATTTCATTTATATCCTTAAGTAATTTTTACACAGCTTATTTGCCTTTGTAAGTTACTCGAGAATTATGGAAAAAATCTCTATATCAAAATGTTTAAATGGACGAATGAATCTGAAGTAGTTCTTAAGATGCATTTGTCCCTGTTAATAAACTTGCTTTTCGAATCAATCAACAGGTATATTTGAATGTTAGGAGCAAAGAATGGATGGAAGGATGTTTACTGCTTCTAAATAATAAAGAAAACCTACACCTGCTTCACTAATTCTTAATAATGATGAAATACTTGTGAGTGGTTGTTTAAGCATGCGGCGATAAACGAATAGATTACAGAATTCCTCATCATGCTAAAACATCCTAATGTGAAAAAATAATAAAGTATTTTCTCTTTTTTGAATTGAGTAGAATCTCTAATAAAACTAGTATCACTCTTTCTATCCAAAACCCTTCATGTCTCATAACCTCCGCAACAACATTTAATAAACGAAAGCAGTCATTCTCAATTCATTTTACTCATTCCTTCTTTTCGCCAGTCCTCAGAATAGCTTTCCCAATTCGAAGATACCCTAACACAAGTTGTGCCGTTCAAATATATTGGCTAATAATTGTACAGTAATTTGTTTATATGGCGGAAATAACCATGCATGTAGCATTATATAAGATGAAAGAGTTATTCTTGAAGTTGAATATTAATTAAATCATTATTATCACTTAGATTGACGACGCAGAAATCGAAATTTAGGCAAATGACATTGTAAAATTCGCATTATATACTCAGTATGATACTATGATGTTTGTAAGCAACAATTATAAGGTAAGGTAAGAAAAGGTTCTGAGCTCTGAGGAGCATCCTTGGAGCAGGAAAAGAAAGGCTACTGCTCTGCTAAGTATCAAATCAATCAATGAGCAGAGAAAAACACAGAACAAGACGTATATACATACCATACGACAAGAATTGAATGTAAAATCAATATACAATATAAACATGCAACAACTGAAGCTAAATTACATTTAAAATACATATTCAATAGAAATATGCTATAGCTGGACAATAAAAAATTAAATTTCATCAATAAATGTGAAAACTAATGACAGACTATTATCTAAAATATTACTCAAACTGTACATTTAGGAGGTATTTGAAATATTTTCTTTTAAAAGATTACAAAATTTTGGTTTCTTTTAGATCATATGATAAGCATTCCATTAATTGGAGTCGGATAAAGGAACAGAATTTGCAAAGTCTTTAGTTTGTGGAGTAAGAGGAATTGGGGCATCACTAGAATATCTAGAAGGTCCGGTAGTTCGCGAGAATCTAAAATTAAAGAGATCATATAAATGATGAAGGTTTTTACCTATGATGATAGAATAAAGGAGAACTCCCAGAAAACAATCTCTCCATTGCGATGGATTGAGCCAGAGGAGTTCTTGAGAGCAGGAGGAGACGTTCTTCAATTTACGAATGTCAAAAATAAAGCGTACACATGAATTAAAGAGTCGTTGCAATTTCGGGGATACATCCTCTGCAAGGTTATAGCGGCGTTTTCTACGGCACTGCCGGACGAGAGTCCAAAATCGGTAGTATTAGGGTAAAGACGAGATATTATCGGATCGCCAAGGGCAGAAATTCCCTTTGACGCTTATAAAGAACTCTATTGACCTTGATACATATTTCAATGAGCAGTGTGGTCCAAACTAAATTACATGCTAGTGTCAAGCCATGGTTCAAAACTGAAAATGTGTAATGATTAATTAGACCATCAATGATAATTCAAGGGAGAATGTTGAGAATAGATGAATGGTATAGTACATGTAAAATTTGTAGAAATACATGAAGAAAATATAACATTTTCGTTTATGAGAAAAATCTGTACTTTTGGAATGGAATACTAAAAAAATATGCCTGTTACTGTAAGCCTCCTTGTTAAAAGACAATTTTTATACTTAAAAACCAAATTGGTAACAAGTATATCTTTCACTTTTATATTTTAATATTTCTAAAATGTACACGCATGCAAATTTTCCCCAAAATTTGTACCAAAATGAAAACTCCTCTTAGCTCCAAGCTATTAGAAAATTTCCGGGACCCCAATTGAGTGCCTTCAATTCAGTACGTTCCCGAAATAGTGCTAATATTCACCAGTTTCTCCAGAAAAATAATAGGAAATTTTGCACCGTTTCGTTTATTTAGGACCACTTCTAATGCCACTTCGTCAGCTATATCGTTGGAAAGGTGATCAACCACTCTTACAAGTACCGCAGTGCTGGATTTCACATCAACTTCAATCAACATCAGTGTGTTGGCTGTGAAACATGGACTCCTGGGGATAAATGCCCGGAAATCTGAATTTCTCTTTAATGAGTGGTACATGGATTATGATGACTATATTTGACAAAGGGCTGACCTCTTCGTATGATGTAACAAACATATCAGCGCAGAAAATAAAACTAATAGGTAGTGTCTATGACACTATACTATTTTATGTACCTGAAGTATTCTTGTTTTTTCTAAAGTTTTTGTCATGACAAGTTTCGGGAGTGTTTGGTGAATAACGTCGGAAATTATCGATTTGATGCTAAAATGTCATTTTTACACGTTATCTCTGCAGTTTTGGAGGTTGTTATAAAAATTCAGTTGAAATAAATGACGTTTACAGATGTTCTCCTTCGTTCTCCGTGGAGATATAATGTTTGTTCTCACTTGTTCAACCTTAAAATTTCTACTGATTACCACCCGATTTTTCCATCAAAATGTGGCATAATAATCAATTTTTGGCTCTAAAGCTTTTACTTAACTTTAAATTTTCATCCTATTTATTCAAAATTTCATACACGCAATCACTCGAAGCTTGAAGTTTCCACATTCACCGCTCTCTGTAATGACCTCTGTATGTGCTCTGTATGAGCTCTGTATGTTCATAGTTATTGCTTAAATAATGCATTTCGTTTCAACTCATTTAAATCATCAGCACATTTTCATGCCCTCCTTTTTTTCAACAATGATTTCAATTTCGGAAATTCACACTATTCATGGAAGTTCAATTCTTGAGATCGCACTCAAGCTGAATACTCATTTGTCGCGACCGATATTTTTTCTAGACGTGAGAGAAGAAGAAGAGGGATGCGCCCATAACTAATGATAATTTATGAATCATGAATACCTGGATTTCTTCGCCGCAGTTGATTCTTTCCAATATTTTATCAATAGATCGCCCGTAATCATCATTGTAATTAAATAAGTAGCTCTTTTTTAGCTTAATTTTCTTAGCCATTTCCTTTCGTGATTATTCCAACAATCCGCTAGGATACACTACCTAGAAATTTGAGACTACCATGCTTAAAAATTATCAAGTTTCTCGTATCACAAACGCCTGAGAGGTGAAAAATTGATGCCTTTATACAAATCCCTTGACTGAAGGCCTTTGCAACTCTCAAGTGCTATAGTTCCGACTTATGGTCAAGCAGTATTTTTAATATATTTTCATCATTCTGAGGAAGCCACATCGCCTCATTCTTAATTCATCTTCTGCTTTTTCCTTCTCCGTTTTCATACCTTAGTGGGACTCTGCCTCGAGGCGAGATACAAAAAAAGGGAAAAGAAGTGTGAGCTGGTAGGAAATCGGAGGCAGTGAGTCATCCTGTCCTCCTCATGGATTGTTTTCGCGCACACTTCACCGGCGCCGACTTAGCCATTGACCATTGAGACGTGACATGGCATTTTTCACACACTTGAGTATTGCCAGTATCGGCAGTCACTGTCATTTTGGATGTGATAGAAGAAATATATAGTGCGAAAAAAATAGACGCCATCAGCTATTACTTTTGTACCTTAGGTGGAAATGTAGGAGAGGCCTTCTGATCCATTTCATGTAAATCATCTTTCAAAAACGTACAATCTTCATTCCATGCGTTTAAGTTACGAGTTTTGTACTGTAAGTTCCAAGCCTTGTCCAATAAACAAGGCCTTCTCTCAAGTCATTCTATAGACGTAACCATGTCATGTAGAAACGTTAATCCTCAGGAATGAAGAAAAACCGGAAATGGAAAGGAATTTGGCACTTTAAGTCATAAAAACAACGCGAGGACTGAATAAAATAGTGAAGCTTTATCCTCCTAAATAGACATGCGTGGGCAAGTGTGCACTAAGAAGCGTGGAAATCGACAATCTGTGTCGGCATCAGTTTCCGAGGCCGGATTGATCGTCAGTTTCACTTGCCAGAGCCTTCGATCGCGCGAGGAATGCCGGACCGGACTACGGATGCAGGATTCCACCAGATTACATTGCATCCGGTACCACCTTTGCTAGTGTGTGTGAAAACGGCCTTGCTCTCCAAAAGTTCAAGCACCCAATTTCCCACCATTGGAGAACATCAGTTTTATATCCTGACCATGGCACGAAGGACGCGGCAGTCAATGAAGAAAATAGACTATTATCATATTATAGAGATTTAATTAATGTTGATTGTCAGAAATTGCTGGACAAGGATGCGATGCCATAGGAGATGCCTTCAAGTCATTCAGATTGCTTTCAAATTGGAAAATAACATTCTTTTAGGTAGAGTCTAAATGACAACCCGCGGGCGGTCTAGAAAACGACCAACTCTGGGTGTTCTGGCGTTTGCATAGAAGTTGATAAAAAATGTGTGCATTTTAGCTCGTACCCTGTGATTTAAATTTAAGTGTTCTTAACTTCCACGTGTGTAAAGTCAGTTGCTTGTTACATACAAACAAAAGCGATAGGAACAATAAATGATTGATCCAACTGCGTTAGCATCATCGTACTGTCCACCATTCCACTCTACATCAATTTTTCACATACAAAAATATCAAGAAAAGTTCCGCCAAAATGCTTAATTCATTATCCCATCTCTTTTCAGTCTCTATTTATATATGCTATTCTCCGATTTCAATTGCATGTTCACCAAACAACTTCTACTACATATTTTCGCAGAGGGTAACTAACTACAATGAACCTGGCCTATTCTCTATGCCAACAATGAGTTAAGAATGTTTAGATAGCTCCAAGATGGTTCTCAATTACAGAGTATTGATTTAGTTTTCAATTGCCGAATACAGAAGAGAACAACTTAAGGGGAAATATATGGATTAGGACGTCGTCATTTACTTCGTATTTCTTTTGCTTTACCATAATTATGTAATGGTTGTGTGAAAAATGAGAAGATGAAGATTCGCAGATTGACCTTTACACGACACAAAAATGTGGTGTAATTTTGAATTCCCATAAGTTGTGTAACGGTAGACCTCCACTAGGGTGCCTCGATTTGCCACTTTTTTCTAGGAGCAAATCGTAATACCCGGCAAAAGTTGCGTACCCGGATGAGTATCACAAATATGATTTTTTTCCAAATCGGTTAATATCTTCTGTTCGCATTTTTGCCTTAAAATTTCGAAATTTTTTACGAAAAATGTTAAAATTGAAAATAATTTAAATTTGGTTTGAGCGACCACTCTTTTTTTGCAATGGGGTATAACTTAGGACTTAAATTGATATTTTAGACCAAATACGTCGGCTATATATTTTACCTTTTATGGTGTCCCCGAAAGCACTTTTGTAGGGGGGTAGGCAACCCGCAACACTCCGCCTCATGTTACGCTATGCATGCAATAAATGACGCGAAAAAGATATTATTTTCAGTCCAAAACGTGGAAATCATGCCTGAAAATGTCAAGGGTAGTCACAAATATGGGAGCACGTTATTTTATGCCATCGCTGACTATATTGACTTTATTTTCGGGAAAGAAGATATCAATGAGAATGGAAACCAGCATTTGGGATTCAATATGCCGGTTATATGTCCCTCAAGGGTCAAATTGACCTCCGCTGAGGTCGAAAAAGGGGTTTATTTTAGTATGATTAAGCAAATGTGCAGCTCCTCGCTCACCTAGCCAGCGAAGCTAGCCAAGCGACCCAGAGCCCACCACGTGGAGTTGGCTGCACCTTGGGCTCTGCCTCCTCTACCCAACCAACCAACCATAGTAATGCAGACCAGTTTATTTATTCTGAATCGTCACCGTTCGGAAATATTGCCAAAAATTGAGATCTCGATTGAAATTTTGGCAGAACTTGCCGTGAAATCAAATTGGATCTGATGACGCCATCCCTGGCGTCACTGCCGCATACACGGAAGGCTGCTTCGGTGACTTACTTCACTGCCCGTTCCACTGCCCCTGTGTGGCAGGAAAATACGGTGAATGACCATTCTGGCGAAGTATTTTCAGGAAGAGACAGTTTTTCAACGAGTTCTTTATTTGATATATTCCTCACAACTGGTGGCACGGTAATGGACACATCGGTGCTTTCCCAATGAATCATTTCTCCGTAATCCATGGCTTCAAAATTCAAATGGGGAACAATGTTGTATCTAGTGCAAAGATGTAAATTATCTTCTTCGTCTTCTCTAGCACTAAGAATTTTATTTGCGAAGAACGCATTTGTTTGGATGGATGAATAAACTACTGCTTGGTATTTCCTTGGCAAGTATCTACATCTACGAATGGTCTCAAAGACGTGACGAGCACCATCGGCGATGGAAGAATGTGTCCTGATCCTGCATTGCATCACTACATAGACTTTTAGTATGAATGTTACTATTTCGATGAATTTCTTGGTAGGTTTCTTAGTCGAAATATATAACCTAAGAATTCTGTTAGCTGTGGTCAATCAACGGGCTTTCTTTAGTTTTCCAGGCATCATAGTGACTAGCCCTTCTGGACATGTTCCAGAAGCAATGGCTTGGGATATCTTGAGTAAGTACTTCAGGTCCTTATTAAGGTTTGAGATTTCATCTGGGCTGTAGTTTGGCAAGTCACAATTTATGGGATGAAATGACACCACTGGGAGCTTTTCACATTCTGGCGGTTTTGAACCTATGTCTCCTGTGTATGAATACGGGCTTGAACAAGCGCCGTCAATGTGGGTGAAGAGAGCTCGGAACGGCAACTCAATGAAATTCAAAAGGCAAATAGCCCATTGCATAGGTTTTCCCGACATTTCTTCTAATTTTCGCAGGACGCCGCCCTTCCAACCCGTATTGGTGTTCGTCCCGTCACAGCCAAGAACATCAATTTCATCGAATCAACCACTAAGTTGACTGATGATGAACTCGAAAATTGCTGTAGCCTCATCATGTGCAGAGTCGGAAGATGGAGCGACGTGGCCTACGTATTGCGCATTAGGTTCAGCCACAAGTGATATATGCTCTTCCCTGACGGTGCCTGTGGGTGTTTTTGTCTCGTCAAGACGGCCATCAAAGTACAGGCTTTTGATCGGATCATCATCCGTAGAACAGCGCTTCAAGTATCGAGAAATTTTAAGTTTAGCACGCCGAATTTTGCTCTTGTCTATAACCAATGCAGACGTTATATCACAAGATTGTTCTTGAGATTTAATTCCAGCTTTTAAAGCTGCGTGAAGCACAGTGGATGTAATGTGTGCAGCAGCCCTCTCACTTACGCTGTATCTCTGAGAAATTATGGCAGTCTCAGTTAAGTCTAATTTGACTTTTGACTTTCTTTCTCTTAGTTTGGTGAATGCCACATCCTTAGCGCAACATTCCTCGTGATTTTCCTCATCAACTTGAGTATCCTCAAAGTGTTGACTGTCATTCAAAAACGACAATGGGGAAACTGTTGATTCAGATGGTCCAGGTTTGAGCCTCTTATTTATATGATTACGTTCAGCCCTTTCTCGCAATTTTTTTGACACAGGTAAGTCAATAGATCCAATTCGGCCAATTCTTGGACCTCTCTGATCCACAAGAAACTGGTGCTCTAGAATAGGAACCTTTTTTTCCTTGGGACAGACACATTTGGGAAAGTTGGCACATTTGCAGAAGGCTATATCAAATAGTTTCGTTGCCTCCTCAGTAAAAGAATTCAACAAGTCATCCTTTGTTTTTTGAACTACCGTTTTACTCTTCAGAATTTTCTTTATCCTAATGTATTCATCATGGCAGCGTGAGATGAGTTGAATTACTCTGGTTTGCGTAACTGCTGGAGTATACGCTTTTTTCCAAATGGAACATACCATGACAGAAACTTGTCGGGCAATGAAAGAATAGGGTGGCTCCTTGTTACTCCGTGACTCTATTCCAATTTTTCGCCTAACTTCTTGACAACAGATTAGAACATCCTTCTTTGTCGGGAGTTTAGTTTCATCAAAATCCTTGGGGTTTTCATTAAAAATCGGGCAAACGTTTGCACCACGTAGAACGAACTTCGAAAGAGACCTGCTGCAGACTGAATGAAAATATGCGCAAAACCAGAGCACACAGGATATGCAGTAAAATATTTGGAAATAAAGAGATGAGCGAGTCAAATATCACTTGTAACTAGAATAGAAGCACACTAAAGAAGCGAAATGAGTTGCAAGCGAACTGTAGTGATGAATGTGAATGGGTAAACCAAGAACTTCAATCGTTCAGCTCGTCTCACAATGCAAGGCTGACTGAGAAAATTGGGGAAGGGCAAAACTTGCAGTGTGCAGGTGGATGATTCAGGGGTCGGTAAACTTTAAATGCAATATTGCTGTGAGCTGAAGACATTGTATGTTCCGCTACTTTTACGACCCACCAGGCGAAGGAAAAGACAAGAATGGAAAGAGCTACAAAACTATTACACTAAATTGACCATTTTTGCTGTCCTCGAGGAGACAATGTATGGCATAATTAGGAAACCTCCTATCATTGTGACTACCCTTGACATTTTCAGGCATGATTTCCACGTTTTGGACTGAAAATAATCTCTTTTTCGCGTCATTTATTGCATGCATAGCGTAACATGAGGCGGGGTGTTGCGGGTTGCCTACCCCCCTACAAAAGTGCTTTCGGGGACACCATAAGAGGTAAAATATATAGCTGACGTATTTGGTCTAAAATATAAATTTAAGTCCTAAGTTATACCCCATTGCAAAAAAAGAGTGGTCGCTCAAACCAAATTTAAATTATTTTCAATTTTAACATTTTTCGTAAAAAATTTCGAAATTTTAAGGCAAAAATGCGAACAGAAGATATTAACCGATTTGGAAAAAAATCATATTTGTAATACCCATCCGGGTACGCAACTTTTTCCGGGTATTACGATTTGCTCCTAGAAAAAAGTGGCAAAACGAGGCACCCTAACCTCCACCTGCATTTTATGTTCCACGGATTGTGTAGTTTATTTGTCATTTGTTATTTTGAAACTCTCTCACGTTTTGTTTCCCTTATCATTATATTTTTTTAACGAGTTTCTTCTCCCTTTTTTCACTGTTTGGTGTTACGTTCAGCATAGTTTGCAAAACAAGCAGCCGACCAATGCCTATGCACATCGCCGACACACCCCCTTTTGGTGATTTGAAAGCGCGCGTGTGAGGCAAAACGAAATCACTAGTCAGTTGTGCGGTGCAAAGGAGAAGGCGGCGCTGATTGTCCTCCACATAACCACTGTAAGAAGAAGTGAGGTCAGTGACGAGACAGGTGTGTCTCTAATTTTCCGTGCAGTCGACAGTGGAGAAGCTGGCCTATCAGCTCATTGTTCGGAAGCCCCCGGCTTGCACAGTGAGGAAGCTGGCTATCACATCTGTTCATTATTTGGAAACCACCCGGCTTGCTTGGCACTCGGCTGGCATAAAAGGGTAGCGGATCCTGCTCCACGGAAGGCGCGGGAGTCTGTTTGCCCCTCCGATCCGAGGTATTGATTGTCATGGTACCCGCCTCAACGGGGTCCACGCATCGAGATCAGTAGCCTATCAGTAACTTCATTATTCGCCGGCGGGAGTTCGTGCCAATGCCTCCTTGAAAGCCCAAGCCACGTGTTTCTCCTCTTTTGCCCCTGGTGAACTTCGGTTGAGCGCGCTAAGGAAATTAGCCGTCAAGTAAACGGGCGGACAACCTATTGCAACCCAACGAAACGTGGTCATTGAAGTGATGATTCATTATTTGGCACTTGTATTTTGACTGACCATGGAACTGAGCTTTGAGTATTGATGACATCTGGTTATTGTTACCAGTCATTTTAATTTTATTTAGTGAGATAATTTTTTGTGTTAACTTTCATGTTCCTCGGTAGAAACAACTTTTACTTACACCCTCTCCCAAACGTGGGGAGATTTCCCATTTGATCGGACATTTTTCATTTCATTTCAAATTGTATCTCCTGGCCTCAAGCGCACTGCAATAAAATGTTGCTAGTTTCCTTTTCAACGAAATACGTTTTTTTTCTATTTGCTGATGATGGGTCCCCTTTTCCTCGTCGCTGCTTTCGCCCCTTTCGTTCGCCTCGTCGCCCCTTTCGTTCCACCATTTCAATCGTTCGCCATTAGAGTTCCTCGTTTTTACATCGCCCCGCCCTGAGCTCAGTCCGTTTCAAAAGGTTGGGTGAAAAATAAAAATATGAGGGCTCGCAAATCGATCGTTACACGACACGAGAATTTTAAGTTACCAGCCAAGTAATACATTTTAGAGACGCGGATTTTGCGATATAATAATTTTTCGGGCATCAATTTCTTCATATATATAATTGAATAAAACATTTATGAATTTACCTTACGTCTCTACGAATGTGTAAACCTTACAGTTGATGAGCAAAACCTTTCCTGATCATAATTTCCCATTTACGATCACTATTCTAAATTTTAAATGCAATTTTCCGCAGGTTCTCAAACAATTCCAATGAAAGGAAACTTCCCATTTTCAGAGCCTTATCAGTTATAATATAATATAAGGTATTATCCGGTGAAACTGAATATGCAGCAGGGTTTATTTTCGAAGGCAACCGCTTAAGTAAAAAGGCTTAGTACTTAGACAACAGCAAATGAGGGAACTAATCTCCTCGAATGAGAGGAAAGGAGTTGATAATTTTTTTAAATGTTGGCGTTCCCTATTTTCTGTGATAACTCACGCAAAGACTGGTTTAATCCAGCCTCACAGCATCGGTTGTGCCCATTTGTTCATTTTAAATCTTTAAGAAAAAACGCGTCCGCAGTTTTCCCAGCTATGGACGAGCACTTACAATAGCGAAACTTCGGCAAGAGTTTTCATTTCTACGATCTGATGAAAATATATCGGGAGTAGAGGAGAAATAAATTCCCAAACGGACTGGAATTTCATTTCCGATAGTCTTTCCTTCAGCGTGGGAGTGAGTTTTCTTTAGAGATGGAAATACGAAAATAATCATGTAATGGTTTAGTAAACAAAATAGGCGACATTTGGAGATGATTTACGATATTCCGATACCAAACCTTTCTGGAAGATTAGGACGAGAAATTTTTAAACACGCCTTGAGCTTTCATCATACTGTTAAGTGGTCATAAGAGCTTGGTATAGAGTGTGCTATTAGGTATATAGCGGAATATTTTGATTTGATGTCATCAAACTCATAAACTTAAACAGCACAACCTAAGTTGACATTTACTCTCAAAAAGTTTCTCTACCCATACTCAATTTGGGACATGAAACCAAGAACATTAGAATGCGGAAAGTACGTTCCCATCACGACAGGCAAGCTACCTGCAGCCAATTCTAATAATGGGACAAACTAGAGCCTACAGTGATAAGGAGACTTTGACTTTCGAAAGCCTTATCGATGTACGTAAAAAATAGAGGCGAATATATAAAAAAACAATGGCGAAATAGCTTTCCTCCAAAACTTGTCTGATACTGTGATTCTTATGGCTGAAAAGTTTCTTATTGTCATTACCCTGAAATATGTACACCACTTTCTCGGAAGAAATTTTTCAAAGGTTTATGACGCAAGCGGAGATTTATACCAAATGTTAACCATAATTCAGCATGTGTAACGTTTTATTGTACTGTCACCAAAGTTATGTCTGGAAAAAAGGAAATGTGTCCCACTGATTGACATTATCCATTTATATCATCTCGTGACTATCCTAGAATGAAATTGGCCGCTAGGAAGGTTCTTAACTGATTTTCGCCGAGGCGTAGAAGCATCTAAGTCAGCGCAAAAAGCAATATTAGCAATAATACAGTCGAACTTGGATAATTCAAACCCTATGGGACCAGTGACAAAGTTCGAATTATCCAAAAATTCGAATTACAAAAGTTTTCCAAAAATGATATAAAAATACCAGCTATAAATTTAAAATAACTTTAATGAAGTAAAACCTTTATTCTACACAATATTGACTTATTAAAACCACATCGCAACAAAATTTATTGAAAAACACAAGTTCTACAATGTATGGACTGATTACGCCATTTTGAAAATTACACAGAGGATTATTGTAGTAACGTAGTACTTAACCAATAGTGTAATAAAGGATAATCAATTTCCATTCAAACTACGTATATAACTTCTTGTCTCCCCTTGTTGAGTACATCAGCCATGGTTTCGTCGTCGGTAATCTCTCCACAAACAGAAATGTATGACGTTATGACCAATAAAATATTCTAACGTGATTATGAATAAATACATTATAGTATGAATTGTTTGATTTGTTTTAAAAAAATCAGAAATATTTACTTGTTTCCTAGCATTAAGTCTCTCGGTCATAATAAACGACGCTAATTGATTTAATGATTGTTAAATAGATTCACTAATATCAATTTTTCTTTAAAAAATCGTCTTAGTCCTTCAACATGATTTGATGCTTCGGCGGTATTCGGAACAGATCTATCCTCTTCCATTGGAGGCTCGGCGTCTTCATCACCAGATGCTTAGTCACCATCTTGTTTCCCTTTGTTGAGTACATCAGCGATGGTTTCGTCGTCGGTAATCCTTCCACAAACAGAAATATTTTCATCAACATTGATGAAGTCCTCGAAAGAAATCACAGACTCAGAAATTACGTCCTCCCAGCCGTCGACTAAAGAGGGCACAGCTTCTGATCGAGTTTCATCGGAACTTACTCCCTTTGTTTCTTCCCGAGAAACAAATCCGGCTTTCCTAAAACAGTTCTTTATTGTTTATGGCCTTACTTTGTCCCACGCCTGTTTACACATACGCGAGGCTTGCAACAAGTCAAGTTTTATTCTTAGGGCATTGCCATCTTCTGTAAGAATAATTTCAACCAATATTCGCCAGTAAAAATGTTTCAGATTCTTAAATATTCCCTGGTCCATTGGCTGAAAAACTGAAGTCATGTTGGCGGGGAAATAGATCACTGTCACGTATTCCATGAGTGGTATAGTGTTGTGTGTAGTGCAGTTGTCAATAAGAAAAATAACTTTTCGTTTTTCTGGTTTAAACATTTTGTCAAGATTTAAGAGCCACTTCTCAAAAAGGTCACTTGTCATCCAACCTCTTGCGCTATTCACGTACTCCACTGGTTTCGATTTAACGTTTTTAAAACATTGAGGGTTAGCCCACTTTCCAGCCATCAATAAAGAAAGCTTTTTCAAGCCATATATGCTTGCTCCAACCAACAACGTAACTTGTTCCTTACTTAGCTTACCTTCATGGAATTTTTCATCTTTAAATGCAAGGGTTTTGTCAGGAGTGCACTTAAAGAATAGACACGTCTCATCAACATTGAAAATGTTTTTTGGCTCTCTATCCCGAATCATTTCTTTCAAGTCTTTCTTCCATTGCTCTGCTTCACGCTGATTAACAGCCCCACTTTCACCACAAATTGATTTGAAAGAAATATTATTCCGCTCCTTAAACCTGTCGAGCAATCCAGTGCTAGCCTTAAAATCATTTTTCCCTAGCTGAGAGGAAAACTCCTCAGCCTTCGCCCTTAAAATTTGGCCATTAAGTGGAATTTTCTTGTCTCGCACTTGTTTTAACCATTTCAGTACACGTTCGTCAACATCTGGATTATCTGGTGCCCTCACCCTTTTCCGGTCTTTTCCACACTCACTTTCACTACCCATATTTTTTTCTTTATTCTTTAAATAAGTTGACAGTGTGTTCGGAGGAATTCCAAAGTCCTTGGCAATCTCTGATATTTTCTTGATCCCCTTCTTCACTTCCTTAATTGCCGGGATTTTTTCCACCAATGTTAAAGTTTTGTAAGTCCGTGGTTTAGACGACGACATTGTTAAACAAGGCACACTCTATGAACGAATGAACAATAATTCTACACAAAATCAGGATCGTGTAAAATGATTCACTACGCACACACGCACTTAGACTGACAGGTTGACACTTGAACTAGAGCCTCGACTATGACTAATGAGTCACGAAATCAAAATAACTCGAGGTGGAGCGGGGATGGTTCGAGAGAGAGGATCAGGAGAGGGTTCGAGAGAGGAAGGGGGAGTACAGTGATCTTGAAAGTCGCACAGTGGCGTTCGGGCATCGGACACTGGCCACATCCCAACGCTGCACAACCTGATTCCGGGAAGTCAGTGTTTTGATAAACAAACAATAAGGAGAAAGGAAACGGTCGGGATCCTACTAGCCAACCTAATAACGTCGGCTAAAGTGTGCACAGTGTTTTATTTATTTTTGTCGTTAGTTTGAAGCAAGTTAGTCATTTCTTTTAAGTCGCGGGTGATGAATTCCTTACTCAACGTTGTTCGATGGTACCTGTATCATAAATTTCGAATCAACACAGATTATTTTATATTGTTTATATACAAATGTCTGGGGACCAGAGAAAAATTCGAATTAAAGATGAAGTCGAATTAAAAAAGTTCGAATTAACCACGTTGCACTGTAATAATTTATTCCACCATTAATAAGTACACAGTAACGCACAAAAAGATATCTATTTTAATGTGGAATAAAGGCACTCCTAAGGAGAACCTGATTCGGGGATACCTTTATCTACTGTGTAAGCTGGTTCTGTGTAAGCTGGCTGCAAAAGCTGGTTCTAATAATTATGTATATTGAATAATAGTGGTTGAGCAATAGTTTTCACTTTCAATCATAGTGTGTTCAATACAAACAAAAATATAGCTACACGAACACAAAGACAAACCACGAACAAAAATATCTCACCTAATAGTATCTTTACTCTATGTTAGTAGGCAAGTGGTTTTGCTTCATCAACGTCATGCTTTACCCGTGCACTTCCTGGTCATGTGAAAGGAATGGTAGTACCAATAAAATGCAGCAAACCGGGCGCCAGGTATCTGTAAGTCATGGAATTTACCGAGACGCTAAGGTTGGCGGCAACCAGAAAAAGGGTCTCTCACTGACGCTCCACAATTTACAGCCTTCCTCGCCCACCAGGCAGGGTTTTAAAAGTTCTGCCCAAAAATCGTCCACGGCGCAGCGCCAGGTTCTTTTGCGACTGCTATATGCGCCGCATGGCACCGTACAAACCTGAAATCATGGAACTTTGCATCGCCGTTCCATGACCGCAGTAGCACCCGAGATTGCGACCCAGAACCCTTGAGTGAGCATGTGTATCCGTGTATGAGTGGGTCCACAGTGTCTTAAGACGAAGGGCATACAATCGAGCGTATTTTTCTGTGCATGTGAATCTCTTAACACGTTCAGGACCGAGGACGCATACGCTGCGTCCTGGCGTGCGCCCGCCAGGGCCCGGCGACGCAGCGTGTGCGTTCGTGCGCTCTCAGTTTCTAACGGTATCTCAGAGCATGTGCTGAGCCGGGAAAGTGCTGAAAATTGCAGTGGGCCTCAGTAAAAGCTCAACCTTTGTAGAAGACGCATTGGCCTCTCGTTTTTCTCATAGTTTTTTTTTCTCGCGCCATTCAACTTTACGGTAAGTGTAAAGTTTTCTGTATTCTGTTATTAAGATTGATTTCTTTTACATTAATCGAATACCTTATTCAGCAATTAATGTTCTCTTTTTTAGGTTCCTCAGATTTTTTTATTTCAAAGAAAGCTTTTTAGGAGAAAAAATTTGGATAATCAAGGTAATGTCTCAAATAATTTTAATATTTTGTAGTAGGTATGCATTATAATATTCTTTTGCTAATTTTTCCTCCACGCTAACATATTTTCCTCATGTTGCAGTCTGCTCTCAACTTACCTACATCATTTCAAAGAACCTTCCGAACCAAAGGACCTTTATTCCGAAGAATATACATCACGCCTAATGTAAAAGTACTTTTATATATATTTAAACAGCTCGATGATTATTAGAAGCTAAATTGACGTATTTATATGAGTAATGATGATTATCTGCACGGAGACAAAAATGTAGCAAAAGCGGGGGATTTATTTCAAAGGATTAGTTCCGTTTTGATCCATAGAATTAGTAGAAATTTATAGAAATTTATTGTCCTTTAGAGAGATTTTTACGAAAAAAATTTTGTGTGAATTTCCACAGAGGAAAGATCATCCGCCTTCACCGGGACCGCCTTGATAGGCGGATGATTTTTTCTCTGTGGAAATTCGCACATTTTTGCATTGCGGGTGACTCCGTAAAAGTGGAACTCCGTGGCTAGTCCCGGATAGTTTAAAATTTGTCGAAATAATTTTACTTCGGAGTGAGAGTATTTTAGTGACTATAACAATTTTTGTGTCCTTTGCTTGTCTGAAAGTGCCTAAATATTTTTTTTTCTAAATTACTCAAAATGTACAATAACAGACGATACGCATTTTTGAAGCTTTTGGGGTCGTTTGTGCGTCTTTTTTCTCTCGTCTATTACCGGCTACACTAAATGCGTGTTGCTCGCATAAGCTTTCGGTAATTTTCTGCTGTTGCACTGTGCGCATTTTGTATACAACTATTTTTGATGTGGAATTAACAGTAAACTTCAGACGAATAATTTTGCCGTCGTGAATTTCATGAAATTTTGTACGTTTACCAATGCTTTGTGTATACATAGTAATTTCTCGAACATTTTTCAGAGATATGTCTGACCCTGGAGCTGGCCCTTCTGGCATAAAGAGGCCGCGGAAAGCAACCAAACAAAAACTTTTTCCAGAGGACATAACAAAGGTGATGGAAGAGTGGTCGTCGGATGAGGAGTACGAGGAACTGGCCTACTCCGATTTCAGCGATGGCGAGTCCGGAGAAGAAGGGAGCGACGAAGGAGAAGATCAGGCAGAGGCTGGCGCGGTTAGTCGGGAAAATTCACCGGGTCCTTCCCAACCCTTTACTTCTCACCCCGGCCTTTCTCAACCCCTCCCACATCCTGCACCCTCATTTCCACCCATCTGGTCGGAGCAACCCCCATTCCCACCCCGACCACAAATTCCTTTCCGGGGATTCCCTGGCCTTCAGCATACACCCGAAACTGCCAATCCCATAAGCTTTTTTTTATGATTGCCACCGTGGAGTTTTTTGACCTTGTTGTGTCCTCGACGAATGAGTACGGTAGCGTTGTTTTCGAATCCCGTAAGGGAAAAAGAGTTTTGCCGAGGAATCCTGTGACCGAGGAGGAAATCAAAATTTTTCTCGGCCTTCTGTTTCATATGGGTACCATCCGACTGAATAGACTGAAGGACTACTGGAGGAAAGATGTCCTATTCAGCATTCCACTCTTCAGTCATTGTATGTCCCGAAACCGCTTTATACGTATTTTGAGAGCCCTGCATTTCTCCAAAGTAAATGAAGACGAGTTGAGTGATAGACTCCGGAGAGTAAATCCTATCATTGATTTCTTCAACTAAACAATGGAAAGGATTTATTCTCCGATTAGAGAATTATCAATCGATGAGTCGATGATTTTATGGCGGGGTCGATTGACTTTTAGGCAGTACATCCAAGGCAAACGTCACAAATATCGCATAAAGCTGTATATGTGGACTGAGCCCAATGGTTTGGTCCTAAAATTCATGGTGTATGCAGGGAGCGGAGATAAGGATATTGGGGGGCCTGGTCATGTCACCAGTGTCGTCAAGAAGTTGATGATGGAAAAACTGGGAGTAGGGCATTCAGTCCACATGGACAACTTTTACAACTCGGTGGGCCTGGCCAAATACCTTCTTTCTCAGAATACCTATTGCACTGGAACCCTTCGTTCAACCCGGAGGAATAACCCGGCGGAGGTTATAACTAAGAAGTTGAAGAAGGGGGAAGAAGTGCATAGGTATTCTGAAGAAGGTATTTGTGTTATGAAATGGAAGGATCGAAGGGAGGTTTTGGTTATATCTTCTGAACACGGTGCTTCCATGGTAGAAGTCGAAAACCGCAGGGGTGAAAAAACAACGAAACCGAAAATCGTCGTTGAGTACAATTAGTCGATGGGGGGAATAGATCAACAAGACCAAATGTTGGCCTATTACCCAATCGAAAGAAAAACTCTCTGGTGGTACAAAAAGGTAGGCATTCATATTTTTCATTTGATTCTTTTAAACTCGTATAATTTGTACAACCGTGATCATAAAACCAGTTACTACGACTTCCATCTAGAAATTATAAAATCCCTCTTAGCTTCCCGTCTCCAAACTCCACTTCCACCACCACCACCTAGAAATTTAAAATCCACCTCCCATCCATGGTACCAAGAAACCCTGTCTCAAAATGAGCGCTCAGAAAAAAATGTGCATTATGTATCCAAAAAGGGTTGAGGAAGGACACAAATTATTTTTGCCCAGACTGCCCGAAACAACCCGGGCTCTGCCTGGAAGATTGCTTCCGTCTACATTATAAATATTAGAGTTTTTTTTATATATTGCATCAAATTTTCATTGCACAACTTTTATGTATTATAAATATTATTTACTAGTTTTTAAAAATAGTTTTATACTTCGGAAAAATAAATTGTTTACTATTCCATGAAAAGTTTGTTTATTTTTATGGTATATTATAGTTTTTAAATTTTAATAAATGCAATAACTATGAATATTGTTATATACTCTTACAAAGCAATCTATTTTATGAAAGTATGTATGTATATACATGTTTTACACCAAAAATATTTCCAAATATTGTCTACGTCCTTCAATGCAACCTTTGTCCCGCATTTCATATCGGTAAAGGCGCAACATCTCCCAACATTAGGATTATAGCCTCTGGTGTACATGCAATGACTCTTCTTCCCCCTCCCAGTTCCCACTCACGCACGAGAACACGAAACCAAATTTGACGACCGCTTCTTACTCTCCATTTTGCACTCTTCCCCCCCGCCCCTCCCCTCCCCACCTACCCGACGCCATCTCTCTACAGGTCAGGAAAAAAAGGAGTTAGCAAAGACATTCGCTCAGGGCGCACAAGTGGCCCAAGGTTTGAAAAAATTTCACTAGCCTTCAAAATTTACCCTCCCCCGTCGGTCTCTGGAATTTTCCTCTATTTCCTTTACTCTTCCTGCCGCCGAGACAAAACTCCCCCCCCCCACACCCGATTACCCCTCCTTTGGGCTAATCCTCCGACCTGCCCTGTCGTAAAAGGGACAAACTGTGTCGTATCTCGATCCCCCCGCTCTGTTTTCTCTAGCGCAGACGACAAAGGCATACCTACCATAGTCGCCGCTGAAGACTGTTGAAAACATCGAAATATTCGCGATGTAAGTGTGCGTCTCTCGCTTGTTTGTGTACCTATCGTGCTCGTTTATACATATATGAGTAGGGACATTAATTCTTTTGGATAAAAAGTTAAAATAAACATAAAAAACCAGTTGGTTTCCGAGTAAAGAACATCCTAACCCATTATTAAGAAGTTAAAGAGAGCGTGCGAGGGACTTGAGGGGGAGGGTTTTTCATGGAATATTATACAATAGACCTCAGGGGAAGCCCAAAATTGAAGCCACTAGTATTCAAACATAGTTGTATGGCTTTTTGCATTAGAGTAAAATTTGAAATGATCGCTCCCACCGAATCCTGGGCTTTCATCCGTATAGCAACGTTAACGCCATCTGGTGCCCTCTTGGAAATTTAAAAATATGTTCCCGTAGGCGTATTCAGTTGAGCACTAATCGTCATTATTATATACTCAATGATACATCTTATAAGTACACGCTTGCAAATTTTCATGCAAATCTGATCATAACACACAGGCTGCTATTCTGAATGAAATAGCCTGAACGCTATATCCCAGGAATAGCTATCGTTACGCTTTTGTTCCGAAAAATTTCATGTTATTCTTCGAGCGAAACGAAAGCTATTTTTGGCATATAGCGTTCACGCTATTTTATTCAGAATAGCAGACATAATCGCCCCAACCACCTTAAGGTGAGACTTAAATGGTAATAAACGAGTCGTTCGGCGTATACTGCCACTGATACGGATCGGAAATAGCGCTATAATAGAAAATTTGACAACAGCACTGCTGTTCACGGAAGTCGTCCTCGAATTGTTATTAAAAATTTATTGGGTATTACAATCAAGTCGATTCCGAATTGTTTTCTGATTAATCCTAAGTTTGAGGGTGATTGAGTATTTTTGTTCATGACATACATACTGATTGCTTCCATTTAATTCCCTATTTACGGATACACCAGTGATAGTTAATGTTTCGCCAACAAGGCCAGGAATGACATTAGTTTATTCTTTTAACAGTGCATTTTTATGTAATTACTTTTGTAACATTCCTTTTGATCCCCGGCAACTTACAGGTTTCAGTGCGGTTATAAGAAGTTTATTGGCATCAGTATGTGTCAACGATAACTAGGGATTCTGGTTTTCTAAATGAATAGATGCGGTTGAAATTCAAAGCATGGACAATAGGGTCTTTTGTTACACCAATTTTTATCTTTCACGACTAAAATGCAACATTTTGGCTATAACAATGTCGCTAAATAAATGTCTTACATACTACAGGGATCACAATAATAATGTAGGCAACTCTTGCTCTGATGGTACAGCATTATCCTCTTTCTGTTTCAGGAATAATCTCATTCCATTTCTCTTTCTCCACTTGCCAAAAGATTAACTATTGGAAGAAGATTATCTCTAGTAACCATCAACAGTTGGTGCTTCCTATCGTTCATTTCTACGATGCAAGTAGGGATTGGAATAATCCTGAAAAAGTAAACTTTTACTCGGACTATGGCGTTTATATGTAAAATTTAAGACTAAAATTGGGGGCGAAGCCAAGGAAAACTGTTTTCGTCATTTAAGGTGGGATAAGAAGGATATTGTTTTATTGATCTTAAAATACTATGATTGTGACAGGTAGGAATTTCTGAGGTTTTTATAACTCAAGGTTTTTGCTACCGCGTACTGATATACGACAAGGATATCAAAAAGAAGGGGCATGATAACTTATTTTTATTTTTTCATTTCTTTCTAATGTAAGCACTAAGTCTAGGAACTAGAAAGATTATAATGTTGACCACCTTCCTTTAAAATTATTCCACCCTTTAACTGGGATAATCGTATGACTCCTATGAGAAATAGTCCTTCTAGAATTTTGACAATGAAAACAAAATAAAAAACCCTCCCTCCATCTAGCCATGGGTATGCTTCAAGAAAATAACAAATTGTGTTTTCAAGCTCTTGAGTGTGTTCAACAACAGTCACTATGTGCAAAAAGGTCGATTAATCAGTCGGAATATCGAATTCGCAGTTGTACATTATTCGAAATCCGATGCCTTTATTAAAGTTTTAATCGACTTTGAAAATAAAAACTCGACCCTAAAACAGGCAAATTTCGTAGTAAGAAGTAGGCGTTCGACAAAACCAACTTCAACTTTCCAATCCCTACGTGCAAGTCTTCCAAGTATTCACGCCTGAGACCAGCTACAAGGCTTATCCAATGTTTACAGGAATTCCTTAATTAGTACTCTACGTGCGGGACTAAACATACGTATCAACAAAAAAATAATTATTTCGTTATTGCAGGGCTATGAAGGGAAATAACTGGAACAACCAGAGTTCACTTTATTCACCCTCCTCATTACTCGTAGGTAGTAACTTGTAACCGTATTTTAGCAGCTTCCCACCGTGAACTTCGAAGTCAATAGCCGATCGGATTCACCGGTTTTCCTTCACAGCCGCCGAATCTCGAGGAGAACGCTCTTTGGCAATATAAAGCCCTACTTTATGTGTGTGCGAGAGAATGTTACCACACCCGGTTCGCTTCACGATCGTCTCTTTTTTTGCTTCCAGGCACTATCCAGTTATCCATTCCATATTCCATTCCATTCCATATCGGTGGAAAACAGTCAACATAGCGCAGTTATTGAGGTAGGAGTGTCTCGCCCGTGTTCGAGTAAGAGACGGCCGCCCAGTGGGAGGTAGACTGCAGCGGAATGACGATCCATGGCCCGCTGTTGTTCTCTACATGGCGGAAACTCATCCTGGTGGTGAGTCAAAAAATAAATTTCACAAATTAGCTCTTTTTCAGGCTGTACAATTTCACTTCAGTTTTGTATTCCATTCTTAACTTTAATACAAATTTTCTGAGCGCTATAAAGATTTCTTTTTAGTCTTAAATTTTGGGTAGAAGTGTCAGCTATCAGCCAATGTAGATAATACTTTTCAATATTACGCTCCTAATGTTAACAATCTATGCCAATTTTTCTTGCCACATAATAGTCTTTTAAAAAGTAGTACAACTTAGCGTTAATAAAGAGGTAACGATTGATTATTGTGCCTAAAAATATCTGGTTTTCGCATTGGATATAATTTTATCCACACACACTACATAGGTGTGTAGTCTCCCGTGCGTCTCAAATAGATGTAACGGTATCTCAAATAGAAGTAACAATTACTTGAACCCACGCGCCCTCGAAGACGACAACTGAAAAAATGACGACGCTAAATTCCGTTAAAAGGAATCTTCCTTTCGGCCTTTCCTCTACCCCATCCTGACATTAAATTGCTGTCCAGTCCCATTCAACTCTCTTTTCGAAACCTTCACATCTCATTATATCTGAAAGTGTGGGGCATTAATTCAAGCAAACGAACGGAAGAAATTCGACTGTAATTTTTCTCAACTGTGTTGAGGGAAAGGATCCGGATATGTAAGGTGAGACTAAAATGGTAAACCAATCACGCATCCATTTTATGTTATGCCATAAGTCTCCCTTTGCTTGTGGAGCTGTTCAAGTACTACGTAAGACGATCCATGCCATTTTTGGCCTCCCCCATGTAAGACAATGTAAGATTTTCCCAACTCCCCCATCCCTCCCTCTCAGTCTTACGCATGACGTTAGAGATTTGTATCTCCTCCTCGTTAAATGCTCGCTTTATGCTGTTTCATCTTTCCATAGAAGCCATCGTACAGCTTTCGGCACTGGATATCGTATAATTTTGCAGTGCGGCAGTGCTAAATTCATTAACATTAAGAGTGCAACAGCACCACAGATGGTGAAAATTCACAGGATATTTGGAAAAGAACACAGGATATATGGAGACGATACAACGTTTCAAGATGGACAAAAATCTTT
This sequence comes from Ceriagrion tenellum, assembly GCA_963169105.1. Classification (NCBI taxonomy): domain Eukaryota; kingdom Metazoa; phylum Arthropoda; class Insecta; order Odonata; family Coenagrionidae; genus Ceriagrion; species Ceriagrion tenellum. The sequence goes on along the minus strand of OY720634.1, from coordinate 140,905,144 downwards.
CGTAAATTGCTTCCAGACCCGGACCCCTGTCCATCCCTCTTTATAAGTCAAAGTAAGATGATCCCAAACCTCCCACCCCCAAAAACGTCTTACGTAATACTTAACTTGTTTGAGGTGACTTCGACTCCCATTATATTTTTTCCCTGTCCCTTCGTCGCACTCGCTCGTTCTCGTCTCAGGTTTCAACATTCCTCCTACTACTCCTGGCCACACTAAACCACCTTCGCATGTGCGTCGAGGTCACGGCGGAATGTTTCTTTAACCAAATGCATATTGGCTTACCAGTTCCTTCATTCATGAGGAACTCGTTGCTCATGACCAGACAAACCTCGAGGCTACGTGGTAGAAGCGGTGACTAATCTAAATTTCTCAACATAGCTGTTCAGATTATGCTTTTTTGAGCACATTGACTCCTATAAATGTTTTAGCATTACTTTTTTGCATTTTAAATAAAAAAATTTACTGCCTCTCAACAAATGGATAAATAGTATAAAAAACATTGCTATATACCTTGGGAAAAATAGAGATCAATGGAAACCCACTGGGCGAATAGCTGTATATTTAGATCTGATATTTTATACGAATTCTCTATTATTCATAGTTTGCTTTCCTTTTCAGTTACTTGCTACATTAATAATCTGTAACGGTTACCAGCTTAGTAATGAACAATAAGAATCTCTTTAAAGTTAAATGTATTTGATTTTAATGCATAAATAAGTCATTATTCCTTGGGCCAACAATTATAATTTATCATATTTTCGTAAAATTTCTCAAGTTGATGCCCTAGGTTCAGAGGAGTCGGTTGGGTTTTCTATCGTCAAACCAGTGACAAATATTTTTCTAGTTTTTTTATGCGTTAGGCTACATAAGACGGATGTTTTTAAAATCCAGATCACTGTGTACCAGGATATGTTGCAGTACAACTATACCCCCGCGGTGGTGCTTATCACCAGCTGACGTATACCGTGTACTCAAATGGGTGTTCAAAATCGGTACGACAGGATATGTCGTCTTTGAATAACTAAACTTTTGACTCCAATACTTTGACAAATAGTTTTAAAACGGTGACCACCATTGGAATATGAAAACTCAATGCACAAGCCTCATGAGAGGAAATTTTCCAATTAATTTAATTTTCTACGTTTAAGAAGTACGTTAAAAACCTGTTCATTCCTATTTCTTATGATTCAATGAATGAATTTCTTATAAATAACTGAAGTCATTCATTCCCATATATATGCAGCGTAAAACGTCTGGGCATATGTGATCTAATGTAGGAAACTCTAGTTCCACAAAATATCACCGTCTATACAAATGCTTACTTGATAATCATTTATCCAATTGAATATTATGCCTCCATCTAAGCAGCGTGCTATTCTCAAAAATACCTCCCAAATAGTAAATGATACTAACTAATAGTAAACCATCACACCCTATTCGTAATGAGCCTTTATTTTCCCTAAATATTCAAACTATTAGGCTTCGCTCGCGTAGGAATTCAACTTTGGTAGCGTTCAAGCGCACCAATCAATGATAAAAAGAATTTGACTAAAGTGATTTCCCGTAAATTGCCCGGACGAATTTTCCTGTTCGTAGTCAATTTTCAGTTTCCCAAGGAAAATTCTAATTTTGTAATGAGAGAAAGATTGATAGTGATTGAATGAAATATATAATATTTATTCAATAATGAAATTATTTGCCAAAGTTTTTGCAATAACTAATAATTTCCATGAAGAGTTCCCGGAATTCTCTTGGGTGGCCATTTTTCCTCCGCCAAGAATAACTTTATCTCTCACAAAGACGGAGCCAGACAATTGCAGCCCGTCACAAAAACCCGAGAACTCTTCGAGCAAACCACTTATAAATCTTGAACTTGGATTCTGTTTTTTTTTCAATTTACAGGATTAAATTTTACTGAAAATTTCCTGATTTTAATATATAAGACTTAGTAGTTCAGTTTTACACTCACAAAGATGATTTCAAAGCGATTTAAAATCTGTTCTTCTCTTACTCATGTAACTCTTCAAGTAAAATTTTCGTACAGGAGTACGTGAATTGTCCGAGTCCAACAATTACAGAGGACAAGCTTTCAAGATAGTTGTTTTTCAAGCATAATTTAACGTTTCATCAGTAACAAAGCATTTAGAGGTTTCGACCTTCCTACGCTTATGCTCTCACCCACCCGTCCAATTTTCTTCCCCACTAACTCGCATCTTTGTCGCTGGTGTAAAAATGAGTTTTAAGGTAACCACAAAGAAAACCAGCCGTTGTAATTAGGTGTCTCAAACGGAGTTTTCAATAGGTCGTATGAATAATTTATGATAAATAAATTCAGACTAGAAATTTATCTGTTGAAAAGTATTTCATATGACGCGTGTCGCTGATATGAAATTATTATCAGGAGCAGCAAAAACGTTTTTCGATGTTCCGCTTTTTAATGACATAATAAGCAGCAGAAGTGTGGGAAAATGGAAGAACCTAAGCTTGTCCAAGTTTTTAGTAGTATATACGGTCTACCTGACTTTAGAAGGAGAGTCTCAACTCAAAATAGGGGTCAACCAATGCTATTTTTGTTAAATTTTCTTATTAGGAGCTCAAGGGTGGTAGGTTTTAATCGATTTCACCGGTCGGCGGGCATTAATCGATTGAACACCCAAACATTGACACAAGTGCCAATTATTACATTTTGGATAAGTTACGTGCATCACATTCAATTGATTCGAAAAACCCATTAAGGGATGCAATAACCAGTACATAAATATATTACACATATTTCAAACAAGCTTTTTATCAGGATTAATACCAAATATACTACAAAAAATCTTTGAGGACATTTAGTTGGCGCTCGTTTTAATTAGATGAAAAGAGAGGATTTAAAATGGAATACAGAACAGTGAGGAGTAACTTTATCATAGGGCTAAATAGGTTTATGTGCATAATGACTTTCAGTAGTATCAATTTTAATGGTCATTCGGGTTTCTGCAGCGGGACTTTTGCTAAATTGCTGAATTCTGGGTAGAAGTGTATTATACTGATTTAGTCCCTGTACTTCCTTTAGATACAGAATAGCTAAATTCGCTGATTTATAAAAAGTATTCTTGAATATGCTGAATTAAAAATATTTGGTCCATGTGACTCTTTCCGCCTATGAGTCTATTTCCAGGCAAAGCATATAATTCTACATTTGTCTACAACACTCTTGATTGAGGATCAGTTTAAAAATACCGGAAATAAATTAAAAACGAAAAAAACAATATGTACTGTTGTACATGTGCAGGATTAGGTATCTATCGCGGATTCATAATTATTTTCGACCGAGAAAAAACATCAACAAGTAGTTTCCTATTGTGCGCGAAAGTGAAGTTACTAAAGTATTTAATATTGTATTAGGTTACATAGGATTTAAAGATTTTGTAGTAAATGAATTAATATTTTTGATGGACCATCCTCGTTACCTTACCTCGTGACGGACCTTTTCATCGTTATGCGGCACTATTTTGAGAATTTTCAATAAATATCGTTTTCATGTCAGTGACAATTTTAACTCCTATAAATATTTTTCCCTTCTGATTAAGTTGGGCAAATACTGGCAAATAGTCCAGCAAACATGGACTGAGGTAGATATGAAAAGGGCACCTAAAGCTTTCAGAGTGGGTTAGAATCATGAGGCATTCTGCAGGGCTTTCTCACATTCCCCGAACGTGCCTCTATCGTTGGATAGTAGCCGATAAAGACAAATTAAAGACAAGATGGTGGCAAACTGTGTTCACAGCTAAACAAGGGGAGGCATTGGTGAGCAGAATCCTCCGGCTCTGTGACATTGATTTTGGAATGACGAGGATTGTGTATTTGATTTCGTTTTATAAAATAACATAAAATACAACTTCTGTACATTAACAAAGCAAGCAGATAAGGATTGGTTCCCTGGTTTTATAGCAAGACATCCTTCAAGTCTTCAAAAACCTGAGGTTTTGTCAGTGGCCCAAGCATAGGTTTTAAATGAAAATTTTTTTCTTAAGTTAACTCTTTCCATGACCGAAGCTGGAGTTTTGAATAAGCTTCAACTTGTGTACAACGTCGACGAAACGGATTGCGTATCGAACAATTGCCAAACCCAAAAGATTTTCACAAGAACAGGGTCGAAGTTAGTGATACAACATGCCAGTGGAGAAAGGAGAACTAGTGATAGTTATTGCATGCTGCTATGCAAGTAGACACTACATACCACCTTTTGCAATTTTTGAGGAGAAAAATTTCATAAGGATTGTGAGGATGCATTTCCGTTGAAATATAAAGTTTGTACATCCGATTCAGGATGGATAAAGGAAGTACTTTTCTTGTATTGGCTGGAGTACTTTCAAACGCACTGAATTCCCGACCGATGCATCTTAATCCTAGATGGCCATACATCATTTAAGGCACTATCTGTTATATTGTTCTGTGAAAGCAACGACTTCACTAAAATTATATTTATAAGCTTGTTATATTTATGAGTTTGTTGTATTTGAACAGCCACACTACCCAGAGGTTGCAGCCTCAGTAGGGGGTAGATACCGGTCCGAAAACACTTAATATGCAAAAAGCGGGTGGGCGGTCGATAAAAAAGCCGGCCGGGCAGTGGCGATCGTGTGCATGTTAAAGAGATCGCGTGCATGTGGAGAGAATTTAAATTTTTTTTCCGACGTTGATGGCATCACAGTACAACTCGCTTGATATAACAAGTCGCTGCCGTGGAGATCCATTGCATAGTAACCAGTGGGATTGCTTTTCACGCGAGAGAAAGAAACTAAGAGGGTGGAGGGAGAGAAAAAATAAATATTTTTCACTTAATAATAATATAAATACATCAATCACACATGGAGGTGTTGGTTATATTGTTGACAAAATATTTCGTCTCATAGTTCAATTCACCATCTCCACTAATATTATATTGTTCTTGCAATAAACGCACTGCACTTCTGATCGCATATAATTGTACCTCCACACTCGCACTACTTTTGTTTAAGTAACTATTCTCGAGTATATAACTCTCAATACAATTATATACATTTAATTGACCGGTATAATAAATGAACAAAGAAAACATGGTAATGTTACATAACAGAAAAAGACTACTTACAAAAAAATCTAATCCATCCATTGCAAAAAGATTTTTTAATGGTTAACAAATTTTACTTTGTTGGCACCAATTTGCCAACTTGTGACAGTTTTTTCTCGCACACTGCAAATTACCATCCATATGAGCTTCGATTAAACATCCCTCATTTGTAGTCAATTTTTTAAGCGAGGGACAACCATACAATTCTAGATTAGCCACGCAAATACCTATGGGAAGGAGACTGGTTAAGAAAGATGCCTTTTGTGCTCCCTTGGTGAATAGATATTTATATTGCTTTGTATAATTATAAAGTATGCTCTCCAAATCAGAATAATTCACCTCTCCCAAATATAAATTCAAACCGTGATAATTATTTCTCAGCCAACTCGCCTCTTTTGCATACAACAATTTCTCCGGTGATTTAAAGAGCCACGTATTGCAGCATTTGTTTTGTACTGAGATAATAGCCAATTCCTTCACTATGTAACTATTATCGGCAGTGGTAAACCCTTGAAATTCTATAATGGCACTCATCGCGATGTGTGTCCAACTTACAAGGTTTTTACGCCCAATGCCAGGGGTTGAACACACATCAAAGACCTTTTGACTTACAGAATTTTACTTCGTGCCAGTGGTCAAAAAGCCTTTCACTCACACGCACTGGGAAAATCAGAGCATAACCAAGTTATACTTTTTGATTACCAGGCAAATCATACGTTATGAGTACCATCTCCAATTCAAGTCTTTCAAAATCGCAATCTGTGATACTTTTTGTCAATTTGGTGGCGATAAAATGTCTCACTTTATCACGACTGCTCGAAAGTCTTCGAATAAATAGATTAATCAACTTGGAGAGCTTCACCAATGCCACCCATTCGTCACCGTTCAAGTTAAACGGGCTTATGTTCTTAATAACCAAATGTCTCTTCCCAAAGTAATTTGCATAGGCTAAGCAGGATGAAGTTAATTGTTCTTTTTCACCTTTATAAAAAAACAAATTCACAGTCTTTTCCGAGTTTAGAATATTAGTCCAATCAGCTTGCGAAACAATTACACTCTTTTTTCCAACTTGATTAAATTGCACGACCGGCTCAAAGTCTCTACCAGGATCGTAACCAGCACACACACTCTTTGACTTTGCACTGTTCAAATGATGCACTGATTGAAGTAGCAGATTGTTCGAGTTATGGAATGAAGAGTGACTGGGATGGTGTTCAGCCGGTCTCTTCCTCTTGATGGGTGGAGAATGTAGGACTGTTTCCTCCGACGGTAGCATGATGACTGATGTATGGCGAAAATTTATATAGCTTAAGAGGACGATGATGTTGGAAGAGGGGCGGGGGAACAATCATCATTCGGACATGGATCAACTTCGACCTTGAGACGGTTATAATTGAACCATTGTGCCAGTGAATGAGCGTCTCTCAATGCGCACGTGCTATTGCGTAATTTGTGACAGGGATTGAGGCAGGAAAATGAGATAAAGCTGCATTTTCAGGAGGGGGGCAATTTAATTCCTTTTGAAGAGAGATGAAAGTACGCTGCGTGAGATTGGAGAGAAATTCGCACTCTTTTTCGCTAAATGCAAAGAGAGCGGTCGCTCCCTCAATGATGGTCTCCAAAGCGGGGGCAAGCTCGGCGTAAGAGATGAATCCACTGTTGAAGGAAGTCTCATCGCAGTGCAGAGGGTCTTGAAACCGAAGCTTCTTTCCCCCAGCAACGAGTTTCCCATGTTTCTTGAAAGTGCCCCAAAAAAGGCGATTGGAATCAACGTCGGCGGCTGCAAGCTCCGTCATTCCCTCCTTCGAAAAGCTCACTGATGCGACGATCTGCATTCTGCGGCTGATTCTTCTCTAATAATCACCCCCCCCCCCATCTCCGTACACTGTATTTATTCTGGAACAGCAACGCTGGGCTCGGGGATGACACCTCGTATCACTCCTCAGCCCACCAAAGGTGACTCGAAACAGCTCCAGGGTGCGGCAGTCGTTGAGGTGTGGGTTAGTGTGATTGAATTGGGTAAGGAATTTGTGTAGCGAGTGACCTAAATATTTACTACCTGCATACAAGCAACAATATTCCCCACAAATGTCGGAATGAAAGCTTTGTATCTGAACGCGATTGTGAGTGCAGTTGAAAGGCCTTAAAAAATCCAAAATTTTAGGAACAAAGGGACCTAGACCGTACGAGTCGAAGTATTCTGCAAATTGATTATACATGTAAATAGCTACCCAATGAGAAACTGGAAAACCTGCCGGATCTAAATTTACTACGAATATGCCATTTTTCGGTGTGTGTGGTAACTTGTCGGAAGGATATACTCCGCGAAATAATTCACCCAATCTATTACGTAATAGTCTATCGATTTGAACGCTATCCATGATTAAAAATTTGCGATAATCTTCCTGTTTTTATCAATTTCTAGTATAGCATCATATTCAGCAAAGACCAAACACGTCACGGTTTTAGCCAATTCTTTTTCAAATCTCGCCTCTATTCTCACCACACCCGTATCCCTTAAACTTACATAGTCCTCGTTACCTGAATCGTCCGGGGTGAGATCGAATACTAACATAAAGTAACCATGCCCAAACATATCGTAAGTGATTTGATTTCCCTTATCGTGATGCTTTATTCCACTTCCGGAGAAAATCGTATCATACGCTCGTGCCCAATAGTTTTTGCTGCCGAAATTACATTCCAGTCCCTCGGAAGGAATCTGAACTCCATTCACAAAGAGCGAAAAATTCTCGAGTGAGTAGTGAGATAGTGCAAATGGATTCTTATTAAAATCACCAACGTACGAGTCATTGTCGACCATTGCAAATATTAGTGTGTTTGGTATTCGTCCATTGATTGCGTTGTCAATACTTAAAATTCGACCGCCTGAGGGTACAGTGAACGTTTTCAATTCTGTTCGCTTGTAGTGATATTTAGCTTTGTCTCGTTCTAACATTTTACTATGCGCTACTAATATCGAAGGATTAATATCATGATGCAACACGTATAGCGTTGCGTCGAGTATTCGCAAAACCCCACTATCCTCTCCCATTAGATATAAAGCGGGTTTAGAGAGCATTAATCTAATATTAATGTCTACGCCATTGAGTAGCAGCTGTGTTTGATTAAACACGTCCACGTGTAATTTACCATACAACTCCACTTCGGCACTATTCTGGAACCACGATTTTCGTTTCATGTATCCAGCATTGTTGCTATCTGTCTTATTAACATCATCTCCCGTGTCCAATTCCCAACCGACATTACGCAAGTGTGTTCTACTAGCGTCAGATCCATAGTTTAGAATGTTTTCCAAATAACTTCTGTAGTGATAATTATCTTCCGAAGGTGTGACAAGAGTCCCATTGAAATAAACGTCACATTGCTCGAATAGTGAGTGTAGAATATTGTTCACTACACCCGGTTGATTCGTATTCGCATCGGTAAAATCACTAAAATTTTTCTTGCAAATCTTCACTTTGAGCTTGAGGTATATACTATTTAAATCTCTGTACGAGTCGCCAGAATCTTTGATTAAAAATTCAATGACCGATCGATTGTCCAACGAAGATATGGGTTTGTAAGGCACCAGGCGTTTAGATAGAATGTTGGTCTGTATGGGTGGATTAGGTTGGAATAAATCCAACGAACTCAGCATATGCTCAGACATTATGAAAAAATATCTCTCGGCGCGACCTTCTTCGCTCTTCGCCCTCTCGTAGAATGCCGCTTTTTCTTACCACTTCGTGGTTTTATTTCAATCAAGCGAGGACCCTTTGGAATCTTCAATCTCCCACCTTTCATGCCCTGTAACTTCTCTTCCGCTTTACGCTTCAAATTCTGTCCTGCTTCGTTTATTCTATTGCGTAATATCTCTTCTACCGGTTTTGTGCCAAATCGTCGAGGGCAGCAGCCCCCGCAGTCGCGACCTCTTTCCCTACAGTCTTAAGTCCGTTAAATAATAACGGTTTCGTAAATCGCCATAGACCGGCTAGAAAACTCCCAATACCCCTGCCTTTTTGCACGCGATATGATGCTCGATATATTGGTCCCACCTCACCTCCCACCTGTCTTGCATAGTATGCATAATAACGATCCGCTACCGCAGCCATCTCGTTGCTTAATGACGAACTAATCTAAATTACTTCTTTTTTATAAAATGTAACACCACTATTGAAGATTGTATCCCACTATGAAATGGAATAGCCTCACCCAGTTTATCGGTCATTAAAATCTCAACGCTTTCAATGCTGTTCTTCTCGACGGGATAATAGAAAATCGGATTGAATACTTGATATCCCCCAACTCGAGTATTTAGTATGCGTAAACAGCGACTCAATGAATCACCCACAAACTGTGGCTTAATAATGTCGGTGTACACGTAAATGTTTTAGGAGCAGGAGTTATACTTCTCCTCCCTCGTTTACCACTCGATTTTGAGAAAGTTGTTTTAACATTGCTGAATATATTTTGTACGTTTGCATCATCATCTTCACCCGTCATCCGAATCAGGAAAGACGATAATAATCCCCATTCCTCTTTTATCTTTTTTTGTCCTGCGCTAGAAAAACCCTCTAAAGATATTTTAATTATGTCTCCGAATGAGTCATAGACTCCTGATGGTAGTGAATATGTGACATCCTTTGCTCTTATTATGACTGAGTCTGGTAAACTTCGTTCGTTTACACCTACCTGTCCATCTCGAATTGCTAATTCATCTACAGAACGCATGATATTGTTTACTATTTTATCCCGTATACGGCGGGGGGTAGCAGTAAATGGCGAAGCAAAAGCAAAACATACGCTTCCGTACATTCCTTGCGGAATCTCGAAGAAAAGACCTTTTGCTATCGCAATTTTGACTCGACCATCCCCGGGTCCACCTTCTTCTCCTCTAACTAACCCTTCCTCTGTTCGTGTTCTGTTATCTTTACGAGTTAAAGCTTCCTCTTCCCCTCCAATTAAATGGGTTGGAGGATTAGCAGGACCTATATTTTCTACTACACTACCTTCATCTTTACGAGTTGAAGCTCCCTCTTCTAATTCAATCAAATCGGTTGGAGGATGAGTCGGAGCTATATCTTCTAAATCGATTGACGGTATCGAAATCTCCGCCAAACCTACAAGCCATTCATCATTTTCTAAATCGATACGATGACTCAGTTTTGCACGATAATGAGCTATTGTGTTTTGGGGAAAGAATTCGCGAGAGCTATCGCTTGGTAACGTCAGGTAAAACTCGTTCATAATTTACGCACGGAAGAAGCCGCAACCCAAGAGTTAAATGAGTTCGGGTATCCTTCCCACTTTACAAAATATTCGAGATTGGGAGCACGTCCTCTACGCCTCAAAATCTTCTCGATCCTATATTCCGTCTCTGCGGAAACGCTCACCTCGACTAACTCTTGCGCGTAAAAACTTCCGCTTATATTCTCCCCATTCATATCCTGCAACTTATAAGTTGGTATTTCTCTGTACTATCTATGCCTACTACTCTAAATATTTCTCTGGTGTAATTAGCAGTGTAACCTTTAGCGAACGGAAGCCGCTCTTTGCTAATCCTCACGTGATCGTCGATTTTAAATTTTGTATACTTTTTTTTCACAACATTTCTTCTCCGGCTGGCGACCGCAAACGCATTCTTTGCGTTCACCTTGGAGGGTGCGATGCCTATACTCGAATGAACTCTATTGTTATCACTACTCACGAGTTTTGGAAGCACATCGATGTAATTAAAAGTGTGGTATTTTGTAAAATACTTGTACATTTTAGTTTTTAGAGTGCGATTGAATCGTTCCACGAGGCTGGCTTTTATGTCCGGATTATTTGTAGTGTAAAATTTCACTCCACAACGTGAGAGAAAATCTTTAAATTTGGCGTTGACAAATTCACTTCCCTTATCGCTCTGAATTTTCAACGGCTTTCTCTCGCGAAATATATCCTTGAAAGCGTTGACTATTTCATCCGCTCGTTTACTTCGTATAGCTCTAGCCCAGGCGTACCTGGAAAACAAGTCTATCACAGTCAAAATGTAACAATACCCTCTGTTGAACTTCTTCAAACTTTGCAAATCATTCAAATCACATTGCCAGCACTCGTCAATGTAGGTCACGTCGTAGCGATTTCAGGGAAATCTTTTCCTCGCCTGTCTATGGAGAGTATACGCCTCCTGAGAATCTAGCCACTCGCGTAATGTGTTTCTCGGAATCCTAGTCGCTTTGTGTAATTTATCGAGTGTTGAAAAACTTGCCGGATGTGCAGAATTGTTGTACACTCTATCGATTACGTCGTCACCCACTCTGGTCCGAACGATTTCTTTTTTATTTTGCGCTTGCTTCTTCTTGGTAAATCTATGGGAGACGGCATCTTTGTTGACGTTTTTCCTGCCACCAACCGCTTTCTTTTTCGCATCTTTTTTACGTTGGGTGTTCGTGACAGACTTTCCATCACTCCTAGTCTTTCGTTTATGCGTTCCCATGTCGAATCTAAATCGGCGTTTACTTTTTTAACTTCAGCTAAGGATTTCTTCAATGCATGAACTCTCTCATCCCGCCCCTTCTCCCCCGACCTTGTATGTGGTATGTTCTGAGTCAAAGGTTTTACTATCGGAAGGTCAATGGGAGAATTGATGTCGGAAAGCGTGCTCATATATTTATCGAGTATTCTTTTGTATGAATGCCACTTGTCTACGTCCTTGATTCCTTTCTTGGCCAACACACCTTTCATTTCCTTATCTAATGCGCTCAACCTTGCCTTCATATGTCCTCGCTCGAAAACTTCCGGACTCACTACGAGCATTTTACGCAAGCTCATTTTCCTAGCAGGCTACCGATGACGCCGCTTAAAATTGCCCCCAATAATAATGGTAAAAAACCACCCTTTTGTATGAGAAGGGCTCGTTTTCTCTTCACAGTCGTCCCCCGCGTTGCCAACTTTCTCAACGTGTTACGATATTTGGCTAATTTTCGTTTTAACCTATGATCTATCTTATGGTTCCCGTTTATGGTGTTCAAACAGCAATCGCATATGGCTTTAATTAATTCGTTGTCTGAAGATTTCAATATCGTGGAGCGTAATTTAGGCCTTGCACACTTTAACGCATGGAGCAAATGTTTATTACTCTTCAACCTGTTCATTACGTACAGGCATGTAGACTACGGTTACGATGACTTCGTCGTCGTAGTCGTAGGGGAATATGCTCGTTCGAAAACGAAATCTATCGTCAGTGTCCTGCCTGAGGTCTAGGACCAAATAACCGAATGGATCTTCCGTCGATTCCTTATATACCCTTTCCAACTCCTGCGAATTTTTTGGATACACCTGTCGAGCCAAATGACCGAATTGTAATTGATCTCGCGGATTTTTGAACGATACTATATACTTTGCATTCAGCGAAATGTTCCTCGATTGTGTGCTTTGATAGAAAATATTCTGCGGGAATAAAAACACTGAAATGTTAAAATGATGACTCCCTCTCGTGAACAGTTTGCACACGTCTTTACTGTATGCTCCCTCGCTCATTAAATCATCGATAACGCACAAGATTGGTGCACCTCCAAATTCCTCAAAAGACGGTATTTCGTAGTGTATGCTCAGTAGTTCGTGTTCTATATCTGGCTCGCTTCCTGGGCTGCAACACCATACTATTTCATCAATGTCGTGATCTATCATACAATGTAAATTTTCAATGAATTTCGTTACAAAGGTCGTCTTTCCACATCCTGATGGACCTGCGCAGATGCAGGTAAACGGATGTTTCTAGACTAACGTCATGGTTGAGACTGGAAGTGTGTTTTATCATATCATGTTTTTATTAATGTTCAAGTTTCCTCATCACTAAATGCCTCGTCGTGCGTTCGTTTTCGGGGAATTTTATAGTGACCCCAAGCAAGCGTGTTAATTCCATCCTCACAAATGTATCGTTTATCATCAGTGGAATTGAGCGTTACCTTATTCATTTCCATGGTGTAAATCTCATGTTTCTTGCTTCGTATGACTCTCATTTTACGAAACTCTGCTGAATTTTCGCGAAGGCATCGCACGTAGTCGTCAAATTTTAAACCTTTTTCCTATTACTTCTCTAGTTATCCCTTTCGCTTTCTTCTTTTCTTTGGAACCGAGAACCTTGTATGAATAGTTTACTTCGCATTCCGATGAAATGAGTCATTACTTGTCCATCGCATTCGTCTTTGAATTTACCTATTACTTTTTTGTTCTTATCTGAATAACATGGATGGTCTTTTGGATAGTTTGAGGTATCAAATGCGTCTATATCATCTAGAATATCCCTGTATGCATCAGCGGTGGTAATTTCATATATTAGGGAATCTGTATCGGCGTACGCCAATTTCAATCGCTTTCCATATTTTGTTAACATTTTCTTGTAGTGAAAATCATACATTAACGTCTTACTTAGGTCCAGCACACAGAAACCTATATATATTGGCTTGTTCATTTTAATAGTAGCCTTCCGCATGTGATGTCCGCATTCCGCATGGCAACCAAAGACTCGTTAAAAATCGTTCTGTCCAAAAATGTAGATTTATTGATCAACTTTTGTATTTTTTTTTCTTCTGTCACTAATTGCATATTTATTCTTTTGCGCACATTCTCCATGGTCTTGCCAAATACGGCATTATTCATGAGCTTATAAAAGTCCTTCTCAAAGTCATTAACTGCTCTCATCCTTCGGTCAGTGTTCAAATCAATGTACGACTTTAACCAAGGTGATTGATTAAATTCTATTATTCTATGAACTTTTTTGAGATTCATGCCTTGTGAAAGAGCCTGCTTTAGGTTGACATAGTGAATGATATATTTAGCCCGGTCCTCGAGCGATGTAATCAACTTTTTATGTTTTCCACCGGGTGGAATTTTGTTCTCTGGACATAGCGGTAAATCGGAATGCGTATCGTGTAGGGGCTGTGGGTACTCGAGATCTACCTCTAGAATATATCCCTGTTCGTTTTCATCGGAAATTTCTGTCGCATCAAAATGTTCAATTTCGTCAACGGAGAGACATCTAAAATTCGCATATGGTAATGGCCTTGATAAAGCCCAGCCATACAAGTTGTTTGCGTCTAGATATGTTATATAGGTGGTGTCTAAATCTGAATCGAAATTTTTCATGTATTTATTGTTCGCTTCACAGTAGCGCTTACAGCATTGTGAAATTCCACCTCGAATGCCCTTTTCTATCATTAACATCATATCGTAGTCTGTTAAGAGTTCAAGCTCGACTTTGGTATGTTTCAGCATAGCATCAAAAGTCAAACCTGGGGCAGTATAGTACCACGCAGGGTCAAGTTTATAAGCCTCATAGCATACATCGCGGAAGTTTTCGAAAACATCGGCTAATAGAGTCACATCGCTTTTCAAATAAACATCACTGTAATCACCTAGTGTTTGACATTTAAATGTATTCCATACCTTAGACGCGTGTGAATAATCTTCGTTCGATACGTCTTCGTTTGTGAGTCTACTAAAAAACTTTTCTCTCGCTGGCAATTGTTTTTCTTCTAATCTATCCCACGAATCGGTGTAATCGTAAGGGTACACTCCCTTACGAGTGACTAAATTTGCCTTTTCACCAAATATCATATTAGTATATTTAAACTCAGTTAAATTTGCAACCAGTGAAGCCAGTGAAGCGGACATGAAGCGGAACGTATCAATGAATTTAATGCTGAAATTGTTCTCGATAGACTTTGCAAATGATATGTACTTTTCTTCGGAATTGGGGATTACGAATATTTGTCTATCATCATAGTCTAGCTCACGTACGATGAAATGACTATCATATGAGGAAAGATTATGGATGAAAACGGGGAGGAAATTTGGAATTTTGTATTGCAAGTTGCAAAACGAATGCGCTGGACCTCTATATTTTCCCTATAAATGATCATGGTCTCGTACTCGGTCCCCATTCAGTTCTCACTCACAAATGTAGCATACAGTGGTCTCGTTAAATGCAGTTTCCTCCTCGACGGTGAGAGTATTCATCGGAACGTTATTCTTGTACAACGCGAGTATCTTATCAGCCTCATCTTTGATGCGTTGAATGAATACTCGTGCTGCGTTTGGTCCTCGATATAACTTAGGCTCTTCGCATCCGTCTGGTGTGATCATCATGTAGGAAAAGCTAAATGGAGTATGTTTTTGTAACTTGTGAGTAAAAGAGGTGTGAAGATTAGGCTCACAAGTGCTCACGTTCTCAAGGAGGCATTCAAAGTCTGCGTAGATGACGAATGGTACTCTAAAAGAATGGTTTAAGTGTTTAAATTTAAGAATTTTATCATTCTCGTTCGGCATTATGATTTTTCTAGGCTCACCAGTCCCTCTGCATAATTGTTTGTGTTCTTCGAGGCGTGACTCGTCATGGTAATGGGTGAGACAACGTTTACAAACGTGTATTCTATGCTCATATCTTGTGATTTGTGAGTTAACTAGTCTATTAAAATTTTTGATCCAACAATAATGGGCTGTTTCCTCGTTTGTCACGTACAAAAAGTCGCGATGGTCTTCAAGTTCTTGATTAACTATCTTTAATGGATACACGTTGTTTTTATCATCTAATCCAAACACATTGATCGAAATATTATTAGCACGTTCAAATTTTGTAATGTCTTTTAAATCGACTGGATATTCGATGCATGTCCAATTATATCCTGAACGAAACGTGGGGGTATCGTATTTTGAAACTCGATGTGGGTTTTGTGCAATGTTTTTTGCCCAAATAGCATACTTGAAACAGTATGAGTCTTCGTTCTTCACATTGATAACAGCTTGTATACTTTTAATCTTAGCTGGAAGATTGATGTATGTCGATCCTCTAAGTGGCTTGTACTTGTTAATTCGTAATTCCAAGCCAACAACCTCGGACAAAGACCATCCGGATCCTTTAGCTTGAAATTCTGATTTTTCCTTTAAAAGTTTTGAAAACGCATCATCTACGATCTCGTTTCTTTGATCGGTCAGCAAGACTCTCCTATTCATAGTTTTAAACGATGTATCTAACTCATTATTTTCACCCTTCCAGAATTTGCATATCAAAACGAGATTGAATTTTATAGCGTTGATAGCTACTGTCTGTTCATTAATTTTATCTATAAGCTGGTCTCGAATTATATTTAAAAAAGAAACTACGTCCTGACCACCGTCTTCTTCAGGAGTAATCCAAAACGTCTTTAGTCTAGATCTGATAGCTGACTCGATTTCGTTGAATCCTTTACCTATCTGCTCGTTAATTTTCAACCGGTGCGCGTTCGTGTTTTCATGCGGGTTTGCCTCGTCTATATTATAATAGATTTCGCAATAGGAGCAAAATTTTCTACCCTTTGCCTTGTCTAACGCATCCTTTAAGTGGCTGTATGTTTGGATATCATATACCACTTCATCATTAAATATAACACGTTCATTGATATCCGTAAACGCCTGTTGTAGCTCCTGTGGGGTCACATAGCACCCTGCATTAAAATTGTTAAGGATAGTGGATATGGAATATGACATTTTTGTAGATTCAGAATCCTCCAGGAAGAGGAGAGAAAAATTAAATTGATGAAATTATTCGGTGAACGTTATTAAAAATAGTGATTTCAATTGAATAGATGGAGAATACAAGTGTTCTCACTGAAAGTTCGTAATGAAATGAAATATATGCATACACTTTATTGGATTATAAACGTAACAAGTAGAAAAAATAATTAAAGTACATATCTAAAAGACATTTGTAAGGTTTGTGGATAACTTCTATCTCTTTCGGGTAGTTACACATATCGGAATCAAATTAGTAGAATCATGCAAATGTAACTCGAGTGAGATTCCGGAAAGTGATAAAAAAAACATTTTTTTCAATTGTTGGATTGCATTCAACTACCAACGTAGCTTTTTTGTAATTTACACCTAAACACTAAGTCTTAAATTAAGGGTAGATCAATACCCTGACCCTGAACCCTGACGTATCATCTTAAATAAGATCCTGCAGTCGATGTAAATTAAATAACTAAGAAACTTTGTAATTTAAACTATGTCCCTATCTATTCAAACAGTGGTGTTATTAAATAATTAATTTGAATAACGAGACTAAGAAATATTCTAAGTGTGGAAGTTATTTTTTTGAGGGGCTTGCGGAGTAAATTTTTAAAAACTAAACATTGATTCGAGTATAACGTCGAAAGGGCAACACTTTTTGTAATTTACACCAAAACGCACACTCGTAAATTAAGGGTACATCAATACCCTGACCCTGAACCCTGAGGTATCATCTTAAATAAAATCCTGCATTCGATGCAAATTAAATAACTAAGCAACTTTGTAATTTACACTATGTCGCTATCTATTCAAACAGTGGAGTTATTAAAGATTTTCGTACAAGGAAACCTTCTCGTATCGTATGCATTCCTAATAGTATGGCTCAAGTTTCGGGTCCCCCTAGCCAAAACTATTTGATCTATCGAAATTTTGACAAAAGCACTAATATCCAACACTGTCCCCGGATCTTTTGGGGGTTCAGAGAACGTCGTGACCGTGGTCTATACCGTAACCCTAAAGTACCCTAGGATATTCAAAAAGGGACTCTAGGTTTTTTAACGGGGGTTCGAAGGTGGGCACTGTATATGACCCAATCGTTAATTATTTCGGTATTAAGACTATTAGAAAAAATATAAAAATTCCGAAAACGGATCATATTTACCTTCCTCCCAAAGATTTCTTCCGGTGTCCTAGCCTCTGTGGGATTCTTCCAGAGTTGTGAGAAGTCTTTCACGTTGGTTCAGTTGGGTTATGGTCTATAAACAGTTCATAGACGACTGATGATTTCCTCGAGTTCTGTCGCGTCTTATATACTGCTCTGAGATGCCTGGGTGGGGGTAGTTACACGTAATTAAAATTCTCTCCACATGCACGCGATCTCTTTAACATGCACGCGATCGCCACTGCCCGGCCGGCTTTTTTATCGACCGCCCACCCGCTTTTTGCATATTAAGTGTTTTCGGACCGGTATCTACCCCCTACTAGCCTCTTGACATGTCTTTTGTAAAGCCACTACACACATACTACGATGTGGAAAAAAAAGTATGCATTAATTTAATTTTGGTCGACTTTTTCGCAACGCATGGGGCAAAGCTACAACAATCAGCAATTCTCAAAACGGATTCTGATCAACAGGAATATTTTCTCTGAACCCAGGTACTCTGACAGAGTTAGATCTTCATCCCACATATGTCGTAATCTCACAAGCCTCAGAAGAAGTATCATCTCCTTCGTCAAAAATGCCGTCTTTCTCAGAAAAGTTGAATACCAGTCCCTTCAAAGCAAGCCAAACCTCGACTTCAACAACTGATGATTCGTCCAACACTTTGTGTAGGCATTACCATTAATTATTGCCAACACCGGGAAAGAGGTCGAGAGTCAATATAAATAGGTCAAGGAAGCAAATTTCTCATATACTGACATCACCGGCCGTAATTGGCTCTGCAACGATTGTAGAAAAATATATATATAGAAC
Organism: Ceriagrion tenellum; assembly: GCA_963169105.1. Classification (NCBI taxonomy): domain Eukaryota; kingdom Metazoa; phylum Arthropoda; class Insecta; order Odonata; family Coenagrionidae; genus Ceriagrion; species Ceriagrion tenellum. The sequence continues at coordinate 140,886,542 of OY720634.1, read as the reverse complement.
ACTAAAGGGACTTCCTGGAACTTATTCCTTGAATCGCCGTCAGATAGATGCAATACAGATACCGAAGACAATACTGAGAATGAGGAGGATTCATCTGATGACATGCTTTGTGGGTTCTGCTCTGAAACTGTTCGGATTCGTCCAAGTTTGGGAACTGGATAAAGTGCATGTAATGTGATTGTTGGTATTATAAGCACTGCGTGGATTCCTAAGGACTTAAGAAATTTACTTGTGGAAAATGTGTTTAATTACTTGAGGTAAATGTCTTTATTTCTGTTCTAAAAGTTGTGCTCGAATATAAGTTTCATCAATACATTTCCACAATGCAAAATTTCTACAAATAATAAAAATAATATTGTAAATTCAGCATTTTATGGAATTAAATTGCATGATGTATGCTAATCCATGCATCAGTTTTGTGATACCATACAGCTATCCATCTTGCCCTATAGCCCCTCCAGTGGTCGGGCGATTAGGACCGAGTGGTCACTTTAAGAAATCATTCCATCACCGTGTTCTCCAAAGTAATCAGCCTACAAATCACATTTAGAACTAGACAGGTATTGGGTCTTCCGTTGGTTGTAAATGTAGAATTTTCGCACTCACATAGGTGGTGAAATCGACGATTTTCCTTTTTGTGGTCCTATTCTCCCCCCTCAACCCTACCTCTATTGTTGTCCGAACCTACAAGGAACAATGCTGTTTGTTTTGGGATAAAAAACTCTTTTTGTGCAGGGATTTTACTTAGCAACAAAAGCGGAAGGAGGAGGAGTTATACGCATTGTGATTTTGAAAATGAGAAGAAGTAGACGTCGGAAAGTACAAATATACAGCCAAAAGGGCGGGTTAGGGAAAAAGAATGAGTGAAAAGGTATATTTGAAGGAAACGAATACATAAAGGATTAAGTTACGAGACAGGATATCTCACAGAGAAAAGGGGAATGACGGCAAAAGGTAACAAACGCCTGAGAGGAAAGTCCGAGGAATTGGAAGCGATAAGAGAGTTGGAGGAGAATAAAGAAGACATTTTCCTGGATGCGAGAGGGAAAAGAATTGACTAGTGGCGAAAGGAAAAGGTTTTCGGAGAGAGATTGGTGAAACTCTTATTCATTAGCCGAGTCATGTTATTGGTTGGCTCAGAGGTTCAGAAGGGTGAGTAGAGGAGGAAAAGAAGGCTGAGTAAAAAGTGGAGCAAGTTATCTCCAAGGAACAAAGTCATTCTATGTACTGCCAGAGACTAAATTACTCCACTGCTATGAATTGAAATAATGAGTAACCGTCATCCTTTGGATGTTGAAACCATCACCGCACGTGAAACACAAGTTTCAATGCCACCCTCAATGATTAAACAATAAAACAACCAACAAAAACAAATAAAAGCCATAATAGAGCAGAGTCTACATTAGCGACAAAAAGAAATTTGACAGTCCTGTTCGGCGATTTTTCTTAGCCCCTCGATTTTGGCTAATAAATATTTGCTTTTAATAAATATAGCAAAGCATATAACACCAAGTTATTCCAACTCCACCAAAAACAAACATATTCCACAAAAAGCATTTGGGACTTTTAAGTTCCGATCCGAAAAGTTTATTAATATACAGTTTTATTTATTATATTTATATAAAGTTTATTCCTATCCGAAAAGTTTTTATGATAGTATTCCTGTATTAGTATGCACTGGTATTTCTTTGATAGAAGAAAGATTTTTATGTGTCCTATAAAAATGTTTCAGTGATTTTATTCATAATTAGATTTGATTTCGGTCTTTATCTCAGAATGATAATTTTCTTTCAAACCCTGATAGCTGGAAAAAAAAGTTTATTCAGGAACGTTCTAGGACCATACGCAATCCTCCCATTTCCAATACTCTCATCCTATCTTAACATATGTCGATTGTGGATTGTTGATAAATCTGTTAAAGCACCTAGTATTTATCATTTTACTATTCCAATTGCTGTTCATTATTTTTTCAAATAAAGATCCATCTGCTTTGGTTCTTACTTCAGGAGCTACAAGTTGATTGTGTCGTGTGCGGATTCTTACACGTCCTCACTGAATGGAGATGAATCAGAGAACCGATAATTAAATTTAGAAGAAATATGATTTGAATGCAGGAACGCACATTTGCATTCCTTTTTGCTCTCATATTTCTTTCACTGAGTTTATTACACTCGCATTTTTTCCTTCCCTCTCTCCTCAGTCAATCCTCACGATTACCCAATTTCCTGACACCATGCTCACGGAATACTTGGATATAAATTGTCCGGCCCAAAATTGGCAGCTATTCCGTGACTTAAAGAAAACATTGTTTAGGAGGATTTGGTATCCATGCATATGCAATCTTCACTCCCTTGTGGGAAAGGATCTCGTACAAATTCTCTCCTATATTTCCTTGGGGAGGATTTCCCTTCAGTTAAGTGCTCTTTCAAGTTAAATATATTCTTCGCCGTATCACGACATTGTTCTTTTTTTGTAAACTCGTCAATGGGTTAATCGCGAGATGCAAAATTTTAGAAATTATATTTAAAATGCTATCTTAGAAATTCGAGTTTCTTTTGCAACCAATGGAATCGAAATTCAAATAGTCATTTAATCACTCCACTCAATCTGCAAATTATTAATATATAAAGCAAAGATACGAAACTTACAGTTCACAGCCATGGTCTGCCAAGGAAATATGTTACGAAGACGGGAAAATTGATAAATATGGAATCAAAAACGTGATTTTTCACCCTAAGTAAGAAAGCGTGTAACATTATTGAATGCAATAAACATTTCATACTCTCTTTTATTAGGTAGTAAAAATAGGTAATTATTTGAGTTCAAGTACTGTAAGAAATCAAAATTAGGAACTTAAACTAAATCCATTGCTCTTCTCAAGGAAGCCTGAGGCCACAGCCTATATCCGCCCAAGAGCACTCAAATTTGTGTAACGATTTTAAAAAGATGAATTCATTCGTTTACGGTGAAAAACGTTTTCGTATAGAACCCAAGGTTTCGGCCCTCAAAAAATGGCTCCAGATTGCGAGTTCGGGTGTCGAGAAGACTTCGGCTGGTGCATTCTAGAACCCTTGAACCGACGCTAATGCATGCGTTGGCCTGGCCTGGGGCCTAATAATTACACCCCTGGCCTTTGTACGCCGTTTCACGTGTCGACAGGCTCAGCTGTGTATCGCCTCGGCTCGTTTTCCGGGCCGGCAAACGGTGGCCTGGTATATGGCGCTTCACCGTGCTGTTTACCCATGGCGAGGCCATTGCCTCATTTTCCTCATCTGAACATGCGTTCTCATAACATAGGGTATGTTGAACGTCTGGGGATGGGGAATGTTGTTTATCCGCTGCCCTGAATCATTGGGGATACTCCTTTTCCTCTAGGTCTTTGCTTCCCTTTTCTCTGATTGGTTATGGATGCGTTACTTCGTTGAATATGGTGATTGGGCTTTGTTGACGTTTTCCTCGAGGCCTGATGTTTTGGAGGGTCTTCTTCCCTTCCCGTCGATGCTTGGGGGAGCAGGTCCCGTGGCAGACGAGGACATCGCGGGGCAGGGCGAACGCCAAACCCAGTTATCGCCTGCTACGAGACTGATTCTGCTTTCCAGGGGGAAGTGGTTCAATATGTTCACTTGGGTTAGGGGGGGTTGATTAGGAGCCCTACTTGCTGGTTTTGGTTCTCAGCGACGAGTTGCGACACCCTGTGGCTAAATATCTTTTTTTACGAGGGATTCCTAAAATGAATAGATCTATATCACAATTGCTTTCATTGTTGTAATCCTCCTCTGCGGACGACACTGAGAAACGTCACATAGAGGTACATATTTGAAAATCCCTTCTATCTTGAGCTCAACTTAGATCACAATATATTCGGCGCCATTATGTGCGCCGAGGAAACAAACACCAGACAATTGTAATTTAAGGAAATATTGGCAATTATATGTAAAAGCTGAAATTTTAGCATTATCCTGGAAAAGTTTACGTGATCGATTTCGGATTATTAAACCTGACTTTGTCTGATTTATCTTTATTCCTTATGATAGTATAGATTTTGAAGCTGGAATATGGTTGTAGTTCTCTGATTGCGTAGTAATTGGTTTTAACTTTCCATTACAGGTAAAGTATAAGTCTTTTAATTGCCTATTTTACATCCCTTATTTCTTTTTTACGGTATAATTTCTGCTAAATTTCTTGTAGCTCTCACATCTTTTCAACTATTTACGCAAAGGGAGAATCTTATTGAAAAAGCCAGTAAACTTTTGTACTAAAATGTTATGGGAAGGCCTTGAATCATATGCCACTTTCCCATTCACATTTAACTATCTTTTCCAGGTAATCCGATATTAGATCCTTAAGTTAATTATAACAGGGTTGTCTTCCTTGAGTGTAGGAGAATTTATACTTGAGTGTTGGAACGGGTGATGAGGAAAACAGAAGTCAGCAATCCAGGTGGTACATTGTTCAACCGTGTATCGCAAAATCTAGCCTATGCTGATGATGTCAATATGATTACAAGAAGACTAAAAGATCTCGAGGAAGGACTTGAGAGATTGCAGATGGAGGCAGGAAAAGCTGGGCTAAAAGTGAACTCTGCCAAAACACAGTACTTGTTCTCTTCCAGAAAAAGTACTACTGTTCGAGATAAATCTATAATATTAAATGGGAATAAGTATGAGATATGTAACAACTTCAAGTATTTGAAAGTGCTGGGAACAAAAGATAATGAAATACGTGAAGAAATAAAATCCAGGATTGCAGCAGGCAATAGGGCTTATCGAGCTTTATTGAAAGTGCTCAAGGCACACAACCTCAGTCGGAACTTTAAAACAAAGATTTACCGAACAGTGACTAGACCTGTGGTCATATATGGTTCAGAAACGTGGACCATGACGACGGCAGAAGAAGAGCTACTTAAAAGATGGGAAAGGAAAGTACTAAGAAAGATTAATAGTGCTCTAAAAGGAAGGTGGACAGTGGAAAATACGGAGAAACAGAGAACTCGAGGAACTCCACAAACATCCTTACATAGTGACAGAAATTAAGAGTAACAGATTAGGATGGTTAGTACATGTCAAGAGAATGTCTGAGGATAGGATAGTGAAAAAGATATTTCGTGGTCATCCTGGTGATAGATGATTGAGAAGGAGACCCCGGAAAAGATGGTTGGATGATGTAAAGGTTGATCTGAGAAAGATGGGAATTAAAAGATGGAGAACGAATGCCGGGAATCGTGATGTCTGGGCTATCATCGTCGGAGAGGCCAAGGCCCTATAAGGGCTGTAGCGCCGATGAGTAAGTAAGTAAGAAGTGCTTTTAATAGCCGTTGACACAAATATAACAGCAATATATTTGCAAAGTATCACGATAATTTAAAAATTTAACCGGCAAATAGTGCTTTTTTTCAAGGCTTGTCAATATTTGTAGATGCTTTAAGACTTATCCTTAGGAATCCAAGACCTAAAAGTTTTAAAAGTCATTTGATTCTCCTTCAAATGGTACAGACAAATGGTACAAATCATTTCGAGGTAAAATGAAATTAATGTGGTCACTTACTGAGCAAGCATATAACAACAGTCAAGATACCATAAAATTGTACTATATATTTTGCAATTACGAGTCAAGTCTTTTGGGTAGGGATTATATGCTTGAATGCTACAATAATGTTAGTTTATCTCTATATACTATACTATATACTATACAAAGCGAGTGCTGTTAAAATGTATCCCCTGATCAATACCTGGAATAAATTGAGGGGGCGAAGTGGAACTCAATTCTTTACAAGTACAAGCACCAAGCATAAGAATACTCCATCGTAAAAATTGCGCACTTACACGGATAGTGATCGTTGAGTGTTTACCTTTGTGCCTAGTTACATCCGGAAAATTCACTTCAGACACCATCTTCAAAGAACGAGGGCTACAAGGAGGAGTAAAAATAATAAAAAATAGACAGGAGGCATGAACTCTTCGAAGCGAAATTAATTTTTCCTGCCGTCTCTTGCGTTGCTCCAACTCCCGTAATTACTCGCTGCATGCGCCGGGTCCAATGTGAGGTTATTTTCCCTTTACGCAAGTCTTTACATCTCTACCGCTGCGAAGAATAAATGAGGTCTGTTAGAGCTAGGAAGGGTTCTTAGGTGTATGAAAGTTCACCGTGCAAAAAACTCATTTTAGTTCTCTTTAGAGCCCTTTTGCGACAGTTTCTCAAGACCACTACCTTGGGATGTTGTCATTTCATTTACCATATTTAACGAGCATATTTACATGGAATTAAGACTTGCGAAGCAAAAGGTTTACATACTTCAGTGTTTATTGAGGTTATAGCTTCTGATCATTATCTGGCAAAGTTCAAGCAGCAACGAAGTTATTTTAGATACGTAGTAAGATTCACGTAGTAATTTTAGTTTTTATGGTAATACTGCATCAATATTAATATCTGTCATTTCATCTATCATAAATCATAAATCCATTTTCAAAAGTTAATCGGCAATTACATGAATCGTATTTTACGCTTTTAGAAGTTTTCAGCTCCTCACTACATATCCCAAGCTTCACACTGATTGAATATCCAAGCCTAGCACACCAGCGTGTTCGTCTATTACAGCGAAGGCTAATACAAACCAATGAAAATCATGCTATGGGTAGTGACATTGATAACGCAAAATGACAGATACAATTGCGCTACGAGATTTACATCTCGATAAGTTGAACTATTATTTTTTCGGTGATTTACAAAAAAAATATTTTACAGTTTTCACATGTGTGAATCACGGGAAAAAATTCTCCCGTATACGTAGTACGAAATCATTACTTAGGAAAGTCAATATGAAAGCAGTAATGATTCATTTATTCCAACTGTGCTTAGCTTCATCGCATTTGTTTAATTTTCATGTTTTCTTCAGGAATGGCCTAGAACAAACTCGTAAATATTTTCTTCCTTTTGAGTGTGATCATCCATTTTCTTCTTTCTCCTACACTTAAATTCCTCTCTAATGACCTTTTAAATTAATGTATGAATCATTTATTAGCAGAAACATTCATCATGCGTCGTAAAACGTTTATTATATTAATGGGGAATTACTTTTGTGAGAACCAATCACCTAAAGGGTTGCATTCGATCAAAAATGAATAAAGTGTGGATATTAAACGTACACTACATTTTTTGCCACTCCTACATACTAGAGCTATGTCTGACGTGTATACGGTGCATTTCCATCAACCTTTACATTGATAAACGCAGCAAAGTGAAACCTAAACGAAAATAATTGTTCAAGTCACCACGGTCGTTGTTGGTAATCTTCATTCAATTGAACGTAACAAAACTAGCTAGCATTTGGAGTGAAATGAAGAAAAGAAGCCGTATGAGGAAGTAGTAATTTCCTAATTAACGTTGTTTTGTTTATTGGTTTGAAAAATTCTGAAAAATAGGAAATTACGTAATAAGTACCCACTTAGCTTCCTTACAGGTAATACTTATGTTTAGATTGATATGCATCACCACTGGTCGTTCAACCCTATGATTGATTAAATACAGCCCCGAATCCTTCCCTATAAAATGCTAGTTTCCATGCTTCCAGTCGCTCCTTATATGTGCTTTCCTCTTCATTCGGCCAATGTATTTATTCCTGGGTCTCCCTCCGGAGAAATTTTTATATTTTTCCTTCAATTATGTCCCTTTCAAACCCGTTGTGCCTCATGGTGTATCCTATCATTCTGGTTCTTCTTTTCTTTTAAGTGTTCCATATAGTTCTTTTCTCTTCTAATCCACCGTAATTTCATTTTCTGTTATTTTCTCCGTCCATTTTATCTTCAGCATCCTCCTCTCGCACCAAGTTTCGAAGACTTGTCTTTTTTAGTCTGCTTTTCCAATGGTCCATGCTACCGATCCATAGATTGACACTCTCCAAACAAATTTCCTAGGTGGTAGTTATACCTTATTTTAACACAGTTTTGAGCTATTATAATGAATGCTTTCTTAGTTTGGGCTTCTCTTTTCTTGATGTCTATTGTACCAATTCCGTAATACGTGATGGTACTACCGAGAAAGATGAAGGAATGCACACTAAATACAAGAACAAGATTGATTGGTCACATCCTGAGACAGTGGGTTCGTGAAGAACACAATTTTAGTTAAAATAGAGAAAAGAATACCCAGAGGAAGAACCAGGAATAAGTTCATAGACCAAATAAAGAGAATAATATATAGTGAGAGATACCAAGAGGTAAGGGAACTTGCATTGGATAGGAAAGGGTAAAGGGCTGAAGTCAACCAATTTTCGGATTGAACGACCAATGACGATGATGATAAGGCTGAAAGGATATGTATGATATGCCTTGAAGGTTTCATTTTGAAGCTGGTTAATATTTTTAAACTTCAATGAATGAGATCAAAGATTGAGTGGTAGATCAACGTCTCTACCTGAACAATATTACGATATTGCCGATTAATGGTTAATGCAGTGAATATACAAAACCCGTGGTTCTCAAACTAATTAATTCTGCGCTATAAGTCATGTGATACTGGATTTATAATACGCTGTTGAAAATAAAGGTATGTAAAATAATCAAGCTTAATAACTTAGCCATCCTCTGTAATCATTCCGAGTAGCTTTAATTCACTATTTTGATGATCAAATTGGCATTACGTTGGTAAAGTCATACCGTGTCTATTTTTAGGATTAATGAATAAAGGGATAGCTTTTTGGATTGCAAGACTTAATCTCGTAATTTCTACCCGCTAATTGGTGGCCATGACATGACAGGAATGATTAGGTATGAGATAAATTCCATTGCAGAATTCCGTCGCAGTCCTTGTTTTGTAATTTCAATGCCGGTATGGAACAAAAAAGAATTTTTTTTTCAGAGGAGAACACCCAAATTCATGGAGCTGACATGCGATGACAGAAAGCCCAAAAAACAGAGGCAATGGAAGTTTGAAAAGTTTTAATTGCCGGTACAGCGTCCATTAGTGGATGTAGCCCTTGTCTGTTTAATTATTGTTTTCGAAGAGAACTCAGCAAATACCTATCTCCAGGTCACATAAAGCTGAAGGTGAAGTAGTTACATTATGATCTGTTTTGTTTCATTCCTCTAATTATTTTTAACTGCTTGAATATTTCCGGATGTAATCCTAGAATGAAATGCGTTCTATGGTATTTTCTATTTAAAGAAAACTTTAGGGTGAATCAGAAGCTTTATTTAAGAAGATTTAAGAACATTTTTATTTAAGAAGAATAGTTTTGGAGGTTATGGCATAATTCATCTTACGCTTAAATTATAACGGTTCAAGGTAGGAAAGATGGCACGAATTCCGAATTAAAGAGTTTCAACGGAGTAAAGAGAAGAGATCACCAGAATCTGATCGAGAAAGTTGAAAATGGCGATCAAGATACATATGAGAATTATTCTTGACATTTTTGAAAAATTTGGAAGGGGATATAAATAGAACACCAGATCGCTTATTGAGTACAAAAGAATTTTAATACATAATGAACCAATAAATTATCGGTAATAGCGATAAGTTAGTTGCAAGAAAAGTTAATTGAAGAGCGAAAACCCAGATAAAGTAAATGGGATATGAGAAAAGGTATATTAAATGCGTAAATGAGATATCATGTACGCTGAGGGCTAATGGTTGAGGAGCGAGTTAAAGATCGTTGAGAGATTCCCCACTAGTGGTGCTAGGAGGTCCCTAGTCCCTACACTTCCACTTTCTTTCCCGTCCCCCATTTCCTATTCCCTCACTCCCTAATCCTATCCCAGCTTCCTGATTTCCCATGATGACAGTGTGACCGGAAGTTGAGCACCCGGTAATAGTCTGAGGAAATCAAAAAGCTTCGGCTTACGACGTTTCCCCTTTCCCCTCCCCGTTTCCCTCTCCCCTCCCATTGCAGACGGAGATTTTCCTATCCCCAGTCCTCTATCTGCACTGTTTAGTATTCGGCTGTAAGAAACCACGACCGAGATAAGTCACAGTATGAGTAAGGAGGATGAAAAAATACTTTTCAAGGCACTCAGTATTGTTGTGAAATGAAAGACCCCAGTTTCCTGAGTAAATATAGAAAGGGCAGCCCATTGACCTACCTTTCGATTGCTTGAAAAACTGACGGTGATAATGAACACGCTTGAGTTAGATTTCGTTAATATTATCACCAAACGTAAGGTCTGGGAATATTTACAGCATTTAGCGGATAGTATGTTAATGTGTTATTAATTAGTGAATAGTATATTTTTCATGCTTGTCAGTTTATTTCTTTTATATTTTTTGATTATTAATTTATTATTTATCATTCCGCCTTATCAATTCATCGAACTCCACCTCTCACTCTCATTTCGTGCTTTAGCATGTTATATTGCGTTTTCCATTCGAGACAATCCCGTAATTGTCCCTGCATTGGATAGAAGTTGATATTAATTGACAGCTTTCCTCGAGGGATTGCAATACCGAGTCTCGAAAACAATTTTTTTATATAAGCAAGGATAAACACATTTTCCATGCCTGATTTTTCATTTTGACCCAAGTATTAGGGCAATAGTTATTTAAATCACCAGATCTCTCCATAGACTCCATAAAAATTATCCGGAATGCGAAAGACTCACTTTCTTTTCAACTTGCCAAAAAACTTAAATTTATCATTTGTAAATATCACTGCTTCCACAAGGTGTATTGGAGTCTTATAGATGAGTCAAGCTACTTCATACTTTTATTTTCAACGAATTTTGGACGTCTTAATGTCACAAATTCATGAAAACGATTCTCTCACGGTTGGTGCAAGATAGATACAAGATACTCCCACAGATAGAGATCTCCTTCTTGATCACACATTTTGCATTTACCCTCAGATTTCCTTTCAACAGATTGAGATTGGGATAGGGCGGAAATGATAATATGTATTGAATTGGGAAGCTTAAAAGGAGATACGCTATACTTTACCATGTCACAGAATCAGTTTCAGAAAAGGTCATGTTCGTTTGAATGATTTATGAATATTATTAAACATTTTTATACCTCAACAAGCTATACCATGAAGTCAGCCTTCAAAATTATTGAAAATAGGTAATATTCCTCTCTCAACCTAATTCCGTGGTGTTGTTGAACCATAGCGCTTCAAATTTCGCGTAATTTTACAAAGTTACACCACAAGCAGAATTCTCGAAAAGCCCTCACTTAATTAATCGTTTATTCCCCAATCAATAACTCTTGCTACTTCTTAGAGCACAGTTTCTAGAGCACCGTTAGAGTTACCGTCTCTATAGCACAGTTTGGCTGTTTCTAGTGAGTGCACAACACTCTACCTCCCATATACTCTAGAGGGGAATCCGTCTTGCTTGCATCCGTCTCTATATGAGCCACCTTTGCCCTTTGGCCTGCTTTCGCTCCCAGCAATAAAGCTACGATTTCACATTTACTTCGTCTCAGGCGTTCCTTCTCGTGCTGAAACATGACTAAAACAACGTACTCCACTCAATACTATCTGGGAACCCAATGTTATTTTTTTTCCGTCTTGCCCACAATTTTCCAATACCTTTTTGTGTTGTTTCATTAATCACTTCTTTCCTTCTAACAATATGAAGTGATAGTTCAAGTCAGTCATCATACCCTCTTGCTGCGTCATTTTTACAGTTATTTCAAGATGGAGTACTTTGAGGTTGGTGTGATATTGTTTATTTTGTAGCTGGTCAGAGTAGCCACGCAGATTCTGCCATTTTTGGTGATTTTTTTGTCGTTAGATATCACTCCGCTTTGAGAGTATCCTCGCCAGCAAGCTCTCTGGTTAGGGGCCATTCATGTATTACGTAAGACGTTTTTGAGGGTGGGTTGGGATCATCTTACATTGTCATATGTAGGGGGGGTAGAGAGGACTGGAACAAATTCACGTAAGATATTTGTCCGTCTTGAAACATTTTATCGTTTCCGAATGAAATTTAGCAGTGATATGGAGCACCCGTTAGTTAATGGCATATTTTCGTTATCTCACCGCTACACCAATGCTATTTTGTCGCATGACTGGCTAGCTACATTAACTCCATGCTCAACCGAAGCTAGCATTTACGATTCAAATATCTAATGTCTTACGTAAGGCTGAGAGGGAGGGGGGTTGGGAAAATCTTACATTGTCTTACATAGGGGGAGGGGTCATAAATAGCATAAATCGTCTTATGTAATACTTGAACGGCACCTAATATGCTTCGGTAGTGCCTCACTTATCTTAAACGCGATGAAATATCAGATTATTAATACCTTACAGCATAAATAAACATTAAACGCAATGAACAGCGAATTATAAAGGCGCTTATGCAATGGTATGTTAGATGACAATGGGTTCTATTCCTAATGAAAAAAAATAAAGTTGGTCAGGTAACAGAGCAGTACAATAAAATAAAAACAACGGTGGAGAACGAATTAATGCTGAAACCATTTTGGAGGAGAATAAAAAAAATGTATGGCTGTAGAAAACATTTAGAGTATTAAGCATGTAAAAAATAATAGCCATTACACACGGACATTAATCAGGCGTATATACTCACGACGATAACCTATTATCGTTCAAGGATATTGGCCATATTAGTTCTGTAGATATTCTTGTGGTCTGGGACAAAATGACCGACCTGGGCATGTTAATGTTAAAGTACGCGTGGTGAAAGTTAATTCCCCATAAATGTAGCCTGTAGAGCACGCATAAGGTATTTCAACTTTTGGTAACAATGCGAAAATTCTTTAGCAATGAAAATGTAAAAACCTTTAAATTTTGCATGAATTGCATTGTAAAGGGAAAAATATTTAGTTTTTCAATGGATAAACAAATAATGATTACAAAAATAAAATTTTTAAAAGATTTTGCCTCATTTTTGTGCAAAAATCTCCAAACTTGATTATTAGATATTTTACTGAATGTAAAAAATTGTTCTACCCGGAGATTTTTCGTTTTCCACGTTTAAACCCATTGTCAAAAAACTTCTATCTGTGATCAAACGGAGACAAAATGTCGGGATTTTTTAATTTTTTCTGACTTGACTGACAATATTAAACCTCCCCTGAAAATCTTAAATTCCTATCTCGATTAAAAATGACCAGAAGTTTGCATCAGTGAATGAGTCAGTCAGTTTCCAGCCTTATATTGAGCAATAAACATAGTTAAACATGTTTGAGGATTGATATTTTTCTACCTTTCTCCCCACCAATTATGTGCTTCAAAGAATTTATCATCCTCATTTGTAACCGCTTCATTGTCATTTATTTACACCATCTTTTTTCATCAAATATGTTTCAATCCCCCATATCTATTATTTTTCTAACATATATTTCCGCTCACAGATTCACAGCCTCTTCCATCGTCACTCGATCGTGATGACATTTTTGCATGTCCTTTTCAACGAAATATGTGCTCATTATGTCATTCATTGCTAACCAGCAGAAATTTCCGCTGTTTCTCGACGGTAGAGTAAGTGATAACACAATAGTTCCACTTCTACAGGAAATAAACTTTAATAAATAAAATTTTACTTCCTATTTATGATCTTAATTATTCGTACTTAGAAGAATTGCTCGTTCATTCGTTCTTTTACTAAAATATTTTACTTTATATAGCAATGTAAATTGTACCATTTGGCAACTGTTTCCTTCATTCTGAGGATAAATAGAGAGGGATACTTTTAGGAATTTTAACCAAGAGAAAGTTCAAACATCCCTCTTGAGCTTAAGGCCCGTATTAAGGTTTAATAGGTGTGGTACGTCGGTCTTAATAATGTACAAAATTCTGCGTTGTAAGCCTTTTACCAAAATAGATTCATTAGTTCCAACGGGAGGGCCGTATAGAGTGTGTCAGCTCTCGGTATTCGTCTGCGTGTTGTCTTTTAGTGACTACAATTTTTCCAGCCTTACTGCTGACGTAATTAGGTCAGAAGTATTGATATAGATCATTTTTTCGTGAATTTGTAGTCAGGCCTGTTTGATCTGTATGGCCCCAACTATGCCAGGAACTATGTGCCGTTATGGAATCATCAGGTCACTCCTCTAACGGCATCGTTGATTTAAATTCTAGTGCGGTGGCTCTCTAAGATTCATGGCGCATATTCTTCACGTTCACTCTGTTCAAATTTAATAAAAAAGTAATAAATGACGAGTAGAACTTGCTAAAATGTTTTACGCTTAAATCTTAGGTCTAAGTGGCATGTGAAAACAGTAGTGAATATATTGACTCACATATATTGAAAAAGAACGTTCATGTAGCGGATAATTAAGAGTAGAATGTTGTTTTCTCTTAAATATTATTACATTAAATGATGATCTATACTTTTATTTTCAAAAATAAATATCACTGTTTCATGAGGTATCAGAAAAAACTTATTTTAGGTGGGTAAATATTATGTGACCACACCCCTTCACTCCCGTGCTAAGAGGTTTGAGAAACACTATTCATGTTGATCTTGGAAGGACGTGGTAAGGGTGTTATATTGAAAACGCTGCTATCTTATATAATTTGAATTTCATTTAAATTTGTTTAATTCTCTGTTGTATTTAAATCTATCATTTGAATTAAATCTATAAATCTGTTTGCTCTCATTGAGACTGTATCTCATGGGATAAGTTATAATTTTTCCTATCAAATTATCCTTTCTCTTACCCTGAATTACACTTATATTCAGCTACGGTGATTTCTGCTCACGTTCTCTATAGATACGGTAACGACCAGTCAATTAAAGCTATTTTATAACCATTGTGGATGGTAATTGATTTAATTACTTCTAACTCTTTCTCAAAATTGATTATAGACGTTGGAACAGAGACCAGGCGGTGTATTAGTGAAAGAAAGGCCGACATTTTATGTTTGTGATGGTGAAAAGAATCTGTCGGGATTATGATATCAGTAATTTTTTTCCTAAATATTGAGAAATCATGCATTCCAGATGAAACATCAATGTTCAAGTCAAGAATATAAATTAAAAACGGAACCACCAAGAGTGACGGTAGAGATGATTCGTGATTCGTTGATTGATTCGTGAAGATTATTAAGCAGAATAATAATGAACTTATCAAGCTGTCCACAAACATAAAATGTCGTCTACACAACGCCTAATTGTAGTACCTTGTACATTTTTTTTGCCCAACATGTACAATGCACTACAATTGTACGACTGTAGTCCATTGTACATGTTGGGCAGAGTGAACGGGCAATCAATACACGGATAAATGAATACATTAAGTGCTACTCACAGGGGACTCCAAGTCAAATTTTACTCAGCAATTCATAGATAATAACCATTACAGTAAATGTAATCCTATCGTTATGCACAATCAATTTAAAGGGAAAAAACTGGAATTTATGGGACAATACGAAATTACCCTAGCATGAAAAAACAAAAATATACCTATTGTTAATGGTTACTTGTATCCCGAACATTTATCACCGTTGTTATCTTTGTTAATTGACTAATATATTGTGTGAAAGCCTGTTCCAAACAAACCTTCACCCCTCTTCCCTGCTGATGACGTCACTTTTCTATGCCTCGACGTCATTCCATCCCACCATCCACCATTTCCTCCCCCTCTCTGACCTTTCCCTAAAGCATATATATAAGCTTGCATTACGTGTATATTGTACCTCGAAAATGACATTTTGTGTCGATACCTTGGGCGGTTAAATGAAATTCTGTGGAAAGTGAACAAAATCTTTTATTGTGAGATCATGGCAATTACATAAATGTTTTAAAAATTACATGGGAAGAAAAGGGAATTTAGAATTAAATACATTCAGTTTCATAAATAAATTTCTTTTTAAAATACATTCATTCTACATGGATTTCCATAAATAATTGCCATTATTTTCAAAGTATCCGTTACTAAATTTTCATCTTAAACAGTAATTGAATGTGTGTGCGATAATACTGAACCTCAAATCTTAATTTTTACAGCTTTGTCCACTTACCCACTCTATTTCAGTTGATATTGGAGTGAGCATTCTGTTTTAGGCAGAGTTTGTTACTCCCTTCTTTTGTTCATAACGGCTAAATGAATCTGCGGCACACATGAAGTATGGGCTCCCCGATCACAATCGGGGAGCCCATACTTCAAAACGATCCCCTGCCCTCTTACCCGTTTAAACGAGTCACCACTTAACGTTTTTGCCCTCCTAATTACTCGTTCATTCTCACTAAGTACAAATATTCAACATAAATCCCAAAAGGGCAATAGTTAAAAACCACTGCTGTGATTATCGCTATTAGGACTCTCCAATCTATTTCAGACGCCCCTCTTAGAGCCTTACACAGCTCATATCTTTCGTTCAAGTTTTTCTCAAGTCCTGTATTTTCTCACTTCAAATCAGAAGTTCCTCGAACTTTGAACATTTTATTTACTGTATTTATGAACTTTTTAAACAGTAATTTACTTCACGAAAGAGTACATGTCACCCAAATGCCTTACCATAAAAAATAGGAGGGCCGTAGGTGATCGACTTACGGTAGATCTTCAATTGTTTTGGAGATGGCGATGCAGTCAGCGGTTTCCCCTTCTGCTGTTAGCGTGAAAATGAAGGTATGTTGCCTCAATTAAGTTCGATTCCTGCAGACAATTCATGCCAATTCCCTCAGATTTATTTCATCTGTATTCAACCCCAGAAGTCCTACCGATTCATTTAGGAAAAAAAGTCTTCTTCCAAGTGCGCCATTAGTGACAATCTCTCTCCGTATCTATGTAAGACTGTGACCGACAACTCATTAATTAGAGTAAATTGAGATAATCCCATGGGAAGCCTGATTGATTATTTTCAAGTATATTCAAAAAAGGTACATGGATTACATTTTTGCAACTATTCTGGGCTCTAGTCTTTTGTTGCAAATTGAGATATTGTTTTCGTCAGACCAGTCTTTAATTCGTGAATGCTTCATCCAGTAAAATTAATGTATCTACATAAAAGACAGGAATAAAAAAAGCAGCATTTATATTATTTAATTTTACTACCCACTATAACGTTACTCAAAAAACAAATAGGGATGGCAGTGCATCTATATATCTTCTTTTATATTATAAGAGAAACAATTGCACTTTTCCACAAATTGCTTAAATGCGTTCAACACGTTTTGGCGCATAGAGCCATCATCAGGTACAAGACAAAGTTACATGAGTGTACATCCCATATTTAAATTTTCTGAGGAGCGGGGGGTAGGGAGAGGAAACTTGAGGAGGGGGGGAGGAGGAGGTAGTAACGGA
Organism: Ceriagrion tenellum; assembly: GCA_963169105.1. Taxonomy (NCBI): domain Eukaryota; kingdom Metazoa; phylum Arthropoda; class Insecta; order Odonata; family Coenagrionidae; genus Ceriagrion; species Ceriagrion tenellum. Next base: position 140,869,343 of record OY720634.1, on the reverse strand, counting down.
AAAAACCTGGGAGACATCAGGAAAAACCAAGGGAGGAAAAGGGAATGGACTAAACCGTGAGGGAAGGGGACGGGGAAGACCAAGAAACGGCAAAGGGGGGAATCGAGGGGGAGGGGGGGAAAGAAGGCAGGGAATAGGCATGTCATTACAACGGAGGGATGCGGCGCCAGGGAAAGGAGGGGGGGAAGAATGCCCACGAGGGTAATCGGGAAAGGGGGTATGAATAGGAAAGGGTTCTAGGAAGGGATAAGGCGGAAGGTGGGCACCGCAAGGTTAAGGGTGGAGAGCCTTGGTGGGTGGATGGGAAAAAACCATCAAGGGGAGGGGAGTCGGTTGGGGAGAGGGTGAGATGGAATTTGGCCATTTTATTTAGGAAGGGGGATGTTGAGGGGATGAGAATGGGTTACAAACACTTGTTCATTTAAAAGAACATCCACTTCTGATTGTATAATTTCAAGGGATTCTAAAACGTCCTATCTTGTGCCATTATTATCAAAGTGGAGGATTTCAGGTTGGAATCTGCAGGAATGAGAAGTTTGTACCTGATGATGGCTCTGTGAACCAAAACGCGTTGTACGCATTAAAGCAATTTGTGGAAAAATGCAATTGTTTCTCTTATAATATGAAGAACTTCCACGATATCTCGCCTGAATTGGTTGAATGTATATCTTCTGTCCGTGCTTATCATATGTTAATAAAATAAATCCGAAATAATGGAAATTTCCAATTTTATGACTCGTGGTCCGTCCTTCTCTTTTTTTATTCATCTGTTGTATGGTAGTTTAATAGTGGAATTTGGATCTAAATTAACCCATTCATAGTAATTTTCTTCTTTCACCAAATTGAGTTTTTAAGCATTAAGTAATCCGAAAAAGATTTTTCCATCCTTGCCCTTTGTAACCCAGTTAACTTCGTCACATTTCGTACTTTTGGTTTTCGGCGTGTGAAAAATGAGCCATGGTGCGAATAAATGCATTTTTTCCTCGGTTAAAGTGAGAAATCTATCCAAATAGGGCCAGAGTGGAAGAACAAGTCTGTCTTTACTCACCTTTTCTCAATTAATTCCTGTGGGTCTCTTGAAAGTTCACTGGACCTATGGGTCTATTGGTCAATGCTCAAAATTATCATTTGGACAGCACTTGCTGCCTCACACTTGGATGGTTGATTGATCTATTTGCTGTACCATCCAAATTTACGGCCAGTAAGCCCTAGCAGAAAGCACTTATCCTAACCTTCCTTGTTTCCGTTTCCTTCTGATTTCCCCTTATATGCTGCCGTTAACTCTCCGCTGCAGAAACTTTTATTCCAACCCTCCCACTTTCAAACCTCCAGTAAATTCAGAGAGTATATGTCGTAAAAATCTGCTCGAATCCATGAGTTAGAAATGAAGGCGGACGAATTGTAGAAGATGTATGTCAGTCTAAATGGTCCCACCCAGCCGCAAAATCAAGCGATTCCGTCCAACCCCATCAGATTGAGAGCATTCAATTTGTAGGTCAATCGACCACCATCCCATTTGAGAGAGTAATTTGTAATTATTAAAAGAATTTTTTCCACTATTATACAGGAACCTGTGCTTCGATTTACAGTTTTCTCAAGATATATAAAGTTTGCTGTGAGAAATCAATTTAATCTAAATATTCTGCCTAGTTTATTTTTAAATTCCATATGAATATTTCCATACGGTAAATTAATAGACTTAATTACTCTAAAATAATTCTTAGGGACAATGCGTAATAAGAGCCTCCATAGTTATTTCGGTAGAATTTTATACCATAATTTTTTAACAAACTGATGCAAGGGTATAATTATCTCAATCTTGCAACAATAATATTATATATTACAAGCAAAATATAGATATATATATTGTGATTATAATTTATCAGAAACCACTTGGAAACACCGAAATATCATGTACAAGCGAATGCTAATCCGTCCATTCATGTTATATGATCAGTTACTGCTCCATAAAGTTATTGGCTAGGGTGTTTTATAGGTTTCTGATGGACTTTTTCAGCGACTAGTTTGTTGTCAGCATGTATTTTTTGATCAAGTTTCTTTTAATCTTCGAGGCACCATTTACTATTCCTTATCGTGCTTTCAATGTTAAAATCGATTTATAACCGACATTATTTGTTTCAAATTAAGCAGTTAGTTATAATTTCTATTTCTAGCGCTGAAATCTCAAGTACCAACTCATTTTCCGTTGAGCCTTTCTATTCACTCTTTTACTTTTTGATGCAACTAATTCAAGTTTGAAAACTTCCTCCAGCATTTTCATTTTATGCTCTTTATGTCTTTCTAGATGTAAATTATTTTCAACTTTGTCAAAAAATCTCCTAATCTGGACTTTAATCCTCCTTATATATGAACTTCCTGAGGCATTTGCGTTCCTCCTATTTATTCTTGAGATCTACGATTGACAGGTCAAACTTAACATTAAAGGAGTTTCAGGTAGTTAATAGTTTTTAATTTTAAGGTAAGTAAAAGAGTTTTTGAAATTTAGTAATAAATAGTTAATAAGTCTTTATTACTATGTGTCCTATCAAGAATGATGGATATCTGAACGTGAAATGGGTCCTACTTTGCTATACCTAGGTATTATTTGCCAAGTCGTTTGTGATTGTTGCCCGTCTGAAAATGATTTAACTCTTAAGTGGAATATTTTTATGTAAATATGCTTCCTTGACCATTGGTCAGCACGTTAATCCATGCATTTGGCATTGTTACAACTAAGAGTACTAATAATAATACTAATGCTTTTAAAGGTGTTGAAAAAATGGTTAAGGTCAAAATGTTTCTATACGCTGAAGGAATTGATTGCTACAAACTGTGAAGGTCATTTTTAATATAATTCTTTAATTCCTGAGCATAATTTGGTAATGATTTCAATTTTTTTTGTTTCATGACAATTTTTTTGTCTTTGTTTTTTGTATTGATTGATATTTCTTGCATTCCTCTCATGATTAAGAAACACTGCTAATATTACTGGAATCAACCAGAAAATAAACTGAAATAAACTAACTGATAATAGACTTTCCTTTGAGTTTGTTATCACTCTCTGAGACAACCTTCCTGCAAGAGTAATTTGAAGTTTCTTGGTAGTGACAACCAAGTAAGATTATGATCAAATGTTGTCATTGGGTGGATGAGAACCTAGACCATATTTTCAATGTGAATATTTAAGGTGTTTTTTATATTACGTTTTCATGCTTCGCAGGTGAAAATTTTAATTAAAATTCTGCCAGTTTTTTTCGCAATTTGTTGTGTAATCGATCAAATACATATATATGTTCTCGTTATATGATCATTATACCTCTTCAAATAACCTTAATGAAATCAGTGAAAATGATAATAACATGCTACCAGGCATACTTACCCTTATAATTACGAACTTCTGCCACAAATGTGTCGAATAAAAATTAAGCGACATTAATCGTTAATATTTTGTTGAGACTACTCATCCGCTATGAGAAGTTTAATGTTATAAACGAATACGTTAAAACTTACCTAACAATTATGCTGCGATCCTAAATTTCTCGCGTCTCACGAAATGAACCAAGTAAGCTGCGTTGACACCATTCAACCATCATGTTTTCTTCTCTCGGGTAAGAGTGAGGTGAATGAGAAAAATGCTACATATCGAGGAGAGTTGGTATGAACAATATTTTACTAGATCAAGAAAGGTATGGAAGTGAAAGAGTGAATCAAGCAAGCATGGTATTAGTCATTCCTTTACACAGCATGAAATCAAATATGAAGGAAGGAAAGAAATTGTCAAGTAGGAGAAATGGGGTTGATATTTGCGAATAATCTAAAGGATTGGCGTCCAATTAAGCAGGAGTTATGGTAAAACCTTTTGGTTAGAAAAATAAGTTTAAGGGTGTCAGTCCTGTTAAGTATTACTAATGTCCTTTAATTAAAGATCTTTGTTCATTGATGACTGTTAACTACGCCCACCCTTTACATTCCTGACATCAATGCACAGTCACTTCATAAAGTATCGCGACACACTATACTAGCGGTTCGTATAGGTCGGATGTCGAAGCTCGAAATACGTTGGCTATCCTGAACTATCTCTGGTGGCTGTGTCCCTCTTGACTTTCAATAAATATCATACTGAACCTGGAGAAGCTCATAGTCAACAGATATGTCTCAGGATAACCAACGTGCTTCCAGCTTCGAAAGCCGACCTATACAAACCGCTAGCATAGTGTGTCGCGATACTTTATGAAGTGACTGTTCATTTATGTTTGTGTACAACCATGTTCATGCTATTTCATTTCTCATCACATTTCCATTATTCCTTGCTGTTAGAGGCGTCCTGTCTGCACAGACAATCTGAAAGAAAAAAAATTACCATGTGCTTATTAAGTGTGCTATCAAAACATTGAAAAGTATTAAGAGGTATGATTAATGATGATAAGACAAAATCAAAATTTGAGATTTGACTTTTAATACAAATGAATTTCACTCTTAATTTGAATAAATTAGTTAACAATAACAGATTCACGCTATTGTAATAGGTATGAAAGAAAAATCATTGAATAATTACTATGGACCTGAATTTTTATTATTAAAGAGACCAATTCTATTTTTTCAATGAAAATGTTTTCAATAAAAACCAGTCTATGCTATTATTTCAACAAAAGTATAAAATAGATTTGTGAATGAATATTTAGTTATTATTATTGTTAGAGGTCGAGGTGTTGCACGCTTTTCAGATCCAGTTCATTATCCTATAACATATTCAGCCAATGACGGAATCCTATCCATCGGATATTTGAAGAACAAGACAGATATGGACTATTCCATAGTTATGACACAAAATGGAATTCATCTTTTGCTAATTTATTTATTCATTACATTTGTATTGCTAATAGACTTTGTCTAACTAACACTAATTTAGGTGTGCATTATTATGAAATGTTGCATAATTACCAACATAAAACATCAAACACTTCTCTCGTTTTTTTGTGTGTAACATTGAACAAATAAATTTAGGTACATTCCTTGGAAATTGATTTGTGAGTTCTTCTGGTAATTGATTCTATTCAAAGACCCCGCAATTTTAGGAGTATTTGACAGCATTTGTTTCTTGCCTCCTTAATTTGAGTTTCAGTGGGTGGTCATTTATGCCCACAAAATTTGGTGGTTTCAGCCTCCTCTCCATTTCCAATCAGGCTGGATGTCTTGAAAAGCATGTAAACATTCTCAACAACCTATTTACTTTACTTCTATCTTTCAGTGGACTCCATTCCAATTCTTCTAACATGCTTCTAACATTATCTGTATTTTTATGTCTCCCCAAAACGTACCTTGCTGCCTTCCTTTGGAACTTTTCCAATCTCCTTGCCTTCCCCTTATCATGAGGAACCCTGACATTCGTGGCTCACTCAAGTATTGGTCTAACCGTAGAGAAATAAGCCAGCTCTTTCACCTCTTTTGAATATTTGTTTACGTTCCTCATCACGTAGTGGAGGTTTTTAAACGCTCTTCCAGCTATCTTTTCTATGTGGGGCCCCGATCGCAGGTCCTTAGTTAACAGGACGACCAGGTACTTACAACAAACTGACTTGGCTATTACTTCTCCATTTAATTTATTGTCAATTGTATTACTTATCCTTTTATTTGAAAATTGAATATGCACAATTTTGTTGCTGTCAATTTATTTTGTTACAACTTTACTAACGGTGAATTTTGCCAAGGCCTTTTTAGAGCGTGTACTCATCATTTCTATTTTTTTATTTTGCGATAGACTAGTCATCCGAAAAAAATCTTATGCTAGAGTTAATTGATACCGGCAAATAATTGATAAATATTAGGATAAATAAGGGGCTTGTCACATACAGGGGCTTACCTAGGTAAATGCAAATTAATTAGGATTTGCACAGTATCGCGTAATATTTATCCATGCTGGATTTGGTCCAACAAATTTTTTTCTAGCGTGGAGATGGTAGGCGAGGGGAGTGGAGAGTTATCCCCAATTATTATTCCAAAAGCTCATCATCATCAATCATACTCCTGAATAATGCTTTCTTGCATCTCAGTAATCCACTCTCCTATCCACCAACCGCTATATTATAACACAATTCTTTACATTGATATCCGTCATTATATTCCAAATGTATTCCAGAAATCTAATAAAAATTCAAAAAACTACCCTATTTTAAATATTGTTCATTGTTTTGTTATGAAAAAATTTCACCTTAAATTAATTAAAAATTTAATATACCTAATTGATAAGTGAATGGTTTGTCGAAAATCTGACGGTAACAAAAACAAACAGGACTATCACAGCACTTAGAACAGTCCTGATGGGGCGTAAACGATACAGGAGGATCAGTCGAAAGGAGATACTACAACAAAACCATAATACAACAAAAGGTAGAGGATCGATTAAGAAGTTATGTTAAGAGAAAGATTCAATTGCATTTGTTTCAGGAAAAAGTTAAAGCTTCAAACAGGACTGTCGAAATTACTCAAAGAACTTCCAGGAAAAGATAATGCCAAACGAAGCAAGGGAAATGAAATCCTTATTCATAATCAATTTTCTTTCAATTGTGAAGAGTTAACTGGCAGGTTGTGAACAATTTTGGTAGTTATGTGCTGATGTATAAATGGAGAATAGCCCAGTTGCAGGATCGTCCTACAGTAGTGATTCAACTGATACTGAAATTCGTGGTAATACCAACATCGGAGAGCATACGTAACATTACTCATTCTTACCCATTCATTACCCATGTTCGTTTCCTTAAAGGTAAACCATCTCACTATTTCGAGTTTCTGCCTTAATTTTCAGTATAATTTTAAACGGTTGAGTAATATTTTAAGTTCATGTATATAATACATTTTTCTCGTAATAGCAGGCACATTACAGGCTGTTTAATTAATCGACGATCCATCTAGCTCTTCTAGCTCACTGGGACAACAATTTATTGGAAAAGAAGCAGTCGGAAGGTTCCACACGAATCGCTTTATTAAAGACATCAATCCATTTCAGCTCTTCAGAAACCTCTAATTAATATTCTTGGTACCTGTTTTCATATAAATTCTGTCAATTAACTCGCAATGGAAGACTAGGTAAAACTAGGCAAAACTAGGTAAAAATATCTGGCTTGGAGAACAATTTTTAAGCAAGTAATTACATTGCTTTTCAATAAATATTTACAAGTTATTCAACTATTTACGGCCTCTACAAAGACCCACGATCAATGGGACCTCTGACTTTCCCAAAACGAATTCTCGGATTAAAAAATCAGAATATATTTGGCCAATGACAAACCTCCCGCGTATGAAGTCTCTTTCAGGGCCAATCATTTAAGCGTATAATAGGAAGGTTCTCGGATACAAAAGTCAAAGAGAGATGCTACTTCGCTCTGGTTAGGCTACACCTCGAATACGCCGCCGCGAGTATTTGGGATCCTGGTCATGAAGATTTAACCAAAAAAATTAACAAAATACAAATAAAAGCAGTACGCTTCGTTAAAAACTGCTACGAACGAACATATAGTGTTACACAACTGTTTGAGGATTAAGGTAGGAGCCCTCTGAGACTCGGAGGCTGCACGCTAGGCTCAGACTGCTTAAGATATTCAGAACTGGTGTGTTGCATAGCGACATAGAGAATATTATAAAGACGCATCACTACATTTCTAGGTCTGACAGAAGCGACAAAATAAGAGAGATACTCTGCCGAACAGATAGGTACAAGAACTCGTTCTTTCCGCGCACAATAAGCGATCATAGTAAAAACTGAGCTCCTCTGAATACACTCCCATAGTACATGTCACCATTTCATTTCCAAACATTTTACATCTTTACACGGCTGGTGGCCTACCACCCCCTGACACACGCCCATGCGGCGGCTCGCGGGGTAGTATGTACATGTAGATATAGATAAGGCAATGCCGAAATTGGCTGCATACTCGACCGAAAAAATATTGATGTAGCAGACCTCACACCTATTCACCCAAAAGAAACAATCGTTGAACGCTGTAGCTCTCGTGACCATGGAGATTGTTATACTTCTGCGGGCGATGTTAACTATTATCGTATAACGAATTATTATATGGAAATTCTTCATGAACCCGGACCTAAAGGAGGGAAAGTCGTGAAACGTTTTCAGCATTTTCTCTCCAGTTTCAGAAAAAATATTTCATCTGCATATTTTCACCCATCGCGCGATGACTCCTTGTCAGCTTTAGAATGACCTAGCATGCAACGAGAACTTTATAGCCATCAACCGATATGCAAAATTTCATTATAATTTAGTTCTGACTTTATATAATCCCTCTTTTCAACTTATAAATTACGTTGCCATTTCCAAGAGAAGATGAATTATTAAATTGATGGTATTAAGTGCAATGCTGCATATTAACAATAATAAATATCCTAGTCACCTAATAATTACATGTATCCGAATATCAGAGGAAGTTATAAATATTGAGTACTTACATTTTTAAGAAAATACTCCCATGTACTTTATTTCAGTGTATAATTTCAGAAGAAGACGTTAACAAAGTATTTATAGTTTAATTTAATAATTCCTATAACTTCATGTGACTACTTTGATTAACTCGTATCCCAAATATAGGAAAAATATATGACTTGCGAAAACTTTGCGATGACGTATAAACAGCTATCATTCAGAAATTAAGAATTTTGAATCGTAACTAAAAATAATTTTCAAAAAATTTTCTAATGATGTTTAACAAAATAACCGTATCCTACATACGTCCGTGCAGTTAATGATCATCCTTTAACCGGGATGCTTTCCCATTCCTGCCTAAAATAAGTGTCTCCGAAAGGCATGACTTGATTTTACAAGAAAGGGTATTGAATTTGTTGGAAAACCTTTTGGTAGAGAAATCATTTATGATGAAAATTGCAAATCATAATTTATGGGTTTATTCTTTGATAAATATTGATATTTTATTCTGTGCACGCGTATTTGAATTGGGTGACAACTACAATGAGATGATGCTTATCGATACTGACAAGAGCTAACTAAGAGCTGACTAAGTTTCCCCAACTTCGAAACCTATGGACCTCTTTTACGTGTGGGCTGCACGGCTAGTAAACCTGCGTCGGACTTGGAGGGCAAACCTACGGTACCAGTCAGTGTTCTGCACTGCGTTAACCAAACGTAAGTCAACAGATGGAGCATGTATTCACACATATAAAATTCCTTTATGACAAATTGGAAAAAAATGCTTACTTCGCATTTATGGAAAATACTAAAACTTTACTCATTGCATAGGTCTCGGCTACCCAGGAATAGCATTTTCCTAATTTCCAGCTCTACATGGCGCTTTTGACCATTTACTAACTCAATCGTTTCATAGATATAATTGTCCCAAATAACGACAAGAACCACAAAATTTTCTTCATTTATTTTCAACTGATGATTCTGAGACAGCGAAAGGGGTAGTACAATGAAGGAAAGAGTAAAGGTTGTTACATATATTTTGATTAAAAATGTGATTATTAAAGTTGTTCATATAGAAAGTACACCCTCATAAATTTCAAATTGTTTTATTCAAAGGAATCGCAGACCTTTTACATGTGAATGATGCAATTGATGTTACATTGCGAAAACTGTATGATCATTCATGAACGGATGACTTCGCTAACTTTACTGTGCGGTCAATTTTACGCTTTGAATGAGTTAAACAGAGTAAATTCACCCTCACCAAATTAGGTTTGATGATTTATTGTGTTTTTGGTGGTTTTTGTCTTCTACAGGAAAGAAATAAGATTGACTAAACGATATAAAAATGAAAAAAATTTTCACACACTTATCTCAGACTTTTGACTTTTTTCAAATTGGAATTCAGTCAAATTTTTATTTTATCCAAAGTTTGAATTCAGTCAATAACGTTGACCACACAAATTGAATTAATTTTCCCAATAAAGTGTTAATTTCTTTTCTGCACTCATTCTGACCATGCGGATAATATGAATTCTCGTGGATCATTGGCAGCGAATAAAATCAGTCGCGTAAATGCAAAATTAGAAAATATTTTAGTGTAAGCCTATCATTTCTATTGGTTAACTGAGTTATATGTGACAAACATTTTATGATATAAATGGTTTAGCCATGGAAATATCTATTAGAGATTTCTGTGGTAAATCCTCATTTTATGCGCATCTTATGTTAGAATGAAATGAACTTCTTGAAAGATGTATATTAATGTTGTGCAAACGTGTGTCCATGACTCAGTGATACATCACTAACTAACAGGTAGCAGAAACGGAGAGAAAAGTAAATAGTTAATTAAAGAATGCATATCCATAGAATTTACATAAAATACAAGGGAGCGTTTATATGTAAGTTCTGGTAGAAGAGTGAGCCTTTGGATGCGTAAATTAATTTGTAAATTACTGTTGTTGAAAAATCTTCGTATGCCATTACTAAACCGTTTTAGGCAAGTTCTTTTGATATACTTGATGGAAATTTAAGCAGAATATGACAGTCCTTCGCCAAGGTAGTTAATTGTTCATGATTTTTATATGGATCTTTAATATCTCTTTATTGCCAATGAATGTAAATTTACTTGTTTTATCATGTTGTATATGAAATTATTATATTTGTTGTGTTACACATTTAATTTATAGAAATTAAATAAAATCGCCACTGTTTTCAATCTATTTACTACAATTAGGAAAGAAATTAGAAATCAAATAATTTGTAAATGCACCATTGGCAGAAATGAAATTTGAAACCTTTTCTATTAGTAATCAGTCTCTTTACTTGTATGTTTACGTGATACCTATTTTATCGTGTTAGCATGTAGATTTAAATTCGTTTTACTATTAAGTATTTTAATATGTTTTTTTTTGTTAAATTTTAACAACGTAATTTATGAATAAATTTATATCCACTCAAGAACTTATTTATTTCAGCATTGCGTAAAAATTAGCATCACTTGCATTCACTCATGATTGATTTAAATCTTACCCTATCTAACAACTTACAAAAAGCTATGAATTTTAACATCAGAAAGTTTAGAATAAACATGCGCGTAATAAGTGTTTAAGCTGACAAATACAATTACTAACTGCATTACATGCATTTAAAGGGATGTCAGTAACAAAGGCTGTTGGAGATTTTTCCAGCGCGAGAGGCCGTGTTTGAACCAGGCCGTGCATTGTCAATGTACCATTAAATCATTTGATATATAAAAATGGAATACCACAAAGTTAAAAAAGAACTTGTATTATTAATTAGAAATCAACCAAGAGGTAACAAGATGGCATGTAAAAGCATCAATGGCGGAAACGAATTACAGTTCAGTAATTTACTTGAATTAATATCACTATTAATCCGTCATATCAAAACGATTTAAAATCTGAGTACGATTCTTGAATATAATGGAAGTATATTTCACTTATAGAGATGCCTCAACAGGGAATGAAAAAGATAGATAACACTGACCTATGAGTTTGATGTATAGGGATGTAACTTAAGAAGGAAAAAGAAATATCGACGGTATGTTAGCCATTTGACAACTTATCATGAATATGAGGTTCAAACACGGCCTCTCGCGCTGGAAAAATCGCCAACAGCCTTTGTTACTGACATCCCTTTAAATGCATGTAATGCATTTAGTAATTGTATTTGTCAGCTTAAACACTTATTACGCGCATGTTTATTCTAAACTTTCTGATGTTAAAATTCATAGCTTTTTGTAAGTTGTTAGATAGGGTAAGATTTAAATCAATCATGAGTGAATGCAAGTGATGCTAATTTTTACGCAATGCTGAAATAAATAAGTTCTTGAGTGGATATGAATTTATTCATAAATTACGTTGTTAAAATTTAACAAAAAAACATATTAAAATACTTAATAGTGAAACGAATTTAAATCTACATGCTAACACGATAAAATAGGTATCACGTAAACGTACAAGTAAAGAGACTGATTACTAATAGAAAAGGTTTCAAATTTCATTTCTGCCCGTGTAAAATTAGGTACGCGATAATTGAACGCAATGAAACTGTATCTTGGCCTTGAAACTGAGCGTTGGCATATATATTTTGCATCTTTTACTGTCAAGTTCAGTTTTACAGGAGGTGATAATTAAGCCATTAACACATTGTATCTTCCTATTCGTATGCAGTTTTGAAATTTTTTAATTTCTTCGACTGAAAAAATACCCTCCCGTCCAAGATGTGTTAGTGCAGTTTTCATCCCTCATAAGTAGAGTGATACTGAAATTTTAAACATGTCTTTTAACCCGAATTTTAAGCATTACTTTGCAAATGTTTTCGGAATTTATCATTATATAATTCACTGATACTATTAATCGTAAGTTCTTTTTACGGATAATGAATGCGTGGAGATTTGCCAGGTAATCTAAAGATGGCTGGTGGGGTATCACATAGTAGTTGATTTAATATCAGCGGATTTGATGAACTTTGCTTTTCCCGCCAGAATTCCTCTGATTGCTTACAGGAAATAATCTTCCTGCTCCTTCTATCACTCCTCTTATCTACTTCATACTATTTGAAGCCAAAGCAAAACATCGTAAAAAATGTGGCGTGAATGGACCGATTGAAAGAGAATCTACTTACCTGCAAACTCCAAAGGCCACACCTACATTCCCATTCGGAGAAGGTTCGTTATCCCCTCATGTTTCATGCTCCAAGGATTTCCTCTCATTCCAATTCTGATCTCATATGATCAACTTCCGGTTCTGGTTGACATCGCAGTTGTCTTCAGGAACGCCAATTACAGGAAGGAGTCCCGTGATCACGTTCAAGTAAGTGTTGATTACCTAAAAATATAACACGGTATCTTCAAGAATTTGTAGCCATTGCAGTAATTTTCTTCAACACTGGATCAGTTCATACATCTCTCGACTATAGCTTTAGCCCTTTCACCTTGAAGATGAGGAATTAGTTTCACTTATTGAAACACTCCCGCTGAAAACTTCTTGCTTTCCTCAGCGAGGTTTTGGAGCGACGAGATTCGTAGAACGAACTTCACACTGATATGTCGATTGCAGCGGGTCGTTAACCAATACAAAGATGTGGCTGATATCTGTTGAATGTTTCCGAGTAATAAAAATGAAATTCCAACGGTGACGAACGGTATACTTTATTGAGAATCCACCTGTATTGAGTCTACGCTATACGGACTGCGGAAGATATCTAACAACCAATGATTTGAAAGAGGTCCTTGCGCCAATTGAAGCTGTTTTCCCCTGCGTATCTTACGTCCTAACTTAATGGATTATGCTCTACAAGATTCAGTAAAACAATCACGCGTGCGACATTCCAGGCACCGAGTCGGCGTCGACGATCCGGCTATCGGGTGCCGAGTGAAGCGAAAGCGGCGTGGGTGGGCATCCTCCACTTCCCCTCCGCTCCCTCGACTCCCCTCCCCTCCACGCCCCTCTTTTCTCTCTCTCTGGAACCCCATTGGTTACCTCTTGCCATCGTATCCATCTCCTTTTCACTTTCTTTCCCATCTCCCTCCCCCTCTCTCCCTTCTCCCCTTTCTCTTCTTAAACCCACCCCAATTATCTCGCCACCAACCCTCCCCGCTCTCCGCTGAGTCCCGTCTCCGTGGAAAGGGGTAATGTACTCGCGATTCCTAAGATCTCAGTCAGTTTTTGGCCAGATGTCATTGCAAGAAAAAAAGCAGTGACCGCTTATAGATTGGAAATAGAATTGAAATCAATATCTCCAAAAACAAAATAGGAAATAGCCATAAAAATAAAAAAGTAGGAAGGAAAAAGGGTTGAGTGTATGACGATGATGCCCTCCCATTCCCGGGATATTATAGGCCGTATTTGCCCAAATAAAGAACAAAATTATTCATGCTTCCTGCAAAGAATTTTTATAGAACGAAGAATCATCTTTGCTGCCCCTTTAAAGAGCAACACCTCATAATATTGCCCAAATTTAATGCATATATGATTTCCCTAAGTTGACGACGTTATTGACCTACACCTCGGGCTTCGTGAATTGATTGGCCATATATTCCTTAAATTGCATACCGAATTTTAAGTAACCGTTGCTCAACGGGAAGTTCTTTAAATGGTATTTCTGCGCCATGATCGTCAGACCAGATGCAAGTCTTCCAGTTTCTTAGAACAAACAATTGAAGTTTTATATAAAAGGACCCATTCTGGATGACCCAGTGACAAAGGTGGGTTTTGAAAGTGAATCAGATTAATCTATATGAGACTTATACGCATTAAGTTTTTTTTGAAATTTTTACGAAGAATTCAATAATATTGAACATTGTTTACAACTGAATGTATTCTCAACTACGCAATCAAATTAAAAATTAACTTTTTCAATTTTCTCAGTAAACTGCGAGGATTATAAATATTAGTTTCAAGGAAAGAATACTTCTGACAAATCTTCCTACGTATTTGAAGTAATCGATCAGAATCTTCGAGACAAAATATATCATTTTTGCAGCTATAAGTAGGTGGCTCAAAAAATGTTAAAGCGTTTGGTTTTCAAGTCATCTAGTCTTAGCCATACGATTACTGGTAAATTTTTTAGACTACATTTCTTCTCACCAAGGTCTATTGAATACACAATTTTCATGAAAATAAATAAAAAGTGCGATTTCTCGATCTGCGCCGCTATTGACTGACCGATCGCGTGACAATAATGACGTTGTGCGGCGATTATTTTCTTTTTGTATTTCTAAGAGAGTTCATGTATTAATCATTATATTAAATGCGGAATTATTACAAAAATGATATTTAAAAAATGTATCACACCACTGGATAAGAAAATAGTATTTTTTATGATCCGTATTGTAATATACTTCGGACTTTAGGAACTAAGAACTATACGGGCATGTCTGTGAAGACGTTAGTGACGTCACAGCATCCGTGCTCGTGCTAGCAAACATCTCGCAAATTCATAAATAACTCCGATTGAGTCAACCTGTGTATTCTACGGACCTTACCGACTTACACTTAATATATTATTCTCATCTTCTCATGTGCGTTGTATATTGACTGATGCGGGACTCAGCCCAATCATAATGTGTCATGAGCATTGCAATACATGTGAGGTATAGTTACTTAAACTCATTTCCGATAAAAAACGTTTGTCTGACAATTGATCAATTCAGAGACTTCTAAGTAGACAATTTTTATGATCCCATTACGGTTTGGAGGCAATCTATTGCCTGCTTTATTACCAAATGGGCATCAGTGTAAATACATAACTGGCTATTGTTCAATGAAAGACGATTGAAGATATTAATAAAAACGAATCAAGACCTAACCAAATAATCTACACTGCACATCGTAATAGACCTAAAAAAACTAGGATTTTAAAATACAATTCAGTTCAAAGTTGCATTTATTTAATTTATACCTAGCCTTTATGTGCCAAAAAACTTATTCTTAGTTTCTTCATGATAAGTAACACCTCTTTTCATAAATTATTTAGCAGAGTATTTTGGAAGGACAAGTTGACTAATTTTGAAGGAAGAAAAGAAAAGAAAACTTCTTAAAATGACATTTAGCACTCCAGAAAAAATATACACTTTTTATATAATATAAGAGATAAAATATCAGAGGTCTTAGAGATAAATTCAGAGGTAAAACCTACAGTGTGTGAATATTTTAAATGATCCTGAACAAAGTTTGCTGCCTCCAGGTAGATTTGTGATATTCTGTATATTGCAAAAACCACCAGTTTAGATATTAGGGTTACTATGCAGAAACCTGATGTACTTAACTACGCATTCAATCAACGTAAACGTTTATTAAGATCAAAATGTGCAGGCAAAATTAGCGTTTGCGGGGAAGTTCATTTGCTCTATAGTCACTAGTTATGGGGACGGCATATGCAGACTCAATACCGTTTTGAATCGTAATTTCTCAACGGGACCACACTTGCTTAAACTCACAACAGAGGGAAAGTAGGTGGAATGATGCAAACGTTCTGCGCTCCTTCATTGAAGCATCAGCCTTTTGCCAGGTCTATTATTCAAAGCTTCGTTTTTTTATAATGTTTATTGCATTTGAAATATTAAAAGTACAAAAAAGTACAAAAAAATTACAAAATTGCTACTTGCGATAAATAATAATAATAACAATTAACAATGTTGGCAATGATAACAGAAAAAAATACATGTAAAAAAAGTTACGTGTTTTTTATTAAATATTCAATACAATTTTATTTTCAAATCTTGGTCCTGCTAAGCCAAAGGTTTGTCAGCAGGTGCCATCGTTATGGTGATCGGATATTTCAAATATGTGTTTTAATGTTACAAAGAGACATAGTTATTCATTTTCCAACCAATCCTTTATCCTCATTTTTACTTCTCTTTTTGTACTTAATGTTCTTAACTCTTCTGGTATTTTATTAAAAAGTTTAGGCACAATTACCGCAAAGGTATCATTACCCGATCTAGTATTTTTCAGTGGTACCATATACTTTCTACAAGTTCTTAACCTTTCAGAGTTCTGTATGGGACGGATGTTTTTATATGTATTGCAAAAATAATTATCTTGAATGATAATAAATCTGTTAAATCCAGGTTTTCTAATTCGAAGAAGGATTGCATTGCTCTAAGTCCAGAACATTGAAATAAACAACTTTTCGCCATCAAAGTCTTTTTAAAATATTGTCTATATTTATTCTATTCCAAATTTCTCTTGTTGTTGTTATTCAAAATTTATCTTGTTTTTCAAATAGTTGTACTCTCTTTCAGTTACTTAATTCAGTGGACAAGACATTACTCTGTTGAGGTTAACCCCGGCTTTTAGAAAAAATGCCGTCAATTAGTTTTACATTTGATCATACATTTTTGAGTAGGGTGTTCTGCATTAATAAACACCATAGATATCGAAATTTCTTTGAAGGCTTCCGCGAATCTTATAATTATTAATATTGCTCTTTTCAGGTATTTCCGTCGCGTGTTTGGTTTTTTTGACAACAGTTTCTCCCCTCTTCCTGGGGGCGTCCGTTGGACATTTTTGTAATAAAAAACCAAACACGCGACGGAAATACCTGAGGTTCGGAAATGAACCGGCTCTTGTTGATGATAATAAGTAACCGGTCGAGGGAGAATACACGTAATTTTCCGTAGTTGAAAGATAATGTCATCTTTGAAAAATATTCTCAAATAACGCAGGCGTTCTTTGTTATTAATTCTTCTTGTGTCAACTTTATTAAAATTATAACTCTTATAAATTAGGGAACGTCTGATTTTGACCATTCTATCATAATTAACCATTTTATCATAATTTATAACATTTTTGTGATATTAGTACGCATTCTGTGATGTTCACATATTAAAGTGAACACATTGTGTCTCGTATGGTTAAATGGAAAAAAAATTGGCTTTCATCGAAGGATTCTTTTTTAATCAAAATTCTACATTGAACGATTGCAAAATTCGGTACGAGGAAATGAATAATTTATACGTTCATAAAACAGGTCGAATGCATAGCAATTGAGGCCGATCTTAATTTGAGTTTGAGACTCTGGTTTTGGGTTTTTTGTGACATGTAAATATCGTAAAGTTGGAAAGAAACAACAATGCGTCGAATAAACATTGGTTTTGAAGGTTCATGGCAAATTTATTTTTCCTTTCGGATTTTCGGAGATGTTACTCGGACATATATAAATTTCTAAGTTAACAATACTTAAAGTATAATACGCTAATCTTTTGTCGTTGAACCAATAAATTATTTATTTGTTAGAAGCATATCATAACGAATAATTAATCTTTTTAGAACAAAAAGTTAACGTAAATTCTAAAAATGATACTACTTTTTCTGTTTCATGATTTCACCTGTACCACTCGTAGAACTCCGTACCGCCAGGACCACTCTTGCTTAAAGAAAGATAATGTGTACCCCGTAAAATCCTTATATAATTATATTAGTGTTTTCTGTTTTACTTATCATCGTTATAAATTTATAAAAGCTATATATAATGGAATATAAATACAAAACATATTATCCTAACCTTTTTAACTAAGTGATTAAGTATTTGGAATTCTAAAAATTGATAAACCCAAAAGGAATATGTGTGCCGTTTGTTATAATTTTTAATTCATTACTTTGATAGATCGGAAAATTTAACTTTAAATAACTGAAAATTATCTACCTACGTCTGTCACTTATTCGGCATTATCAGACTCTGGCATGATAAGCGTGGGTACTAATTGTTTATTAATGGATGAGGGTACACGTATTTCAATTTGAGTAGAGGAAATAGTGACTTATGATTAGTTTTGCAAACCTTATCCTAATGAGAAAACCACGAAAAGGTTTGGTCAATCGATATCCCCAGATTTTTAACAGCTTTGCAACATGGTATAGGGTCACCGTTATTACTTGAAGGCAGAGGTTCATTTGCCTGAGTGACAGTAATAATGTTTGGGTAACCTACGGCTTGTGACGATTACGGCGATTACTACGGCTTGTGACTTCTTTGGATTAATGAAAAAAATTATATGACAAAAAATGAAAAAGATGGTGCTGGTGTACATACCACCGTCTAGCCATACGGAAGAAGAAATAGAAGAAGTGTATGAGCAAATTGAAGAAGTCATCGGGGTAGTGAAGGAAAATGGTAACCTCATCGTCATGGGAGACTGGAACGCAGTGGTAGGAGAGGGAAAAGAAGGAAATAGTGTTGGATATATCACACTGTGCAAATGAAATGCCAAGGGAGAATGGCTGGTCGAGTTCTGCAATGAGAAGAATGTGGTAGTAGCAAACACTCTCCTTGAGCACCATCCACGTAGGAGGTATACATGGAAGATGCCAGGTGATATTGCCAGATACCAAATAGACTACATACTCGTCAGAGTCAGATATAAAAACCAAGTTAAGCAGTGCAAGAACTATCCGTAAGAGTGCGGATACAAACAGTGGCCACAACCTAGTACCCATGGCCAGCCACCTTCGATACAATAAAATCAAGAAGATAAAATGCCGACCATGATGGGACAAAAAAATACTCGCTGAACAAGGAAACAGTGAGAGATTCGCAGCCATCGACAGGAAACTAGAGAATGAGGATTAACTGGGCATCGAAGATAAATGGGATGAGCTGAAAAGGTTAATCGCAGAAATGGCAGAGGAGAAACTATAAAGTAAGACGGCCAACAAGAAGAAGCCACGGATAACGACGGACATTAGGAAATTAATAGAAGAAGAAAAAATACAAGAATCGTAGAAAAAAAGAAGAGGCAACCCTCTACAAGAAGCTAAGAAACCAAGTCAATAGAGAATGTAAGAAGACTATGGAGGTTTGGATTGAAAGCGGCTGCGAGAAAATCAATGAAAACATGAAAAAGGGAAACACCGAAACAGCATAAAAGCTAGTAAAGAAATACTTCGGAGATAGGAAAACGAGAAGCAACAACATAAGAGATGCGAACGGGAATATCTTGATAGAGGATGAAGACATTGGGAAAAGATGGAAGCAATTCATCGAAGAACTCTACCAAGGGCCGACGCCGCTGGAAGAAAACCTAGTGAGTGACGAGAGCGAGGTTGATGAGGATAATCGGGGCCCTTTCATACCGAGGAGTGAATTTGATAGAGCAGTAAAAGACTTCAAGAAAAACAAAGCACCTGGAGAGGACAACATCAATAGAGAAATCATCAAAGTGCTCGGAAGTAAAGCCAAGGATAACCTGTACGAGATGATCACAAATAGCTACCAAAGCTGAAGACTTCCAGAGGACTCTCAAATAAGCATAATCATAGCGATACCAAAGAAGACAAGGACAGAGAGATGTAAGGAGCACCGACACTTGGGTCTAGTGTCACATGCATCAAAAATACTCACACGAATAGTAGGTCGAAGAATTTAAAAGAAGATTGAAGACAACTTCTGGGAAAACCAGTTTGAATTTAGGAAGAACAGGGGTATCAGGGAGACCACACTCTGCTAGTGAGTCATCGTGGAGAAAATAGTACATGTGAAGAAGCCATTGTTTGTCGCATTCATGAACTTGAAGAAAGCCTTCAAAAATGTTGAGTGGAACAAGGTGTTCAGACAACTGGAAAAAGTCGGAATGGATTACGACGACAGAAGAATTATCTATCAGCTATACAGGAATCAAGTCGTCACAATGCGAATGAGAGACGGAAGCCAGATAAAAGCTAAAATTAACAAAGGAGTGAGTCAAGGATGCAACGTCTCACCAGCACTGTTCTGCATGTACTTAGAAGAAGCCATACGGGAGGCACAAGAAACTGGACTGAGCAAATATATATTGATCGAAGGACGGAAGTAAGGAGTTTTTTCGGTTAAGGACAAGATTGTAATGTCTCTACTAAAAGGAAAGTATCTACGGAGTACTTAAACTGACTTCCTAAGGAACGTTTATGCATGGCAGGAATTTTTGAGGAGCTGGGCCCAAATTCTATGTCAACTTCCAAAAACACCATAAGGGCCAGTAATTTCTTTGCCCTGCCTGCGTATTTGACCATTTTTTGTAAGTAAATATGAGTACCTTCCTTTGTTTATGGGCTTAGGGAGCATCTGATGATGGATAAAAAATTGTAGTTTTTAGGTCATAGTGGAGAAATTTAGCTGGTTTTAGAATAGCTACCCATGTTTTACAGTGAAAATTGTCGTCTTAAAGGAAATTATTGATGGTTGACATCCATGTCAACAGTTAATATTATCACAATTATTTTACACCTAAGATATGTCGTGAAATCAGACCCTGTCAGAGTTTCCTGCGACATATGTAACGCCGAAATTCTAATCAGCGTTCAAAAATATCTTGTTTTATGCCACCTATCTCTTAGGGATGTTAACATTACGAAGATTCCATCCAGTTAGTAATTTTGGAATGGTAATTTGATAATGCATGAGGTGAGAACCCCCAAAGTGGTAAATGGTTGATGACATTTCCTATCTCAAGTGTTCAACTAACATAAGTTTCATATACACTTCAGATAATTCTATCATCATTGCCTGACTCTGATTTTCGTCTTTTATGTGATAATTCATCATCTATACAAAATTACTCATTTTACTTATTCCTAAGTATATTTGACAAACACAAGGTGAAGGGCCATTCATTGTTCATCGTTTTACTTATTTAGAGCAACCCCAATTGTAGACCTAATCTAAGCTACGCGATGAGTCGCAATGATCAACAATTACTCAGGCAAGTCTCATCCATGATGTAAATGGAATATGAAGCTCGTTTGAACTTGTTTGTGTCGTTTAATATATTTTTTAAATGTTCGTATGTATATAAGGATATAAAAACCAGTACTTCCGACCTAGCACTATTATAATTCTTTTGGATGAAATATCGGACCTTTTCCTGGTGCTGACCGTGCCAGTTTGAAGTAGATGATAAGAAAGTTTAACGGCCATTTCTTCGAACTTCTTTTTAAAGAGGGTACATTTCGATCGTGCAATGCCTGCATTTTCCCAGTAATTAAGACTAGCCATTATAAATTCATTGTAAAAATATATTCACATTCATAACTTTAGCGTTACTATACATATAGTTTTAAGTTATTTACAAAGTTGTTTGTAACACATTTTTTCATTGTATTGCACACATTCATTAGGAAATAATTACATAACTTCGGAGTTCTTGAGCAGGGAATGTAAATTTTTTCGTTGGGAGATGCCATTTAAATGGAGGAAAGTTTGAATAATTAGTCTCTCAATTAGTCCACAATGCGGTCCTGATGAAATCCTTATTACAAAGAATGTCTCATTAAAAAACTTTCGAAAAACAATCTCGTAAACATACTCTTAATGGACGGGTACGGATAATTTTGTAGTGGAATCATTCCTCTCTAGTTTTCTGGTTCTAATTTTTCATGAAACATGCAAATGAAGCGTTTTACTTATTTCCTTTCGGTTTGCCCTTCAAAGCTTGAAGTAGTGAAACTTATAAAATTAATGCTCAGTCGGCCCTCGATCCTTGTGCATTTCTTTTGTAAAATCATCGATTAAAGTAAAAAGATTTCAACTTACGCTAAATTTGCAGAGGTCATTGATTTGTGATTTGCCCAGGCTCGAACTTTGACATTTATCATTGTCCTTCGCTTTTGACCAAATTGTCTGGCTTGAGGTATTCCTGGGTGGGGACGGGGAATTGAAGGTCATTAAAAATCTTTCGGCTGTTGAGAAAGTTAAGAGTTGTTGATATGGAATTCATTTGTCTTATCTAGGATTTGGCGCTAAATAAAATAATTAAGCACGAACGGGTGAAAAATTAAATATTCGTTTGATACATTCGTACGGGTTTAATACAAATTCGGCAGTAAAGAGGAGCAAAAATACAACCAATCACCGTAGTATTAAATAAATAAATCTAAATTCAACGATAGTCGTCGGTTAATTTCTCCTCTTAGTCTAATCGCTACTCCAATATTCTCGGCTTTTTTCTAGTTTTGAATTTTAAAATGCAACGGTATCATGAAGTAAAATAACCGCCAATTAGGATGGCCAATTATACTTGTCCAGTGTTGTTTACGGTAGTTATTCTCCATTCAAAATCCAGGTACATAAAGCGAAGTTAAAAGTGCGTATTTTCTTTTTTTTCTCATGCGACGAAAGGTTATTTTCCATTTTAATACTTTAAATTTGTCCTGAGAGATTTTGTATGATTTTTTCATCCCCTAAATGTCCGTAAGTTTCAGTGTTTTAGGAGCATCTTGAATAGTACACGCAATTTTTCAAGGTCATATTCCTAATTTTCACCCGTTCGTGTTTAAGTCATTTATTTAGCGGCAAGGCCTTAGCTGGATTGTTGTAAGGAACACCGCCTCAAACGCTAGTCCCTTGCAGGCGTACCAGATAGTCCTACGGTAGGTTAACATATGTGTAATGGTAATCGTGAGTTTATGTTGACATCAGGTGTTTCTCTCATTTCGAAGATGCAGGACTTTTTCTCTCAGGATATTTTTCTCTCATAGCATTATCTCCTTCCCCAGTTTTTAAGAAAGAACTCTATTTTTCTTTCTTTGACCTAAAATGATATTGAGAGTTCCTAATAGTATAAATAATGGCGACAGCTGCTTTGCTTGTATGGGCGTCATTGAGATACTTCTCTAACATAAAACATAGCTAGGTCATGCATATATCTCTGAGGCTGAGACGTAAAATACCTGAACAGTACGAATTCGTTACCTGATTGATGATTTTCCACCACCGTCCTGCATCATCGAAACGAGAGAAACACCTGATGTCAACATAAACTCAAGATTACCATTACACATATGTTAACCTACCGTAGGACTATCTGGTACGCCTGCAAGGGACTAGCGTTTGAGGCGGTGTTCCTTACAACCGCCGTTCAGTACGTAGAGTAGACAGTACGAAATCGTTTGAGCTTCATTACTCATTATGCTGTTCTACGATATCTCGCCTAAGAAAGTGGAGATCATTGCATACTATCAATACATCCTAGAGGAATGAAATTTATTTTATTTATCACCCTGTTAGAAAGAGTGCCCAATGAAGTTATTCGTTATTAGATATGGCGAGCCATAGCAGCATTGTCACGACTAGAATCACATACAGTCCATAGTAATTTATAGGGTAAATCCTTAAGAATTAGGTGAGGAAAACTTGGTAATTTAATGGAACATCTAGTCACCCTGAATTCAATAGGGTTCGTAAAAAATAAGAAAAAAATATCGTGAGAAGAGTAAACCATATTATTCAAGGAAAGGTAGAGTTATTTCCCTATTTGAAGTTAGTTGTTGCGGTTTTGTTACCTATCTCATACACCTTATTTCCATTTTTATAGCTGTAGTACCAATAATGTTCACAAAAATGTGCAAGGAATGACTGGAGATCATTATTTTATACGTACTCATGAATTGAGGCAAGAGGATTACCAGTTAAAGGCGAAATGACATAAACCTGCCCTTTAATGCGAAATCGTCTCCCACGAGAAGTCATCATTGGAAGTTATGACGGCCATCAGGGGCAATACACATAATCACCAACACACTGGTAAGACCTATTTTCTATTGTCGCTGAGTTAGGTGGGGATAAAAGCGTCTTCGATGGGTTTGATATTTTTCCAGATGTACTATTTGCTTGAACACAAGTTATTTAGTCATTACTGCGGAATTTTTATACTCTTAGCTATCTTAAATTGATTGGTTATAAATGCATTTAGAAACGTTTAACCAACCAATCACCAGAATACAGCACTAAATTTCTTCTTAGGCCAGGAATTCTGTCGGCCCTGGTGGCCTCACCTGTAACCCGAGGGTCGCGGGTTTGAATTCTGCCTGGGTAGATTATTCAATCCCCAGAACATGGATGTTTGTGTTAGTCAAATTCAAGCCAATTGTAAGATAGACTGTACAGTCCTAAATTCGCCTAATAAAGACAAAGAATTCCACATCAATTCATCAATCAACTCTTGTGATGCTGGTATGCTGAGGTTCTCTTGGGAAATAAAATTGCGTTGATTCCACCGTGTCACCATTTTTGGTGGTGCTTCTGAACAGAAAAATAGGTAAAGTCCTCTATCTACTAAGTAACCGTTTTACTTCCTTGCTGTACCATCGAATTCTTTAATCGCATGTTAAAGGCTTTTTGAAAAAAATAAATCAAATACATTGCATAGAATTTCCAGAAATATATCTATGCTACCTCTATGTCTTCGTGTGTATTACAAGCTACGAATTCCGCGTGCGAAACTTTCATTGCCTCTCCTTATTTTGAGAAATCATATTTCACGAGTGAGTAATATTTTTGCTTTGCTTTACTTTAGAATTTACCGTAGCTTGTAAGTACTATATTTATCTTCATATGATCGTTTATGCAATAGGAAGTATCGGCATATTTAATATTTGCATTGTGCCTAATAATAAAATGTTTAATGTTTCTCAATGTATTTCAATTATATGTAATAAAATATTATATTATTTTCTCATACTTTTGTTCCTCAGGAGGATTTGTTCACTACTTTGGTTGGATAGTGGTTGATAAGTGTATTGAGTTAAGCTTTTCTGGTGTTTTGGTACTTGTTGTAGTTTTTGAGTCATAAATGTCCTAGTTAATAGACAAAGTTGTCCTACTCACTGATATTGCTATGCTTTTGCTTTTTCTTGAATGGGAATGTCAATATTTGAATATCTAGTTGGTACTTATATTCTCGGCTGTAATTTTATGGCCTGTAAAATGAACAGAAATATGCGGTTCTTTTGCTTCGTTCTTTAGGGGTGCACGAGACGCTATCTATTCCATTGGCGTAGAACATGAGTGAAATGTAGTTTACCTGCTACGAGTCGTCCGCCGCCGGGCTCTAAAAGTCGATCACGTCTAGTAATTTTATAACTTGGCGGAAAAAAGTCAATACTGCTTACATATTCGGTAAGCTACCTTTCTGTTTTCATTACTTAGCTGCGTTTAGAAATGCTCGATATCGGAACTTTCGTTCTCAGAACAGTGATAGTTCACCATAACTAGAACTATATTGTGTTAAAATCTACCTAAGTCAACTCGTTCTTGTTAGTTTTCAGACGTTTTTCCTTTGCATTATTCACTGAAGTAACTAAAAAATCTGTTGTGTGCGAGTAATGAGTAGTTCATAGGTTTCTCATCCAGTACGATATTATTTAGGATTGTAGCAGGCTTTAATAATGCTTTCTCCGACAAAAACATTGACGGGAGACGAACTAGAAAATTTGAGAATTCTTAACATCTTCCCTTTTCCATCTAACCTTTTCTCAGTTTATAAAAGTACTCCGACGTTATGTGATGCCAAACAGCCAATGCTCTCTGTTCATCCATAGGCCTTCTGATAACTTGCTCTTCTCCGATTGCACTTTCTTTCCCTTCTCCTCAACTTATCTGGAACTTCCATTTTTTCTTTCTAATTTCTCGTTATAAGTCAATATGTTACTGCAGCATCCAGTCCTCATTCTTTCATAACCCACTTATTTCTAACAAAAACACACAAGATAAATCGATGAATTCGCATGGCTAGGAGGGAGGTGACAACATTTCCTGAAATTGTTTCCCTTAAGCAGTAACTGAGACAAGTGAGCTTTATAATATAGCCCGTAAATTGTAACCTGCCGGCTCAAATCCCAAGAAGCAAAGCTGCAATAATATCGGATTTCGCTATGGGAGATGGAATGGGAAACTTGTGATGGGGGGAAATACATGTTATATGCCCCGAAGTAGTTACCGAAATACGCTTAGGAGATTGCGCTGGCAGTTGTGATCGTCCACCCATGTTACGATGGACATCACACTATCTCTCCGTCGTATTTCGCCTTATAGACTGAGTATTAAATTACATATGTTGAGATATACACATTGATAATTGAAAAATTTTCGCACATATTAAAAGTGATTGATGTGGTGGGAAGGCTGAAATTCCCGGAATACGATTTTTCAGTGGAATGCTAACACCTACTTGGGTGCTTCGTACTGAGTACTAGAATTACAAGTTCGCCGAGATGTACGATAACTTGGGTTTTTTCTTTCGTTAGGAGTTGTTTCGTAAGGTAATGTCTACAGCGAGTTTCTCGGGTTTCTGCCTCCATTCCCAGATGATCCTCCACATGCTTTACGGTTGCCTAAACTACAAAGCACAAAATACCTCGGCTGCCGGTCGTAAATTATGTAACCACAATTCACCGAAAGCAAAGAATTAATTTCCACTTTGACCCGCGATGAGGAATCCTAAATAAATTTTACGCTTTATAAATTACCCGCGCTTTCCTCGTGGATAATTTTATAGTTAATTATTGACTATTGTCTGATGACATTGTACAGTTAAATTATTTAAAAACTACTCAAGTAGTCGTAATTATGTCACTATTGGGTGCTGAATGAAAATGATGTGAAAAAAATTTTATATTCAAATCCTTTTCTTCGGGAAAATGGGCGGTATAATGTAGAATTTGCAGTTTATTATACTTTGCTTCAGCGAGAGAGGGTAATTTTAACTAAATACATGTCACTTGCTGATCAAATCTTCTTATTTGAGTGGGAATGACGGCTTAGTCTCTTTGTCCACTAGGCGGAAAAACTTTCCAATGATAGCAAAGGCAGCTCTGAAATTATCGTATCGGAATTGGTCTTGGGATTAATATATCATTAGCTTTTTTACTAATCGGAATATTGAAAGATATAAGCAAATGCAAATCATCAAGTTGAAAAAATAATGAGAATTAGATGTAAAAAAAGGTCTCTTCTGGTGAGTAGATAAATACATTTTAGGCTCAAGGTGAAGTACAAGAAATCTAAAGAGAGTTTATGTCATAGGAATATAACCAGGAAATCTAAAGAAAAACAAATTCATCAAATCGGATTATTATCACCCCAATGGTTACACGCGCAAGTTTATGAGTCTCATCTTACTAATATATACAATTCATAATGAAAAGATAAAACTTGGTTAACTCCACACTAATTTATGAAAACCCAGGTTTCAGCAACTGAGTGCCATTTTCAAGGTTGTTTAACTCAGTTGCTGAAACCTGGGTCGGTTTTTATAAATAAGTGTGGAGTTAACCAAATTTTATCTTTTCATTATGGATATTAAAAACTTCCACAATGTAACGCCTGAAATAGTTTTGTTTGTTAATATATAAAAATCTAGTGGTGTCTATCTCTCTGTCTGTTACGCAATCACTCATAAACCACTGAATCGATTGAAATAAAATTTGGCAAGAAGATACTTGATATATCTGGTTCATGCATATGCTATAAAACAAGGGCCTTGGTGCCCTAGAAGACCCTCAAGTGGGCCCTTACATCGCCAAAAATTGGCCCTGGAAGATAATTCTTGTCTGTATTAGAAACACGTAAATTATACCTATACTGAATGAACAACACTCATGGGGTCGTAAGTCACGCTGGGGCCCCAGAGGGCCCAAGGTTCCAAAAGAATGCCTTCTTAAAAGCCTCATAAGTATTGAACAAGTGAACCGATTATAGTAAAATATTCACACATGAAATCAGTAAAGCTTTTTTAAGGAAACCGGGACTATAAAAAAGCTCCTGGGCCCCAAGGGCAGCGTATTGGGCTGTCTGGTGTCTAATGTGTTTGCGGGAACGTTTTTCTACGTTCTGCATGGTGACTGCGGGAAAAACGTTTTTCTACGTTTGACCAGATTTCTTACCTCTGAGAGCCTTCCTTTAAGATTTTATTGCCACCCTTTCCGCGGTTGCTAGCACTGGGCCGGACCTATCGGGAGGGAGGCGTCTTTCTAACAAAGGCGTCTTTCGAGGACTGGACACACTGGGCCAACCCTCACCACGGGGAGCGCTACCCAGATTATTCCTTCTCTGAGAGAGAGAGCTCCCAGCTCTCCGCGGCGCGTTCACGATGAAAATAATTCCAATGAATCCTTGCATTTCCTAGGAATTGATTTTATCTGGCCACTGTCCATTAGCCTGGGAAACTTTTTTGAAAGAATTGGTCTCTCTTTCTTATAATTTGGCAGATGGGTCTTCCGTCCCTGCGTAATTACCAAAGACATTTCTTTGTTTTGAGTATCAGAATCTCTTCCTGGTTTTTCCACCTTTGGAGATCCTGCCTTTTCCACATGCTCTTTAGATTTTTGCTCAGTTTTTTCAGTTTCCGTGGTGTTCGTTTGCCTCTACTCAAGTATTTGAGTGATATTTTGTGAATCTCTTAATTTATTTACACTATGGATAGTGAAAATTTGCCACTTCGGTCAAAACGGAGGAAGGTTGTTCCCGAGGAAGAGGTTCTCGATATATTATTTAACTCTGATTGTGAGAGTGAGGACGGAAATTTTTCCGATGTGTCTGTATCTACCAGTGATACTGAGACGGATGCGGATGAATAAAATCATTCCGGCGATGGCGGTCCGTCCAATTTGGCTGAAGACAGTGCGACTGCATCATCCTCTTGGTCCAGGACTGTTGATTTTATTCCTCAGATTTTCCAGTTTGATAGCTCCTCATCTTGTGTGATATCGGACCAACTTCATGAAAACAGTAGTGAGGTAGATTATTTCCTGTTGTTTTTTGGCACTGATTTGGTGTCACATGTTGTGGACGAAACAAATAGATATGGCAATGCTTTCGCAAATTCCACTAACCTGTCACCAAAAAGCCGAATGAAATCCTGGGACAATGTGAGTTGTAATGAGTTTTATGTATTTCTTGCCCTTAGTTTTCTCATGCCAAACGTAAAAAAACATTCAATTCAGGAGTATTGGTCCCGAGATCCTCTAATTCGCACTATGATTTTTGGAAAGTGTATGCCGAGAGACAGATTTCTTTTCATTTTGCGCTGTCTTCATTTTGTGGACAACAACAATCCAGGAGTGACCCTTTATGGAAAATTAGTCATGTGTTTTCCCACCTAAAATTGAAATTTTCGGAGGTGCTTCACCCATTCCGTAAATTAGTGATCGACGAGTCATTAGTTTTATTCAAAGGACGCCTGAGCTTCAAGCAATATATTCCGTAAAAAAGGCACAGGTTTGGAATGAAGATTTTTGTTTTATGTGACTGTGAAACTGGGTTTATTTTAAACATGATAGTGTATGCTGGAGCCAAAACTGAGATTAATCGCTGTGGTGATTAGGGATTGTCTGGTGAAGTGGTTAAAAAGTTAATGGAAACTTATCTTGGTAAAGGGCATGTATTGTACACGGATAATTACTACACCAGTCCTATGTTGTGTGAATTTCTTTGAAAAAATAAAACTGGTTTATGTGGTACGGTCAGGATGAATAGGAAGAATATGCCAAAATTTGAGAAACAAAAAATGGTTAGAGGTGATTTTGAAATGCAGTGCAATGGAAATATGCTCGCCATGAAATGGCGTGACAAACGCGATGTTTCCTTACTATCCACTATTCATACAGGCCAAATGCTTGATAGTGGTAAAAATGCCATAGGACAAACAACGTTATTTTCAAACCAGACGCTGTTGTCCATTATGTCAAAAATATGAGGTTGGTTAACAAATCAGATATGATGATTGGATCAGTGGAGTGCATGAGGAAGTCCGTGAAGTGGCACAAAAAACTGTTTTTCCACCTGCTCGACATAACAATGTTAAACGCATTTTATTTATTCAAATTGAAAACTAAAAAGACAATTTCTTATAGGGAATTTTTACGGACTGTTGTAGATTAGCTTCTAAAAAAATATAGTGTTTTAGGAAAAGATAATACCATATTGCAAGAAAACTTCCAGGTTGGTGCGAACGTTCCTGAAAGAATAAATGCTAGGCATTTTATTGAAAAAAATACCAGTTTCTGAGGGCAGAAAAAAACCCCAGAGAGTATGCTTCGTGTGTAAGAATACTACAAAATAGGATCAAAAGAGAAAAGACACGCGCTTTTGGTGCAGAAAATGTCAAAAAGCACTATGTATTGATTGTTTTAGAGATTATCATTCAAGTATTGATTTCTAAGTGACAAAAATATAATATGTTCAAATGAAATGCCTTGCATAATGTTTATTATACCTTACCTTTACCTGCAGCATCCAAAGATATGAACGAAATTTTTCGTTACATTCAAATCGGCTAAAATCTCGTCGAGCAATATGGTTGAAAATCAATGGATTTTATTACTGTTTGGTATCAAATCGCTCGTAAATATGCCATCATGGCCAAATTTGAGAAAAATAACCAAGTTAAATTTGAATTACAAAAGGTTACGTTTGAATATTTAAACTCCAGTTATGATTCTTCGAAAGGACTCAAATGTATTCATGGTCTATGTTGAGGGGGAAAGGCAGGTAGTCCCGGATTATAAGGGTCCACTACCTGCTAGACCCACGCCCGGGCTCCAAGGGAAAATACCTTCCTCGCTCATGTCCCGCACACGGTGGCGACAAAATTCAGACGCTCCCACAGCTAAAGGGTTAATTAGTTCTACTAAAGATAGAAGGCTTATAGTTTTCGCCATTAGATGGATAAAAGATTTCAGTTTGTTATTTTTTCATTCAATTTTCTTATTTGAATAAAATTTCCCTGGAAATCGCGTTTTTATGTCAAAATCATGAATTTTACTTCTGTTAACAATAGGATATTTCCTTGGTTACCGTGGATTTAGCATTAGTTCTATAAGGAAAATGGGACCTTTATAATGGCGGCTTGGTTTTATATCAAGAGATATGTATTACAGTGGAAATCTAGGCTGTATACTGAAATGTTGCTGATTACGATATTTTCAGGGATATTTTTGCCTAAAATTGGCAAAATTCATATCAAGTGGACTAATTTAAGTTAAACCCATGTAAAACAGGAGAATGCCACGATGTTATATTAATGCGGAAAGCCTCTGGAATGCAAATAGACTGTAGTTTAGTTTCCATATGTTACTGCAAACTAATGTCGAAACTCGGTAGGCATAATATAATGCGGTTTTAATCTGCTCAATTAAAAAATAAAACTAAAGTTATAGCTGTTTTACCTAGAAAAAAATAATCCTCATGAGCGACTCGAACCTACAACCTTGGTATCAGCTTTAATCAACTCTAACCACTAGGTCTGTTCTGTAACAACAATTCAAGTTAGGTTTAATTACATAAATATATGTTGTATGACCCATGTGCGCTTTATGGGTAATTTCTTGAAAATACGAATACTGATGTCTTCATCGTAAATTTATTCTATCATGCCCTGTCTTCCTTTCATCCCCCGTTGAATTTCAACGGGTAGCTTTGCCAGTTTCTGAATAAATAATTAATCCGTATCCGTGGGTGAAGTCCATAGAGTAGCAATATCGCTTTGAATGCACACGCTGCTTTTAATCATCGATCGTCGACTAAAACTTCCCAACTATCATGTTTTTCAAGTTAATCCCAGAACATATTTTGCGGTCAATAACAAACCAGTTTGAAAGTGTTGTAAAGTCATTCACAGCACCTCTTTCGGAAAATCACTTCGTAGAGCGAGTCACCGAAGGCATAAGCGGTTTACCGCGGGACGGCGAGCATGACAGAAGTCGCTGGCGCGGGATAATAATACAGGCGCATGTTTTTTTTTTAAGTGGGAAATTAGAGAGGATAAGAGAGCTGTGAAAAGTTATACAACACTGAACGGGGTGATAGTTATTTTGCAGTTGCGTATTTTAGCTTAAATTATTTAGTACATCTAGAGATTCTCCAGAGGATCATAAGTCTGGCGTATCACAATACTAGAACGTATTAAATAAGCTAACTAATCAACTGAAAGAAATAAAATAAATTTTGTCGATACATAACTAGAAAAACAGTCGTAAAATATCACCCGTTGCTATTTTTCAAGGACTCCATCATTACTCCGAGGAAAAACGAGAGAGAAATATCGCTTTATCGCATTGCTAAAATGGTAGTTTCTACGTTCCAAGTAAGAAAATAAGACTTTTCAGAAATATTGGTGATTGAAAAATTAATACAATCGTATCAAGCGTCCATCGGTGATAGGTAAAATCGACCATTTCAGTTAAAGCTAAAAATTGTATAAGAGTTTTACCAATCGGGAGATAGAGGCCAAATATGAACTGACTTCCTTCGACCTATCTCCTTTAAGATCTATTGTTAATTCTAAAATTCTATTACGTGAGTGACACTCAGGCAGACATTTCTTTGAATATATTCAGAGAGTGGTAATGAAGACACGAAAAAGTACGTAAACGCCATTAAATATTCAACTTTTTCATATAGAAGAGTTATTTTCTCCACTCATCCTCACGTCGAATGCAATTAGCATAACTTTTTGCCTATTTGAACATTATTCAAGATGTTTTCAAAGCAGGAAAAAACATTCGGCTTTACTGAAACCAATTTTCCTTTTTTACGTATAGATACATTTTATCCCAGTGTTATGTTTATAAATTCGTGCGTTTTTGTTTTCTCTTAGGGTTTTTGATGTTCTAGAGATTTCCTTAGGTTTCCTTTATAGTATGTAACGCAGTATTGTTGTTCATTTCGCTCCATTATGAGAGTAAGTATGGCTTCTGTGCGTGCGATTCCTCTCCTTATTTCACATCTCACCTATCTTCCGATATTAATACCTCCTTAGACCCTGAGGACGTTGAAGGTCTTCGGTCTCATAATGGGACAACGACCTGCGGCAAAACCTTGAAACTTGCTTGAAACCCTAGTTCAACACGCTCAATGAACGTTTATACGCGGTGAAACTTCAATAATCCTCGAGTTGCACCGTCGTTTTGGCTCATTAATGTACCGGAGGCCAAAGGGGTAGTCACTCGAAGGATAGTCGCGAAATCCCATTTACCCTCATATTGCCTTTGGCTGTTTATACTGAAGCACGCACGTTACCTATCAACCTCTAATCTCCTTGATCCACCAATCATAACCTTGATAAAATTTTAATGAGCTGAAACCCTTGCCCTCCCTTCCAGGTATTTTGTGACCTTGTCTTCAAGAACCTATCCTGACACTGTTCTAGTACTATGAAAGTATCACCTTTAATATAGGCACAACTATGCCAACAGGTTTCTGGAAATATATTAGCCATACGAGGAAGATACCAACATTCCCAAGCTTTATAATTTAATGAATGTCAAAGTTATATCTTAATCACTAATTCGTAATCGAAGTACGTTTCAATCTTTTTCGCCATAATAATATTAATACAAATGAGCATACCATAAACAATGACATGTAACAAAGACTTAAATTTTAAGTACTAGAGCCTGTAAACTTGTATGGCCCCTTCAAGTGGAGCTAGCTGAAATTAGAAGAAGAATATCGTTCTAAATTTTTATTGTGTTTTTTTCTGACTTGAGTAATTTCACCATAGAGCTTATGTGATGTGGCATTGGAGAGTAGTAAAAATTGAAAATATATGTCGTAATGAAACAATTTTCAAGTGTTTTTTACGTACTTTGAAACCATTGCTACAGGAAAATTTGGAAACATACTCATTCCAGTAGTTCCTTATGTCCTACTTCTCCGTCTGTCAGTTTATTACTGGTCAAGGTCTCTGTGCAATGCTATAATGTTCCTGAAAGTTTAATACATCCATCTATCAGCTACTTAACACAATTCCTCGAGGACACTGGAGAGGTACTGTCTCATAAAAAATACCGCATTCAGAAAAGCATATAAATACATTGATTGAATATTTCTGTTAATTGCCAAGATTTCATTTTGCTTAGGTTTTATATTCGACTAATTACGAACTAATGTAAAATATTCGAGTTAATTGATGACTTACATTTCAAAAAATAATACTACAGGGGATCCTCAGAGTTAGATTCAGTATGGCGTTATATGATAAGACCTGGTGCGTCTTTTTTCTCTGGTTCTTCAGACAAGAGAAAAAAGACGCACCAGGAAAGGAGGGACTGCCCATCGCCAAGGCCAGTCTACGCTACGTATCAAGTGCATATGGCAAGTTATCTAGGATCCTTAGGAGACATTATCAAAAAACAATACATGTCCCTCCCAACAAATTATTAAATCGACTGGTACAAGCCATGAATTCCATCGGCCTCATGGTACCAGGTATTTACCATATCCAATGCGAATGTGGCAACGTCTGGATTGGTCAGATCGGAAGAACCATTGAAAATAAATTGAGAGAACATCGACGCCACCTCCGACTCGGCTAGGTAGAGGAAATCCGCGGTGGCGAATCATACTACTATAAGATAACTACTATTTACATTGGAAGGAAACTACCACACTCGGTAGAACCAAAAGTTACAGAAAAAAATTACCAGAGTACATTGAGATCTGGCTCCAACCCAGCAATATCATCAGGGACCAGGGATTCCATCTCGTCCAATCTTGGAAACCTAACTTAAAAAAGACAGTAGAAATTAGGGGAAAACGGGTGGCCAATCTACTGAGACAGCGGTGAAGGAGAGAGTGTACATAAACTGAAAAACAGAGACCGTCCGCATCCACAGCCTTGAAGAGGGTAGGAAAGTCTCCTGTCGAAACGTCGGCCATTTTGGAGAATCTAACCCGGTGGAAAACCCGAGAATCTTACATCAATTAGGACGGTATTTCAACAAAAGGACAACATGTCCGAGGGAAAGTATGAATTCAAAGTCAAAAATGAAAATATAAGGGGATAGAGACGGTAAAAATGTGTGGCAAAGTTCTGGAAAAAATTTTTTGACAAATCTACGGCTATGCATTTTAAAGCCTGGTGGTTTTTCAAAATTTTCAAAAAGAATCTTAAATTATCTAATTACATATAAACCTTAGTCGCTGTCATGAAAAATACAAGGATTTGATTAGATAAGTGGTTTAAATCTCACATTTGTTAAGTTAAAACATAATTAAAGCCACGATCAAAAAAAATCTTGCAATATTAAGTCACTCTAAGCTGAAATTTCCGAGTGATTGCAAAGGAAGAGTTATATTTTGATACATAATCAGCTCACAAATGATACATAATCAGCTCACAAATGATACGTAATCAGCTGAATCACAAGATTTATATTTTGAACTCTATTAGCGAATAATTCTCATATGAATATGATTACTAGTAAGCCTAATGAATGAACTTTGAATGGGCAGTAGCGATTGCCTACAATAGCATCCTGGTTTTCCCCGCATTGAAGGCACAAATAATGCATTACTCCGACGAAAATCCCTGTAGTGATACCAAAAATGCCTGCCTAACAGAGGTAGATGAGTCTTAGCAGTTCCTTGAAAATTACACTAAGATTCATATCCAGGTTGCCGTTACCGCGCCGGGTGCTTTAGCCCCAACAATCTCTTACAGTGTGAACTTTGTTGATTCTATATAGTAAAAAGGTAAATAGCTAGGGAAAATCATAGCATCTTGATTTGAATCTCAGTCAAAATTATAATTTTTTCCGTAAATTTCTCATTGCCACCTTGATGACGGTTAAAACAATACAGTTATTTCAGGAAGTAATGAGAGGACATATCATCTGTATATGAAAAGGAATCCATCGGTTCGTTGTGGACTCTACTTAAAGCTTCTGATTTGCAATTTAAGATTCTCTGGACAATCAATGGCAACTGTTATTTGCGTTCACAATCGAATATATCTCCTGGGATATTCTGTATTGAGAATACTGGTATTTATCGTTGTTAATCCGCGTCAAACTTCTAATGTGATTTCTTCTGAGTTTGCTGTAGTCCGAAACGATTTCTTCGACTGGTGAAGTATTTTTTCTCTCTAATCTCATATATTTCATCCTTAGATGACATTTAACTGTTGAGTCTTGACTATTAATGTTTTTACGTAAAAATACGTAGTTATATTTTCTATAAATTACTCTCCCAGTGAATGAGCAATTTTATAATCGCCCGCTGTCATTTTTTTCAACGAAAATATACGGTAATATTATCATCATGATCAGTTCACCGCATTGAACTGAAGGCTGCACCAGTGGTTTTTCTAATCTTCCATTGAATGCCAATCAATTATGGTACGGCTGACTCAAGTCCTCAACCGTGCCAATTCACCATGGTGTTATATTTGCACTTTTATTTCATCTCTTAAATCATTAAAATTCCATTTTTCGATGTTTTGCTCTTCATATAATAAAATTTAAGAAATATTTTTTTAATAAATGATTTTCCTGAACCTCAAAACATTTCATTTTATTCGTCTTTATATTTTAGGTTCACTCGTACTATTGGACGAAGAGTCATTAAAAGATGTAAATTTTCCTAGATTATGACTCTTTAAAAGCTTCACGTGTTTAATTTTTTTAAATATTTTGTCGAAATGACTATATGACCTCTGATTTTAGAGCAAAGGTGTAAAATGCCACTTTGACCAAAAACTGGGACTATTGACAATTGTAATAATCCATAAGTTCTTATGCTCTTATGACCTAGAAATACCCATTCCTAATTTAGAGAAATAAATTTTAGTGTACATTAGTCCTGATAAAGTGGACCCAGATATTACAAGTACTTGTAATATTAGAATTTTGTACACCATGTCATAATTCTACTTGGTAGGGTGAATGCATAAAAAAATCATGTCAGAAGTATCACTTCTGACACCTTTCCTAAATGAGTTGTAAGATGCTGCAACTAGCCTTAGCTCTTTCAGCTTTGAGTTCCCCTTGCATTTTCTCATTGTTATAGTGGCTCTACCCGACAACGAAAATTGTTTTGTAATCTCAGTCGCAGTGCGATATCACTCTCTCCTTCACAATATTATTATACATTCTCTTCGGACTTGAATCATTTTGGAATAGTGCAAAATGTTCTATAATCACTTCATATTCCGAAGTCAGATGAAAATCCATAAGTTTTTTTAAATCCTCAGGTAGTTATTTAGTGTTACACTTGGTTATATCAGAAAAAAACATTAACTATATTTGTAAATATGTCACTATATTATAGTTAAAACTTTTTTCGTCAGTTTTCAATGTGTATTGTCTTCAAAATTTTGAACGAAGTTTGTATGTAGACAAACGCAGTATAGCGATATAGTAGGTAATCATCTTCATATTTTTCAATTCTCACTCTGTAAATGGTAATTATGAAAATAACCTCCTGCTTTAGAGTCATTTTTGGAAGAATTTCACATACGGGCAATTTAACTCTGAATTATTTGCCTCTTTTGAGCGCCAAAACGATTTGGTGGATCTAGAAAAATCAACTATCACTTGGTTTTTCGCAATTTTTTTGCAAAAGTATTTTTTTGTTCGTGCAAAGATGAACCACAACAAATAGCAGGGATTTCATTACAAAATATAATTTACTGTTTTTTCGAAATAACATTTAAACAAACAGAAATTCCTCCAGCAATACGTTAATTACTCTCGTGAGGAAAATGCAAAATGTAAAAAAAAAGCCACTTCTCACTTCGTAGCGCCGACTTCAATTAACTAATTAGAATGTTGATTCGTTTGAAAGCAAGAGAGAAAAGTTCTGGAGCTAGAAATTCCTTAGTGACCTGATTCTATACGTATTTTAGAGATAAAAATGTGACCGAAGCACGAAAAAAGCTAGTTGATTAGGTGATCTCCAATTCGTCTCATAATTACGTCTTTCTCCCCATCTGAATGCAGTGTAACATTCCAGGAATTTAAGTCACTGTAATGGTCATTCTCCCACATGTATTTCTATTCCTCTTTCAATCAGGAAAAATCAGTGAAGACCTCTCATTAGCGATCCGACCAGTCCGCCCTTAATATAATCACACATGGAATTACCGCTCCTATTTCCCGCCACTTCCTCTCCCCAACCTTTCCTCCTGCCTTCCTCTCCTCCTCCTTCGATTGCAAAGAAACAGTAAACCCCAAAACAGCTTCCAAATGATTTCCATAAGGTTGGAATTTATTTCGTAATAATTATTAGCCAACTAGCCAACAGTTTTGTCAAGCATTGCAGCGAAGCTTGCAAAACTTTCCTAATTTAAAATAATAATTTCAGGTTATGCTGACTATTTTTTAGCTGTGATGAGCACTTATAATTCTGTGGTGATGTATATAACTGAAATCATTTAGACCTACGTTTCTGTATCCAGATATAATTCAACCACATTTCATTCGTATCAATACAATTATATCGATAAACTTATAAAATACAAGACAGAAAGGTCAAGAAATAATAAATGAGAAAGTATCATAATCTTAATATCAATTATCTCAGTTCAACTATTGTAGCTTCAAATTATTTAAAATATTTATGAGTCTAAAGTTCATATATTTTGTGGATAAATAAATAAAATTCTGCTTCAATATGGTTAATATATGGGGAAATCTACGTTTACTGCTCTAAGACATTAAAACTTCCCTTATCCATTGCTGAAGATTAGACATTTAGATAGAATTAGACAGATAGATTAGACATCCGTAATTAGCTTGCAAAATTTTGAGATTATTTTTCGCTATTATTTAAAATATTGGTCTCATGCATTGATGTTCTGATCTTTTACAATTTTATCGCTGAAATTGGTACTGCCTTTTTTATGTCAACCGAAGAGGTGGAATTTTTTCATTTGAGTCTTCATAAAAAAATAATTCATTTAATATTTTATAATTTTTCAATCACTGAAAGTAGAAAAATAATAACTGATGATGCGCAATCCATTTTATTGCAATGGGGTTATTATATTATGGTGTAGTAGTTCTCAAGCTCGGATATATCAGCTATTGGAGAAGTCTTGATGTGTTCTTTAATTCATATTCAGGTGAATGTTAGAAATTATTGATTCCTTGCAATCCTTGGGAGTCGATTTGCCTAACACCACTGCACCCATTGATTCAAAAGGAAGATGAGAATCGAAAAGCATATGGTTGAAATTCGCTACATAAAATTTCCTGAAAAAGTGTTCTCTATTTTTAAAAATTCCTTTTCAATTAATTCCAATACTTCCTCCTGAACCCAAAAGAAATTTAATTTCCTAATTTGACAAAAGGGCGTTCTCAAGTGTCATCATTTGTAATTTGGGGATCGATTTCACAAATAAAAAAACTGCTTTAAAGACAACGTCCGAGTTAAGTATGCTTCTGGGTATAATTATTCACAAATTTTCATCACGTCGATTCCACTTCAATATATGGTTCTGGGTGTTGATTTTGATTTCCTCAATCATGCTAGTCATTTTATTTCCTCTTCCTTATCTGATTCAGTAAACTAAATTTAAATTTTACATAAAAACGTTAAGTACATTTTTGCGCTACTGTACCGAGATACTTTTTGGTCACTTTATATATCAATGGATTCTTGTTTTCATTCTCAAGCAGGGATTAGTTTTTTAGCTACCTCTATTTTGTATATCATTTTCCACTAACTGCATTTTCACATTGCTTAACAATTGTTATAATTCGAATTATATTATATAATGTAATATCAATTTTTAACATTTGTTATAAAAAGCGAATTAAAATATGTATATGGCGAACTAAATTGCAAAATATATTGTGTTATCCAGTTGATAAAAATATGAATGTAACAAATTGTTTCATTTTTTACATTAAGAAACCAGATAAAAAATGTTAAAAAAAGGATTGGGGGAATAATAAAAATTCATTTGAAGCTTCGTATGGGCGACTATGTTTAAAGACAAGGTTATTAGGTTCCATATGAAAACATATTGTAATAGGTATTATACACAGGGTGGAGCGAATTAAAAGTGTTGCAAGAATTTAAGATCGTGCAATAATCTTTCCTTAAGCAGTTCATTGACATATCACAACCAGGCCTTATAGAATGGTCAACTGAATAGACATAGCAAAAGATCATTTCCCAGAATAATAGTCTTGCAAAAGCTTGTCTAAGGGTGTTCATAAATTACACAATAGAGCATATGGAAGTCAGGATAGTGAAAGATACAAAATCAAAAACAGTCTAAATCGATGTGCATATTTTACTTGATTATTTGATGAAGTTTTCTCAGTATTTAAGGGTCGTTTTTTCCTAAATTCCCTCAATTAACACAGTTTCTTGCTAATACTCGTGCAAACTAATTTCCATTGTAGTTCTCAAGAGATAAGACATATTTCAGAGTAATTTAGTGACCATCATATTAGGCAACAATATACATTATACGACCACCAGCTAATATTTGAAAATAGCTTCTACACTTTCATGATGTTTGGGAGAAGAAAAATCTTAGTTACTTAACTGACAAATTTTCACCGAAAAATTATCTACAGCTACTTAATTACCATTGAAATCATTCCTTTTACTTTGAATATTTACCACTTTTCACAGCAGTTATAAATCTTCTCGGCCTCTTTGTGAAGGTTATGCGACAGTTAAGTCATATTTTGAACGTTTGAATGGAGAGGACTCTCTTATACTGGCAGTGCATTTGAAATATTATTGTCAGTGCGAATTTTTCGTACAACTGCCTGAGTAAGAGTTTTATCAGAATTTTCTCAACTTACGAAGTGATCCAATATGTCTCTTCATTATAAATATTTGAAGTGGTCAGAAAGTTTGTTGAAAGTGGCTAGAAATTTGTACACCTCCACCCTCAGTCACTCTCGGACAAACGTCTTGCCTATTTACCAAGAACCTCCATTCCTATACTCCCTTCTCAGTATCTAATTTGAAAATGCCTCTTTCAACATGAAGCTCTCACTACTTACCGGAACAGAGATCTGTATGGGAAATTTACATTACTCAAATCTATTACTCCCTCTCAATATTGACACCTATTTTATTAATTTATAACGAAGGAAGGATCATATTCTACTCTAAAGTTTACTTTCAGGATTATTGCATTACATTTTAATAAATAAATCAGTTTTTTGTTGCATGAAGCGAAAGTGATTATTTCACATTGTATTCCTATTTTATACTTTTCTGCTATCTTTTAGGTGAGTTTTTGCCCTAGGATTTATATTGATGCATTTCTTATTAGAAATTCAGGTCTTGGTAGGGATCAGGAAATACTCTTGGTTCGTGTGTCATTGCTATTGTGTCTCAGAAATCTCTAAATTCACGGTTATCTAGTGGCACCTGGTTTTTTTGCTTATTACGGACGAGAGTAGAAGTAGAACTAAACTACCGAGGAAAGAAAATGAAAGAAAGGCCAGATCCGTGAAAAGGTAGTTGTCTGGTTACAGCTCCTTAAAATGAAATTCAAGCACGCCGATGGACACTTCATGGAAAGAATCAAAGAAGTGCGGAATGAAAATAAAGCATTGAAGTAACAGAGAAGAGAGGAGGAAAGTTTTGGAGAAACGAGCTGAAATTGGTACGTAAGAATTTACATTTTTGACAAGAACACCAACTTCTTTTCATAACTTATCTACCACCCACCTCCTCTCTCAATGGATCTCCCAAGAACTACAGGCGTTCTGACTTCTCTCTCGTCCCCGCTAATACCACTCCATGGGTCTGAATTCCTTCACAAGAGTGCTTTGACTGAATTTCTTCTGAGTTCCCTTTTTTATAAAGTCTGGCATATCCACTCATTAATGCCTCACCTACTAAAGTTGGCTACAAGTAAGCAATGGAACCCCCCCACTAATATTACCTACCACTCACGGAGTTTACATGTGCCCGTCAAGTGAAGACTCACTCACCAGGTCATTCATCATCGTTCTTATGTAGGTGCTACTTCCTTGGATTTCCTAAATTTTCCTTAGGGCTAGCTTTTTTTGACAGAAGTTCTTCAATGTATCTTTGAAGTAATGATTCTTCAACTGTAGCAGCAAAGGCTTAAGTTTCTATTCAAAAGCATCACAGCCGTAAATATTTGTCTGTGATCCTTACCTTCTGCTGCTACAATTTAGAGAGATATTCAGTTTGGTACGTTCTTTGTTACGTTTATTGAGTTTATAGACAGTCGATTTTTGTGAAATAAAATTTTAAAAGTGGCGGAACATGTTAATGGTGCCAGGGCAACGAAATATTAATTTACTGAAAATTATTGCAGCAGAGTTTCAACCTTTTCGGGTCACTTCAATGTAAGATATTGAGAATAGAATGGCTAGATGACTTGCGATTATTATATGTAATTATAAGAAAATTTGGCTTTATACACATATCTTATGCAATTGTTGATACTTTAGTTTGTCAATGCCACCGACAGTTAGATTCTCCACCACAGACAATTCAAGGCATGCCGTTCTTGCCTTAGACGCTGATGCCTTGAATTCAAGGCATCGGTCCCGTTATATTTCTCGGCCAGCCATCTATTTCCGCCTTGGCGGCTGGACTCCTCTTTCTTCTCAGCGACTGGGAGTGATTCTAGTAGTTCGATTATCATATATATTATTTCTCAAAGGTGTTTTTTTTGTCGCAACGCCATAACTCACATAATTCTTCATCAAAATTAATGATTCAAACATCGTTTTAAAGCTTATGTTCCCCACTATTGACGAAAAATAGACAAATGGTTTAAAATTAAAGTTTTTTAAATTTAAAATTTAAGTTTTCGTTAAAAATGATACAGTACCATCTATTGACAATATAATCAACTAATATGTTGGCTATGGTTACGTGCTTAAAAGACTGTAGGAGGCACCATCTATTAGCACATCGTTTAGTTAGATTGTTTACATTTTTCATGCAATCAGTGTGACCGTTTACGTTTACGTTTTGTATCTTTAACACAAACATAAATAACACAATTGTCCATGGAAAGAAACAGGTAGAAAAACAGAAAGAAATAAGGAAGAAACAAGAAGAAGCTGTAGACTGCAAAATATTCGCACGGGTCAGCTAGTTTAATATACTGTTAAAAATATTATATTTAGCATCCAAAAAAATATTAAAAATTGAAATAAAATTCCGCGATTGAGATTGATGAATTTTGGACACTCAGGATAGCTAATTATTTATTTCTGTTTAATATAAGATGCTACTAGAGTCTGTAATTCAAAGTACCTTACCTAATGCCGCCTTAAAACTTATTGATCATTCCTAGAACTTTTTCATTCTCTGGCTTAAAACATTTTCCAATTCAAATTTTTACTCTTTCTCCGAGTATCATCCATACCTATTACACTTTTTCTGTTTGGGGCAGGTGAAGTCCAATTATTTAGTTTTTGCCATTAGTCGCTATTGAACTAGCTCCCTTAATTAATTTCCTCCTAGTGCTCTATACTGACAAACCATTTTCGCTTCCGTTACACCCAGTCATTACTTCAAACACCCTCTCCTTTTTTCAAGAATCCAAATATTTATCCTCCTTAGAACTATTATTTTCGGGGTCAATACCATTCTAACTTCAACGTATCTTGTAGGTTTATGGAAATTTTTACAAACATTCACTGCTTTATTCCCGGTCAATTTTAATTTCTACTCACTTTATGCTATAATGGCATGTATATCGAAAACCTATTTATTATTTGATGCATAAATATGAAAAATACATGGAAAAAAATGGTACCTTTCCCATTACATTCCGGCATTCCCGCAAATAAGAAACAGGCCACGCACTCGGACTTGATTTCATGAAACGATTTACTCGAAGCGATGTTGTACTCGTACGACATACTTCTAGCATATACTATTAAGATGAATCCGGAGAACGACAAGAATCCATTGAAGTTTAGAACTGTTAAAGAAAGAAATTGAAATCGGTTTAAAATATCCTTCAAGTCTTAATGAGCAATGCTAACTCGCGGCTAGGTAAAAAAATTGTTGCTGACATGGAAAATTGAACCAAATAATGATTACGAAATTTTCACCTTATTGTCATTTCGATATCATTGAGCTCAAGTTCATGACCAGCAAGGTTTTTGACAGTTGAAAATAATGTCCTAGCCCTCAA
This sequence comes from Ceriagrion tenellum, assembly GCA_963169105.1. Taxonomy (NCBI): domain Eukaryota; kingdom Metazoa; phylum Arthropoda; class Insecta; order Odonata; family Coenagrionidae; genus Ceriagrion; species Ceriagrion tenellum. The sequence goes on along the minus strand of OY720634.1, from coordinate 140,825,244 downwards.
AAGTTCATTGTGTCTAGTTGTATATTTATCTGTTCGGCAGTTGTGCTTACTTGTGCCTACGGTAAATGGTTTAAGTTAAGGCAATACCAAACTTCTAATGCAGTAATGTTGGGAAAAGCACGCAAATACTTAAATAATTGTAAGTGAAATATAGTGGAAGTCATGGTTTTCCACTAAAAGTGCATATTTGTGTATTTTTCTCCAGTTTTAAAATTAGTTGCTATCATTTTATCCATGGCCAGAAGATCCCATATCTTGGTGAAACGTGTTGGATAAATGAATGTAAAGAATAAAGGTTTATTGTGGGTTTTGCTTTGCCGTGTAGGAATACAAATCGTTTGCGTGTATCCAGTTCTTACTTAGGGAACTACTTGAAGAAAATGGTTGCGTTTTTCTTTGGCACATTATTTAAAGAGAAGAATGCTATCATCCTGTCTTTTCCCGCCATATTTGTTGGTTACCGCTTCGAGACCTACGGAATGAAAATAATTTACTGCGCGATTCTCTCTTAATTGTCTTCATTGCTTGATTGCATATCAATTGAATATTAATTAATTATTCGCCTCCATGATGTGTTTTAACGCAAATACTCAGGTGAACTATCTTTGCACCGTTTTCTTATTACTGCAAAGTGAATAATATTATGGTACTAAGTCACGCTCACGGGTGAAAACATGAACATTAAGCCTTAGTTTGGTGGCATTAGCGGCTAATAGATAAAACCAATAATCGAAAGATCCAGGTTTGAAACCCAGTAAAACAAATGATTTTTCATGGTGTACTAGTTCTCTTTGATTATATTGTTGCATAGTTTGCTATGTTACTGCAGCGAAAATTGCGATCCATTAGCTAGTATTGAAAGAATATTTATGCAATTTTTTTTTCAAATGTAGAAACTGAAACTCCGTTACTACAGAAAACATTTCGATTCTGCATGCATTTGTAATGAAACTGGGAGAGATTGAATGGGTTTGCACAGGCGCAAAATGTTTGGTTGAATATTGGCGGCAGAACCCAAAAATCACTCAAATGCTTTCGGCCTCACCATTATGTGCAGCTGCTTCTGCCTTTTCCTGTCAGGTACAAAAGACCACTACTGCATTCGAATACACAACAATAGGTCTTCAGCGAAGCACCTCGTGTCGCCATGGAAACGCTTCACCATTGAGTTAGACCTTTAGACCATTCCAGCATACTACACATCGGCCCCCAATCTTCTCGTACGGTCGCAGTGCGGAATCCTCATCAGCGTTGCTCGCAATTTGAGTAATAGAAGAGGAAGTGGTAGTATGTGACTCTTTCTGAGTTAAAGATGTCCTTTCAATTTGCTAGTCACCTATCAACAATCATTACATAATAGTAAATTGAAGCATTGCAAAGAGCTTTCTTGCTAAATTTTCGACTCATTCATCGCATAATTTGCCGATTATTATCATGTTGGACAATGAGACTACATAATTTCCATTAGTTGTGATTTGAAAACCCAATAAAACAAGTAGTTTTAAGTATAATATGCAGTGAGTATATGACTTTAAAATATTTACGTTTGAAGCCTGTGGCTCAGAGAGGGAGCAGGGGGGAGCCGAATGGAAAATGATATGAAAATAGGACGAATATTATGAGAGGAAAGGGTAGACCGGGAATGTTATGGGCGTATGAGAAAGATGAAACTCTAAAGAGGAGAAATATGAGTAGTCCTAATAGCAAGCCTTTGAATCAATGAGGGAGTGTAAGAGAAGCAAAATAGGTTTGCAAGGGTGGATCATTGTGGATGAATTTATTAAAATAGAGACCAATGGAGAAATATGTTTTCTAGGGTTGAAGACTATAGCTAAATACTTTGACGTTGCTGATCCTAAAAGGTAATGGTGTGGCGAGTGTGTATGGTTGATATTTGGTAAAGAAATCCATGCTCAGTCTCTCACACTCAACTGTATGATATGATTTTATCTATAAATTAGAATGTGATGAATGGTATGACGGTTTGGAGGCTTATGTGATCTCCAGAGCATTTTGCTAGCCAGTTAAAGAATTTGAAAACCAAACTCATCTCCTTGGTTGGGTGGCAAGCCTTAGTTTTACATAGAACAAATACTTAACAGCGATATGTTTTGATAAAACATTACTTTGTTTTGATATTTTACTTAAAAAATATTTATCTTTTAAATTATTTTTTTAAGATGAATAAAAAATTATTAAAAATAATTATCATCTCCATTTATTCATTTATAGATGATTAAATCTAGTTATTCGTATTTTCAAATTTCATTTTCAAACTCAAGTATTATTCATTGCACTAATTAAAGTCGAATAATTTGGCATGGCGACTACCATATTTTAAGCCATGTCAAGTATTGATCGAAGAAGTGTCAAATCAACAACAGAACAAAAAAATTACCATTTCCCTGCATATCGTATTGATTACACATATTGAGAGGAATTTCTATTCAAAGGTAGTCGTGAGAATTCAAAAATATGGCAGCATTTTATCACTGTAAGTGAATTCTCAATATGGCGCCGGACCCTATCACGTACGATTCAAGAGGAGATTTATTTCTGCACTACATACTTTTCCAAATTCAGCCACAACTATTTCTGCACTACTAACATATAATTATGTATTATGCAATATAACCTCTTTAGGGTAAACTTTAGCGTAATGAATGGCGTGTAAAAATAATTTGGCCATAAATGCTTCAATATAACATGAAAAATTAGGTGTTCCAAGGCACATCGCCAGAAAGGACCGTAATCTAACTTTTATGGATTATCGAAGTTGTCATATGCTGTCATGTATGTCAAATCCGGAATCCAACCCCCCTGTTTTAATTTCAGAAACCAGTGAGTATGATCGTGTAAGTGAAAAGTTAATCGCTCTGTGAAGAGGATTAATTGTTAAGAAAATATCCGCAATCTGTTTTGGTGGGTTGACTGCAATTTAAATGCGAATCAGAAGAAGGAAATAGAGATAAAATTAGAAAATACATCCATAATTTTTATTCAGGAAATTTTACTTGGGAAATATAATATTGTTCAGAAGAGAACATTTACATCAATTGTTTTTCTTATGCATTAGAAAGCACTGTTAAATCTTTCCTGTAACTGGTGGTGCTATCGCGTGGCAGAAGAATGCCATTGAAAATGTAATAATGTAACAAAAACGGATATGAGAGCCATGCAATGATTTGGTTGAATTCGAAAAAATGGTCACTATTTGAATGTTTTCTACATAAATCACAGGAATTTAAATGCATAGCTGTTATAGATATACTACCAGAGAGGCGAAAAAATGAATTCATTGTTATTCCTCAAGGTTTTTGGATATCTATTCACTTATTTTTCTATTTGAAAATTGTTTTAAAATTGACTATTGAGTTTCACTCGCCCTAACTTACTTAAAAATAATCTCTGTAAAAATATCTCTATCAAAAGTACTTTAGCAGCATTATTAATTTTTATGACCGTCCATAGCGCATCACAAGGATGAAAATTCCTTTGAAGTTGGAGAGGCTTTTTATCCTCATATATACCTATACTACTATGCGAGCTACCGGCTGGGGGTGAGGCAGGGGGTGCTTAGATACCAGCTGTTAATGCGCTAGGGTTTGTCATTGCTGTCGTATGGATCTTGGCATTTATCAAAATATCTCACTATATTCTGATATAGTCCGCCATGCGAGAGCAGTTTTATGTTAAATAAGATAAATGTGAAAATATCGGGATAAAATATTTATTATTATTATTTAATGCTGCACACCAATAATACGATGCGATTTTGTATTCATATACGTACGAGTTTTGGAGCAGAGATTTATTCGTTGTTCCCTGGGGGGGTGGATGATGGGGGGTTTTTGCGAGTGAAATTAAAATCATCATTTTTTACCTAGCACAGATACAATGATTTATAATCTTCTCTAATAGCTGAGGGCTCGACTATGGCTTGCTTGCTAACTCTAATTTGCTTGTTAACTCAAAGGTCGTGGTTCCTAGTCTAGAATGGGCTTTTTGTTGTATGTCCTGAAACCCTGGTGCAAAAATTTTGAAACTTACTACGGACTCCGTACCTAAACACTAATGCCCTGGTTGGTGAAAAATCTACACCTCCCCATCGAGAAAAAATTTCCTGGCTGAACCAACTGAAATCCTTTAATGTATGGAGTGGTATCGTGTGAGTGTTTTGTAAAATTATACGTTAAAATTTGCTAAATCCTATTTAATTTGGTTATTCCTGCAGTTTGCCTTCATTATCATCATTATCTGTCAACAATCAGATTGGTTTTACGCAGCACTTCACTCAATTATCCTATCATCTAATGTCTACATATTTTTGTATTTCATCAATTTCATCACTCTAAGCCTCCATATCGCATATTACCAAGTGAAATTTCCGTACGACCCAGCCTCGGCTAAACATGGCTGCATTTTTCCGGAAGCTTATGTGGCTTTCCCGAATGTTTACCTTGGCTATCTTGGCTAAAACTGTTGACTCAGAGTACTGATTTGATCTGGATATGCTACTTAGCAGTAGAGATTTAATTATGACACTTTAGGCTGCAAATCAATCGACCACAGGTTCCTTATAATACCTTTGACGTCCTACATTCACGGCTACCTTTATAAATGTCATGATACAAATTAATTTTAAATCGTCTCTTAAATTATTCAAATAGTTCTCTCACTCTCTGTTCGATTATCCATGAGTTAAGAGGAAAATTGAAATACCCTCAGTCTTCTTGCAAATTACTGAGCGTGGTACGCTGGACTGGCCCAAAGTGAGGGGAATAATGGCATACGGAATTCCTACAAATAAGGCTAAATAGTTTTACGGCCTTCTTATATTTTTATCCATATGTTATATGATTTTTTACCCAGAGTTTTATACATAGATATATACTGACATTTTATTTGCTGCTTATTTGATAATTTATATCTTTCACCTCATAAGTCTGTATTTCTCTTAAGATTCCTAGTACTAGAGCCGTACTCTATTTGGTGTATGAGTAGAAAATTATATCAGCGCTCCTTAACATCTTCATAGAATTTTCGGAGTATTCTTTTAATTAATTAAAGATTTCTCTTGGCTTGACCACATACATTTCGAACACGGTCACCCCTAGGTAGGTCCTTACTTATCGTGAATCATTAATATTTAGCGTACTCGACTTTGATTTTATTCAATTTTGGTGAGATCGATGCAAACATATACAGTTCAATGAGACAATTGTAGGGAATTTGGCTATTTTTACAGTATTAAATTAATGGTTGCTGGTGCCCATGCTTTTTACATCACTCTGTTATGTCACTAGATTAAAGACCTATATTATTTCTGGGATAATCAGTTAAGTGTTCTGCCATGAATTTGAAAATAAGCATTTAACCCTTCAATGGGCGCGTAAAATTTTTTCGCATGATTGGACGCGCAGACCACACCGGTGGCTAAATTCAATTTTTTTCATTCCCTTAAATTTTCAATATTAATATAATCAATAATAATTTAATATTTTTACCAGCAATAAATTTAGCATAATATCTATCGTTTATTTAGTTTTTTTTTACTATGAAACATATCTAGAGTCATTAGTGGAACAAAACCCTAAGGCATTGAAAAATCGTGAAATATTTTGAGCATCAAACATCCATTGTCAAAGTCAAAGTATCAAGTTCCTCTTCTAAACACACGGTGATATAGTTGGAATGTATCAGACGAAAGAGACTTGCCGAACGTTCAACATATTTCGCTAGAGCCAAACTATTACGTAGCAACGACCGCAGGCATAAAAGTAAGAAAATAGACTGCCGAACCGATAAACATAGAATGTCATTTTTTCCACGTACAATAAGGGGCTACAATAGTTGTGATTAATTAGTTATATTTTACGTTGACCCTCACTTGATACAGTAGATTTTGAACTTGTGCATAGTAACTTACCATCATTACTAACAAGTCGTCCCGTATGAATTTTTCGGTATGATTTACCATCATGCATGATTATTAACTTGTAGGACTATTTATTTATCTCGTTTATAACACTAACCAGTAGTTGTAGCATAACTAGTGTGAGATTTCAGCATGCTATTCTACGTAGCACTCTACTAATTTCTTTGTCCTGAGCCTTGTGGCCGGAGGAAAGAACGCGCTTCTGATTTTAACAAGGATGAATGCTACATGCCTGTGGTGAAATCACCCCTTGTCCCAGACCCTAGTGGTGGCTTGCACGGTATTTTGAAGATGTTGATGTATGTTTCTTCCAACTGCTGTATTTATCATCTGTTATTCAAAATTTAAAATATTGAGGATGAGTGGAGTCGTCATTTCAGAAATAGTAACCTTATTTTCAGTCTGGATTGATATCGTTGAAAGAGGGCAATCGCGTGAAAGTAAAAGGTATTTTTTCCTCAAGTTAAGTAATATCAATCCTTGCTAATCGTTCAAATTTATATTAGTAGACAGTATCGATTTTAAATCCCTGAAATCACAGAGGAGGTTTATGAGGAGTGATCCATTCTATTAATATTTCTCCAATTGATAAAATTAGTCATTAAAAAATGTTAATTTAAAAAAAATGGGAAATTGATGAAATACATTATTATCTGAGTGTATTAACTTAGCTAAAAAGGTGACAGCAGTGTTAGCGATTAATTATCTTCGATACGACAGGTTTAAACTTTAAGAGTAAATATCATCCCCATTGCTCAATCTTCTAACCATCGAATGGAAAAAAATAAGATTTCTGAATCAATTCACATTCCAGCAATGCATATTCAGCGCTTATTTGATTGAATCCCTAGCTGGTCAAGTGATATTTTTTTATCGTGAGCTTCGCTCATTAATGAGTATCTTTGCGGGTAACGACCCCTGTAGTACATGTAACTACTTGAAATTCCATCCCACGTAGGTATAGGAAATGTAAGGTCATCCCTGAAAATACGGATAAAAAATTTCCCACGTTTCCATTTCCCATCGACTAGTGGGCACAAACGCTACTGCGCTACCCCGTTCAATTCGAATCACTAGATTTGTTTTCTAGCATGAGTAATGTAATGTGAATGACTTGAATTGCAATGAGACCTGCGCGTTATCGAAATGCATCGATATGACGAATCCTCAATTCTGAACATTTTTCGATCATATTTCGGCGAGGTATGCGATGTGAATTTTACGCTGAAATGGCGGAACAATTGATCTTTCAGACTTTTTCTTTTCGATTTTGCTAATGCAAAACATGATGCTTGCAGATTTAATTTGGGAATGGGGGCTAAAATATCATATCATGAAGTGAATTGGCAGCCTCATCATTGAAGCCGGATGGTTAATGTTTTTTGCCATATAATTGGTACCCTGAATTCCCGTTACTACTGAGAAGTATTATTACTCATACAAATATCTGGTGAATAATTTTAATATTATAAATATTTTTATCTTAAATGTGTCTTACATTAAAATTTTCCATTTTCATTTATGGTAACATCAGTGTATTTTCTGGTTTTACGTTATAAAAACACAGTTTTAATAGTGAGGTAGGCTGCCCAGGTGTCTCTACATAGATAGCCTCCTCCCTGTTTCGGTGCTTCTGAGGTCCTGAAGAACGTCATTTCCTCAAATCCTCAAAATTCAAATAAAACACCGTCTTCACAAACTGTGCGTTTCACAAAAATTCCATTGCTAAATTTAATACCGTAAGAAATAACTTGCAAACCTTCACCCATATTTCGACGCATGAGCATCATATAATTTTAAGGCACAAAACAGGGACCTTATGTATTAAATATAAAAAAGATGCTTATGTCGATAAAATATAAAAAACATGTAAAGTAGTCGATATAATTAGGAAATAGGAGGGTAATAGACAATCATAATGGAGAGCAACTTCATAGTAATGGTATTTTCTCAAATTTTCAAGCTGTTTCATAACTTTAAGTTCACGTCATTGATAAAATGCAATAAATGTAATGCAAATATTTTAGCAAAGGTATAAAACCACTATTATGGTTTTTCAATGCTTAGTTTTGCTATGTTCTCATGTTGAAATTTCTTGAATTCTGCCCAACATGCACAATAATTACAGCATCTAGGGTCATAAGGCGCTGGAAATTAACATTGGTACTATAAAATATATAGCAATTAATGTCATTTAGCATTGTCTCTCGGGTATTGACCCAGGTAATTGGCTTCATTAGGGCCGACGTATCAAAATACGACTTGTACTTCATCCTCAGGGCTACAATTCACCAGGATAGTTTTAGATCTTTTAATACTTGTCTAATTATTTTTTTGAATCACCTCTATCAGCTTATTGGGGTCAGTGGGACAGATCCCATTTCATCCTATTTTCCTTTTAGTTCACCTCCAGACTTTTGGTGAATCGATAATTCTTTATTACGCTTACTTTGCTTTTTCCACGCTCACTTCCAGAAAGTTAAGTAAATCTTTTACAGTTCCCTTCTCTCGACTTGACTTCCTTCATTGCAAGCAAGCGATTTTAAGGCTAAAAATTGATCTTATTCCACGTCATTCGGTCCATTTTATCATACGGTCTCAAAACGAAAGAATTAAATCTTCATCTTTCATTCGTCTTACCGTCCACTGAACTGAAGTAAGAGATAGAGTGACTCGACCAAATTCAGACTAAGCACACAAGTCGATTTATTCAATTATTTATGAAAAGAGAGAGTGACATAATGATTATGAATATTTTTGTTAACTATGGCGTATTTTACATACCTCTTCAAATTATTAAGTTGGGAAGAGTTAACTTTCGTAAACAGCTGTGCTCATTGGCTTATCGTGTCAAATATGCCGGTCGGTTTTTGGTCTCTACGACTGATGATTGCCTCCCAGTTGTCCCCACCTGGAGATTTGAATGGGGGAATATTTTACCTCCGAAATATATTTCCCGGAGGAATGTTATATGAATGCATGGCCGCATTCATTAGGGAAACTAAGGAGCTGGTTTGCCATTGTCTTCCGCATCGTGGTACTTCGGCCGATACCATGGACTTCAATCTCACTCTAAGTTATAGCAGTTAATATCAGCCCTTCGTTCTTTATCTGCGCCTTCAGTGCCTTCCAAAGAGTCTACTCCCTCTTGACCTTGGGGCCAGGTAGTTATGGTAGCATGTAGAAAATACTCGTTCTCTCATTTCAGTAAAGTTGAATATTCTCCCATTTTAATATTTTTCAATATTTACCGTCACTTGATCACTAGCTAAAATCTGCGACCCTGTATATCAATCTTTATATTGTCTTCGGAATTCTTTACCCCGTCTAGAAAAAATTTACCAAGCTAAAACTTATTATCATTATCATAATCAAGATAATCTACTGTTAGAGGGTGATGAAAAATGAAGAAAGTTAATCATGGAATGCATTAGGTCGATCTTTCTGCTACCCTTTATTCACCTCACACATCATATATTTCTCTGCAAAGCTCATAGCAAAAGTCTCACCCACCTTCACCCCATCCATTCTTAATCATCTTCAAGAGAGCATTGGGAAATAAAGTATCAGAGGGTAGAGCGTACTTCAAACCGTGAGCTTCGGTATAATATTGACTCGGCTGCGGTGAACTGTCCTCACCTTCTACAACTCTTTTATTCTAGTCGTCTACAATATCATTGGTTACCAATCACGAAGTCTCAGAATTAATAGCTACTTCCTCCTCCATTGATTCACGCCAAAAAGATGAACTTATTTGTTAATTACAATCACTTGATATTTCAATGGCCGAACAGCGGATTTTTTCATCAGTGATATCATTTTTTCTTTTCTTTGTGGCCCTTACGGTAAAGAGAAAAGCCAGAAGTAGATTATAGCCAACCTGGCTTGTTTGCCTCTCTTGCTATTTCACAAAACTGCTTTCCACATCAGCCCCACCTTGCCCGTCGGCGAAAGCGCTTTCATTGTGATTTTTGACCCAAAGGTATGGTTCAAACCCTCCAAATCATAAACAAAGTTGCCCCTAATCCTGTTGAAACGGGCAACTTTGTTTACTCATCCAATCCCTCTCTGAGTCTTTTGCGTCGCATAATATTTTGAGTTTTACTATTCCAAATATTCAAAGTCGGGAAATGCAAGCCCGGGAGAAAAATATTCAAGAAACTTCGTATCTACGAAGAAAAACGAAGCGAACAAGAGGATGGTGAAAGTGC